>CM051238.1:363003054-364203054 GCA_027917425.1 Gastrophryne carolinensis
TCCTCCTCAGGTTCCTCAACAGTGTCTGCTTAAGAAGCCAAAACGCTTGCGACACCACCTTCCATGCCACTCTCCTCATCACTACTTGCCCTCCTAGTGGAAGAAGCGGCGAGTGTCTCCTCCACTTCTTGGCTGGGCAGTAGCTGCTGATTTTTCTGAATAGTGGAGCTGAACCCAAAGCATAACATATAACCGACAGTTGACTGGGGGTGTCAGATGTCACTTGTGATGAAGTGGATGATCGTGTTAACCAATGGATGATGGCAGATGGGTTGCTGGTCAAGACACGACCGCTAGCTGATACCGGGAGATCAGGCCTCTCACTGAGACTCCTGCTGCCACTCACCCCTAGTCTGCTGCAACCTCTGTTTGATAAATTTAGGCCTCTACAACTTCTTTGTGCCCATCCTGGCACTTCTCTGCCTGACATACTTAGTGCGTATATGAGTGGAGGAAAAGACGCTACACTACACTTAAAACAGGATTTGTCGATAACAGCAGCAGGTGTGTAACTATCTATGGCCTTTCCCTAAGTAGTAACTAGGCCCTGAGGACTTTAACAGGAACAAAGTGATGAAACTCTTAGATGTGCGTATGTGATGCTCTGATGAGGGCAATTCAATGTGCTCCAGTATGCTTGAAACATTTTTTTTTGAGAGACTGGCCTGCGTGGAAATGAATCGGGCATGGATCAGCCAAGATTTCCACCCACTAATGCCTGATGCATCAGAGTAGATTGATCATGATGCCAGACCAACACTAAAGAAATATGAATAGTGCAAAACAGATTTAAGGCACTGCTCTCCAGTTACAGACATTCCTCCGCATCAGACCACAAGTAATTATTGAGGAAATGCTTTACGTTAATATTTTTATTAATATTCTTAGAATAAGATATATGTGCCCAAAATCTGTATATGTTCTCTTCATGCTGCTGCCAACTCCAGGGTGTGTCTTTCAGGCAATATATGGGCTCCCTATGCTGCTGCCAACTCCAGGATGTGTTTTTCAGGCAATATATGGGCTCCTAATGCTGCTGCCAACTCCAGTGTCTCTTTCAGGCAATATATGGGCTCCCTATGCTGCTGCCAAGTCCAGAGTGTGTCTTTCAGGCAATATTTGGTCTCCTAATGCTGCTGCCAACTCCTGGGTGTGTCTTTCAGGCAATATATGGGCTCCCTATGCTGCTGCAAACTCCAGGGTGTGTTTTTCAGGCAATATATGAGCTCCTAACGCCGCTGCCAACTCCTGGGTGTGTCTTTCAGGCAATATATGGGCTCCCTATGTTGCTGCCAAGTCCAGAGTGTGTCTTTCAGGCAATATATGGGCTCCCTATGTTGCTGCCAAGTCCAGAGTGTGTCTTTCAGGCAATATATGTTCTCCTAATGCTGCTGCCAACTCCTGGTTGTGTCTTTCAGGCAATATATGGGCTCCCTATGCTGCTGCCAACTCCATGGTGTGTTTTCCAGGCAATATATGAGCTCCTAATGCTGCTGCCAACTCCTGGGCGTGTCTTTCAGGCAATATATGGGCTCCCTATGCTGCTGCCAACTCCAGGGTGTGTTTTTCAGGCAATATATGAGCTCCTAATGCTGCTGCCAACTCCTGGGTGTGTCTTTCAGGCAATATATGGGCTCCCTATGCTGCTGCCAAGTCCAGAGTGTGTCTTTCAGGCAATATATGGTCTCCTAATGCAGCTGCCAACTCCTTGGTGTGTCTTACAGGCAATATATGGGCTCCCTATGTTGCTGCCAACTCCAATGTGTTTTTCAGGCAATATATGGGCTCCCTATGCTTCTGCCAACTCTGGGTGTGTCTTTCACGCAATATATGAGCTCCCTATGCTGCTGCCAACTCCAATGTGTTTTTCAGGCAATGTATGGGCTCCTAATGCTGCTGCCAACTCCAGTGTCTCTTTCAGGCAATATATGAGCTCCTAATGCTGCTTCCAACTCCTGGGTGTGTCTTTCAGGCAATATATGGGCTCCCCATGCTGCTGCCAACTCCTGGGTGTGTCTTTCAGGCAATATATGGGCTCCTAATGCTGCTGCCAACTCCTGGGTGTGTCTTTCAGGCAATATATGGGCTCACTATGCTGTTGCCAACTCCTGGGTGTGTCTTTCAGGCAATATATGGGCTCCCTATGCTGCTGCCAACTCCAGGGTGTGTTTTCCAGGAAATATATGGGCTCCTAATGCTGCTGCCAACTCCAATGTGTTTTTCAGGCAATATATGGGCTCCCTATGCTGCTGCCAAGTCCAGAGTGTGTCTTTCAGGCAATATATGGGCTCCTAATGCTACTGCCAACTCCAATGTGGTTTTCAGTCAATATATGGGCTCCCTATGCTGCTGCCAAATTCAGGGTGTATTTTTCTGTCAATATATGGGCCCCCTATACTACTGCCAACTCCGGGGTGTGTTTTTCAGGCAATATATGCGCTCCCTATGCTGCTGCCAACTCCTGGGTGTGTTTTTCAGGCAATATATGGGCTCCCCATGCCGCTGCCAACTCCTGGGTGTGTCTTTCAGGCAATATATGGGCTCCTAATGCTGCTGCCAACTCCTGGGTGTGTCTTTCAGGCAATATATGGGCTCACTATGCTGCTGCCAACTCCTGAGTGTGTCTTTCAGGCAATATATGGGCTCCCTATGCTGCTGCCAACTCCAGGGTGTGTTTTCCAGGCAATATATGGGCTCCTAATGCTGCTGCCAACTCCAATGTGTTTTTCAGGCAATATATGGCCTCCCTATGTTGCTGCCAAATCCTGGGTGTGTCTTTCAGGCAATATATGGGCTCCCTATGCTGCTGCCAAATTCAGGGTGTGTTTTTCAGGCAGTATATGGGCTCATCATGCTGATGCCAGCTCAAGGCTCTGTAATTGTGCTGCTCTGCGACAGCGAATCTAATAGCCATGCCTCTGATCTGCATGTCATACTTCTTTACAATAGTATTTCACTAACCCAGCATGCATCCTATGCATGTTACAGCCAAGCAAAACGTTCTGCAACCCTATGGAGGCTCTCGGACGCCCAGAAATAGCTGTTTTTAATAGCGCTTCGTCGCAAATAAATTCGGACCAAAACGATTTTTCCTGGAAAATTCAACGAATCGGCCGAATCGGATTTTTCAAAAGTTCGCTCATCTCTAGTAAATATCATCTACAGCATGCTGCAGAAAATGGATAGGCACATGGGACGGGTCCTTGCTGCTTTATTAGGAAAATGGGGATCAGGAACTGTAGGAAGTTGTCATCTTCTTATCTGCTCTACTGGATGCTCCCTACAGCCTCCCCTGCTTCGTGTTTCTTGCTGCCTTCCCTTTTTACCTCCATATCCCTGCTTCCCCCTCCCCTATGTTTCTGCAGGGTATTTACTCATCCCCCAACCCAGGGCCGTATCTGCTGCAAGGCAAACCTAGGCACATGCCTAGGGCGCTTGCATGGCAGAGGGGCGGGCATGTGTGTCTGCTGCAAAAAAAAATATATATTATTTTTTTCGTCCTAAGGTACAGCTGCAGGGCTCCCGCGTGCCCCGGTCTGGCGCTGTTGGCCACGGTTTCAGACAAGATCCAGACAGCCTGCTGCCCGCAGAGTGACACCAAGCAGATCAGCCTGCACGGTTTTGATTGGTGTCACACTGCGGGCACGAGTGCCGGACGGGCTGCTCCGGTGTGGGGGGGGTGCTGTTGGCCGCTTGGTGACACAGCGGAAACGAACGGGGTGCGCACGGGAGGCCCGTGGCTGTAACTTAAACAAAACAAAAAAACCCTGTCTGCCCTCCCCCCCCCCCTTGCCGGAGCAGCCTGTCGGATGCTCAATCAGCTGCTCCGGCGCCCTCACCCGCCCCTCCTATTTGGCCGCTCTGTCAGCCTGCCTTCTGATTGGCCAGCCCGCCCCATTTGGAAGCAATGCCAGCGCGGGACATGAGAGCTGCTGCGCGGGACATGAGAGCTGCTGAGTCGCCGCCCCTGCAGCCGAGACCTGAGGACCCCGGAAGAAAAGGTAAGGAGCCAAAATAAATTGTTTAAGATTTAAAGTGGACCAAAACCCAGCAGGATCGGCCCGGGAATCTATAAGATTCCCAGGCCAATCCCTCCCTGCGGGGCATCCAAAATCGGGATGCCCCGCTGTGTGAAACCCCCCAGGACGCCCTCTAACCTTACCTTACTCCCGTTCCAACGGCGCATGTGTAAATAGTAAATATCATCTACAGCATGCTGCAGAAAATGGATAGGCACATGGGACGGGTCCTTGCTGCTTTATTAGGAAAATGGGGATCAGGAACTGTAGGAAGTTGTCATCTTCTTATCTGCTCTACTGGATGCTCCCTACAGCCTCCCCTGCTTCGTGTTTCTTGCTGCCTTCCCTTTTTACCTCCATATCCCTGCTTCCCCCTCCCCTATGTTTCTGCAGGGTATTTACTCATCCCCCAACCCAGGGCCGTATCTGCTGCAAGGCAAACCTAGGCACATGCCTAGGGCGCTTGCATGGCAGAGGGGCGGGCGTGTGTGTCTGCTGCAACCGAGACCTGAGGACCCCGGAGGAAAAGGTAAGGAGCCAAAATAAATTGTTTAAGATTTAAAGTGGACCAAAACCCAGCAGGATCGGCCCGGGAATCTATAAGATTCCCAGGCCAATCCCTCCCTGCGGGGCATCCAAAATCGGGATGCCCCACTGTGTGAAACCCCCCAGGACGCCCTCTAACCTTACCTTACTCCCGTTCCAACGGCGCATGTGTGGGCCGCGCCCGCATTTAGCGCTTCTCTCTAGCAGGGCGCGTGCCCGTTAGAGGGAAGCATGAGATGTGGCCGCCAGCGCACTGGACAAGCGGCCGCACATGCACCATAGGAGCGGCGTGAGGCGTGTTGTTCTGGGCGTTTTGGGGGGTTTCACATAGCAGGGCACCCCCAATCGGGGTGCCCCGGGGAAGTGGACCTAAACCCAGGATAATCAAAAAAGGTCCAAATTTAAAAACAGATGATGAAGATAGATGATGATTTTGTAGAGGGAGGGAGAGTGGCGGCCGTGGGGCACACTTGCCCCACGACCAACAAGTAAATCTGCCCAGCTGGCATCCTTTCCTAGGGGCATCCCAATTTGGAATGCCCTGGGGGGAAGATCAGAGGCCATCCCCCACAATACCCATAGACACTCACCTCTTCCTGGTCCAACGGTGCATGTGCAGGCTCTGGTCCAATGAGAGTCGGCCACTGTCACTAAGTAATTCGGCAGGTGGCTCTCATTAGAATTTATGGGGATCCCAGCCTGTTGAATTACGCAGTGACGGTGGGCGGCTTTCATTGGACCAGAGCCCGTGCATGCACCGTTGGAGCAGGGAAGGTAAGTGTTTACTGGACTTTCTGGGGGGGTTATACACAGCAGGGTATCCTGAACTGGGATGCCCCACTGTGTAACCCCCCCCCCAGAAGCCCCATTTCACTCACCTTGTCCCAGAGCCCTCACCGCATCTGGGAAAAGTGGCCACATCCCAGCTAACCTCTGTACGCACCTGCGCTTGGCCTTTCTGAATGGGTGCACCACCCACACACCCCCCGCACACGCGATGGCTAGGAGGTGAGCGGGGGATGTGGCCAGATGCACACTCTGCTCCCTTTTTCTGCTCTCTCTCTTGCTTACTACACCCCCTCTCCTTCATATTATTTCTTCTATTTGCTCTTCTAATTCCTTTCTTCCCACACTCTCTCCTTCTCACTCCCCTCTTTATTTTCCATCCTTCTGCTGCATTGCTTCCTCTGCCTTAGTCACATTCTCATTCTCTATTTCACTTTTCCCCTTCTCCTCACCCATTTTCTTCCTTCTCCACCATCATGTCCGTCGCTATCCTGTGTTCTCCATCTCTCCTCACATTCTAACTCCCTTGTTGCTTTCTATCCCCCTCATTTCTCCAAACTTTGTCCTTCTGTCATCCATTAGTCCTTTTTCTCATTCCTTTTTTTCCACCTTCCCTTCTTATTTTTTTACACATAATTTCCTCTCTCCCTCTCATACCCTCCAATCTTTTTCTCTTTTACATTTTCTACACCATGGCCTCCTTTGGGATGTGTGAGCTTTGTGGTCACACAGGATTGCATCCTGATCTCTCTGTAAGGGGGCACCAGGACATTCAGCTTGTCTTTTTTCTTCTGTTTTCCTTTGTCTTGCTTTCTTTACATTCCCCTTTAATCATCTTTTTTCCCATTTGTCCTGCTCTAATTTTTACATGCCCTCCTACGTTGGTTCTTTTTTTATTCCCAAATCCCCTCCTGCTTTTATTTACACTTTCTATTTCTCTTCCACATTCTTTCTATCTTTCTCTCGCCACCTTTCTTCACTCTCTTATTTAACCTTCTGTATGTCCTATTGTTTTTCCACATTTACTCCTCTCTTTTCTACATTTTTCCGCTCATGTCTTATTACCCATTGCCTTCACATCTCCTTTGCGTATTTTGTCCATCTTTCTCTTGTCACCCCCACCATTTTTCACCTTTTCTATGTCTTCCTCTCTTTTCCACATTCCCTCTTTCTCTTTTTCTAAACCTTCTGTACATCTCTTTTCCACATTCCTCCCATCTTTTTATTGCCACCTTCCTTTCATTTTCCGTATGTATTCCTTTTTGCTGTTTTTACACCTCTCTTTTCTACCTTACTTTAGACTTTCTTGTTCTGTGCACCATACACCTTTTTTTTTTTTTTTTGCTGCTTTCTATTTTTTGAAGGTGAATGTATGTGTGAGTTTGGAGTAGTCATCGTAACATCTTGTACAGGCTGAACCAAAGGCTGGCCCTGCTTTTTTACTTTTTCACATCTGTTTCCCTCTCCAGCTTCTTTATCCCCCTTCTCCTACTTTCTTTTCACTTGTCTGTCACCTCCCTTGCTTTTTCACAGTGATCTTCTACCATTTTGTTTTTGAGCCCTTTTTTCCTAAGACATTTACTTTGGTATTGTAAATCAGACCTACCTGACACACACATTTATGCTGTATTCTTTCTCCCACCACCATCACCACTGCCCCGCTGTGTGGAATCCGCTGGGGCACAACTAAACACTCACCTTTCCCTGCTCTCATCCATTGAGTGCCCTCAGCCGTGACTGTCATTCAGCAAACAAATCTTATTGAGTAGAATGGGGATTGTGTGCTACTGCATCCCTGGCGGCGTGCGTGCTCTGGGGATGCGGCAGCACATGCTCCCCATCCACAACAGTGAGAGCAGCTTGGCAAATGACATAGTCACAGCAGGCGGCTCTCATTGTACAAGACCCCACACATGTGCATCACTGGAGCGAGAAAGAGGCGAGTGGAATTCAGGGTGCCCGAGGGACCAGAACAAAGCCTGGGAAAATCTAGTTCCCAGGTTTTGTTTAAATATGGGGGGGGGGGGGTGACCAAAAACGTGCCTAGGGCAGCACAAATCCTAAATACGTCCCTTCCCCCACCCCCCTTTAGCTGCCTCTTACCCTTTTCACATTCTCTTCTCCCAATCTCTAAATCCTGGGCCTATGATCTAGCTGCTGAATGCTATATATTAAAGACCCATGTGGTGCCCTGGAAGGACAGGTGCCCACTGAGCCTTTCTGACGCAAATAAAATCTGTGTATGCAAGTATGCTTATGCACTGATACGCAAAAGCTAACAATGTTCTGAAGTTTTGAATTTCAAGCTTCATATCTCACCATCCACTTCAGCGTCAAATGTGAGCCTTCCATCATTTTTATAGACTATCATCTTGGCTATCTCATACATAAATTGTACTTACACGTTATTTTCATGCAATTGCATTGTTACTATTTTGCTCCTGGTGGTG
This sequence comes from Gastrophryne carolinensis, assembly GCA_027917425.1. Lineage (NCBI taxonomy): Eukaryota > Metazoa > Chordata > Amphibia > Anura > Microhylidae > Gastrophryne > Gastrophryne carolinensis. Next base: position 363,010,856 of record CM051238.1, read on the forward strand.
GAACAATTTTTTTCTTCTTGTATTCTTCAAATTACAACCTGTTCTCACATTCCCTAAGATCTCTGTGTGTTGATTTCTAAGTGAAAGGTCACTGGTTTCAATTCAAGGAGCAGCCATAGCAAGAAAAGAGAAACAGTATCACCCAGCAAGTCCAGGCATATTATCAGAGTCCAGAAGTCAACTTATCACAAGGTCTATTAGTTCTGGCGCCACAAACATGGCAGTGAAGGTGGCTTGTATGCTTTGAAACAAATGAGATCACAGAGGTCCATGCAGGCACTGAGCAACGTGCATTAAACAAGTCTGGAATGGTGGCACGAAAGAAAAAGAAGAAGCATTGACTTAAGGATTGTCTACTCAGGTTTGCAAAAAAGTACAAAATGTGGAGCAATGAGATGAATGTTAAAATACCTGTCTCTCAAGGGTGCAAATGGGTCTGGAGGAAACAAGAGTAACTAATAGATGGATACATTTAACTTTTTGCACTACTTTTGGACTGGTAAGGGTCTATACCAGTTACATGGCAGTGGACAGTAATATGAACCCCCCACCTCATTCCCCCACTCCCATTAACCTATATTTTATTATTCTACTTTTAACTAAACTTACCTCATCCCAAACTCTGACCCGTGCTGGCTATCTTTAAATGATACTAGTGGGCATCAATCTCAGATGCCCCAAAAGTGTCTGGAGGGAAAGGCTGCCCCTCCTCTTGACGTTGCATTCCACTGAGGTTAATGACAGGACCTAGGGGAACAGAGCTTTAATTCTATACTATATACATGTGACTTTTGCATTGCTGGAGGGTCACATGCTTCTGAGGTATAAAGCCTCCCTATCCGGCTCCAGGCCAATATTTGTTGCTGGGAGCCGGGATAGAAGAAGGGAAAACCTGCCCCCCCTTCAAGAGATGCCTCACGTGGCCCCATTAAAAGTGCAATCCTACCAGTGTGGGATCCAGAAGACCCTGGCAGAGGAGGAAAATGACTTTGCGGTAGAAAACGTGGAATGGTAAGTAGTCAAAATTAGAATATTAAAAGTATTTTTTTATTTACTACTGTGGATGAGCTGGTAAGGGGTCCAGGGGACGCCTCTATCAGTCCACAGACTATGGGAGCAGTCCCTGAGCCCTGGCTTACCAGCCCCTTTGCCTGGGACCTGGGCTAGTTGCCTCAAGGAGAGGGCAAATTTTGTTTATTCTTAACCCTACCCCCCCAACAAAAATATTTCTACTGCATGTCTCTTTCATTGAAAAAAAACATGTCGGCATTTGCGCCATGTTTTTTTCAAAAAAAAACAACAACTCTTGCTTTCATTGATTTTACTGCCACTGATGTGAGAATCTAATGAAAAACTCTAATGCAAGTCAGATTAAACTTGCACCATCTTGCATCTTGGTAAAAGTCTTTTGGAGTTCCAAAAGACTCCAGGACAGGCCACTAGTCTTTTTTGTAAAGAATATGGGCCACCACCAAGGTGGCTGCATCACCCAAGGGGGTGGGAAAAGAGTTTTGTGGCGCTTTAAGATATTACCTGTGGAGAACCACAAGAGCGTTAATAGCAATCACACTGCTCTCTTCTTTTCGTTCTTTTCTTATGAGATTAATAAATAGCTGCAGGTGGAAAAGACTTGTGGAAAAATATTAAGAGATTTTGCTGATAGAAAAAAAAAACTAAAATTTGCTGCCGGTAAAGCAGAAGTCGACTTGGTCTTCAGATTAGATATTGGGAAGGGTGGGATGAGTCCCAGATCTATGTGCCAGCAAGGGGTGATCGGCATGAGGGCTTGTGCTCCATGGATTTAAACTGCCTATATTTAGGCATGCTGCTGTTTAGAATTTCATTTTCATCTTCTTGAATTAATAACTCACAAACCTATGAACATGTCTTGTTTATTCCCCATGTGTTGAACCATAGCTACAAGAGTATCCCTAACATTACAGAAAAGTGTGATTTATGCAAATTTGTGAAGATATTTAATCTCATACTGTAAATTGGCTCAATTCCTGGGTCTGATTTCCAAACACCCCTGATTGGTCTAGTTTGGATTTAATGTGTTAGAACAGAGGGTTTACTTAAAGAGTGAGCTTGGAATTTAGCCTTTACCTAGGATTTTACTGGTAAACAGTGTGTATGCCTTAAAGTGGACCAACACCCAGGATTTTGACTATCCTGGGTCTTGGTCCACTTCGGTGGGGCACCCCCGATCGGGGTGCCCCGCTGTGTGAAACCCCCCCTAACCCCCCGAATAACTCACCTCTCCCCGCTCCCAGCGCCAACGTACAAGGAACGTCTAAGCGGCGGCCGCCGCCGCCGCCTCCCTCGCGTCACTTTGAACGCGCGCGCCCCCGCGCCGGCCATTCGCAGACGGCCGGCGCGGAGGCGCGCACGCCTACAGGGGCGCGAGGGAGGCGGCGGCGGCCGGCCGCCGCCGAAGATAAGGTAGGTGAGTTGGGGTGTTTGGGGGGGGTTTCACCCCGCGGGACATCCCGATCTCGGATGTCCCGTGGGGTGGGGGGTGATCGGCCCGGGAATCTTATAGATTCCCGGGCCGATCACCCGTGGGTGTTGGTCCACTTTAAAGCGGAACTATGGTCAAAAATGACCTTAGTTCTGCTGTTCTATATAGCAGTGGGGCAACACGAATCAGGCTGCCTCGCTGAGCATCACTGTGGTTTAAACAAGAAACCAGGAGCCCGGATACCCACTGCTTCTGGGCCTCTTCTGCGCCAGCCGCAGCAGCCTATCAGCCTCCAGGCCAGCGCTGATAGGCTCGGCCGCTGGTTGCGCTGATAGGCTGCTCGTGTTTATGTAGGAGCATCCTGGAGGCTGATAGGCTGTGCCGCAGTAAGATGCCTGGAGGCGGTGAGTAGCCTGGTTTCTTTTTTTAACGGTGGTGATGCACAGAGGGTCAGCCTGGGTCATGCTGTCCCGCTGCTGTATAGTACAGCAGATTGCAGCTACTTTAACAAAGCAATATCCATAAGTGCTGGCAAATACCATATCTTGTTACTGAGGAATTGAAGGATTTCCAATCTTGGTAAGTTGTAGCCCAGCTGGTCTCAGCAGTGAAGCAACACTGAACAAAAGGTGAGTAGCGCTGTTTTTTTGTTTTTGGCTGGCCACTCCCTCTAATGCAGGGGTGTCAAAATCATTTTCATCGAGGGCCACATGACCATCCTGGTTGCTGTCAAAAGGCAGGTTAATAACAAACACACAGAACAAAATGCAACATGACTATTCAAATGAATAAGTACAGACTTATTTTGCCCAGGATAGATGCTGAATTATTTCGATATTCAGAACAGATGCAGAATTATTGTGTCCAAGAGTGTTGGCTTGTTCAAGGCTTGTTCAAGAGGGTAGTTGAGACATTTAGCCCAAGATCACAGCCCCGTGTAAGCCAAAAACTGAAATAATGGGTCAGACAGGGATGAGGAAAGACACTAGCAGTGATTGGTCCAAGAAAGCTGTCAGGTATCAGGATTGCCAAGGTCAGCAATAGATAAATAACAATATAACATAAGTCTGCCCACCCAAACAGTATAATGGACTACCAGGACAAGTCAGTAGTTGTACCTTAAAGGTCAATGAAGTAGGTGTCAGGAAACAGGTGAAAGGGTGATGCAGGAATGGATCTGTAAAATTGTGCTATTTCAAAATGTTACATTACAGTATGGCACTCAGACCCTTGGACTTGATGTGTTAGTGGGTGTGTGATTACACAAGCTTTCTTGCAATACGTGGATGTGTGTCTCGCACAGTTGCACAATGCTTCCTTTGTGTCAACATAGAGGCCAATGTAGTGGCCATGAAACAGCATCCATTCAGGCCCACATATTTGGCATGGCCAATGGCCAATTACTGGTTGTTCTTTTTCAGCTTGATCCTTCAAATATGGCTTGTCTTGTATGTCTGATTATTTGTACATGACCCCAGCCTGGTATTTCTGAACTGCCTGCTCCATTTTTGATTGCCTACGCATGACTTGGCATACTTTTATGACTACCATGTGCTGCCAGCTTCCACCTCTTGCCAGTAAGGCTTGCAGACTAGCCTGAATTTAGCCTGCTGTTTGACTTCAGATCTTTTGTGTCACATGTCAGAAGCTTTAGATGAACCAGCAGCACAAGTGTCCAATTTAGCGACCCAGAAATTGAACGTGGAGGACCCATTGCTTAGTACCAGGAGATGCGTGGGCAGGTAGTAATCCACAATGCCAGTCAAAGTCTGTCTCCTGGTACTAAGGGCTGTAGCATCCGATGGTGGTGGATGTGGCGGACAATGGTTGTTCCATATTGTGGCCGTGCTCACCCTGCGAGCCACGTGTGCACTGGCCTGAAAGCGGTGAAAATGGGCCTTCCTCCTCCCCCTCCTCTGCTCCCTCCTTCTCCTCAGTCATGGTCTGAAGCATTTTTTTTTCCAGCAGGCAGAGGATGGGGATTGTAGTGCTGATGAAGGTGTCATCATCGCTCACCATATTTGTGGCATACTGGAAACACTGCAGCACCACGCAGATGTCCCTCATGGAGGCCCACCCAATGGTGCTGAAGTGCAACTGGTCTGTACTTCGACTCACCCGGGCATTTTGGAAATAGAACTATCACCTGCTGCTTACACACTCTTTCCATCATGTGCAATGTGGAATTCCACCTGGTGGGCAAGTCACATATGAGGCGGTTGGGAAGCCCAAAATTCGTTTGCAATGCAGACAGGCGAGCGACAGCAGGGTGGGAATACACACTACCCACTTTATGGAGCTAGAAAGCTCTGCACCACCAAGTTGAGCACATGCACTAGGCAGCAGATATGCGTCAACCTACCTTGGCCCAAAGCTGCTACAAGGTTCGGCCCATTGTCACACAACACTTTGCCAGGCTTCAGGTCCAACGGCAACAGCCACTCATCTGTCTGGCCCTGGATGCCGGTCCACAGCTTCTGGGTGGTGTGGGGGTCTTTTTCCCCGGCAGACGAGTTTTAGTACCTCATGTTGCCGTTTCCCCATGGCAATGCTCAAATTGGTGGTGCAGGGACAGCACTGACTGCCTGAGAAGGAAGCAGAAGAGGAAACAGAGTAGAAGGCTACAGGAGGCACCAACTGACATCACGCAATCCTGGGTGGCGGAAGGATCTGTGCTACAGTGCTTCCCTTCTCGGTCCCAGCCGCCACTACAGTTGGAGAGATGTAACGTTCCTACCCATGATAACTGTCTACGTGTCCGTTGTGAGGTGGACACTGGAATTAATGGCATTGCCCAGTGCACATTTTATTTTTTTCATACTCTGGTGCAGGGCAAGGCCAGCAACCTTGAAATGCTCGCATTCAGGACCAGGGCTCGTGGGTAAGATAGACCCAACTTCTGTTTTCTCTCCAAGGTTTGAGGCATGAAAAGCTGAACGCTTCCGTGGGATGATGTGGACCAGCTTGGTGGTGGCAGTGCTGGTGCTTTTTTCTCTGTCATTGCAGCTCATGTTTTGCTTGCAGATGCCATGCACAAGGTACACAGATAATTAGCAGTTCCCTCACACCAGCAACTGTTGACAGCTTGCAATTTACCTCTGTCTTGTCCGCTGTGGACTGCTTGAAAAAATGCCACGCTGGTGAAATCCTTTGAGGCAGTGCAGGCATGCTCAGTCCCTGGGCTTGGTGCCCAGTAGTCATAACGGACTGACCGTTGATGGTTTGTGGCCTTCTCCTGCTGGCTGCCTAGGGCTGTGTGACCACCGCCTGTTCCGCCAAACTCTCATGGTCTTCAGTCCACGTAGGGTCTAGGACCTCATCATCCTCCCTGGCATCCTCTTCCACCTACTCCTCCCTAATAGCCTCCTTCTCAGCCTCAACATTGCAGAGAGCTGCTACAGTTGACAGTAGGGTTTCATCATCATCAAAAATGTCCTGTGATGGTCTGCTGGTCATGTCCTCATCCTCCAACATAAGTTGTTGGACATCTGGGAACCCTCGGTCTGCAACTGGGACAGGGGTCTACAGTATCCCAGCTACGACAGTCATCATAGAGCATTTGTGACTTGCTGGGACAGCCTTACAGATTTTATGGGGGGTGAGATGGAGGGCTCGGCACTCTCGGGTGCAGTGTAGTGGGTTGAAGAATATCCCACGGAACTGGTATTAGTGCATGCCATATAATCTACGACTGCCTCAATATGTTCTGGCCTCACCACTCCACCAGCAGTTTTGGGGCCTACAATGTGCTCCAAACCCTGATATCCGCTTGCACCAGAGTAGCAGTCAAGGGTGGAAGATGTCCTGCAGCACCAGCGGCCGGATAATCACTAGCTTCATTACCAGCGGCACCACAGTCATGTCCCTATCCCAAAAATTGACAAATAACAAAAAAATTTGCAGGAATGCACCTAAAGTGCCCAGAAAGTTGTGGTATAAGTGGGCACTCTCAACCCAGTGTGTAGAGCAAGTTGTGATATAAAGGGGCACACTCACCCCAGTCTTTACAGCTAGTTGTGATATAAGGGGGCACACTCATCCCAGTCATTACAGATAGTTGTGGTATAAGGGGACACACTCATCCCAACCTTTACAGCTAGTTGTGGTATAAGGGGGCATACTCACCCCAGTGCTTATAGCAAATTGTGGTATAAGGGGGCACTCTCACCCCAGTCTCTACAGCTAGTTGTGGTATAAAGGGGCACACTCACCCCAGTATTTACATCAAGTTGTGGTATAAGGGGGCATTCTCAACCCAGTCTTTACAACAAGCTGTGGTATAAGGGGGCACACTCACCCCAGTCTTTACAGCAAGTTGTGGTATAACGGGGCATCTGCCACTGCGGCTCTGTGGCTTCCAGCTTCATTGGACATTCCTGGCTACTCACTGTCCGTACATGCTATGCATCTCAACCATTCAGGGGTGTAATAAACACAGTGGCCCTCTACTATTTGTTGCTATACCAGGTAGCACCTAATGCTAGATGTACTTTAATGGGATTCAGCAGGTAATGCCGAGCGCACTACACGTGGCAAAGTAGCTATTTCTGTTGCTGACATACAGTATACATGTTTTACCTTCAGTATTTCACACACAGAGGGAAAGGGGTAATTTAATGCCGTGCTTGTGCACAAGCTGAGAGGGAGCTTGGGGTTGGTCACAGGAGATAAAATTATTTTTATTTTTATTTTATTTCTTTGTGACCATTAAAGCAGAACCCAAGGGGAAGGAGAGAAATCAGACACTGTAAATCTTGCTCCAAGCAGCTTAGAAGGACCAAAGACAACTAAACAACATTTACTTAAAAGACGAGGAGGCTGTAGGTTTTATTAACCCCCTGCATGGACAAGAGGTTGTGTAAATGGCAGTAGTGACAGCATCCACCTATTATTATTACCTGCAAAAAGCAATACATTTTTTGGCTTACAACTATAAATTGGACCTGCTCCATCCCGAACACCGGCAAGATCCAGTTCAAATCAGCTGTCATGCCATCCATGGGCAATAGCCGCTGCCTGGCATCAGAAGACCAGGAGAGTGCCTTGGTGGACCTGCAGAGAGGACGTCATCAGGCAGAGGACAGGAGGAGGAAGATGCAGAGATGGAGAGATGTGTTTTTTTTACTGTTTGTGAACTGGTAAGGGGTCCTAAGGAGTCCCTATACCAGCTCACGGGGTAGTGGGAGACAGGGTCATTGTATTCGGCAGTTGGAAGTACGCCAGATAATGGGGACTTCCGAATTGGATAGACCCCGCTCCTGCTCATCAATAATTATTGTGGTCTGTTGTGGCCCAGTCTGAGATAATGATCAAACCCTTTAGGATCTACATTCGGTTATTGTTGGAGTCTCATTTTGCAGATTGCATCTAGAAACAATGTAATACAATACCTCCACAAAATGTTCCAAGATGGGGAAACCACCTTACATGTCATCATTCATAAACTCTGGTAAAGTCTGTCTTGTTTTGCATTTTGTTGTCTGATTTGTGATGAAATGGTTTAATGATTAGTGTTTGCTCTCTTAGTTCAAATGTTTGCTCCCAAAACATACTGCGAGCCAGTAGCCAAGGCGCTGGAGACATAAAGAGAAAGAGGGAAAGCCTGTATATTGAATGGGCCAACCTGTGCTAGAGGCCGTGGATCAGCCTCACTGTGGGAAGCTTGGAAGCATTTAATCCTTGCTGACTTAGTGCCAGCCTTTTAGGATTCAACTTGAAAGGAACTCTGTTGAACTCGGCATGCCAAATTAATTTTTGGAAACTTGGCAGCCCCTCACTTTCACTCGCTCCTGTGTATGTAAAGGATGCAAAGCCAAGGATTTTTGCTGTCCCAATGCTGACCATCACTGTTGCAGAAATGCCACCATTCAGTTGATTTCAGCATTACTGTTATGCTCTGAGACATCTGATTCTCCTGGGTTTTATAATAAATATTGACAACCCTTCCCACTACAGCTGTACACACAAAAGACAAAACATTCACAATGCAATACATGACAGCTTCATTACCTGTGTATTCAGATTTTGTACTACTTTAAATGACCCCAAACATAAACAATGCATGTCTTAAATGGAAAACATGATTTGGTTGTTAAAGTGAACCAAAACCCAGGATTTTCACTATCTAGGTTTTGTTCCATACCCTTGGGGCAATGTGTGAAGCCCTGCCAGTCACGCAATATACATACCTCGCCGGCGTCCCCGCGGTGCAAGCACTGTCCGTCTCAAATCAGCTTCTTTGGCCGCACATATTAACATATGGCTAAAGAAACTGAATGGGAGCTTAGCCGCGCATGCGATCGGCGGTGGGGGCCCTTGCAACCCCTTATGGCTGTGCGAAGCGACACCAGACATACAGTTATGGCGGGCAATGCCATGCACAGGCCTATAAAGGTCCAAGAGTTTCCACTGCACATGTACCTTGGGTGACTTGGGGGTGCTTGGCGGGGTTATACATAGTGGGGCATCCAAACTCGTGGTGTCCTATAGCTGGGTAAGACCTAGCATCTTATAGATGTTAGGTCCGGTTCTGGACCACTTTAAAAAAAGAACAAAACCTTTTTCTGCTGGCCCTAGAAGCTAAAATTCCGATTCTCTGCCCCCACCTTTCATGCCCCAATTCGGGATGCCATACTGCGTGAAAACCTGAAGGCTGGAGTGGGCCTCACAAGATGCAATACAAATCCCAGAATCCTTCCACTGACAAAGGTGAGACGTCTCTCCCCAGGTGAAAATGCTGCAGTAACCCTTCAGCCATGAAACACAAAATTGTGTTCCCCTCACCTGAAGAGGCTGAAATGAAGCAGGTGTGGTTAAGCCTGTGAGCTCATGATTGTGAAGCATTGTCTCTGACCCAGCCAGAGTCAGGAAGTCTCTGCTCTGTACACCAAACACACCAGTTTGTATGCAGCTGCTAAGGTAAACACATTGCTGCTAAAAAATAAATGAACTCCCATACATACTGAACTTTTATCAGTATGGATATGTGGATCACAAGGATAGCTCTTAAGTTTGTGAGGGGCTACATTTTATGACATAAAAAATAATATGAGATGTTCTCTTTGATGAGTGACATACCAATCTCTGTAGTGCTATAATCCAAAATGACAGTTATCAATGTCCTCCTGTGAATTAGAGCAATTATAAATAGACACAGCTGTAGATCTGTAGCATGAACGCTCCAGCTGAGCTCATAGTTCCCCGTGATGCTTCCTGCTTAGCTGTCTCTCTTCTTTACCTGGGTAAATATTGAGTGTTGTTTGATCCACCTGTTAGAGATCAGGGAAACTGTACATAAAAGGGTAATTACCTAAATGAGCATTATGCAAATACACCGTGCTTTGATCTCCAGCCAAAGCCTTGTAAACTGAGCAAACAGGGATACCCATATTTCTCTAAATATAAATACAGCTACAAAGAAATGTGGGGCTGCTGTCTGCAATGCTTCTCTACTCGTGACATGAACTCATATAAATCTATTTAAAAAAGAAAAATCAGAAGAACATTGAAAGAACTAAAGTTGGGCATAGACATCACAGGGTATACATGCTTACTAAGGCATCTGACAGTTTTATTAATTTTGTTTGTGTGCTGTGTGTTCTCTGGATTACATTAACACTCCCTGTCTGATGTCATTACTATAATTGAGCATTACTAACAATGACTTGAAATGAGCTGGGGGTTTGGGGTATGTTTTTAAGAGTTTTTGCTACTTGTAAACATCCTTTAGGTACATGAGGCAAGCAGGTGACTCGCCATTAGCCCTTCGGCTCCATCACCTGCCTTCCCAATACCCCAAAGGGGGAGGAAGAGCCCGTGGTCTGCAAGGGCTATGTGGACTTGTAGCCTTCAGGGCTGGGGGCCACCCAGGCTAACGCCTGCACCCTGGTCTACAAGCCCCCATAGATGGTGCCTGGGCTAGTTATGTTTCGAAAGGGGGGATGCCACACCATTTTTTTAGTTTTTAAGGATTTAACCCTTAAAAATGTAAAAAAAGTGCCCCTCCCACTGAGGGGGGACCCCAGGTCATTAAAATAAAACCCTTCATACTGCACATAGTCGTATTTCATGAAAATGTCATAAAACGCTCTTTTCAGTTTGGGGGGTCTCCTGGGCAGGAACAGGGGGTTACATACATGGTAGCGTTGTAATTGGGAGGAATGGGGCTTTCACCCGCAACATGGTTTTCTTAAAAAAAATACTTTTATTTATTACAAAAACACAAAATTAAAAAAAAAATAAGGCATTTCATGTTAAATAATACATTTCATGTTAAAGCCCCAACTCTGCGGAAAAAAACCAATATGTAATTTTCCTGGATATCCTTGGAATTTCCTGCAAAAATCATAGTTAAACATACATAGTGCCAAAAGGTAAAAAATGACCTGTCAACAGAGGATGACAAAATCTCAAGTAGCCTGGCAATAAAGGTTTAAAAGTACCCATGCATGTTGGGTACTGTTCGGTTCAGGGACCTTGCTCTTGCTCTGATTTAGTTTGTTTTTTCTTGTTTGCATAATGATGATTTATGAGGATGATGAGGAAAATTGGGTTTTTATTCTGCTTTTTATTATTTTTTTAAGGAAACACTGTGCAACCAATGAATTCCTCGAGGGGTTGCGTTTAGAAAACCGTGCCCATGACCACAAGCCTGGTATGCCTAGGAAGCTTGTGTACTTTGAGAGAATATATAGTTTGTGGTAGGTATTTCAAGTGTAAAGGGTTGTTTCTCTAGAAAAACTACAAGGTGCGCATAGTAGTTGTATTTTCTTTGAAAATCTCCTTAAGCGCTCTTTTGGGTACCTTGGCAGGAAAGGGGGTTCCTTGGCAGGAAAGGGGGTCTACCGATACATATGTGGTACCGTTGTAATCAAGAGGAATGGGGCTTTTACAAACAATATTATCTTATTGAAAAACTTGTTTGCACATATTTCACCAAAACATTTGGAGACAGACAAGACATTTCATGGTAAAGTCAAGAATCTGCTGAAAGAAACAATATATAATTTACCTGGGAAACATGTATAGCACAAAATAGTGAAAATGGCCTGGCAACAGAGGGTGATAAAATTTCTAGGTATGCATTGCTTTGAACTATCACCACTACCAGACACAGCAAGAGCTTTTATCCTCTGGCTGAGTCTGAATCAGATGATCTATAGAGGACCAAACCCCCTATGGGGAATTCTGATTTGGGATGCCCAGCAATGTAAAACACCTCAGCCCTTGCTGAATACTCACCTAGCCCTGCAAAAAAAGCACATAAGCAACTTGGCACAGACTGAGCTGAGCACATAATACCCTCTTTCCTCACCCAGCCCAAACAGCCCAAATAGTCTACTTTGGATGGCATTTTTGAAATATTTTTGGTGTTTTATGTCCTCAATGTGCTAAACTAATCTGGTTTTTAAAAAATGTTTCTTATGGCAAATATATGTTTTATTGAAGCAGATTTCATTATTTGCAATCTGTTGCAATTGACAACTGTACACTAAAATCTATAAGAGAGAAATGATACCTGTACACACAGAATACTGCTGATGGGCCTGTAAGTGTGAGTGAGCTCCATGGCCAGCAGGGGCCATAGCAACAGTGTTCTGTGTGTACAGGACTCACTTATCTCTTCTTGTAGATCTTGGTGTACAGACTGAGTGTATTAGAAGCAGTACTGCTTCCATAAAACACAAATCTGCTCTAATAAGAAAAACATATTTGATAAGCTAAGCACCTTGAGGACATCCTTTTGGTACAAAAAATATATTCTTTCAAAAATGCCATCAGAATTGAACTTGCCAAATAAGAATAAAGTCTTGCGGCACATTGGCTGCCCTTGGAAGATGGTGCCCTGCACAGCTGAACACCCTATAGGCCAGCCATGCCCATAATACTACAGTTATCTCAGGCTATAGGTCTCTGCTTTGTGTAAGAGGTACCACATCTCGTGCCATGTCAGCTCTATAGGTCTCTGCTTTGTGTAAGTGGTACCACAACTCCGTGCATGTCAGTAACACACGATAAAATATAGTGCCTGTACAGGTGACTCTCAGGATAATAGAGGCTTTGAAAGGCCAATACATGAGGAGGATTGCAGATAAGGAGTTGCTTGTTAGATAATGTGTGAGGGGGTAGAGACTCAGTACAGTAAAATCTCTTGTTACACCTCCGTGTCTGTCTATGCAAAGCAAATGGCTGTGTGAAGGATGTGCATCCTGTTTGCACTTATAGACTGAGGAAATGTTACAACATAAAGGAAAGAAAACTCCTCATAACAGCCATTGTAAAGTTGTGAGTCTCTGTGTTCGCAGTGGCCTCCACATAAACCTTTGTTGCTCATGGAGTAACTGGCTAGACATTTAAAGAGACCAAAATCTGGGATCTTTACTATCCCGGGTTCTGGTCCTTCCCCCTGGGGCACCCTGGTTAGGGGTTCCTTGCCGTGTGAACCCCAATCCCCCCCCCCCCAGAATGCCGGGCAGATTCACCTCTCCTGGAGCTCACGGCACAGGCACTGCCGCTCTTCCAATCAGCTTCTCTCATCGCGCATATTAATGTGCAGCTAGAGAAGCTGAATGGAGTTCCTAGCCACACATACCAGTGGCGTGTGGCATCTCTCGCTCCCTTGGATGTGCACACAGCCATTCAGGTGCGGCGGACGGGGCCACACACAGTGAGAAGGGATGCGAGTGATGTCGGTGCTGGACGAGCATGTGCCATGGGCACGGGGGAAAAGTTAGAATTTCTGGTGCCCTGGGAGGTTTTATATAGCAGGGCTGGGATGCGAAGGGAGTGAAAGTGTTTTTTGTCCACTTTAATAATATACAGATTTCAATGAAATGATGGCTAATATACTGATCATCAGAGTGCTTGGATCCACTCGATTCCCTTCGTCCAGGAGTCTGATGAGAGCGGTTCTGAGCATGCTGGCGGCCGCATCCCCCGCTACCCTCTAACAAGGGAGTGTGCCTGCGCCGGCCATTAACAAATGCCTGGTGCAGGACAACGCCCTGCTAAAGGAATAGCTGGGATGCTGCTTGCGCATGCGCCATTGGAACAGGAAAGAAGGTGAGTTTCTGGGAAACCTTGGGGGTATCACACAGTGAGTATGCCTACCCTGGTGTCTCATAGGGTTTATAGTTGTCCTGCTCCTGCAGTTTTGCTTGTTGGGGTTCCGCTTGCTGTCTTTTACTCTTTGGCCTGGATTGTCCCACACACTGCTGACTAATATTTGGGGACTGGGGTAGGGAATGGATCCTTGCACTTTGCGCAAATATTAATATGTTATAAATACTATTGTTATTAAATATTATTGCATTATATTACTATATTATTATTATACCATCTTTCAAAAACCTCCCTCTGGTGGGGGGCTTAGATCTCTTCTAAACAGAACATCATGGCTGAAGAGAAGCTTCTTTCCTCAAGCCATTAAACTGCTTACCTCTGATCTCATTCAACCTTAGGTTACATAAATTTCATTGCATATATTTGTGTCCAATCATAATTCTAGATTTTTTATATTGTAAAAACTCTACCAGCCTTGGTTTGGATGGTGCCCTGTGCAAGACTGACACATGGTGCCCCCAGGACAGCACCGACTGTGCACCCTCCAAAGGATCCCTCTCTAGACTTAAATAAATAATAATAAATTAAATAAATAAGATGGTAGAGGAGACTAAACACACTGTCTACCTCCTAATGAACCCTACTTAAAGTGGACCAACACCCAGAATTTTGACTATCCTGGGTTTTGGTCCACTTCGGTGGGGCACCCCGATCGGGGCTGCCCGGCTGTGTTAAACCCCACAGAAAGCCCCGAAAACTCACCTCTCCCCGCTCCCACGTGACCACTGCAGGCAATCCCCGCCGGCGGACAAGCGAGGGGCAGCGCCGGACAAGCAGAGCGCGTCCACCACCGTCTCCTGCGCCTCCCTCTTACAGGGAGTGCACCCTGCTAGAGGGACGCGCGGGAGGCGGCGTCGGACGCACATGCGCCGCTGGAACATGGAAAAGGTAGGATTGCGGGCTTCCTGGGGGGTTTCACCCCGCGGGACATCCCGATTTCGGATGCCCCACGGGGAGGGATCTGATCGGCCCGGGAATCTATAAGATCCCCCCTGGGTGTTGGTCCACTTTAACCCACAAAAAACCAAACTTGCAGTGCCTAAGCTGAGCCCCCTACCCACACCAAAACCAAAAGGTACTGGTCCATTAAACAAAAAAGCTTGACAGGTAGGTTACAAGTCTGGATCCACTAGGATAACAGTGCCGTGTACAGCTGCTCCATATGAACAGCCAAAAGACTGGCCATGCCTCCATGTTGCAACTTCTTCCAATGCTTCCACCAATAGCTGGCTTGATCCCAAGTCCTGTCTACATCTTCATTGTTCCACCACCCCCGGGGCATAGGAAACAATGGTGCGGTGCAGGGTTAGATTTTGGGCCACCACTGAACGAAAAATGAAAGCTCAGTGCAGTATTCAATAGTGTGTTGCGCTTCTGCATGTGGTGGAAATGCACAATATATCTGTTAAATTACCAATGTTCTTGCTGCAACAATTTCCAGGTATGCGGAAGAAAAATAAACTGTTTTTCATTCTCAGTTCAATTAATTTTTTGGAAGCCTCTCACATTCTACCAAGTCTGGGGTGCTGTTTATACTTATTACTATATACTATACTATACTTATACTATTTTTGGGTCTGGGGGTTTACTTGCACTCAGCCCTCAAAGGCTCCAGGGGAGCACTATTTCCCAAAGACCCTAAAAACTAAGCTGGCCCTTGCAAAGGTAGCTGTCTGTTATTTCAGGTCGGCTACATTGATGTTATAATGTGCTCCCATATCACACACAGTGACAAGGACACTTATTCATCATGGCATTGGACTGTCCCTAGCCAGTGATTCATATCCTTGCCACACATCTATGGTCTGCCTCCTCAACTCCTTACCTAATGCTGTCCTGGCGTTAGATTCCAAGATTTCAGTTCTGCCTTCCAGTTTTACACAACTGTCTCCCTGTACCATTGTATGAATGGCCATGTTTATTAATGCAAGTACAAACCCGCTTGCCAGTATTGGTATGTGTGTGTGTGTGAATTCCTGGCCTGGGGTGACTGAGCATTCAGGTCTATCCTTAGAACTCTAAAAATAGAAGCACTAAACTGTATTTGATCTCAGTATCTGAGAGCTGGGAAATCCCTGCCACCTTTATCCCCTGATGATTGGGTGGGGGCATCCATAAGACAGAGTCATAGTACCTGTATATATGTATTTAGGGCTTTCTTTGCAGTATGACAACATCTTTGGGGGGGGGGGGATATAGGTTTCACCCTACCTAATACTAATGGCTTGTCAACTTTCTGAAATAGTAAAGAGGGGCCAATGTGCAAAAATATTCAACCCAAAGCACGCAGCATGTTATACTTTGATACAAGTACCGCTTTTCATTTTCTTATTATCTCAACTACAATCACTTGGGCTGTCAATCACCTAAAACTGTGCTAAAACTCACACAACCACCTAAAGTGCACAAAAATGCACATACATTTTCTCATAAACCGTCTTGTACTTACTGAGCAAATCAGGGTTGGGTAATGTATAGATGGCAGCTTATCAGGTTGGGGTACACTCTACAGCCATGTTGCATACCATCTAAGAGGATCTTGAATACCATTGGTGGTATATATACTTCTGGTTGGGTCTGATCTAAAGAGACTGAGGCACCACAAGTAAGAGAAAGGGCAGGATATAAGCATATTGCATTGGTTTGTAGATGGGGTTAAACAGTTATGTGTTTTAGGAGAACATGATATTATGTACAATTGCTACAATATCATTGTATTGTATTTGGCATTGTGCTTCTATTAACCCTAGGGAAAGGCTTTTTAAAATAGAACTACCTTCAGACATATGTAAATTGATTCATACTTTAAATGATGGTGTTTGAGTGTATGTAGTTAGATTGGCATTGGATAAAGAATAGTGCTCCAGTAAAAATAAAAAAAAAGCTTGAGCATCCACCGCCAATAATTGGACAGCTATAGGCTGATCTAGCATGCAGGCAGAAATTCAAATCCTGTTCTTCAAAAACATCCATCCAAATATACCCCTTTTACCATAAGAATAAAATATACTTTCATATTCTAACCTATTTATTTTGTTGTTTAGTGTAGTTCTCTTCCCCATACCTAAGGCATAAACAAAAAAAGATGAAAAGGACTTATTGGAACTGAAGATTTAAATTTTTGTCTGCAGTTGTGCTCTAAAGGACAACTATTATTTGCGAGGGCTTCCTGGGGCTGAATATATTTTCATTACATATACTTCTCTGCCTCTCAGCTGAAAGTAAACCCAGCTGGCCAATAGTTTGTGATCCACTGTAACAATCTTGTATCTCGATGTAACATTGTTACCCTGCAGTAAGAGAATGTAACAGATTAATCAGCTGAGAGGTAGAGAAGTGTCTATGATGTAAATATATTCAGCACATCACCAGACCAGCTGGCAAATGATACATGTCCTTTAAAGTATAGTCAATTGTCAATTCAGGAACCTGATTTCCCATTGTCAATGCCAAACAATGCACAAAAGATGAAACCTAAAGGTGAGGTTCAGGAGCCAAGGGGGAGGCAAACATTGGTGAAAAGGGGTGGACAGAAACATCACTGAACCTTGACATGTAGGTAATGAAATAGGCAATAGGAAAATGATATAAAACAGGGTTTCCCAACCGGGGGGCACTAGTAACGCTGGTGGTACTCAAGCCATCATCTGATGGTACTCAGGGCCATTGGTGGTAAAAAGTTTGGGGACATGGAGAACTGCACACAAACTACAGTTCCAATAGGATGGATTGGGTGGCCAAGACAACAAGTAGTTGGGCCATATGGCATACATACAGTATAGTTCCTCTATAAAGCATTCCTCCACCCTCCCGAAAAGTTATATTAGCGATGGTTTGGTGGTACCTGAGAGTAAAGCAAAAAATAATACCACTTTGTTGCAGGCTGGTGGGGATTCAAGTGCCTGGGTATTCCTTTTTGTTTTGTCTGTAACCCAGCCCAGTCCAGTCCAGCTATAAATTGATGGTGCTGCTGGTCATTCCTTTCTATTGTATTGTGGTGAGTGCATGTGAATAAATCAGCCACATGTAGTTGATTTGACCTTCCAGCGTGTGAATCACCAGAGGTAAAGGGTTAGAGCCCTGGGCAGCCTCAGGTAAGTTCAGCTCTCAATTTATACATTGCTATGTGTGTCCAAGAACTGGGGAAGCTCTCACTGTTAGAGTAGGACTGCAGGAAAAAGAGGTGCCATGACATGGCCCTGCAGCTTCCCAAATTGACTGTGCTGCTTGCCATTTCTTTTTTTATTCTTTCTTTTTTATCTGGTACTTGAGATAACTGGAAAATAGGAAGTTGTATCAGAAAGTTAAATAAAAGAATGGCCTAAATCAAGAACTTGGAGGGATAAATTAGTATTATAGTATATAGGGAGTGATTTACTAAGTGCTTGGGTTTGTTTGTCCATTTCTACAGACTATGCAAAATCGGTGCAAAATATGATTAAACATTTTTTTTACCCCATTCCATGTTGCTGCACCGTAAAAACACATTTGATAAAACATTAGCAGTGCAGCAACATGCTGAGAAAATCATAAACTATATGTTGCACTACTTTGATTTTCACCGATCTGGCATAATAGTCTGGCAAAAGTGCTTGATAAATCAGTCCACAAGTATAATAATACTCATGTATCCCCCAAGTTCTTGATTCAGATCCTTCTTTTATTTAACCTTCTGATATTGCACTCCCAGTGAAGAGCTTGGCTGCCGCATTACCATACGTCCCTGGCTCAAATTCCTAAACCCTGTCCAGATGATCCCTCCAAGAGAGTACGCAATGAAAAAAAGATAGGAAAACCTTGTTATAAAAGCTTAAACTTAGGGGCTATTACCATGAAGGAGGGAGATGTGCTTTAAATGACTTCTCAACAATCAGGATGGCAGCATAGGGCAAGGAGAGATAGACCCAGGGCCAGGTCTATGGGGACGATTAGGTGAAAGAGTCTCAGTGGGCTCCTTTTGGTGTGTCACATAAAAATGCACAGCCAAATTGTATACTAAATAGGTGAAATCCACTCATCTATCGGTGGGCCTCAGTAGCACAATGGGCCCTGGTACTTGTCCAGGTTTGCCAGGTTCTTATGATAAACATGGATAGACCAGGAGAGCAGCTTGCAGTAGGACAGAGCAGCAGGGGGGTAGCCATGTAGGGCATAACTCATAGATGTTGCTGTGCATATGGCCACAGGTGTCTATCCTGTTTCTTTGCAGTCCATTCTCCAAATTCAGCCTAGGGTAGACTAGTCCATTCGGCCTAGTGTAGGCTGGTAATACAACCTTTATGTCATTTCTGATGGTGGGTTGCTTGCTATGGACAGGACAGGTGTTTGTCCTGTATCTTTGCAGTCCATTCTCCAAATTCAGCCTAGGGTAGACTAGTCCATTCGGCCTAGAGTAGACTGGTAATACAACTTTTATGTCATTTCTGATGGCGGGTTGCTTGCAATGGACAAAACAACCCTTTTTAATTATTTAGGGTAGCGACTTTAAATTTATTATCGAAAGATAATTTATTAGCATACCCTGAAATTCTAAACACAACCTTGGACAGATTACTATAACAGACAGCACGAGGGAATATACAGTGGAGCTGTTACAGGGTAGATAAGGGAGATTAGCTAGAGATCAATCTAAAATTAAATATATATTCAGCTCCTGGCTAATGATAATCATCAGGCGTATGAAGTCGGGTCAAACAGAGGCCTCAGCAGGGAGGTGGGGGTGATGGTGGTGTAATGCATTACTAAAAATATTGGTGTCTGGTTTTTAATGGACTTGTAGCATATCCATACATTTCATCTGTGTTAGTCTATTCCTGGCGTTGGCCATTCTGTAATAGGATTGCGTTACACATTACATCGTAATTTTGTAGGGCCATGATGCCATTTCGGGAGGGTAAAGGCCTATGTTGGGATGAGTAAACATGTGCAGAGTTTGTTCCATGCAGAAGCCAGCCTGTAAAGAGCTTTACTAGGCATGTGAGTAATTTTAGAGGTCTCATGCTTTGTACAATGTGAGGGCGCAGGGAATAAGCGCTGCGCTCCCTGAAATATACGATGCGTTTTATGTGTCTGTCTGTGTTCAGATTTGTTACAGATCATCAGATGTTTATCTCTCTAGGGTAATACTTTGCAGATTCTGTGACAAGATCACAGTTACACTGTGCCCCTCAGGGTTCTCCTGCAATCCTTCCCAGTCTGAGCTTTTGATGCTTCATGCAACTCTACTCTCTGCGTTGTGAGTCATATGACATTGAAACAACCTATGTGCAGGCACTATCTGGGTTCTAAGGTTGAACCTTAAAGAGGAGCAACCACTGGCCTATATAAGATTCTAGGGCTGGTGGTCTCCCTTTCCTGATTTGGGATAACTTGCAATGTAAACCCCTGGTTTATCTCAAATTTTACCTTTCTAGCGATCCTGTGGCACATGAGTGGGCTGCACCAAAATCGCTCCTGCCGCAGCTTGCAACAGCACTAGACCTACCTGAATGGACTATAAACCCAACCACAATAAATGGCCCAGCAAGCAGCTAACATTATGCCTGTCCCATGTGGTTCCATTTCCAACATTGCAGGGTCGAAGCCGTAGCAGGGCTCCAAATGTTGCCTTTTTTTCACATGTATTCCTCCAGGACCACTCAAAAAAGTGGTCCCACAGCCACCCTGCCCCTTGGAGCTCTCAGCGTGAGTGAGCATGGCAAGCCACAGTAGTTCCACAGCTCTCTCTGACCACAGGAGACCACATACATAATTTAGAACGGGTCCAAAGGCGGGCAACGAAAATGGTGGAAGGACTTAAACTTAAAACTTATCAGGAGAGACTTAAAGAACTTAATTTGTACAGTCTGGAGGAAAGAAGGGAGAGGGGGGACATGATTGAGACCTTTAAATATGTGAAAGGATTGAATAAGGTTCAGGAGGGAAGTGTTTTTAAGAAGAAGCTTAATGATAAAACAAGGGGGCACAACCTGAAGCTAGTCGGGGGGAAGATCAGGAGCAATGTTAGAAAATATTATTTTACAGAAAGAGTAGTAGATGCTTGGAACAAACTTCCAGCAGAGGTAGTTGAAAAATCAACAGTCACTGAATTTAAACATGCCTGGGATAAGCACACATCTATCCTAAGATAAAGAGAACATACAGTATACACATAAGGGCAGACTAGATGGACCGTATGGTCTTCTTCTGCCGTCAACCTTCTATGTTTCTATTTAAAAACCCAAAAACCCAGGATTTTGTCCTGGTTTTTGGTCCTTGCCCCCAGGGCACCCTGATCGACAAAACAAACTCACATCATCTAATCAGCACGTTTGGACGTCACTACATTTAAGCCTTTGTCTAAGGCGAGTGGCTCAGAGCGCGTGGCCGCACATGCACCATTGGACCGGAAAAAAAGGTAAGTGTATGGGCGACCTGGGGGGGGGGGGGGGGTTCACACAGCAGGGCATCCTGATTTTGGATGCCCCACGGGGAGGGAATCGATCAGCCCGGGAATCTATAAGATTAAAGTGGACCAACACCCAGGATTTTGACTATCCTGGGTCTTGGTCCACTTCGGTGGGGCACCCCCGATCGGGGTGCCCCGCTGTGTGAAACCCCCCCGATAACCCTAAAAACTCACCTCTCCCCGCTCCCAGCGCCGACGGACAAGGGATTTGACAGCCGCGGACAAGCGGCTCCTCCGCCGCCGCCTCCCTCTGGGCGCGCGCACGCCTAGAGGGGCGCGAGGGAGGCGGCGCCGAAGCTAAGGTAAGGGGGTTTGGGGGTTTTGGGGGGAGGGAGGTGATCGGCCCGGGAATCTTATAGATTCCCGGGCCGATCACCCGAGGGTGATGGTCCACTTTAAAGCGAAACAAAGCCCGGGATTTTGTTTCCTGCTCTGGGGGCATCCAAAAATTGGTATGCCTCACTGTGTGAAACCTCACCTATCCCTGGTCCTATGGTGCGTGAGCAAGCTCTTGTCCAATCAGAGCCATCTGCCGGGCAAATTAAATGTTTGGCAAATGGCTCTTGTTTATGGCAAGTGAAGTGAGAGTGGCCTCATCCCCTGTCTCCGGCCTACGTGGGTGGCTGGGCGCGGGAGCATGTGAACAGCCCAAAGATGCATCCACCGTCGTCTACAACAGTGAGGGAGCCCGGAGGCAGGTGAGTGTTGCAGTGCTCGGAGGGCGGGGCATCCCAAACTGGTCCTGGAGTCTTTTAGATTCCAGAGTTGTTCCTTGAGGGTTTTGTTCCAAAAGCTCCAAAAGATGCTTCATGACACATCCTTCCCAGCTCAGTCATGTCCCAGAAGAACATAAATCAGTTTTGCCTAGAGTTTCTAAAGTATTTAAATATAATTGGATATCTGAAATAACTTAGTTTATACTATTTCTAAGGGGGAAATGGTGGGAGAAAGTTGGTGTGTGACTGGACAGGGACTAGAATGATTGGCATTTCATTCAGCATTAGTGCTGCTCACTAATATGTATGACATAGAACACTGGTTGGAGCAGAGCTTCACGTGTGTCATGGGAAATCCCCTTTAAATAAGAATGTTTTTGTTTTTTTATAATTAATTAATTAGGCAATTACATACAAGTCCTGAATGTAAGCAATGAGTGGCAGTATCACCCCATCCTTTTTCCCTACGAATGTGTGAACTTTCACCTAAACCTGTGGTATAGTCCGACTTTTAGATATAAATTTAAGGGCTGCCCAGGAGCACACATAGATTTCACAGGCCACATACCAAAGCTCATAGTGGTTCCTCCAAAAAAGACATCCCCCCCCAGCATTAAAGTTGACCAAAAGCTTTGAAAACCGGCCCAAGAGTCAAAAAGACTCTAGGGACTGGTGAAAGACGAAATTGCCCAATAATCTTACCTCAATTCTAGATCTTCTAGCGAATGTGTGGGCCTCCCCTACACCACTCCACCTGATGTGTGCAGCCTCCCCTGTGTGTACAGAGGCAGTGGCCAGGGGGAGGCGCCAAATTCATTCATTGAAATTAATTGAATTCAGCATTTTTTATTATGTGTTTATATGCTCAGCAATCAGTGCGGATAGAACGAGAGCCTGGCTATGTGGTGTGGCAGATTTCAGATGATCTTGGGGGTTCACATGCACACATGGGCATCTCGGACCAGGTCTGTGATCAGATTGTAGTTCTAGGCAGCGTTGGTACAGTGAGGCCTGGTTCTTCCCAAGGCGCTTCCGCAGTATGCAGTGTTGGTAGGCTGCACGCAGAAAGCACCAGGGGCTAGAGCTGTGGGTCCCACAGAGTGAAACTAAGATGTCAGCATCTTGTTTCCTCGTGTGCTCTATACACAAAGAACCAGGGGTAAACAATGCACTGGTATCTTAATTCCTTCCTGCAAATCGTACAGCTCTGCCCCTTGGCGTTTCAAGCAAACATCGCCAACATTGCATACTGGGGGAGCATCAGTCCAACACTTTTGCCGCAGATGCTGTAAGGTGGGGGGATACAGCTTGCATGGGGCCCTCTTCTCCCAAGGGCTTGGTAGGAGCTGCCTCCCCTGTCTCTATGGTATGTAAGCCTGGGGCTGCCCAATAGTGCTTTCAGCAGTCCCTGATCCACTCATATGTTATTGTTGCCAGTCCAACCCTTGATGCTGTAGTTAACATTTTTTAAAGTGGACAGAAGCTGGGCTATGAAGTGTAGGCTTCCTAACATGTTGCCAACAAAGCCCCCTTCTGCTCCACCACTGGCCCAAATATCAGGGCACATTTTACTGTTCCAACTTCAGAAATGCAAAATCGCAGACACACATTCTTGCTCGCCGTGCCTGAGTTAGCATGAGACGTTCCCAGCAGAAAGGCTGTGTCCCTGGCGACATACAACACCTGAGGCTTTTATTCCCTCCCTTTTAAGCCTCACAAATGTTTATTTTGTTCTTCTTAATTACCCCACCCACCTCTAGTAATCAGATTCCAAAAATAGCACCCAAACAATGGCAGCCGGTTCAACCACCACGTTCTGCTTGAACAGCCCGAGAGGTGACGTTCACACTTCTAGAGCAAAGGTTAGATAATGAAAAGAATTAGGGTCAAAAAGCAAAAAAAAAATACTCCCACAATTCACACACACAGGATGTGTACAGAACAGATCGGTGCCCATCAGCATGGGCCCAGTGCTCACCCCTGGGGGAGCACCGGACCTGCGCTGAAGGGCATAGGGGTAGGTATCCTGGCAGGCTGGAAACTGGCCATGCAGCCTCCAAGCCATGGGGAACCCCTGTCTGGTGTGTCAATTGGTAGGTTTGAAGAGAGGGGATCTCACATAATTTTTTTTTAGGAATGAAAAACACAAAAAGCAGACACAAAAAAAATGCATAGAAAAATAGTAAAATACATCCGAAAAATGCAAACTCCTACCGCAAACATTAACGCAAAACATATGCCACGGCCAGACAGGGGTGAACGTAGCCATAACCTAAGACTGCAAATGATGCTTACCTACAGACGGCTCCATCACTGTTTGCAGCCACTGCCATATGCGCCCACTGGCGATCAGGTTTTCTGGGTGGACATGCATGTGTCTGAAAAACCAGATGGGACACTGGTGGGCATGTGGGCTATGACAGTGGTGCTGGCGCATGGACCCCCCCATACCCATTGGTATTTTTTTTCTTTTCTTGATGATTCACTATATCACATATCACATTATCCTAGAATGATAACATGTTATAAGGTATGGCCACCTGGGGGGTGCTGGTTAAGCCCATGGCTATATCTCCTGAATTCATCTAAGCTTGAGGTGGCATCTACTGCAGCCAACTCCTCCTTTACGGGGCCTTTGAGCTGAGCAAGTGGGATGTTGATATTTTATGGCCTGGCTATTAATTGGCCCAAATCTATACTACTTTGCATAGACTTTTTCCTGCAGACCTTGACTCGTTAATGATTCGTTATATCACGTATCACATTATCCGAGAATGATAACATGTTATAAGGTCTGGCAATATGTAATATGTGTAAATGGTGCATCTATTATCCTACATTTCACAGCTTGTCATTAAACACTTATAGACCAAAGTAGCAGACCAAGTCGGGGTATTAGAAATGAGCTTCTGTCCATTCCATCACTGGCTCACGTTACATTGTCATTCCCCAGCCAGGGTCTGATCTCTCTGACACTGTATTTCTTTCATTGCTAAATTTTCACTTTACATTCAGGCATGTAAGATAATTCCCTGGCGTTGTTAACACAGAGCCTAGACTACCAGAAAATAGAGGAACTAGTATAGCGGATGACTGCATCTGGACAATCCATGTGGATTCCCATACAGAAATGACATTTTATTTTACTGATGCTGCTCTTTATTTGAGTAAATGTTTCATAAAATTCGATTTGCCAGGCTTAGCTTACATGGAGAAATCTGCCTTAATTGTCCATATCTAACAGAATTCCAGAAGCAACCAAAATGATCCCTTAAAATAATAAACATTCAAAACAATTTTAGGACAGGGATTTTTGGATCCAAGGTTCTCATATGACTGGCCTATAATAGGCCACCGTTATCTGGATTGATTTTTGTTTTACTCCCCAGGTATTTTATATATATGTGATCATTGTATGCTTGCACACACATAGGAGTTTTTCCTTTGCGTTTAACCCATCTGTGCAGCGAGACAAACACAAGCAGTGATTGTACACATACCCAGAGCAGTGGGCTGGGCAAACTATGGCACCCAGGGAGCAGTCAGTTGGAAGGGGGGTTATGTGCCTTGCTCAAGAGGTCTTCAGTCATGTCCCAGCCAGGAACTGAACTTGCCGTCACAAGATGGTTAAGGGTTCCTTAACCATTAGTCCATAACTGCCTTATAACCACATTATTATGTTACTGTTTAACTATATATATATATATATATATATATATATATTTATTTATTAACACAGTCAGCATCTGGAAGCAACATACAATGGTCTATCTAGGCATAGATACAGATAACCAAATCAAGCACATGAGTTAAAAATTCAAGACCTGGCCATTTATTTATTGAGCAAATTTAGCAGATAGGGGAACAGAAGATATAATACAGTATGAGGATAAGATATGGAAATAAAAGATACACTAGAAAACAATCAGCACTCAGTATCTTAAAGAATGGCTCATAATCAGATTTTTTTATGTCCTGATGTTCTTATACGTGGCACTTTGAATTGGTGCCTTGAGGGCAAAAGTTTAAACAAAAGAGTGGCTAGGGTAGGACAGGTCACAGAATATATTCTCTGCTCTTGATCTGATCATGCTCCTGAATAAATGTTCCAGAGCAAACAGGCAAGCTCCAATCATCTTTTCTGTCATCCTTACTATTTTTTGCAGCCGAAATTGGTCTTTCCTGGTGCACCTTCATCCCATACTAAGAAGGAAACACACATCACATTCTAAGATTGCAGTGTAGAAGGTTTTTAACACACTTCTCTGTTGTCTATATTTCCTCAGCTGGCAAAGGAAGAAGAGTCTTTGCTGGCCGTCCTAGCTGTAAGTTCGATTCGTCTCCCCCATTTCAAGTCTTGGGTGATGGTTGTGCCAAGAGATGTTGTTTCCTTTACCCTCGCCACCTTGGCACCCTCAATGTAAATAGGAAGTGGCTCTGATGGGGCTCTCCTGAAATCTATTAGCATCTCTACAGTCTTTGATGTGTTGAAAAGCAAGTTGTTGTTTTTGTACCACTGGCCAAGTTTGCTGACCTCATTGCGGTATGCCAAATCATCCTCATCGCTGATGAGGCCTGTAATGCTTGTGTCTTCAGCAAACTTTTACTGATTCCTCTGTGGAGGTAAAGTAATTTGTGCACAGGAAAAACAAGAGAGGTGACAATATACAGCACTGTGGTGCCCCAGTTCTCATCAGTCTCATGTTGGATGTCATGGAACCACGATTCACCCATTGTGTTCTATCTATCTGTCTTAAGGTAAACATAACCACCATGAATCCTCCACCACCTGGCTTCATTACTGATCTCTTTTGGGGAAAGTGCTGGGAGAAAATCCAAAGTTGTATCTTAAAGAACCGGATCTTTTACCTCTGATGTCCAGCTCATCACATTCCTTCCAGTTGGTCAAACTACCCACATCAGTACACATTGGAGCTGTCTGTCTAAGAAGTATAAAACACTGAAGAAACATGTAATTCCTAAACTTATAATAAACTTATTTAGAGGGGTAGGAGAAGGAAGTCTTTTACACCAGGAGCCTTTGAATGTAGGCATGGTGTACTAATTTAACTTGAACATGTTTGTACCAGCAAGTTGAAAGTGAGTATTTATTCTCTTAGATATGTTTTGCCACTTCACATCATTACAGTATCAATTCGGATAACTGACCAAATACAAAACATTTGCTTGGCAATCATTGCAATTTTTACACACCAATGAAAGTTTAATCGTGAGAAAATGATGTTTGATTGTTATGTTGTTATGTTTTGCAGATTGAAAGACAACAGGGTCGATTCATGGTCATGCACCTATGCATTTGTGCATGTTTTTGGTACACCAAGTAGCGTTCAGGCTTCCTCTTGATTTACTGTCCTCAAAATTTGAAGTGTATTGTTAAAGGTGGAAATTTGCGCACGTGCGTGCCAAGGAGGAAGCTTGCGTCTGAAATCGGCAAGCGCAAATTTGGTGCCCCAAACTGGGGCCTGTGCGGTTTCTCCATGTAAGTGGTCTTTAGAGGGCAGAAAAGACTGCACAGATGTGTCAATTTCCAGGATGAATTGCCTCCAGTAAAAAGTTGGAGTAAACTGCCGACTTCACTGACTAACAGGCTAATTTCATTCGTAAAACACATATCCGACATCCGACATGTCGGATTTGTGTTTTAGGAATTAAGTTTATTTTTAGTAATTTTTTGTCCCTTTCTGGGTAGCTTAGGTGAAAAAAAATGGTTAAAAGTTATCAAAGCTGCCAAATCTTTAATGATAAAAACTATTACAAAAATAACTGAGAAACAGTAAAAAAAAAAAGGGGAGAAACGTGGGGCCAATGGGACTAGTTAAGGGCATAGCTAGCTAAATGCGCATGGGGCAGGGCCATTTGAGCTTCAATATAGCAGAATTTCAGGCAGAAGGCTCTCGCAAGTGCATGTCATTTGGTGCGATCCACATGTGCACCTGGCGTGCGCACTAAGCCATGAATCACATGCAGAAACGTTTGTGTTTGGTTTGTTTTTTTTTGTGTACTGACCATGAATTGACCCTAAGGTGTAGTCTGCATCAGATTAGGTTACCAAACTTAAACCTGGCCACTTCAACAGTGCCAATGCCAAAAGACTTCCAGTTGTCACCATTTCAGAAATGATACACTATGGGCCTTGTTTATGATGTGCTCCTTTTCGCATCATTTTTGTGGCTATACCGCCAGCTTCGGAGTGCAGGTATTCCCATCTTATCTTGCGGTGTTCTGTAAAATATAGTGGTGCTAGCTGTCTCTGCGACAAATGTTACTAATTAGCTTTGATTGTTGCACTTAGCTATTTGCCGACCTATGTCAGCGCCTGTTAGACAGCATATTTATGATTTTTTTTCCACCTTGAAATCTTTGACGCTGTATTTTTCCAGCACTGGTCAGCGTTTTTCATTACAGTTACAGGAAATCACTGCTGGGGACTAAGGGGACAAACTTTACTATGCATTTAGGTTGCGTTTTAGTTGCTAGTGTCCTAATTACACATTGTTAAGCAAATGAAGCAATTAAGATCTATTTTAATGGCACCCCAAAAAACATTTTAGCCCATCTAGGACATGCATTCCCATTATTGACATGTTACAATGCAAGCTCTGTACAAAAAATGTTTTAATATTTATTATATGCATAAAACTCTTCAATTCAGTTTTGCGCATTGTGTTCTATGGGATTCTATGGGAGCTACAGCGCCAGGTTTAATCTGCTGTTTCAACCAGAGCACTGGTCCTAGCTGGCGACCACAAGGAAGCTGCCATTGTGTGGCGCTGGCGCTTCTTAAATAAGGCTATAAATCTATGCATAACATAATTATAGAACATTGGGAAATTTGGTGTTTAAAGGTAGTTAAGACTCTGAACATTTCCAGAAAAGGAGTTGGGTCCAGATTTCAATATTATCTGGACATGAGGAAGGGTAACATGTTTATCAGCAGATAAAAATTGTGCCCAAGTGCAAGCATTACACTGAATTCTGCAAGGTTTTCAGCAGATCGGTGATGCTTTCCTGTGTCGATTGGTGACTATGGATGAGACATTGATTTTTATTTATGATCCTAAGTAAAATTGCAGTGGAAACAATAGCATGCAGTGGGACAGAGTGCAGAGTGCATCCAATTTGATGTTTTCTATCTTCTGGTAAAAAGCTGGGAGAGTGCTTGTGGATGACCTTCCAAAGGGTCTACTATTCTGACTCGTCAAATAGCAGTAATGTGGGTTTTGGAAACTAACCTTGTCTGTGTGTGTCTGTATCGAACGAGAGCTTACCCCAAGAGACTATCGGATAGCATAAACTCAGCTAAAGAAGTTCCTATTGAGCTTTATTTTCAGACCAGAATCTTGAGATGAACACACTACAGCAAGTCAAAAGGCTGTTCTTTGCCAGAGAGTAGCAGCATGCATGTGCTCGCATTGAATACTGCATAGAAAATGGCTGAATATAAGGGAAAAGGAGGACCTGCTTGCATCACAGCTAGACTACAGGAGCTGAGGAGGGGACAAACTAACGAAAAGGTGTACTGCTCAGCCTATGTAAATAAACTATATAACAGACATAAAAAAGCAAAATGGAACAAAGGCCATGGGACATGACATCTATTATCAAAGCTTTGTATTACATAACAGTTCTGGAGAAAATTAAGGAGGCTTGGAAGAGAAGTCAAAAAGCCAGATATCCCCAGAACAGAGTGGCTGTCATGAGCTTAAAAGTACTGGATCATTCTTCTAATCTGGCACCTTCATACTAGAAGCACCTCCAGGGACCTAAATTTGCCATCGTCCATTTCTGATTTAGTGAGGAATCGTGCTGGTTCAGGAAATAGAGAGAAGAAAATACTAAATTAACAACATTGCGGCATAGACAGTCTTATGTATAATTACAAAGGGGTACTTTGCTTATCCTCCCCTCCTTCAACTTACAGTGATTTTCAGGGTGGCCTCCTGCTCCAGTTTTCTCTGTTCCAGTGTAGAACAATAATTGTAGAAGGCCATCGCTCTACAGCCATTTCTTTTGCATAGCTTAATAGATTCAGTGCCTTCTAACTATGACCCTGTCTGCTTTCTTCCACTGAGCAATAATGGTTCCTGGAACCCCTATTCTTTTATGTGGTTTCAGGGGAGCATTACTACTGGTTACATGTGTACTGTACTTAAACCAGACCAAAAGCCTTGCACAGTTGGAAAAGAAAACTTCCCAAAACTCCCTTCCCATCTGCATGCATGATACTGAATAATTGTCAGCACTTACATTTGTCCCGCACTCACTTAAAGCTGAAACACCACCTGACAGATTTTCTCCTGATAGCAGCCATTTTAGAGGGTCCTTTCCCAGCTTCTCAGCCGTGCTTCTGCCTGGATTCAACTGACATAACTGACAATGCACAGTAACAGGAAGCCCAGCAGCACTTCTTGTTTGCAGTAGAGGCCATTTTAAAAGAAAAAGACAAGTAAGAAAAGGTAATGGAAATTGTTTAAATCTGTTTCCCATGAGCTAAACAAACTGCAGGCCTGGAAGTGTAAATGTATTTCTTCCTTAGCATTAGAAGTTAATCTTTTTAAACATTTATTTTCACATAATTGTCCAGTCATCCTCTATTATTCAGGTATTCCTTGTAACATGTCTGGTAGATCCTTTGATGATGTCATATGTCTATGATGTCATTGGTAATTGCGGCCCTAATTCATTAGATTAGTTTCAGTGATACACGCTCAGTGTCTGTACAGTGAAAGAGAAATGTGACTCGTTCTCTGGATCTTCCCCTGGCAGACACGCGCTTTGATCTTATCAGGTATAATACAGTATGATGACAGCAGTGGAACTTATTGTATGAAAGAAGGTTTCTCATAAAAGAGACTTTTGCTTTGTACATTGTCAATAATGAATAACCCTAATGCTGTTTTTTAGAGTAGAAAAAGTAATATAAACAGGGGAGTTGTAGTTGTACAGAGTACTCTGTTAAATAATTAACTACTGACATATTTTACTGAGTTTACTTTAGCAATGGCTTCCCATATTCGTTTGGTCTCCCTCACCAAAACCAGTGTGTGTCATCCAAACCGGGATAGCCTTCTTGCTTCTCAAAGAAAACTATAGTGCTTTATGGTCATTTTTTGGTCAATTGTCATTGTTTTATTATTAGTTTGTAATCTTACAGACATTAAAAATTACATTCTATGGTATATCATAGAATATTTTAGTTAGATGTTGACTTTGACCATTAGTTAGATGTTGACACTTTTTCACGAAAGGGCTACCATATCGCTCCATATGAAAGGATGCTAGAGTTTAGAGGTATTTATTTGAGGACTCTTATGGATTGGAGGGATATTTATTTGAGCAGATGAGGAGACTTGGATTGCATGTGTTTGTAGGCCTGTTTAGTCCCTCCCCCAGGCATCCTGATTTAGGATGTTCACCTTGATAATAACTCAACTAGAGCAGAAAACGTTACCTATTGCCAAGAAGGGAAACATTAAAAGCCATTTCTAAAAAAAAAAGAATTAAAACAGTTACACTAATTAAATTGTAGAAAACATTGAAGCAGACCCATCTTTCTCGGGGTTCACAGTACAAATGGGATGCCTGGGGGGGGGGGGGGGCTGGCAAATATGTGGGCTGTATTGGGTTTAGGACCACATTAAACTATCGTCCTGCAGCTTCCCATCACAGGTACAGGTGATTTTTGTGTGCAAAACTCACTCAGGTGCAAGTCTCAGTTTAGTTCTTCTGGTGCCTTTAGGAAGTGATTGTTTTTCTACACATTTCTGTTCTACTTTTTGCCCCCCCCCCCCCAAAAAAAAAAATATCACAAAACAACAGCACCTTATGTGCTATGCTGGAAAATTAGCCACTATTTTCTGCATGGGGTGCTGTTTTCAAAAGTTTAAAAATATATTTACTTCATTAGAAAAATGGTGTACCTCACCTGTAAAAATGTCTCAGTACATATACAGGTGTGGGGGACAAAATGTGAATATTTGTGTTTGTTCCTGTTTTGCCTAGGCCGGGAAGTAAAAAATCTTACTCAGATTCAGATTCAAGTTGCAATTTACACCCAAAAGCTCACCCAAAGGTAAAATTTCTTCTGCAAATTATTAGCAAGACCCCCTCCCCCCCGGTGTACTTATTGGTTATCCTGGGTCATTTCTGTGACTGGCCACTAGCACGTCCCACACAATTTCTAGACTATAAACTTTGTTTCACAAACTGAGCTGAGGAATTTTAGGTCTTTGTGAATTGCATTAGAATTACACCTTATAGAAACAATGAAAGTCATTGTGATCAATGGCACATGACAGCAGGCCGCCACAACACAAAACTATCAAGATTTTTGCCACCAAACTTAAGTTCATGATACAACTGAACACACGCCTTCAGTGCTATTTATGTCCTACAACCTTCGGTCCTGTTTAGACTCGCTTAAGCCAGACCCAATCGGCATGTAAGGAATCATTAGCTAAATGTCAAGAAAGGCGGAGGTAAGAGAATCTTGTGGCAGCTGAGTATTGGCAAACTATACTACTGCTCAGTAAATGGTTACCTCTTGTTAATCGGTATACAGGCTTGTGTAATAAACAGTAAAAGTGTTGGACAGTTTTTGGCGCAAGCTCCAGATCTGGGTCAAATATTGACCTAGCAAGTTTTGTCCAGTTTGGCAAGATCCGGTTACCATGTGTATTCTAGCGGAAAATGTGTGAACTTTCCCAGAATACAGTTCTGCATTTCCTGCAATCTACATGGTCAGTTTATATGAGAAAGCACCAGTAGGCAGCAAAAGATGTTGCAATCTATCTTTTTCAAAACATAAGAAATGTCTGTTAGGTAGGCATGAGGGTGTTCAAAGTGGGCTAAGAAGGTTAGTTCCAGCAGTAGCCACTGCAAAGCCATACTGTTCAAAGGCTGCAAAGCTTGCAACAGATAGGTTTCTGTTTCTTCGACAAGGAGCTTCTCGTTCTTTTTATAACAGCAAGATGAGAAAGCGCTAGTGGATTGGCTGATGCAGCTTGGGTAAGCTGCGACCACTCCCTCTTCCTCTTCTTACTTTAAAGGACCATCCAGCTGACTAGCAGTAAGACATCAACATGGTTCCAATACTCAGCCCAGAGCCATATCTCCGCAAGAGGTATTGAAGGTGGATCCCTCCAAGAAAATTCTCAAACCAATCCTCGGGTGTAGAGGGGGCTTTGCACAAGACAGAAAAATGATAGGAACAAGATTCAATACCATTATACCATTACATTCTTGCTTTCCTCAGAGGAAGGGGGGGCAGATGAAATTGGCATACAAGGGTAGATTATGCGCCCTATAGGCTTGAGGCCATGACTAAGCAGCAGAAAGGCAGAGGACATGCATCAGCCCTCCTGTTGCCTCTGGTCTCTTTGATTCCAATGAGGAGAAGGACAAGGAATAGGTGCAAGATGATGAGGTACTTGATCTAACATGGGTCCTGGAGGAGATAGATCACAAGACTAGCAGTGAGATGGAAAGGGATGAGCAGCACCCTCTAAAGTACAGAAATAATGTCCTCCTTGAGACCAAGGGCCTTTACCCCAAGGCCAATAATGATCAGCCAGGCACTGTCTCCCAGTGCATGTAGGCCGGAGCAGCCCAGGGCCACCCTAGCTCATCTACAAAGACATCACACATGTAGACGTTTTTTGTGTTGCAGGAAAATAGATCAATGGTTGTCTGTAACACCTGAGGTCAGCGCTTGAGCGGAGGTAAGGTCCTCGGCAAGATGTGCTTCTCCTGCATGGCCCAGTAACCCATTCCTTGGAAAGACCACCTGGACCAGAGGCTACAGCAGCCATGCCCCCACATGCTGCTCCATCTGCTTCCTCCTATCCAAGCAGAGTGAGAAGGCAAGCCTCCCACAGCAGCAACAAAGACGCAAGCTCCAGAGGTAAGAGCCATATGAAAATCCCTAAACAAGTGGAGCTATTCCCACACTCTTAGACACTGCACCAGTCAATTCCAGGTGAGCATTAGCAGGCAGTTTTCCATCACAGAGGAAACACCCACAAGCCCAGCGCATCAACGCAAGTCTTGCACAGTTAGGCTAACCACCATTTTGTGCTTGGGCAATACTCTGCCTCAGTACAAAATGCCCAGGCACCACTATTTCTTCAGAAGGGCCGTCCCTTCACCAACATGTGCTGCAAACAGTTTCTCAGGCTATGCAGGATTCTCACTCCCCCGAATTGGGATGCCCCGCTGTGTCAAACCCCCCAGGTCGTCCAAAAACTCACCCTTGTTCCCGGCCCAATGAGAGCTTTTGGACGAAGGCGCGGGAGAGGATCCCAACGCGATGACTGGACGAGAGGCTGCGCATGCACCGTATGACTGAGAAAGGGTGAGTGAGATCTGGTGACCTGGGGGGTTTCACACGCCGGGACATCCCGATTGGGGTGCCCGGGGGACAAAGACCAAAAACCAGGATAATCAAAATGTGTTTAAAATGTATTTTTGGTTAGGTAGGTATAGTGCATATATATTCATGTGCCTATGCATCTATTTTTACTTGTTTATTGTATTTACTAACATTTAATTTTGCATCTCTTTCAATGTTAAAACCATTAGCTCCTTTATTCCGCTTAATACAAGTGGATGGTCATGGTTGCATTCCTTGCTCTCTTACAGTTACACGCTGTCACTATTTTCACACTGTCTCATTTATTTTGATATTACTGCTCTGGAATGGGGGGAATATTTAGATCTGAATTCCAAGCAAATGTGATTTAAGTGTCTAGATATTTGTCTAGCAGGCCAGCAGCTGTGGGGTTAATACAGAGCATATTATGCATGTATCAGGAGAGGCGTGCAAATACACACTGACATATTGGGAGCAGTGCATTAGCTAAGTAATGTCTATCATATTGAATTATTCAGTGGGCTGCAGTGACATAATCCCACCATCAGTGAGGCTTCTCAGAAGGGCTAAGGTGCTAAATGAAAGAATCTGGCCAGAATAATATTAAGCCCATGATGTCACTGAAATGTATTTCTAAATCTGGTAGCCAGTCCTACATGTACGAACAGTGTGCCCTGACCATAATCCAGCAGTAATCCAAACTCCATCCCCCTATCTGTGTCTTGCGCAGTTTTGTGTTTCCATCTTGGATGGATTTACATCTTTAAAGAAGATAGGCAGGGGCCTACCTACAGGGAGTGCAGAGGTAAGTCACCATAGCGGAGGCCCATGATGCGGGGGGGCTCCAATATTTGCCACTTCTCCATCTTATTCATCTAATTTATATAGTTAGCATAGCATCCTGTACACGAAGAAAGCACCCTTTGTGCTTGTTGTTTGGTAGCTTTACTGTATCTAATTGGCATTCTGGAAAAAAGGCCACTGCATGAGCAATGCTAGGGCTCCTACATAATGTCTGTATCAGGAACAGGTCCCATTTAGTTATGCTTCTGACTTTAGGCAAGGAAAAGTTTTTAATCTCTCCCATATATGCCACACACTAAAGCTTACTGCCAAGCCCTGCGGGACACCTGCCTTCAAGGTAAGTCTACAACCCCCAAACTCCGCTGCTAGCTCCACCTATAGCCAAGCCCTTGTTTGCCAGGACACTTTACCTGCCTCGCCGGACACGGTTGCCCCCAGGACTTGGTAGCACAAAGGGTGTGAACTTACAGGGGTGAAGGCGGATGAACCAGTGGCAAGACTGGGTGACGTCGGGTCATATAAAGGTAATCAGTCCTTACTAAGCCCAGAACCAAAGGGAGAGACAGGAGAATAGTCAAAGTACAAGACAAGGGTCAAGCCAGGAGGTCACGGGTACACAGCATACAACCTCACCAAATATTACAGCTATTTTGCTATATATATATATATATATATATATATATATTATTTAGCAGGGCCATATACAAACACTGTGTTCGCCATTATTAGGTATGTGAGTATTTTGACCACATCATCATTTTTATACACAAACTCCAAGCTGTAGAATCTTGAATGCTTATTGAATCGAAGCATATTTCCCTCTGGCAAAATGGGCCAAATAAGTCTACTTGGAGTGATGCAGCATTTATGAAATTCTGAGATATTGGGGCGATCACAGAACTATGAGCCTCCCTGGAGTGCCCAGAAGTACAAGGTGTTTGGTTTGGAAAAACAGTGGCTAACTAAATGTGACGGGGCCCTGGTGCAGACATTAAATGGGGCCCTTCACTGCTCAAACAGCAGACTTTTTTCTGTCTTTTAACTGAATTGGATGCAGCAAGACAACTAAAGACTGAAACAGCAGATATATACGTAGCTTCCTTTTTCTAAATGATGAAAAGTGAGCGCAAATATGATAAATAAGGTGAAGGAGCAACAATGATGGGGCCTCTGTGACTTTCTGGGCCTCTGGACCCCCTGTGCCCCCTCAAGTTAAACCAGACCAACAGCCTGACACAGTTGGAAAAGATAGGTAGCTGCCATTTTGGAGCTTCCTCTCTCTGATATAACTGAAAAGCACAGTAACAGGAAGCCTAGTACAACTTCCTGTCTGCAGGTGGCCTGCAAGCTCATTCGCGGCCATCTTGTTATTCCAAGAGTGACATACACTCCGCTTCCACAGTCAGGACCTCTGGGTAATCTCCAGTAGAGGGCGAACTTCTGCAGAGATGAATGCAAAAAAAGGAGCTCCTCCCGGTCCATAAATACCTGGGACCTCCCACCAATTCCCCAGTTCCTTCTCTGCAGGAAGGCGAGCAAGACAGAGGATGAAGACTTCTCTTACTTGCAGGTAAGTCGGGCTCGCGCCCGGCCATTTTTGTCAGTATTGCTGCCAGGACCTTTTCTAAGTTAACCCTATTTAAGCCTCCCAGCCTTGGCTGCAGGTCCTGGTGAGGGTAGGCAGCACCTAATTGGTGTTGAAGGAGCTTTTGCTCCCCCGCGAGACACCATTACAAGGGGTAGGCGATCCCGGTTTGGGATGCCCTGTCCCTTGCCCTTTCCTCTGACCAGACCCTGATTTAGGAATCCTTCCCCCTCTGGGTCCCTTCCTTAACCTCCGGGGGGGGGGGGGGGCGCTTCTTCCCACAGTTGCTATTTATTTTTTTATGCTGTGTGCGTGTGGTGTGTCTGTTTTTACTTGTGTCTGAGTGTTAGTGCAGACAGTCGTTTCTCTTGGTGGCAGGACAGTCTGGTTGTACATTCAGCCTGGGGAGCTTCTCCCCCTCAGGCTGCGGTCTGGGGAGGGGGCGGGGCCGGGCCCTCGGCGCGGCCACGATCGCCCCTCCCCCTGCTTTTGGCGCCTGGGTTAGCTGGGAGGGGGGCGTGGCCTGGCGAGCGCGCGTTCTGCTCTGGCCCGCCCCCCTTCTCCCTCACCTCTTCACTTCTCCAGCTCTGCCGGTGGCCATATTGGACGTTCTGCTGTTGCTACTGCGGCTGCTGCTGCTGCGGATTCGGCGGGTTGTAAGTGCCTGTGAGCCACTTCCTTAGCTTTTGCGGGGGTACCTCTTTTCTCCGGTTTGCACTTGTATATATATATTTGTTGATACATATTATTTATATGTTATTTTTACTTTTCACTGTTTGAGTGCCTTTGCTTATTGGCCCTTTTTATGTGTCTTCAGATGGTCTCGTGTGTGTACAAATAAGGGGTTTTTCCCGGTCCTGGGGTCCCTAGCCTAAATTGATCATCTACAAATCCTCCCACAGGGACTCTAAAGGGGCATCCCGGGTTGCTTCTGTTTAATTCCCTACGGTCCTTGTGACTGACCCTAAACGATCACCATATGGAGGCTCCGCAGGATACCGGGCTCGGGCTCCCTCTGGGACAATCCCGGCCGTGTGTGGGTTGTGGGGTATCCCTTACTGGGGAGAATGTGCTGATTTGTATTCCATGTGCACAAAAGGCCATAACACGGCAGTCGGGTGCCCAGCCTTCTGGGTCGGCTCCCCCCGCTTCATCGCCTTCCCCTCCCCGCCTTATCCGTACCCCAAGTGACATGGTTGCTAGTGGGGAGTCGCACTCTGATGTTTGCGCTAGGTTGGCCAGCATCGAGAGATTTATTGCTAGCGTGGTGGGCAAGAAGGCCCAGGCTAAAAAGAGACATTTGTCGCCAGCCCAGGCGGCTTGGAATGTTGATGATGATTCCCTTGATTGGTCGGATTATTCCCCGTTAGAGGAGGGGGAATTGTATGAGGAGTCTGAGGCTGACGAGTTTTGTGATGCTGATGTTGGGCAGGCGCGGGGGGATGCCGTTGACACTACCAAGGTTTTGACACATCTCTTGGAGGTTTTGGATATTGCCCCGCCTGAGGCGCCCCCTCTCAAAAAATGGGAATTTTTTGGTTCCCACAAGCCTCGTTTTGAGTTCCCTACCCAAGGTCACTTTGATGCATTGATCCTTAGGGAATGGGAGAAACCTAGTCTGCTTCCGGGTGTTCCTCAGGGATGGGATAAGAAGTATCCTTTCTCGGTGGAAGCGGTTAAGCGCTGGTCTTCTCCTACCAAGGTCGATACGCCAGTTTTGGGATTGACTAACACCTCGGTGATTCACACCCCAGACGCCACTACCCTTAAGGATGGCGAGGATAAGCGCCTTGATCAGATGGCATGCCATGCTTTTGCCAGTGTGGGTGCGGCCTGTGTGTGCATCTGCACTAGCGTCGGTGGCTACTAGGTCTCTGATCAGGGACTGGTTAAGGGACGCTCACCTTGATCCTGCCAGCGCTGAGTTCGCTACTCTTAAAAGGTGTGAATTGTTCATGGTTTTTGTCTTGGCTGCTATGGAAGACACTATTGTCATGTGTAGTAGGACTTCGTCCTTATTGGTGGCCATGCGCCGATCAGGCTGGCTCCGCCAGTGGACGGCGGACTTTGCGGCCAAGAAATCGCTCACAGCTCTCCCCTTCTTGGGTTCGCGGCTGTTTGGAGACAAGTTGGATGCTGTGGCAAAGGGAGGTAAGTTACCTCAGCG
Source organism: Gastrophryne carolinensis (assembly GCA_027917425.1). Lineage (NCBI taxonomy): Eukaryota > Metazoa > Chordata > Amphibia > Anura > Microhylidae > Gastrophryne > Gastrophryne carolinensis. Next base: position 363,049,548 of record CM051238.1, read on the forward strand.
TATGAAGCAGCGTCGCTCCTTTCGGGGGGCAGGCTCCTTCAATCCTTCCTTTCGAGGTGCCAGAGCTGTCAGAGGTTTGGCCTTCTCGGGTGTTAGAGGTTCTTCCTGCAACAGAGGCAGAGGTCGGGCCCGTCCCGCGTCTGCCTGGGGTTCCAAGCCTAAGCCCGCGGTTAAACCAGCTCAACAATGAAGGGGCGCCCTCACCCGTTCGGGTGGGGGGACGGCTGCGGCTCTTCTTCCAGGTCTGGGCCCGGTAGGTCACAGACAATTGGATCTTGAAAGTGGTCTCCTCCGGGTACAAACTGGAGTTCGAGTACTGGCCTCCCCAAGATTTTTAAGATCTCGGGTGCCCTCGGACCCTCAGGCTGTACAGGGGCTCCTGTCAGCAGTACAGAATCTTCTGGACATGGGAGTCATATGCCCGGGGCCTCCCTCGGAGAGAGGCAGGGGTTACTACTCCAATCTTTTCACGGTTCCCAAAAAGGATGGCTCCGTGAGACCCATTCTGGACCTAAAGATCCTCAACAGATTCATCAGAACCAAGAAGTTCCGCATGGAGACTTTATGACATCCATAGACATCAAGGATGCATATCTGCATGTTCCTATTTTTCCAGCGCATCAGAGATTCCTCAGGTTCGCGGTGGAGGATCAACATCAGTTTGTAGCCCTTCCCTTCGGGTTGACCTCTGCACCGAGGGTCTTCACCAAGGTTCTGGCGGGCATAATGGTAATGCTCAGAGCTCAGGGCATTCGCATTGTGCCGTACCTGGACCACCTGCTAATCTCAGCTTCTTCCCTCCTGCAGGCGGAGCTGCACACACACCAGGTGGTGTCGACCCTGGAGAGGTTTGGGTGGGTGATCAACTGCCCCAAGTCCTCTCTCTCCCCATCAAGGGAGATTTCATTTCTGGGCATGAATCTGGATACCATTCTGGCCAGAGTGTTTCTGCCTCAGTCCAAGGTGCAGGGGATTCAGAATCTGATCCGCCTTCTTCTGGCCATTCCTTGCCCTTCTATCCGACTGGGGATGAAACTGGTGGGATTGATGGTGGCATCCTTCGAGGCAGTCCCGTTTGCTCAGTTTCACATGAGATCTCTCCAACTTCACCTATTGATGCATTGGGACAGGTGTCCGCAGTCCTTGGATCAACTGTTCAGGATGTCTCCCAGGGTTCGGCAGTCCCTTCGGTGGTGGCTGGTGTCGAGCAACCTGTTGAGGGGCAGATCCTTTCTAGTTCCTTGCTGGGAGACGGTTACCATGGATGCCAGCCTGTCGGGCTGGGGAGGTTTCTGGAAAAGTCATCAGTTCAGCGGGGTGTGGGGTCCTCAGGAGGCTCACAAACCCATCAATGTCTTAGAGCTCAGAGCCATCCGGCTTGTCCTGTCACGGCTGACGTCGCACTTACAGGGTCTACCGGTTCAGATTCGATCAGACAATCGGACGGCGGTAGCCTACATCAATCACCAAGGAGGGACTCGCAGCAGGAGTGCCCTCAGGGAAGTCTCTCTGATCCTGCACTGGGCAGAGAGCAATGTTCCTTGCATTTCGGCAGTCTACATTCCGGGAGTGAAAAACACGGAGGCGGATTGCCTGAGCAGGGGGTCCTCTCGCCAAGGGGAGTGGTCTCTCAACCCCAGGGTTTTTCGGTCCCTTTGTCACAAGTGGGGGACCCCGGAGGTGGATCTCTTTGCCTCACGACACAATTACAAACTCCCGGCCTTTGTGTCTCTATTTCAGGATCCTCTAGCTCTGGCAGTGGATGCCTTGTCCCTTGCCTGGAAGGATCTGGGGTTTCTGTACCTGTTTCCTCCCTTCTCCATGGTGGGCAAGGTGGTTCGCAAACTGGTTCTGGAAGGGGCACCAGCAATTCTGGTGGCTCCAAGGTGGCCAAGAAGGGTTTGGTACACAGACGTTGTAAGGTTGGCGGTAGATCAGTACCGGCTTCCCATGTTTCCGGATCTGATTTCTCAGGGTCAACTTCTTTATCCCAATTTACAAACGCTGGCTTTGACGGCTTGGCTGCTGAAACCTTCATTCTGAAGGAGGAAGGTTTGTCTGAGGCTGTTGTTCAGACCTTGCTTAGAGCTAGGAAGCGGTCCTCTTCTGGCATTTACTATAGGACTTGGCGGTCCTATATTGACTGGTGTCAGGCTAGGGATTTGCCTTGCAGGGGGTTTTCGATTCCTAGGATTTTGGAGTTTCTTCAGCACGGTCTGGATCTTGGGTTCCAGCTTAATACCTTGAAAGGGCAGGTCTCGGCTCTGTCTGTTTTCTTCCAAAGATCGTTTGCCTTACACCCGCTGGGGGTTACTCATGTTCGGCCCCCTCGGAAGGCTATGGTTCCTGTTTGGGATTTGAACCTGGTTCTTTCGGCTCTCCAGGGTCCTCCTTTTGAGCCCTTACAGGATATTGCTCTTTCTGTTTTCACTCAAAAGGTTGCCTTCTTGGTGGCTATTACCTCTGTTCGGCGTGTCTCTGAGTTGGTGGCCCTGTCGATTCAGGCCCCTTACTTTGAAAGACACCAGGACAAGGTGGTCTTTCGCTTTAAGCCAGATTTCCTTCCTAAGGTGGTATCTGCCTTCCATCTCAATCAGGATATTGTTCTCCCTTCCTTGTGCCCTAAGCCTAGCAATGACAAGAAGAGGGTCTTGCACAATTTGGATGTTGTTCGCTGTGTTAAGTACTATTTGGTGACTACTTCTTCTTTCAGCAAGACGGACGGCTTTTTCGTGGTGCCCTGCGGGCCCAGGAATGGTTTGGCGCCCGCCAAGTCTACCATTAGCAAATGGATTCGTCAGGCCATTGTTGGGGCCTATTCTGCTAAGGGGAGGACTCTCCCTTTTAAGGTCACTGCGCATTCTACTCGTGCTGTTTGTGCGTCCTGGGCTTTTCAGCACCAGGCTTCTGTTGACCAAGTTTGTAAGGCTGCTACTTGGTCTTCCGTTCATACTTTTTCCAATTTTTACAAGGTTGATATGCGGGCTTCAGCGGATGCTGTTTTTGGTTGCAAGGTTCTGCAAGCTGCAGTGGTTTAAGTTGGTGCATTCATTTGCTGTTTTTGGTTCCCACCCATGACGGGCACTGCTATTGGATGTCCCAGAGGTCATGACTGTGGAAGCGGAGTGTATGTCACACTTGGAATAATACCGTTTTGTGAGTACTCACCTGTAAAATGGATATTATGAGTGTGACATATACGCTGCTTCACCCCACCCTTTTTGGTATTCTGGATCTTTTATATGGTGAACCATTGTTTATTTTGTTAGTTTTGTTATAATTGGTTCTTCCTGGTCCCCTTACTGCTATCTTACACTGGGGAATTGGTGGGAGGTCCCAGGTATTTATGGACCGGGAGGAGCTCCTTTTTTCATTCATCTCTGCAGAAGTTCGCCCTCTACTGGAGATTACCCAGAGGTCATGACTGTGGAAGCGGAGTGCATGTCACACTCATAATATCCGTTTTACAGGTGAGTACTCACAAAACGGTATTTTTAAAATTTATCCCAGTAGGCATTAGAAAAAGTTAAATAATTTATTTTATGCAGCAATCTAAATTCCCCTGAAGAGGGATGCATATAAGGACTGTTTGTTGTGTTGGGCTGACTTAATTCATTTTTGACTGTTGGTCCGCTTTAAGTCCTTGCTAAAACATGACCACCGCTGAACAAGACACATAAGTTTAAATGTCAAGATAGGGCCAAGAAAAATCCAAAGACAGATTTTTCAAGGTTTTTGGACTGATGACATGAGAGTGACACTTGATGGACTAGATCTATGGGCCCAAAGTTGGATCAGTAATGACACAGTGGTTCTTTCCTTCACTACTATGACCCAAGGTAGGGGTGGACAACTGCCATGGGCTGGTATTAAAGATAAGCTAGATTCACCTGTTTGTGCTGAAGATAGATAGACATAACATCCAAACCTGCTGCTAGTTTTTTTAGAAGACATTTTATGCAAGCCGTGGTGCAGGAAAAAGTCTGCAATTTAAAAAAAACATGAGTTTCATGAGTCAAAGGTTTTCAGATATTACTTGGTTCAGTCTTGACATTTCAACTTACTTCATGTGTTCAGTGGCTACTTCATATTTTAGTTATCAACACGTTTCTTAATTATACACATGCACACGCATATATAAATATAGGGTCTTGATCTCTTTGTTCCACAGCCTCCCTCATTCCACAATCCAATTCCAGTTCATACAGCTTGACGATGAAATATGTAGAAAAATTATGATATGGTCAATAGTCACTTGCCTAAAAATTGTGTACACAATCTAAGTAAAAAATGTATTGACGGTGAACATTACATTATCTACCCTGTTTCCCCCAAAATAAGACAGGTCTTAGAATTATTTTTTTACCTCTGAAAAAGGTGCTAGGGCTTATTTTCAGAGAATAAACAACAGATAGTAAGATAGATGAGCAGAGGGATGAATGGATAGATAATTAGGCAGAGGGAAAGATAGATGGATCGAGAAAAAGCTGGGCAGAGGGATGGATAGATAGGCAGAGGGATAGATAGATAGATAGATAGATAGATAGATAGCCGCCCCCATTCCTCCGCAGCAAGTGTCCCTGGTGAAGGGACTCTGCAGCAGCTGCCACAGATTGGGGGAGGTCCCTCTGTAACTTGGACTTATTTTCAGGGGTAGAGCTTATAGGACTGACTCAATACTGTGCGAATATATATTTGAATGTAGGTGCTATGCAGTTTATATGAATCCATCCAGTGCATACAAAAACCAGTTTCACATTTATGTATCTGCACGTTTCGCATGCTAAAATGCACTGTGTGTGTGTGTGAGAGTTTTGAGCTGTGCGGGCATGTCCAAGCAGTGATGCCCATGGATCGTATAGGGATGATTCAACACCATGCGTATATATACTCTTAGAAAAATCTGTGCAAATATGTTAATGCTTGGATGCCTATGGATACACATCTGTTTACATGAAAAAGCATTAAAAAATACATGTATACCGTATTTTGCTCTAATGTTTCTATCCTTAAATTGTTATTTCTGTTGCTTTTCTAGTGGTCTTTTAAAATGCTATTGTGTGTTACATTTCTTAATATTCACCCCTCTGTGTTTCTCCTGTATTCACCCTGGAGTCCCCCTAAACTTATCCAACATTTCTCACACACACACTTCCCTGGCATAGGGTTGATTCTGCACCAAATGAGAAAGTGTGCTACCTTTTAGGAGAGTAAACTGTCATTCACATTCAAGTGAATGGCAGGGGGGCCTCAGTACAGTTAGGGGGACTCCAATTTGAATCTTTGCCCCGGGTGCCAGAAAGCCTAGCCACGCCTCTGCGCTTAGGGCCTATTTAAACCGGACCTTCAGCATGATTTATTGAAATGACCAAACCCTTAAAAAACTATTGCCCAGCATCTAACATTAATATATTTTCGTTTTTAGTCATTTACTTATCATTTTCCCCCATCGGGCTGCAACTCTGTTCAGGACTCTAGGATTTGGGCGCCGCCATCTTGCCTCAGAAGCATCACATACTGAAGAGAGGAGAGCGGGATAAAGTACAGGGGGCGAGGTTATAGCTGTGCTTTGCACAGATAGAGCAGAGCTGTGGTCAGGGAAAGGACAGCAATCCCAGAATGCAGTGCAGACACTTCCTGTTTGCAGGCTGCCTGATGCCCATTGAGCTGCCATCTTGGATGTTTAAAAGCTCGTAACATGCAGTAGATGAAGGTAGGATGATTTTTAATGTGGGCAATCTGTATGTACAGGGTGGGGGAAACATATAAGATAGGCTCTCATTTAGGGTGAAGGTCCGCTTTAAGCAGCAGATACATTGACTGTTCGCTTACCGAGAGAACAACCATACAGTTCATCTGCGATTGATCACGTCACTTGTGCTGTGCAGTAAAAACGCATTTTTGTATTTACATCGAAAATCGATCCGTGTAAATGGGGCCTTTTCATAGGTAATATTTGCATTTATTGCTAGATCAAAACAAATATTAAATATTGATATGTTAGAATATATAAATTACTTATTTACATGAAGAGATCCATATCTTAATTTCTGCCTTAAAAAAAATAAATACATTTAAAACCATAAATATTCCTTTCCTTCACTGGCATGACCAAATGGGTAAAATATATTACCAGCACTAACTTTTGAAACTGGACCTATAGCAATAAGTAAAGGCAACTGGACTTGCTGTGTTTCCCTTGAAGATATGTTCCTTACGTCTTTCTCGAGCAAGTCGCGCTGTCGTGTCTTATTACTACAGATATACCATGAGCTGGATAAATAGGAACTTTCACCGACAAATTTAAATCTGGGTTCTAAGGAAACAAGGACAGGGTCAGTGAAAAGTGAAAATCCTCCTGGGAATGCTCACACTTTATTAAAAGATCATTTTATTTGTGTGGTAGATTTGTAAATAGGTGGTAAGATGGATTAGGAGTCACCTAAATGCAGACTTTCAGTGAAAGGAACACAAACATGGTGACAGATCCTGGGAGAGCTGCAATGAATAACCTGTAGACCATTTTGGCTATTTTGGAAATGTTCCACTTTACTAACTGAGTTTGCATTAAGAGAAAATACATTTCTGTATAAATGCATACACATCTATCATCGTGTGCTTTCATAATGACACGGGGCACAAACAAGCCGCCATGGGATGTGGCTTTGACTCACAGACATCAAGCAGGGCATAGGAAGGGCAGACTGACTTACTCGCCAACACCGAGCCACTGGCTGGAACCAGGAGATAGCGTCTCCATAAACCTGGGCCTGTCATTGTAGAACAGTGTGCCACTGTGTGCCCGGGTCCATGTGCCTGCGTCTGGGGATCCGGAGCCCTGACTCCCGACTGCATGAGCTAAAATATATCAAAGAGCTGTTGAACTTTGAGGGAAATGTTTGTTTAGTCAACAGAAATGTGAGTTTAAATAAAAACATCCATAAAACCTATGAATGGAAACACTGAGCTGATGGAGAAATAATGGAAAGTGGAGAGGAAAAATTATGAAAATAAAGTTATCAGTTTCAGATTTTTAAAGCGGATTTAGCAGAAGACATCTTACTTTGCCTATTTTAACTCATTGTTACACATACAGTACAAATTTACAGTATACACATTAGCAAACATAAACTCGAGGGGCAGTGGTCTCCCAGTCCTGAATTGGGATATCTGAGACCCCCGGATCGCCTGATTTACCTACCTCTTCCTGGAGCCCTCGCCACACCTCCATGTCGCAATTCCATTCCATTCAGATCTGAATGCAATGAGTGCTGCTGACACACGTGGGCATCCTAAATCAGGAGGCCCCACCAGAGAGGAACAAAACCCAATCAAGTGAAATGTTGAGATCTTTAAGGCATGTAGGTGGGAGTCACTTCCTATGAGACGTTTGCTTTTGATGTGTGAATGTTAATGTAAGCTCAGAATAAAAATGTTTATTGTTTTGTAAGTATATACATTACATACATACAAGACATTCTGGTAGTTGGTAATTTCAGTGCATCAGGCATGGGAAAGGTATGAAAATTAATTACATTAGGAAGAAGAAAGATGGGAATTGGTAATGAATCACTGAGTACACAGTTGATGAGAAATTGGAGAGAACTTCCAGTATCAGGAGCTACTTTCCTAGACACCACTTGGAAAAGATCCATTCCAGGAAGTGGATAGTAGGCCAGTTGGAGTATATGAACATAATTTTAGAGGTTGAATTGGCAGAGATTCTCTCTGAATCTATTCCATGGCACCACTTGAAGCAGTCCTGATTCAGGAAGGTGGATAACCGGGTCTGCTGGTATGAGAGCTAGGAAGGGATCTCCCTGAAACAGGAACTAACTGCCAAGGCAGATATTCCATGGCACCACTGGTGGAGTCTTGAACCAGAAGAAGGATTGTAGGGCCAGCTTGAATAGGACTGGTAAAGGGAACACCACAGAAGTTCCATGACATAGTTGACAAAGATCTTGCTTGCATAAACACAGCCAGACTTGAACTTATCGCTCTTACTCTTACTTTGCCCCCCCCCCCCCATTGCCCTTCATGATGTAAAGATAAATAAACAGGGGCATAACTACAGGGTAAAGCATTGTTGTCTCTCACTGTTTTTAATCATTCTTGAGCTAAAAGGCTTCATGTACAATGTTTGCTTGTCTAAAGTATTCAAATCAATTCAAATTGCTGTATGAGCCATGGCAGGGCCCCATTTAAAGGAGGATCATCATGAAAAAAAGGGCCAGTGATAAAAATCCATATAAATATGGTGGATGGTGGGAGGAGGCGTCACGTATACACCCAGCATCAAGTAATAACCGGCCAAGATGGCCTCTTTCTTTTAATGGAAGAAATAGGAAATTTGGGGGGGGATGGGCGGGGGTTATGTGCAGGTTCTGAACAGCAGCTACATTTTGTAGATGGACCCAGAATCCCTTTTTTTGTGGCTAGAAACACTCAGAATGTCCTTAGCAGCTGAATATAGAGCTCTCCTGCCCTTAGAGACAGGGGATCCTGCTTCCTCATGACTGCGTTTACTATTTTTGTGCCTTCTTTGGATGGATCATATCCATGTTCTGTTCAAGTAAAAAACTCATACCAGTTGATAATATGGGTGCTGGTGGCCAATCATGGGGCTGGATTTTGTGGGGCAGTGCCATGCTTGTAATTAAAATTAGGCTTTGCAGTGTGTTTATTTGCATAGAGGCCCTGGCAATCGGCATGCCCCCCCCGCCCCGAATTTAGTATAACACATTGAGTCACTTTAACTCCCTAAAAAATATAAAAGAATATCCTGGAAATCTTATAAATCCAAAATCTTTAAATGTATGGGTGTCAGCAACGGGCACACTATAAAACTCACTTCTTTCATGGAAGCGCTTTTTACTAAATTCCATCATTGTAATAGAATCAATGACTGGGCTTCTCTTCAGCTGACAATTAGCTCGCCTTGGTATTTAAAACCTCTAATACAATTACAGTCTTTTAAAAATGACACACTCATTCATTCTGTGCGGGCCTGTGACATTCCGTACCCTTGTGGGAATTACAGGGGTGGGTGACACAATGTTCATTGGTATGAACTTCAATCTTATTAATTACTTATGCCGAAAGAAGAAACAATTTAATTTTCAGAAACAGAAATACAAATAGATGTAATAGCAGAGCTAAGTAAAAGATCGCTCCTCAAGTTTCCTAAACTTCCTCACCCCAGGTGCTTTTTGTCTACTTAGGATACATATACAGATATGTGTCATACTAATGCAGCATAGAAGACCAGAGGATCCTCCACTGGGCCCCAGGTATTGACCCAGGGCCACCATCAGGGAAGTAGGAGAGGCAAGACTAAAATAGGGTTTCTGGCTTGCTTAAAGAATTCTCGCAGCTGAGTTTTTTATTCACTAAATAATATTTGTTATTTAGTCAATAAACATCAGATTCAATATAATTACAATCTATTTGTGTTTAAAATGAAGGGTGGACCTCCAAGAAAAAAATTCTGTGGTAGGCCCCAAGAATGGTTTCCTCTGAAAGGCAAAATTAGGGAGAATAACTCCTAAAAACAAATGGATCAAAACCCAGGATTATGATTATCCCTGGTTTTGCTCCTTGACCCGGGGGGAATCCCATATTGGGAGTGTGTTTGCTGCTGATTGAGTTTGTGCAATTGTGGTTGCAGTGGCAATGCAGTACAGTGCAAAGCCCAATTTTGGTCTGATGTTTGGCGTGTGAATAAGTTGTGTTGCTGCTATTGAGGAAGAGAAGGAGACTGAGGAAGCACCAGTGGTGCCACTGTGGGCTGACCGAGTGTTTAACACCTGGTTGACTGTGGAAGATTTGAGTGATGAGCAAATCCACAGACGCTTCAGGCTGAATCGTGGTGCGCTTTTGGAAATGTACCAACAAATCCGCCACAAAATTGAGCCTACCAGTGTCCGCAGCCACTCAGTACCTGGAATCGTGCGCCTATGTGCCTCCTTAAATATTCTTTCTTGGGGCACATTTCAGGCCACTGCTGCTCTATTAAGCAGCATTAGCCAGACAACCATGTGCCACATATTTCATGAGGTGGTCCTGACCATCTGTGACCTCATCCCTACCTACATCAGGTTGGGATATCCCCTTCCACACCCCTCAAGCACAAGAGCTGCACTACTGCAAACAGAATAGCCTCCATTCCATTAATGTGATGGTTGTGTGTGATAATGAGATATGACTGTATGCTTTGACGTCGGGCTTTCTGGGATCCTGCCATGACTCTTTATGTGTTGCACCAATATGCTCTGTGCAGGAAATTTGAGAACAACCTCCAAATAACGATAGGGGAGGGGAAGTTGAAGGCAAAATGCAGCAAACCAGGTAGGGGTGTGCATTTGTGTTGCAAACAACATTAATGCTTTTAGCTGACAAGGGATACGGGCAGAAGAAATGGCTCATGACCTCTGCGTGGAACCCACATCCCGCTGCTGAAGTGCGATTCAATTCAGCTCACTGCAAGACCAGATGCATTGTTGAAAGGACCATTGGCCAGCTGAAAGCACGCTTCCTATGTTTGGCCCGGCCAGGAGAGGAGATGCTGTGCAGCTGAGAGAAGGTGAGAAGGAGAGAAAATAATCCTCGCTTGCTGTGTGCTACACAATATCTCCAAAATCTATACAGAGACACTGATCAATATAAGACAATTGACTCAACATCAAAGCACAATCCTAAAGCCCATCTCTGACCCTAGGAACCTTCCAAAACAACTTTAATAATATTAGATACTTACCCCACTCTCACCATTCACTGTCACCCGCCCTTATATCCTCTTATCCTTCGCCTTCTCTCACTCCTCCCTTCTCTTTCTATTTTATTCTATGGTCTCCAACTCTGAGATATCCTCTCTCATCTTCGTATCCTATTAAGTAGCACAGTCTCCAATAGAAATTAGCTACTACCACCTCCTTTCTCAGTTTGAATCAAGCATAGAGCCTTATTTAAGAAACATCAGTGCCACACAGCACCTCTTTTCTGGCAGCGCCGATGCAGCTGCCGCTAGAGTCTAATTTAATACTAGTGCTAAAAAAAAGCTGAAAAGGTTGCAGCGCCAGGCGCTCTGTCTGAAGGAGCACCAGATGAAACCTGGCGCTGTAGCTCAAGACCCCAAAACTGGGGTCAAAACTGGAATGAACTGTTTAATGCTTATTATTAATATTAAACATATTTATTTGGCACTGGGATAATTGGCAGCCGGATACAACAGGTAGCTGACATAGGCTGGCCAATAACTAGTGCAACAATCAAAGCTAGTTAGTGTACTTGCATGTAGTCCACAGCACAGCGCCAGAAAAGACCAAAATGCTGTCACCCGGAACTGGCACTATAGCCACAAAAAAGATGCTAAATGGCGCACATCATAAATAAGGCCCATAATCACGGCTTAAAATTATTAGGGATGAGCGAATCGATCCGGACGAACCCGAATTTGTTCCGAATTTCAGGAAATATTAGATTCTGAACGAATCCGAATTTCACCGCGATTCGATCGATCGAAGTTTTCCTTTAAACTCCATTTACTTCAATTACAGGCATTGTAAAATGGTGGATGGACATGTCTGGACATATCCCCTGGGGCAAGTTATCATGGGAAGGTCACATGCAGCCTATCAGCAGCCTGGAAGCCCGGTGACGTCATCGTGCTATATAAAGCGGCTGCCATCTTGCTTGTGCGCATTTCAGACTTGCATTCGTGAGACAGCGGTGGTTGCTGCAGACAGGGACAGACAGTTAGCGATAGGTAGGGAGAGTTACAGATAGGTAGGGAGATTTAGAGAGGCAGAAAGAGCCAGGGAAAGATAGTGGAAAACCAGAACAATCCAGGAACAGCATAAAAGTGACAGTGACAGGGTGATTTGCCTGATCAGTTTTCAATTCAATTTGATTTCTTTGTGCTGTAAACCGTAATCTGTCTTGCCACTGTGCATGCCATCTATGCAGTGCCTTATGTAACCCTATCTGTTATACTAAATAAGCATTTTTCAGCATCAGCTTTATTAAGCTATTGCATTTTGCATTGGCTTTTGTCCTGCTGTCAATACACCAGGCCGCAGGGTATCCCAAACCACCACATGACACCCTATCTGTTATACTAAATAAGCGTCTACAGCCTCAGCTTTATTAAGTTATTGCATTTTGAATTGGTTTTTGTCCTTCTGTCAATACACCAGGCAGCAGGGTTTCCCAAACCACCACGTTGCACCCTATCTGTTATACTAAATAAGCGTTGTTCAGCATCAGCTTTATTAAGCTATTGCATTTTGCATTGGTTTTTGTCCTGCTGTCCATACACCAGGCCGCAAGGTATCCCAAACCAGCACGTGGCACCCTATCTGTTATACTAAATAAGCGTCTACAGCCTCAGCTTTATTAAGCTATTGCATTTTGCATAGGTTTTTGTCCTGCTGTCAATACACCAGGCCGCAGGGTATCCCAAACCACCGCGTGGCACCCTATCTGTTTTACTAAATAAGCGTCTACAGCCTCAGCTTTATTAAGTTATTGCATTTTGAATTGGTTTTGGTCTGTTTTAAATACACCAGGCCGCAGGGTATCCCAAACCACCACGTTGCACCCTATCTGTTATACTAAATAAGCGTTGTTCAGCATCAGCTTTATTAAGCTATTGCATTTTGCATTGGTTTTTGTCCTGCTGTCAATACACCAGGTCGCAGGGTATCCCAAACCACCACGTGGCACCCTATCTGTTATACTAAATAACCGTCTACAGCCTCCGCTTTATTAAGTTATTGCATTTTGAATTGGTTTTTGTCCTGCTGTCAATACACCAGGCCGCAGGGTATCCCAAACCACCACGTTGCACCCTATCTGTTATACTAAATTAGCGTTGTTCAGCATCAGCTTTATTAAGCCATTGCATTTTGAATTGGTTTTTGTCCTGCTGTCAATAAACCAGGCCACAGGGTATCCCAAAACACCACATGGCACCCTATCTGTTATACTAAATTAGCGTTGTTCAGCATCAGCTTTATTAAGCCATTGCATTTTGAATTGGTTTTTGTCCTGCTGTCAATAAACCAGGCCGCAGGGTATCCCAAACCACCACATGGCACCCTATCTGTTATGCTAAATAAGTGTTGTTCAGCATCAGCTTTATTAAGCTATTGCATTTTGCATAGGTTTTTGTCCTGCTGTCAATACACCAGGCCGCAGAGTATCCAAAACCACCATGTGGCACCCTATCTGTTATACTAAATAAGCGTCTACAGCCTCAGCTTTATTAAGTTATTGCATTTTGAATTGGTTTTGGTCTGTTTTAAATACACCAGACCGCAGGGTATGCCAAACCACCACGTTGCACCCTATCTGTTATACTAAATAAGCGTTGTTCAGCATCAGCTTTATTAAGTTATTGCATTTTGCATTGGTTTTTATCCTGCTGTCAATACACCAGGTCGCAGGGTATCCCAAACCACCACGTTGCACCCTATCTGTTATACTAAATGAGCATTGTTCAGCATCAGCTTTATTAAGCTATTGCATTTTGAATTGGTTTTTGTCCTGCTGTCAATACACCAGGCCGCAGGGTATCCCAAAACCACCACATGGCACCCTATCTCTTATACTAAATAAGCATTGTTCAGCATCAGCTTTATTAAGCTATTGCATTTTGCATAGGTTTTCGTCCTGCTTTCAATACACCAGGCCGCAGGGTATCCCAAACCACCACGTGGCACCCTATCTGTTATACTAAATAAGCGTCTACAGCCTCAGCTTTATTAAGTTATTGCATTTTGAATTGGTTTTGGTCTGCTTTAAATACACCAGGCCGCAGGGTATCCCAAACCACCACGTTGCACCCTATCTGTTATACTAAATAAGCGTTGTTCAGCATCAGCTTTATTAAGCTATTGTATTTTGCATTGGTTTTTGTCCTGCTGTCAATACACCAGGCCGCAGGGTATCCCAAACCACCACGTGGCACCCTATCTGTTATACTAAATAAGCGTCTACAGCCTCAGCTTTATTAAGTTATTGCATTTTGAATTGGTTTTTGTCCTGCTGTCAATACACCAGGCCGCAGGGTATCCCAAACCACCAAGTTGCACCCTATCTGTTATACTAAATAAGCGTTGTTCAGCATCAGCTTTATTAAGCTATTGCATTTTGAATTGGTTTTTGTCCTGCTGTCAATACACCAGGCCGCAGGGTATCCCAAACCACCATATGGCGCCCTATCTGTTATACTAAATAAGCGTTGTTCAGCATCAGCTTTATTAAGCTATTGCATTTTGCATAGGTTTTTGTCCTGCTGTCAATACACCAGGCCGCAGGGTATCCCAAACCACCACGTGGCACCCTATCTGTTATACTAAATAAGCGTCTACAGCCTCAGCTTTATTAAGTTATTGCATTTTGAATTGGTTTTGGTCTGCTGTCAATACGCCAGGCTGCAGGGTATCCCAAACCACCACGTGGCACCCTATCTGTTATACTAAATTAGCGTCTACAGCCTCAGCTTTATTAAGTTATTGCATTTTGAATTGGTTTTTATCCTGCTGTCAATACACCAGGCCGCAGGGTATCCCAAACCACCACGTTGCACCCTATCTGTTATACTAAATAAGCGTTGTTCAGCATCAGCTTTATTAAGCTATTGCATTTTGCATTGGTTTTTGTCCTGCTGCCAAAACACTAGGCCACAGGGTATCCCAAACCTGCATGTAGCACCCTATATGTTATACTAAATACCCTTGTTCATCCTCAGCTTAATCAAGCTATTGCATTTTGAATTGGTTTTTGTCCTGCTGCCAAAACACCAGGCCGCAGGGTATCCCAAACCTGCAGATTTGACCCTATCTGTTACACTAAAGCAGCTTTAAAAGGCTATTTCTCATAAATATATCGCAGTTTGAATTGTTTTTGTGTGTGCTGTAAAAACACCAGGCCGCAGGGTATCCCAAACCTGCACATTTGTCCCTATCTGTTACACTAAAGCAGCTTTAAAAGGCTATTTCTCATAAATATATTGCAGTTTGAATTGTTTTTGTGTGTGCTGTAAAAAAAACAGGCCTCAGGGTATCCCAATTAGCACATTTGACCCTATCTGTTACACTATAGCAGCTTTTAAAGGCTATTTCTCATAAATATATCGCAGTTTGAATTGTTTCTGTGTCTGCTGTAAAAACCCCAGCCCACATGGGCATCCCAAACACTAGCATAAATATCTCAAGACTACCTGTCTAATAACTGCTTGCATTTTATAATTAACATCACTTTTCCACAATCAAGGGAGGCCTCCTTTGTATGTGAGGAGGGGGCATCCCAAACACTAGCAGTAATATTTCAAGAGTACCTGTCTAATAACTGCTTGCATTTTATAATTAACGTCACTTTTCCACAATCAAGGGAGGCCTCCTCTGTATGTGAGGAGGGGGCATCCCAAACACTAGCAGTAATATTTCAAGAGTACCTGTCTATTAACTGGTTGCATTTTGTAAAGAAAGTCACTTTGTCAAATTGCCAGCAGCCATTAACTGGGGGCATCCCAAATATGCTAGCATGCGTCTTTTAAGAGTGCTCACATTGGAGTTGGCAGCAGCAGCATTAGGAGCCCATATATTGCCTGAAAGACACACATATGAGCTGGCGGCAGCAGCAGCATAGGGAGCCTAAATATTGCCTGAAATACACACCCAGGAGTTGGCAGCAGCATAGGGAGCCCATATATTGTCTGAAATACACACCCAGGAGTTGGCAGCAGCATAGGGAGCCCTTATATTGCCTGAAAGACACACCCTGGAGTTGGCAGCAGCATAAGGAGCTACCATGCATCAGCTACTACCATGGATCAGCCATTGTTGGCTGGAAATCCTGGTTGAACCATGCCTGATTCATCTTCACAAAGGTGAGTCTCTCCACATTATTCGTGGACAGACAAGTTCTCCTTGGCATGACTATGGCCCCCGCCGCACTAAACACCCGCTCAGATGGCAGGGCAAACTCTGCTAGTTGCGGCCACAAGTCAAGTTTGGCTGCCCAGAAGTCCAGAGGATCCTCAAGGTGTGTTGGCATGGTCATGTCAAGGTATGACATGACCTGCTGGTTCAGGTCCTGCTCCAGGTCTTCATGCTGCTCATGAGTAGACTTCTCCTTCCACCCCCCCAGCAGCCATGGCAGTGGAAGGTGATCGCAGAGGTCCCCCCGAGTCAGACCTGCGAGAGTATGGACCATGGCGCAGATAGGCATCGGCCATCTGACTACATAGAATGTCTTTGTAGTAGGTCAGTTTGTCCTCCCTCTCGGCGGGTTTAAAAAATGCCCCCATTTTGTGCCGGTTCAGTTCTGACAGGGCTTGATCAACCATTCCTGTCTGCTGCCTGTACTGACCTCTGCTTTGTCTGACCACGAAACTGCCTGCCCCTCTGGATACCCGGCGATCTCTGACCTCCTGGCTTAACCCTTTGGCTACTCCTGACTACGCACCTGTCTCATCCCTGTACTCTGACGCACCCTCCGGATTGACTACCTGTGAACAAGCTTGGCTTCGGGATACCCTTGTGGTTCATCGGCCTTCACTGTAAGCAGCCATCCTTTGCGCCTATTAAGACCTGGGGGCAACCGTGTTGGGTGAGGCGTACCTAGCGTCCCGGCAAACGGGGGCTTGACTATAGTTAGAAGCGGTGGTGGAGATTGGGGGTTGCCTGCTTACAGAAGGCTGGTGTCCCGCTGGGCATCACAGTATGGACCATGGCGCAGATAGGCATCGCCCAACTGACTACGTAGGATGTCTCTGTAGTAGGTCAGTTTGTCCTCCCTCTCAGTGGGTGTAAAAAATGCCCCCGAGGGTCCAATAAGGTGGAGAGCCAGAAGTCATCCCGCTGACAAATGGAGACAATTCTGCGGTAACTACGCAAGCACGTGAGCATGCATCGTGCCATTTGTGCAAGTGACTCGGAGGGACTACCTGTCTCCATCTCCACTGCAAACTGCCACGGTGTGTCTGGGTCCTCTGTCTCACCTTCCTCACAACTCTCTAGCTCCTGTGGCTGCTCCTGCTCCTCCTCTCCTGTCAGATGACTAGATAAAAGAGATCTTGTCAAACCTGTGCCCCTCCTCCTCCTCCACTTCAGCCCCCACAGGCTTCATGTGGCTGTGAAATGTATGCACCATGTCTCCAGTGCCCTGACCAGCCATGGTTTCCAACATGTGTTGTAGTACATGAAGCAGTGGAATCACATTGTTCATCTCATAGTCCTGGCGACTGACTAATAAAGTAGCTTCCTCAAAGGGCCTGAGCAAACGGCAGGTGTGACGTATGAGCTGCCACTGGTTTACATTGAAATTACACAGGGGAGTCCCCCTATCCGTTTGGATCATCAAGAAATCCGTGATGGCTTTTCTCTGTTCCTATAGTCGATCCTGCATATGGAGGGTGGAATTCCAATGGGTGGGAACATCGCAAATCAGACTATGTTTGGGGATACCGCCCTGATGCTGAAGCGCATGCAAAGTTTCCTTCCCGTTGTTAGGATGTCTTTCAGATGGGGGAAAGACTTCAGAAAATGCTTGACAACTAGATTGAACACGTGTGCCATGGCAGGACGCATGGCTCAGGCTTCCTTGTCGTAGCACAGACAAGATGTTCTTCCCAGTGTCAATCACCATGGGTCCCATTTGCAGTTTTCGTGGAGTAAGCCATGATTTAATTTATTGAGTTCTCATTTTTAGCAGTTCCTCCCATGTGTGGCTCTGTGGCTCAAGGCAAACCATGTGAAGAACAGTGTGAAACCGCCGTGTCCTGCACACATGGAAGGCTGGAAAGGCACTGGGAAAAAAAATATATATATTTTGAAAAAACAAAATACAAAAAAAAAATAAAAAATGAAAATAAAAATTGGTACAAAAATTCACAAAATATTAAAAAAAGACAATGGAAAAAAAATATTAAAAAAAAATTTAAAAAAATAGAAAAAAAATGTATATGTTTTTAAAAAAATACAAACTATGAAAAAAATAAAAAAAAATCCACAAATAAAAAAAAAAAATTTTGATACATTTTATATGTTATTGTTGCTATGTTATATGTTATTATTATAAATATGTTCAAATAAGATAAATGTTAACTATTAATATGTAATTGACAATTAGCCACTTTTTTCTGTGACACCATTGCTAAGTGCAAGTGCACTGTCAAAGGCACAAAGGCCTAGGTGCGTGGAGGCCACAGCGGAGGGACCTGTCCAAGTTGCTGTTGTGGTTGTGCAGGAACCACAATCACCCAGTGGGCCTTAAAGGATATGTATTGTCCCTGACCGTAGTTACAGCTCCAGACGTAGGCACTGCTTTGCACTTTGGTACACACTGACAGGCTAAAGGACTGGCCCACCTTCTGTTCAACAAAATTGTACAGGGCTGGTACTGCCTTCTCCGCAAAGAAATGACAGCATGGGACTCTCCACCTCTGCTCGGCACAAGCCATCAGTTCTCTGAAGGGTCCACCAACTCAAAAGGGAGGGACTGCAGCACCTGCAACTTATACAGGAGCACATTTAGCTTCTGCACGTTGGATGAGTGGGCAAATACTGTTGTCTCTTGGACATGGCTTGGCCAATGGATTGCTGGCGGAATGACTGACTCGGATTAAGAGGAGGAGGAGCATCTGGAGCGACAGAGGATGGGTATGACACACAGGAGGTGGTGGAGCCTTGGCTGGCTGGAACAGAGAGTGGCGTGCCACTGGGTAATGCAGCAGGCTGGACCACCACTTTGGAGCCAACTCTCCCAGGCCGCTTGATGGTGGCACTGCAAATGTTGACGTAGGGCTGTGGGTCCAACATTGGGACCCTGGCCACACTTCACCTTCTGCCTACACATCTTTCATATAGCCATGTTAACCTCCTGCGGATGCTTGATGAAAAACTGCCACATGGCCTTGTAGCTGATTTTTCCTACTAACAGTCCGCACTAATTCACTGCTGCTGCCGCCGCCGCCACCGCCAACTCCAGGGACCCTCTTCCACTATCTCCTGGGAAGATAGCCTGCCGCGCAAGTGGTCTACCCCGAGCACATTTGCTTCCATACTTTACCCTTCTGCCACTGCTGGCCGCTAAATCTGTCACTCTCCACCACTCCAAGCCTTTAAAAGTGCCCTCAAAACTCACTGATGTCCTCCTCAGGTTCCTCAACAGTGTCTGCTTAAGAAGCCAAAACGCTTGCAACACCACCTCCCATGCCACTCTCCTCATCACTACTTGCCCGCCTAGTGGAAGAAGCGGCGAATGTTGGCTGGGCAGTAGCTGCTGATTTTTCTGATTATCAGATCATCCTCACTGAATAGTGGAGCTGAACCCTAAGCATAAGACATAACCAACAGTTGACTGGGGGTGTCAGATGTCACTTGTGATGCAGTGGATCATTGTGTTAACCAATGGATGATGGCAGATGGGTTGCTGGTCAAGACACGACCACTAGCTGATCCCGGGAGATCAGTCCTCTCACTGAGACTCCTGCTGCCACTCACCCCTAGTCTGCTGCAACCTCTGCTTGATGAATTTAGGCCTCTGCAACTTCTCTGTGCCCATCCTGCCACTTCTCTGCCTGACATACTTAGTGCGTATATGAGGGGAGGACAAAACGCTACACTACACTTAAAACAGGATTTGTCGATAAGAGCAGCAGGTGTGTAACTATCTATGGTCTTTCACTAAGTAGTAACTAGGCCCTGAAGACTTTAACATGAACAAAGTGATGAAACTCTTAGATGTGCGTAAGTGATGCTCTGATGAGAGCAATTCAATGTGCTCCAGTATGCTTCAAAAATGTTTTTTTTTCAGAGACTGGCCTGCGTGGAAATGAATCAGGCATGGATCAGCCAAGATTTCCACCCACCAATGCCTGATGCATTACAGTAGATTGATCATGGGGCCAGACCAACACTAAAGAAATATGGATTTAAGGCGCTGCTCTCCAGTTACAGACATTCCTCCGCATCAGACCACAAGTAATTATTGAGAAATTGCTTTACGTTACTCTTACTTTTTATTAATATTCTTCAGATAAGATATCTGTGCCGAAAATCTGTATATGTTCTCTTAATGCTGCTGCCAACTCCAGGGTGTGTCTTTCTGGCAATTTTGGGCTTCTGCTACTGCTGCTTGCAACTCCAGTGTGTCTTTAGGCCAATTTGTGGGCTCCTGCTGCCAACTCCAGTGTGTCTTTCAAGCAATGTTTGGGCTCCTGATGCTCCTGCTGCCAACTCCAGTGTGTCTTTCAAGCAATGTTTGTGCTCCTGCTGCCAACTCCAGTGTCTCTTTCAAGCAATGTTTGGGCTCCTGCTGCGGCTGCTGCCAACTCCAGTGTGTCTTTTAAGCAATTTTGGCCTCCTGCTGCTGCTGCCAAATCCAGTGTCTCTTTTAAGAAATGTTTGCGCTCCTGCTGCTTACAACTCCAGGGTTTCATTCCGCCAATTTTTGGGCTCCTGCTGCCAACTCCAGTGTCTCTTTGAGCCAATGTTTGGGCTCCTGCTGCTGCTGCCAACTCCAGTGTGTCTTTCAAGCAATGTTTGGGCTCCTGCTGCCAACTCCAGTGTGTCTTTCAAGCAATGTTTGGGCTCCTGCTGCTGCCAACTCCAGTGTGTCTTTCAAGCAATGTTTGGGCTCCTGCTGCTCCTGCTGCCAACTCCAGTTCTCTTTCAAGCAATGTTTGGACTCCTGCCGCTGCTGCTTGCAACTCCAGGGTGTGTCTCTCAGTCATTTTTTGGTCTCCTGCTGCTGCTGCCAACTCCAGTGTCTCTTTCAGCCAATGTTTGGGCTCCTGCTGCTGCCAACTCCAGTGTGTCTTTAGGCCATTTTTGGGCTCCTGCTGCCAACTCCAGTGTCTCTTTCAGCCAATGTTTGGGCTCCTGCTGCTGCTGGCAACTCCAGTGTCTCTTTCGGCCAATTTTTGGGCTCCTGCTGCCAACTCCAGTGTGTGTCTTCAGGCCAATTTTTTGGCTCCTGCTGCCAACTCCAGGATGTCTTTCAGCCAATATTTGGGCTCCTGCTGCTGCCAGCTCCAGGGTGTGTTTTTCAGGCAATATAGGGGCCCCTCATAGTGATGCCACCTCAACTCTCTGTAATTGTGCCGCTCTGCGATTCTAATAGCGATGCCTCTGATCTGCATGTCATAATTATTTACAATATTATTTCACTAACCCAGCATGCATCCTATGCGTGTTACAGCAAGGCAAATAAATTCGGACCGAAACAAATTTTGTCGGAAAATTCGGCTAATCAGCCGAAAAAGTTCGCTCATCTCTAAAAATTATAGAATCACTGATGCTTCGGCTATTACCCCATGGTGGGTATCTGGAACAGACAGCTTATTTGTATTGTTGTGATTGTACTTGGAAGCCTTTCTGATTCGCCTTGTTTATACTTCTAATAAATAAATAATAAATTATAGCTATAATGTTTCAACTTCTTTTTTTAATAAAATACAATAAAGAATAAAAAAAAAAAAGAAAAGCACTTATTAACTATTTTGCAAGGTCGTGGAATATGAAACATAGTTCTCATACCACAACTGCAATTATTGAATTGAATAATTGATATTAAAACGTAAATAAACCTTTGCTGAATGTAAACTAAGAATGTATGGTGACAGGTATTAGGTATTTTTCTAAAAGCTATCAAAAAAGTTATACTATCAGATTAATTATGATGCATGCTAAGTAACCAGATTCTACTTTAGGGTGCTGAGACTTTTATATTCAAATCTTTTAGTACAGTAAGTTAAAGATTATGACTCGAAACTGACAGGTGATTGGGGTGCTTTAGCCTTCTTTACTAGCGGCTGCTACCAACCTCTTTAAATTAATGGCAGTTCATAAAGTTTAGAGCAAAACCATTACACTACTTATGACATAAATGAACCCTCGTTCTTTTAATCTGACATCAGACATCTAGGGTGAAGTAATATTACTCGTTGCATGCCTGATGTTATATTGTATATATATATATATTGCAGAGTAAATTCACATCTTTCCAGGTCTGTTCATATTTCTGAATCTATATAGCCATTGGGCCTGAACATCTGGATAATGCCCCTCTTACACAGAGCAATTGAACGAAAAATCGCTAAAGCGACCACAATTAAGCAATAATCGTTTTGTGTAAATGGCAAATGGTTCATCGGCTGTCCGTCGTATCATTTTGGCTTACCAATAAATTCTTGATCATCATTTGATCGTTGAAATGTGGAAATACATTCTCCCACAAAAAATGTGTTTTATGAGAACTAATAATAACCAACAAACTTTCGGCGTCTGAACACATTTATTCAATTGCAAAAGATTTGTATGGTTGTTTGCACACTGAGAGAACAATTAGTTGTAAAGGGGCCATAAGTCCCTGGAAAAATGCCATTGGCTTGTGGAAATAAACAAAAAATAGCCAATTGTGTCCAAACTTGGGAAGACACCCATCAAAGGAAAATAACAGGCTGGGGGTCAAGTCAGATGGGGAACTTGACCACCACAGTATTGCAACAAATGGTCTTGAGCAACTAATGTTGCAGAGATTAAGAAGAACGTATTTAATGTCTCATAAGAATCTATATATTACTGGGGGAGATGGGACATATTCTTTTTAACAATATGAATTGTAAGCTGTGTGCATACAGACAGCATGGTCCCTGTACCCCTGGGGCTACTATCCTGGTGCACCAGGCAGAGAAGCTGGCCACCTCCACTGACAGAAACTTACGGACTTGGCTGACTAATAGTGCTTGTGCTCTTTGACCCTGGTCTGCTGCTCTTCTTGTAAGAACACTGGGTCCATGCTCACCAGGCTGGGGTATTGACAAGCCACCAGCCCTGGTCACTTTTTCAAACAGCAAATTGGCTGTTTTTCAGCTCCCATGAACTTTAATGGTCTCGGCATTCAGGAATACCTAATACCAAATACTGGGGACTAGCTGGCCGAAAAGCTGCCAAATGCAACACTAGTCATGTACATATGAGTGCAAATGAGGCACAGGGAAAACTTCTGAGAACACAAGGGGGACTCTCAAGGCAGAAGTGACGTAAGTAATCCAGGAAATGTGATGCGGAAAGGTAAAGTGGAAATGTTTGAGGCATAGAAAGTATTAAAGGAATGTTAATGAATTAATGAAAGTATTAAAGGAATGTGGGATACTATGGCAAAGGAAGCCTTGTAATACAAATGGCTACATTGGCATGTTGGGGCCAGGCAAATGTATTGACAAGATTATGATGCAGGGTGGATCATATTTGACTGTCTCTGTTCTGATATTTCATTTATTGCATTTAGATTTATATTGCACGGAGTAAAGTTTTTAATACTCTAGATGCACATAATAAGTCAACAGATCTAAACTATTCTGAACTTAGCAAACACTCGGCCTCCACAGTATCAGAAGTTCATACAGTGATTAGCGGGTTAAAAAGGCCAGACTTTGACATTTGGAGGGAATGAGCTGAATCAGTGCTTATGCCACTGACACTCTACCCTTTGTTATAAAGTTGAGGTGTGTGTGTCTCCCGGGCCTGACATACAGCTGTGAATGGTGATCGTGGGCCGAAGAGGAAAATGTTGACTCTTTACAGTTCTCAGTGCACTCCTTGTATGGCTAAGCAAGCGCAATTTTAATTACTATGCTCATGGAAACAGAAAGCAAAGACTGGCTATAGGGCTATACATGAACATGATGGGGATGGAAAGAAAGGAATGACACTGGCATCTTTGGACCGGACCAACACAACAAACATGCA
The DNA here is from genome assembly GCA_027917425.1 of Gastrophryne carolinensis. NCBI lineage: Eukaryota > Metazoa > Chordata > Amphibia > Anura > Microhylidae > Gastrophryne > Gastrophryne carolinensis. Next base: position 363,073,310 of record CM051238.1, read on the forward strand.
TCCCTCCCTGGGCAATTTAGATTGATGCACATAACAATTAATTTACCTTTTTCTAACTCCTGCTGTAATGACTTTTGGAAACAAGATGGTGGCTTGTGCATTTGCAGGCCACCTGCAAACAGGAAGTGCTACTAGGCTTCCTTTTACTGTGCATTGTCAGTTATGTTAGTTGAATCCAGGCAGCAGCATGGCTGAGATGCTGGGAGAGGAAGCTCCAAAATGGCCGTCATCTTTCTTTTCCAGCTGTGCCAGGCTGTTGGTCCAGTTTAAATATTTAATTACCAGAAGGTTCTAGTGGGCCCATAAACAATGCCACAAAAGACCAAAAATTCAGAAGTGAGTGTCAGTCAAACAGAAGACCTTAGTGCTAAGCCTTTCAACATCTTGGGTGTAATCTCTATTAGACACTTCAGAGCTTGTGCCTAGGGTGACACAATGTGAAGGGGAGTGAGCAGACAGGTATGTGACATTGTAAGCCCAAACACTCAAGGCACTGAATTTTTTTTTCCATCTGTGCACACAGGTTTGGGCTGGGGTACCTTATTGGGTTGAATGCAACACGATGGACTGGACTGCGAGGAAGCTGCTGTGTGGGAGATGTATTTTGGTTTGTTTTTGCTTTGCCTTTACTATCCAATTAAAGCGGAGCAAAACCTGTTTTGCCTAGTCCTAGATTTTATGGCCAGGTGATTGACTGTCCAAGTTTTGGATGCCACGCATTGCATATCTCGATCCTCAGTCCCATGCGGGGGCCTTTAGTGGCATCTCTGCATGCTTGCTGGAATTAGCACTGGCTTTTACTCTACCTGCTGGGGCCCATCTGGCATGCTGGATTGGAATTATTAAGGGTTGTCTAAATGTTCAAGAACCCTAAAAGGAACCACAGGGCCAATAGCAGCCCGTCATAAGCATATACAGAAACACAAATGGAGGTAATAGTGGGTTAGCCCTGGAATCTCACTGTCTGTAAGGATTCATGTGTGGTTTGGTCCCCAAGGCTAGCACCTATTATTCATAATTTGGGTTGTGCATATCCATTTTGGAGTTTAAGCATTATTGTAGTTCTCCCCCAACTTGCTGCTTGCTCGGAGAGAGTATGTGACTGAAGACGGGGCCTCGATCTTCTTAATGACTAAAGCTGCTCACCTGGCCTGAGCAACTGCATGGGAGCTAAGGTCATTATCTTGTTTTAATTGCTTACAGAAGCAACTTTTCTGTTGTGAATAAAATATTCCATGCAGATGTTAAGGGAGCACCATTGCAAAAAAAGTGATGTCTGCAGATGCTTTTGCCCATCATGCAATGCTTTGTGCAGATATTTAGGGTAGTCAGTAATGCTACTGCCCCCCCCCCAAGCTGGCTCAAGAGACATGCATTGGAATGGAGCAGATCGTCCATGTATAAGTGGAATGGAATGTCCAAAAAACTTTCACCCCTGTCACCCCAGCTCGGCTAGGTTTTCTTTCAGCTGGGGTGGTTAAATAACTGCTCCTCCCATTATCCAGCATGGTTTTATGATTCAGCTCCTTTAAATATATATAAATGTGCATTGTTTACCAAGGCTGGTTAGACATCGTATGAGGGCCAAAGCTTAAACACCTCATCAGAGGAAATCAAAGCAATCCCTACTTACAAACCAGTCCCTACATACAAACAAGTGGCCAATCTGCTTTCAGGTTGTTACACAGAACTAGAAGCAATGGGCTAATCAAAATACTTGCATAAAAAGCAGATTAAAAAAACAATAAAATGCAACAGAAACAGGCCTAAGCAATTTGTGGCCACACAGGGGAAGTTCAGCGCACACGCCATTAAAGGCTATTTTTTTACTAAGTTACGTAAAACAGATTATTTTGGTTGTGTAGATAACTTTGCACATTTGTTTTTCTCTTTATGGGAGCTTAAATCAATCTCATACCTGTTTCCTAGCTAATGGGTGTGGGACAGCATCGTGACAGGCTCGGGGGAACATCCAGATTGCTGGTGCCCCTCGTGCATTGACACCCGCAACCCCCTGAAATCCTTACCTTAAATTTCATCATTGTGTTCTTGCGAGTTGGCTGCCGACATTCATGTGGGCTGGGCCTAGATCTGGCAGCCGTAAAAGTGAGAGTGAGCCAGGCCCACGTGACTGCCGGTGGCCAATCACAGGACTGCATTTTGTCCGAGGATCAAGGTTAAAGTAAGGATTTTGGGGGAGTTGAGGGGGTCATTGCGTGGAAGGGGCTCCAGCAATCTGGATGCTTCCAGAGCCTATCTAGATGCTGTTCTTCAATTGTCAGCTAGGAAACGAGTGTGGCACTACTTTAAGCTGGAGAATTTGCATGGCTCCGTCTACGTAAATTCTGCTATTTTTGGATCTGCATGTGCCATGTTAATACTTTCTTTTTTGTAAAGTGCAATAAACTTTGTTCAACACATAGAATACATTTTGTAATATATGCCACTCTGTAAATAGTAACAACAGCAGCTATTTCCACTCACCTGTGTATAGGTTCTCTTCAGCAAAGGATCACAATTTGGGATGCCCTTCTGTTTGAAACCGCAGGGATCACCAGCCAATCAGAGACTTGTGCTCCATTTACCTCTAATAAGCCTCTCTGATGTCAGAGCAGCTTGTAAAGATGAATGGATTGCAAGTTAATGGCTGCTCCCTCTACGTTCCCACGCCAGCTATTCAGAAATGCCGAGCTGAGGGAAGCTGGAGATGCGGCCACAGCCTGTAGGCTTGTGGCGAGTTTACTCAGCGATCTCGGCAATTTCACACAGTGGAGAATCACAAATCAGCATGCGCCATGGGTGTGGAGATCGCCTCGCTGAAGTCTATAAGGCAGAAGTTTCTCTTTAAAAGTGGGGAGGTAGAGCAATGGTTTAACACATTCTGTACAGATATATTGCTGCCTGTACCTATTGTATCCATGCTGTATATCTATGTAGTCAGTCAGCTTCTCCCTGTCCCTGTGACGCCAAGTTATATTAATAGACAGCTCCTGGCAGGCCTCTTTAAACAAATAGGACTACATTCCATTCTTTATATATGCATATCGTACAAGCATTGTACAAATAGTCATATAAATGGCAAATGTGCATACCAGCTTTACTGCATGTGCATAGGCCGGTATCTCAGTTCATTTTACAGTTATTGGGCAAGTGACCTTTATGTAGCAATAATCAGCGCAGCTAGCTGAATCTTTGGGTTTACAATTTCCCCCACCATCCAATACACTTAGGGCCTGATTAAGTGTGGTGGAGGCCCCTGGGTACAAAATCTGGTGGAGGCCCCAGATAAAGTATTTTTTTCCTTCCTAAAATAATAGTCCAGCCAGGTAACTGATTGGTGGTTGTCTGGCACCCGCCTACTTATTGGAACATCAGATCGAGTCCCTTGTGTCACCATTGTGCGAGTGCGTGCTGCTCGGGAACTCCTGCTTTGCCATTCTGGGTGGGGGGTAGTGTAGTCGCCCAGATGGTCCAGCAGAAAACATTTCCCTGCACTGAGCACCACTGAGTTTGGTGGCTTATGTGCAGTAAGCGTCCACCAATTCAGAGCTCTGCACCCACCCATCACTGTAGTGTTGCTGACGGTGGCTTTGCTGCTCTAAACTCTCCGTCCTGCCTTGTGGTAGCTTTGGCTGCCCAGTTGCGGTGGGGTCACTACTGCCGCCGATAGCTTTGTTGCTGGCCCCGCGGCCTGTCAGACCAAGGACTGAAATGCCTTCTAGACCAGACCAAAACCCAAACGTTGGTGGAGGCCCCATTTGCAGGGCAAGTGGTGAAGGCCTTGGGGCATGCAACCCTTGCGCCCCCACATAATTTGGCCCTGGATTTTTAAGCACTTCTGCCAGAATACGCCCCACTCATGTTTTAGCATATTAATATAATATTACATTTGCATTTGAAACAACAGCCCTTGATATACTAGGCTTAAATGATTTTATCTAAAAGCAGGTGAAACCGTGTTCACCAGTTTACACCTGAAGTACAACACAAAAGCACTGCAGTCCCAGTTCACCGCAAACCAGACATTATCCAAAGTCCAATCACCCCACATAATCACCTATTAATTACATGAAAAATATCAAAAAAAGATTTTTGTTGAATTAAAAACATGACAGACAACATATAATTAAAAATAACAAATAGGGCCACAGCAGGGGCATCCCAATCATAATAAGACAACATCAGAACCCATAATCCATCCAAAGATCTAATCCAACAAATCTTAGAATATTAGAAAAGCAATGTCTCAGAACACTGCTTTACCAAAGTGCTAACAGTGCTATTATAAAGTGCAATTGTGCCACATTGTAAACAATCAAACAAAGAAAATGACAATAAACAAAAGGTAACTACAAGGAATAAATTCACCTGTGTCAGATCTGGTATCTCTGCTGTGCCCCACTGGTATCATCACCCAGGAGTTCCGTGGAAAGAAGCCACTTTATCAAGGTGCCAGCCACCAGTTTACACTGTTTTTAGCTAAAATGATTTTGGTCGTGGACGATTTCTGTTGTCACACCAGCAAAACTAGACCCCACCAGTGTTCTCCGATCCTCACTAAGTTATGCTATCACAGATGGAAAGATCACCTTTTGGAGCAGTTTTGTTCTTACAGAGCAAATCAAGCTTGGGTTAATTAGAGATGGCAGCAGAGAGATGGCAGCAGATTAGTTTGACGTGCAAATCATTTAGTAACCTTGCTAAGTACCCGCTGATGGAACCTTGAGTATTACCAGTGGTACTCATACCGCAGGTTGGAAAGCCCTGCTCTGATGATGGCCCTAGTCAGGAACTGAGACAGAAGTAACACATCCCAGATTTTTGTCCTGGCCCCAGATGATGGCCTTCACATTTACATTTCACAAATCATTTAATATTGAAATGGTTACAGCTCAGTTAAAAAAAAAAATGTTGATGGCCTTTTCAACTTTATGTAACCTCTAAACAAAGCCACTTCTACCATTCCCTGGTGTCTGTGGTTGGCCTCAGAGCCACCAGAATCTATTCATATAGACAGGCTGAATAATGTAATGTTATTTGTGTTCCCCCCGGAAATACAATTTACAGACCACAATGCTTAAAATAGTGTTTTGATAGATGTTAAACTTTACGCATTCTGATGGGCATGATGAGACATTGGCCAGTTAAAAGCAAAATCTGATCTTTTATGGTAAATGAATAATCAGACTCCTTAGTGTCAGGCCCCCATGAGTTCCAGAATTTGTTCATTTTCATTTAAAGTGAGTTTGTAAGATTAGAAACCGCTGGGAAATGTAATTTACCACAAAGAAACCTGACTGACGAATACTTAGTGTGTGACGCTCATCGTCTACCTTTAAAGTGTATTCCCAGCCAGTTACAAGACTGAATTCTCTGGTATGTTTTTGAGTCCTGACAGCTGACGAAAAGAATTTCAGGAATGTCTCTGTGGCAATGCCAACAGTTTTATTGTTATTGTATGCTAATTTGTTTTACCAGGTTGCTTGGCTGAAGAATTTATATTGCTGCAAGATCTGTGTATTCTTCTCACCTCTGGAAAGCAAGGCGTCACAGAAAGAAAAAGAAAAAGATTTTAAGCTCATTAAAAAAAAGGAATAACGTAAACCTTTTAAGGCATAACTGGAACACAAGCTTTTAGGTAAAGAGTATTCATATTCGATGTCGCACACACATCATAAAGCTTTGACTTTATGTCCCTTTTATCTATTGGGCCTGGGTCATCCTGATTTGGGTCTCTACAGTTTAAGAAACTATAAATACCAACATCAGGGTTGAAGTTCTGCATGAGTTCCTATACGCTGTTAGATTCGGATGATTTCCTATCCGCTGTTAGATTCGGATGATTTCCTATCTGATATTAGATTCAGATGGGGTGGGGGGGTTATTAGTTATATTTATGGTCACTGTGGACACTTCATGGCACAGAGATGGCAACTGCACGGGAGCACTTAAATCCACTTTAAAATAAACCAAAATGAGAACTAGAGTCTATAAGACTTGCTGCTCGGGACTTAGGATGCCCTGCTGTGTGAAACCTGCCCGTTATACACCTTGACGACTATCTAATGTGCGGCCATCATCGGTACACCCATAGAGGGCTGCCCCAGTCACTTGAAAGATCAGCTATGCCCCCATTCTGCCATTCTACCTGCTCATTTATATGCGTAATTAGAGGAAAGCCAAGTCATGTCTGCACGTCGGCAGGGTATATATACTGGCGGGGTTCTGCATAGCAGGATATCCCAAACCAAGATCCTCTGGGTACAGACCAATACCCGGTAGTGAAGAAGTGACGCTGCTCAGAAGGTGCTTTGGGGGATAAAAGGTGGGTATAGACTTTTTATTGTTTAATGCCTGATTATGAACTTAAATCAATGATCAGAAATGTCAGGCATGGAACATGCTTTTACCTGTCCAAAATAAAAAAGAGCATACAGTAGATTATAAGGTGGTAGCTGATGAGGGACAAGTCATTGGAGAAGAACATTCCTACTGTGTAGCACAGAACAATAGGAGCTTTGGTCAGTTATCATTTTAGCATCAACATAGATACATGAGAGCATGTTGTAACACAGGAGCACAGTGTACTGGGGAACCTTGATGTCAAGAACCTTAGTGAGAGGTGCAGAGAAGGTGGGGGGGGGGGGGGGGGGCAAAAGCCCCAGGTAAGCTTTGGAAACAAATCATGAAAAAGATCTTTAAATCAGCACAATCCCACTTAGAAAGCTTTGGAGAAAGACGGCCCCTTGAACAAGCATTAAGTATTTAAGAGGCAGGGGCAGACTGGCCATAGGGCATACCAGGACAATGTGCTGTGGGCTGCCACATCCCCTGCACCGTCCGGCTTCCAAGGCTCTGGCTTCTTGCGGCGGGCTAAGTGAAAGGGAGCCACTGTGGGCCACCCAGAGTATGGCATGAGAGTCCCTGCTTGGAGCTCGGAGTACCGGCACAGAGCCACAGGTGGTGGGCGGGCGGACAGGCAGCCTCGACTCAGCAGTGGTCTTTGGGTCACGGCGGCGGCGGCATTCCCGGCTCCCAGAGGTGGCATTCCTGGTTTCCAGAGTTGGCATCCCTGAGCTTCTAGCTGCGGTGGCATCCCCGGCATCCAGCGGCAGGACAGCGAGGTGAACGAGCAGAGGGGGGTTGGGAGTGGGGGGATTCTGTCACTCAGCCCATTATGCTGGGCTCTCCCACTCAGCATGATATGGGGGGATTCTGCCACTCAGCATAATATGGGGGAGTTCTGCCACTCAGTCTGTGATGGGTGGGGTTCTGCACACTTCCTTCTAGCAGGACGCGCACCCGCGCCGGACGTTTGTTAGAAGGAAGCATGAGACGCGGCCTCCAGTGCACTCAGAGCCGCTGTGGTTGTCCGTCGCTTGTACGTGCATACCACAGCGGCTCTGTGTGCTCTGATTGGACGAGCACTCGCGTAGGAGCGGGGTGAGGTGAGTTATTTAGGGCGATCGGGGGGGGGGTTTCAGGCAGCGGGGCACCCCCGATTGGGGTGCCCCGCGGAAGTGGACCAAAACCCAGGATAGTGAAAATCCTGGGTGTTGGTCCACTTTAAATTATTTGGAACTTGATCATGGGCCACAATGAATAGGTTGGGAATATTTGGAATAGCATAACAAAGATTTTGTACAACAATCAGGATACCCACTGTCTCCGCAAACTCCACTTGTTTGACCTTCCAGCACATCCCTATGTCATATGTAATCCCCACATATTAGCAATGTACATGTCGATTGGCTTACCTCTCGGAATATATGGTTCTGTTTATTATAATACTCACCCATTAGTCCCACATTTTAACCATGTTCCTAATACTTAAGCCATCTACACTTGCACCTATGCTAAGCATACAATTATTGTAGAAAAACTATTTTACCAAATTACTGAGTCAATCATTTCACCCAGAGGTGGTGTTGTACAATGTCACATTATCCCTCCAAGCCACAGCTGTCACCGCTATTTGGCAATGCACCCCTCCTATATCACTCTCTGTGCAAACAACCATGCTTAGTGTACACCTATATAAAAATACATTTTAGGTCTATTCTATGTTCTATTTACCTCTCACACTTTCCCCTCAGCAGGTCAGGGAGCTATACACCATGGCAACATAATTATTTAGGAGTCCACATCTATTTTGTATATATATATATATATATATATATATATATATATATAACTAATGCAAATTGATGGAAAAATCTGGATCATAAAATATATGGCCAAAGTGCCAAACAATGCATATCAGTATTTTACCTCATATCTAAAGTGGACCCGCCATCAGTTTACAATCTTAATGTGGGTATGGAGCGTATGGGTAGATATTCAAGTGGCTGAAAATAAAGCGGATCATATTAATAGGATGTGACACTGTAAAGCCACAGCAACAATCAGGCGCTAAAGGGTTTAAAACCAAGTGATGGCTCAAGAAAGAGAAGAAAGGAAAGCAGATCTCCACGGCTTCTCGTTTCATTTATCCAAACTGGTGTGAAACCGATATACTGTATAAGTTCTCCAATTGAAAAGATGAACATTCAGACAGTATAGAATATACAAAGAAATAATTTGTACATGAAGTGTTCTTTTTTCATTCGGTGTGCTTAATACTGTTCAGGAACTATTCCGCTTTTTTCAGTGTGGTTCCTTCTGCTGTTGGATGTTTTATAATAAAAGACTCCTAGTGGAGGGAGCTAACTCGGACTGAATACCACCACCCACACCATGATAATTTGCATAACCTTCTTTGGCTTGTATTGAAGAACGGCCCCTGTGTGGTTCAGACAGCAAAATCTGGCTGTCAACAGGTCGAATGCACGCTCTACTACAGCCAGTGTACGGCGGTGGGCCCCATTATAAGCCTCCTGCCAGGTGTCTGGGGCCTTAAGAAGGGCATCAGGAACAAGGGCAGCAAAGGGTAACCTGAATCACCAAAAAAACAAGGAAAATTAAATTACTAACAGACAACAAAATCTAAAGACAGCCTAGACCACATAGTAAGTATTACAAAAGAGTAGGGATAAACAAGCAAAAGGTAAGGCAGGATGCTCGGACTAAGCATTTGTAACTGCAACAGGGGGAAGTGGACATTCAAAGAGGGGCATGAGCACAGTCGAAGTGATGAAGGGCAGGGAGAGCAATTAACTAACACAAGAAACTTGGACCAATTGCAAAAGGGGGCACATAACAAAAAACAAACACATTGTAAATGCAACATAAACAATAAACAGGCAGATCCACTCCAGCGCAAAACAGCCAACCACCAGTCAGCTTGCCACTCTCAAAACAGGTGTATAAACCAGAATCCCTCAAGATAAATTCATAGTGGGACGAACCAGGGAAGCCAGCCAAAACACTAAAAAAGCGAAGATCCAACCCCACGACACATTAGACATTTAGAGAGTGGCCCATCTTGCGGTTGCTGAAAAGAAGCCACAAATAAAAAAGGGTCACTAAGCTGACAACAACAAATAAACATCAAGGGTCAAATGAGACACAGGAAAGCTGTTTGGGGGGGGGGGGCTAGTCTAGCCTCAGGAGAGGAGAGTGGACAAGAAGGAGGAGCTATGTGGACCTAAACATACTGAGACACAGGAATGCTGTTTGGGTGGGAGGGGAAGCTAGGCTAGCCTCACCTCAAGAGAGGAGAGTGGACTATAAGGAGGAGATATATACTCCTGAGCAGCTGGGGGAATCAGGGCTACATGCATACAATGTTGAAAAACCCAAGCTCACCGTGTTCCAGGCTGCCATGCTGTAAGGGAAAGAGATGTATTTCTCCTGCAGTACAGCCATGCCATCGAGAAATTTTGTCAGTGCACGGCTCAGCGGAGGCTGGGACATGCCAACTGACAGTGCCCCCAGCCTCTGGAAGGAGCCATTCGCTAACAGTTTAAGCCAGCCAAGCAATTTGGTCATACCTCCAATTTCATGCCCCTTTCTTGTGGTGGGGGCCAACCATGGCTGCAACACTGAGTAAAGCTTCTCAAGAGAAAGTCAGTTCAGTCAGGCCATTTCGAACACCTGCTGATCGGTCATCTGATAGATAACCTGTGGGTAACTGATAACTGTGGGTATGCCTAAGTTTTGGAAGATACATGTCATGCCTGAGGCCTGATTATAGAATAAACATATGTATTATGAGTGTATATATGTGTATATATTAGACCTTAGCTGACCCGTGCACCTTAGCTGACCACTCTGCCAGCATAACTTTCCCTCCTGCGTCATAAAACCCCCTACATGCACACACAGTTTTATGGGGGAAGTCAAATGTCTTTGAAACAGCAGGATGTTGTCTCTGCCCAACCATAAACCAGACAAGGGGACCTGGGAGAGGAATCCCTCCTCCCTTTGGAATCCCACGGAGATGGGGGGATGTCATGTAAACTGTTTCCCTCCAAAATTAGCTAAATAAATGCTAAGGGGCACATGCTTTAGACACATAACCTAAGGAGGAACCTGGGACAGACCATCGGTCTCAAGCAACAAGCACCACTGGAAACTCACTCAAAAGGACTGCGTAAGGACTTTATTTTTGAACTGCTCTTTGCTGTACACTCTTTCTGTATTTTTGTATGTCATCTTATTATTGTAAATTACATCCAGCACTGTGATACCTTTTTATCAGATTAAATGTTTAATTAATCAGCTCTGGCCTTTGACCTCTAAATATATGAGCTCACCTTTCTGAAGGAAGCTCTGGTGTAAAACGTTTATCAAAGGGTTAATTTGGTGACTTGCTGGGACTAGTAGTGCATACCCAGGGGTCTGGTGGCTTTAACCCTTGCACCATCACACTCTCTCTAGCGTATTGTCTGGGCTGATAGAGTGTGATCGTGACAACTAGTGGTGGTTGAGTTTTTGGCTTCCTTACCATGACTTTGAGCACTGAACACTTATGGACACCCCAGGGAGGTTGCAGTTATGGAATATGACAGCAATGAATAATAATAGGTTGATGGTAGCTTCACGATTGAGTATTTTCAAATCTTAAAGTGGAACAGAAACCTGCGCAGGTTGCATGGCTGGCCCCTGGCTTTCCCCTGGGGCATCCTGATTTGGGATGTGTTGTTGTGTGAAACCCCCAGAACAGCTTACCTCTTCGGGGTACAACGGCACATGTGTGGGCTTTCATCCACTCAGCATCCAAATTGCCATGCTTATGTCATTTGGCAAATGGCTCAGATATGTTGCAATATCCATGCACCCGGGACATGAAACAAAACCCAGGATACCCAGAATCTCAATACATTTCTTGCTACTGTCATCGATCTACTCATGGTGCCAGTACACGAGCACTAACTTCTGCTCAAGGTGCCAGTGATGGTGTACTAACTTCTGCTCACAGTGCATGTGCACAAAGTACTAGTTGCTGTACGCATGAGCAAAATAATTATGGTACACATGCACTAACCGGCACACATGGCATGTTCAGATGCCTTTCAAATGATCTTGTTGGCACCAAGATATCATTGTAAGATCTTATTTCTAAATCATGCCTCCTTTCTTGGTGATTGGAAAACGTGTTCCTTTGTGCTGCAATACCGCCTGGACCAGGGAACCACCGCTTACACATCACCTGAAATGCTTCAATGCAAAAAGCTTATATAGCTTGGAGTTATAATGAATATTTGGTCATAATACTCACTTCCCCCACACAGTGTAAAGTTCATGTATCAAATATTTACAAGAAAATGTATATATGGAAAAACAGTGTAACTGCCCTCTCTCAACAGAGTTATCAGTTAGACATGATTACATTTATGCAGTCCACAATTACACTGAGAAATCTGACTTTAATGTTGATGTCCTCTTGCAGTCCCGGATTTGCAGTCAAGTGCTCAGCAAAGCCAAAAAGTGCACCTCATCATTTTACATATTGTCTTACTGCCTCCTATTTAGAAGAGTATAAAAGCAGGAATGAGTTGGACAGTAACCCTCTTTGACCACAAAGTGACACTATTGACCTAATTGTGACTGGTGCTCAATTGAAGAAGAAGAAACTTGTAAGGGGCACTTTCCTAAATCACAGGTAATTACAAAATGACATGAAGATTACCTGCAGAAAATAACATGATTTACCCACGATTCTTAGCAGTAGACAGAGCCATGTTTAACTCTGTTAAGCGATGCTGTCTTTTGCTAAGAATGATGGGTAAATCCTGTCATTCTTGGTTTGAATGTGCCATGTAAATACTTTAATTTACTGGTTTTTACCTTGTACCCGTGAATAGTGCAGCCTAACATGGATCACTCCCTAAAATGGCTTGCTCCTCTGTTTAGAGTATGCTCAAACTGGGTTGTTTCCTTAGAGCAGATGGGGCTTATGCCTTTGGAACAGAACATGTTTGAATGGACAATGCTTAAGGTGGCACACACGGTGGTTATCCTGGGGCCTTGCAGATGCGTCAGTAATCTAGTAAGAGATGATTTTACTTCACTAGGGAATGCAGCCTAGGGTTTGAAATTGTACCAAAGTATGAATATATACATTCAGCTCACTGCAAGTTTTCTGTTGCAACCATATTAGACCTTCTTGTACCGGGAACTATTGTAAAATAAACGTGACCACAGGTTCACTTTAAGGTTGTTTCTGGAAAGTCTTTTAATATGCATTATTATACATTTTTACTCACAATGTCCCCGTGTACAGCAGAACAACATACAGCAACCACTGAAAACTTGTGATCAGGGTCTCCCATTGTCATAATGTGGCATATTAGAAGGGTCTGTACCAGCCTTTGGAATTCTGCAGACCTTATTTGATCCGATGGCATTCTTGATAGCTCTTCAATGGAATTGTACTGTCAGTCCCCTTTGGGCGGGTAATGCCTGCGTTGGGAAAGGGTGGATAATAAAAGGAATTCTGTTGAATAGCAGGAGTAAATTGATATGGTATTAATGAATAAACAGCAAGCCTTTATTTTACAAGGGTAGACGGTGACAGGGTGGTCTCCTGGGATGCCAGAAGGAGAGTGCTTGGTATTGAGAAGGGAAGACACTGGGGCGTGTGAAATGGTGGAAAAGGGGACATGTTTCTCCCACAGTGCATAAAGACTCTCAGATCATTTACAGACCTACTTTTGTATTAGTTCACAGAGTGTCTTGCTACCCTGTAGCCTTTAGTCTGTCAATTCATAGCTCTGTCATAAGCAGACTCTTCAGACAGTCTCTCTTTAATGGACTAATCAGCACATCTCCCATAGGAGTCAGGTGAGCTTCTGAATGAAGAATACAGTGATCAACAGAAGGACTCCAATATCCATTAACCCTCTGAATACTCTCACTTACCTAAATATAGGTATTATCTGTTTCAAATTAGCATTTTTTTTGTTTTAAACTTTACTAAACATTTTAAAGCTGACCAACTCCTTGAATGTGACCCTAACCTGGCCAGTAGCCATAGTTACTATGCATCAAAAGCCAAAAATCAACCCCATTTTTGATAGAATGTTGAAGGATGAGCCTGTTGCAGAGATAATGTCTTACGTTCTGATTAGACGCTGAGACAGGAAATTTATTTAACAGAAAATGTATGGTATTGTAAAAGGCAGTGATCACCACATATTATCGTGTTTCTGTGTCAGTAAGACAACTTTGGTACTTGGCAAAAGAATACCAATTGACTTTCCTGTTTGGTCATCAGAAATAGGTGGTAAGGCTAAGCCTCGACAATGGGGCCATATACAGCTAAAAATATTTCAAATTGGTTACAAGCCAAAAAGTAGATGGCTATACCTGGGTTTCACTGTTTTATTCCAGTTCTGACCTCATCACACTGCTGGACATACTGCTGCTGCTACAAAGCCTTATTTTCAGTTTCAAACTACTTCAAACTACAAATAAAAATGATAATCATTAGTACGTGTTTGGTATAACTGGTTAATCATGCACCTGACTTTAACCCTACAAATCCCCTTTGTGCAAGTTTACCAAAAACAGATGCTTTTTTGAAGGAAGGGTGGTTCTACAAAATAAAGACTTGATTCAGATTTCCTCTTTGTTGGATCACTTTGAATTATGGACCTGAGTTATGGTGGCTGCCACAGATCTTTTTTAGCTGTGCCTGCTATTTAATATTTATAACATTTTAATAATTTCAGAATATAGAATTGAGACCCATTAAAATAAAGGTAAAAAAAAGAATCATCAGGAAAAGCCTAAATTGATTTATATGGTCTGAGCCAGCAAAATTAGACTACCCTGACAATGTCCAATAGTGTTCCCCACTTACTGGTAAATTAATTATATCTGGAAAGTCTTGTTTATAGGCGTGGTTGGACTCAAAGGTGGCTTTTTGGTGTGGGCATGCCTATCCCCCACCACCAAAATTTCTTTGATTCATTGCTAACACCTTGTTTCCATACCAGCCTTCCGGGTAACATTGTGTACCCTAGTTTGTTTAGGTGTGGTCACCATATGCAGGGGGGAAATGAGCGACCCTGTCTGGGATTGGCCCATCCGCCTCCTGTTGGTTTTCCATAAATAAATTAAATTAAGCTAGCTCAGGCCAAAAGAGTCTAGTTGATTCTTTTTTGTTTGTTAAAAAAATCTTATATTATAGTTTCCATTATTGTGTGACAAAATTATGTCTTCAATGTGCTGAGCGTATCTGTTATTTTTTCATTTTTTATTTGTATGCAACTCTGTTATAAAAGAAAACAGTTTTCCATAGCAACAATGTGTTTACCTTAGCTATGTACACCAAAGTGGTGATTTTGAGTACATGTCATAGACTTCCTCACTCTATCTGCTGAAATTCAACTTCTTCAGTTTGGAAGGATTTTAGTTGTTTCAGTTGTATTCTAGTAGCAATGGCAGGGTCATTAGGCTGTTCGGGCTACATTGGAAGAGTTGTGGGGATTGGAATCAATTGTTATTACTCAAGGCTGTGAAAACAAACCACTCCCACTGCAGTCCAAAGAATATGAGAATCATGGAAACAGCTTGCTGATAAGTAAATCACAGGTCTGGGGGCACAATCCTAACACAAATTATTATTTACGCTGTAAAAGAGATAAAAACCAAAAACCTGCCAAAAAGGGAGTTTTCCTTTAAACTGTCAAAACCTGGTGAATACTGTTGGATGCTGCAGTAGGAGGTCCGTAAATCAGGTCCACTATGTTAATTGATAAAAGCAAACTATTAACACTTTTGAATGCATTCTTACTTTGCACCATTGCTCCAAGGTACAGCAGGAGCACAGAAGAATAAATAAATGGCCCTGTTTGGGGCATTTCCAAGAACTTGTGATGATGGTTTTGTTGGGAATACCAGATCTCTAAAAGGTTTTACCTTTATGAAATCAAAGACATTTTTGAAGTGGACCAACACCAGTTTCCCCGCTAACTGGTGTGGGTGTTGGTCCGCTGGTATAAGGACAGTATGGGGGGGCATTCAGAATGCTGGAGCTACCCGCTTCCAGCACCGCCTATAATGCCCACAATAATTAAATTTAACCACGAGCCTCGCCAGGAACACAACTGCATGATTGGCCCCTTGCCCTGTCATGGGCACTGGAAGAACTATCGGTTCTGGCCGCCGGGAAAGCCACTTTAGCACCAGTGGGCAATCACTGGGGACCCCTGGACACAGACCGCTTTCCCAAACACGCCTCCGAACCCGCCTAGCGGGACTACCAGGCCCAAAGTCTGCGGACAGACAGATTCTTGGCTAAGGCAAAAAGATCACTCAAGTTAAATACAGGTTTTAATGCAATAAACACACTAGGCAGTGATAATAAACATTTGGCTATACTGGAATATGAATAAATACAAATTGCTGTTCTGAGTAGTGGGTTACAGGCTACAGTGAGTTACACACAGAGATACAATAGGCAGTTACCTTAAGATGCATATGTAGAGTAGTGATAATGAGGAGCTCCCACAGAATGGAGGTGAGTGGCAAGCCTATTGATGGACACCCCCAGCACGCTGCAGCATGACCTCCCCCAGAAGTGACAAAAGCCTGGCTCAGGGTCATCCCTCTTTATGCGGCTAGACCCTTTCACTCCTTCTCTTTTGTGGAATGGATTGACCCCTTCCACCGTTGTGTAGCACCTAATACCCTTTAGAGGTTATAACTTTGAGCAGGGGTGTCGTATGGCTCTGGATACGGCACCAAAAGATTTGTGTTGGTGCCGGATGTCTGAGGCACTGGTGAGGAATGTCAGTAATGTGAGGAAGCTCACAGCCAGGGGTCACTTTTTTCTCAGGCGGATCGAGGTCTTTTCAGACCAGAGGTGTGAAAGAGTCAGCAGGGAGTCTGTGATCTGCGCTTGGCTCTAGAAAGCCTTAATGCTAGAGGCAGAAATAAAGGGTGACATTTGCTAGGGACAGAGAATGCCGGGCATCAGCGATAACATGTAATATTTGCCCTAATCCTCACAGTCCACTTTCGGAAATTTTTATTTGCTACGCAATTCGTGGCAATTGAGGAAGGACAGCAAAGTACATATACAAAATACTAAAAATAATTTTCCTACTTTTTAAGCCAATATTATAATATTACTGTACTTATTTAATGTGGAGGTTAGTGCACTGTCAAGGTGAATATCTGAATGTGGAGCAGGTAAACTGGTATTATTAAATATGTGTTTGAATGCTTAACTCCACTGAGCCCCACACCATTTGCACCTTAAAGCTTTTCCAACGTTTCTGATCAAAGCCATGTGACACCTGGACTGTATCCAGTTCCTTCCTCCTGGCGTAGTAGCCCGGCTTCCTTTTGTTATCTGCTCTCTTTTATCAACTGACAATAAAGGACAACTTTGTACTACAAGGGAATGACTCAATGAACAGGCTCACAAAGCTGGCCTATTAAGTGGAAAATAAGCTGGCCTTGGACACCAGAGAATTGCCAAACATCTGACAGTCTAAGTATATTTGACAAGGCCAGCACTATTCGAACACAACAGTGATCAGCCTGACTGAATTGAAGAGGGCAGAAGGAGCAGCTTCTGGAGCCACCGCAGCACAGTAGTGGTGAACCTTCATTTTGTACACTGACTGATAACTTGTGGAAGGTTTGCCAAACCCAGGGAGAATTTATGCAGTTCACTGCCAACTGATTTTAAGACCTGCAGAATTCTTAGTATTGGAAGGTTATATCTTTCTGAAGTCCCAAGAGGAAGATTTAATACATTGATGGTCATAAGACCACTGACAATATGGCTTTAGTTGAGTATACAATGGATTTAAAAAGTCTACGCACCACAGTGAAAAAGTTTTTTTCCCCACCTTCAATATGACCCATAATTTGTACAAATCAAATATAAAACAAAATAAAAATTCTAGAGGGGAACACCTTTATATAATTAGGAATGTGTTTTTTTAACTGTATTTTAAATAGTAGTCAGTACATACAGTAGCTGCCATTGTTGAAAGGTATCTAGTCAGGAGAAAACTAAACAAAATCCGAGATATTAGACATATTGCACCATGGAACACAGTAGAGAATGTAGTTGATAAAATTTAGTAATAAGAGTGACTTTACCAAGAACTTAAAAAGATAAGACAAGAAATAGGTCTGGATGGCTACCAGGAAGCCCACAGCAACATTAAAGGAGCTGGAAGAATTTATGGCAAGTAATGAAAGAGGACACCCATGATGCACTGATAATAAAACCTACCTTTTAATAATTCACCAAAATGAAGATCACCAAATTGTAGATAAGGCACGCCTGACTCTACTAAGGGTTTTGGGTATAATCCCCTTAGTCCTGCTAGATAGATTCTTTGGATGAGCAGCATTGGACTGTGGGGTAAGGTGGCAAGAGCAGTGCATGAGGGGGGCAGCAGGGAACAGGGAAATGATGGGGGACAGGGCAGAGATGGGGATATAGCATGGAGCAGGGTGGAGATAGGGGTGCAACATGGAGCAGGGTGGAGAAGGGGGTGCAGCAGGGAGCAAGGCGGAGATGTGGGGGCAGCAGGAAACAGGGCAGAAATGTGGGGGGCAGTGGGAAACAGGGCAGAGATGTGCGGGTAATGGGAAACAGGGCAGATAGGGGGGTGCAGCATAGTGCAGGGTGGAGATGGGGTGCAGCATGGAGCAGGGCAGAAGCACGGAAGCAGTAGGAAACAGCGCAAGGATCGTGGTGCAGCATGAATCAGGGTGGATATAGGGATGCAGCATGGAGCAGGGTGGAGATCAGGGTGAACCATGGAGCAGGGTGAAGATGGAGGTGCAGCATGGAGCAGGGAAGAAACGTGGGAGCAGTGGGAAACAGGGCATGGATGAAGGTGCAGCATGAATCAGGGTGGATATAGGGATGCAGAATGGAGCAGGGTGGAGATAGGGGTGCAACATGGAGCAGGGTGGAGAAGGGGGTGCAGCATGGAGCAAGGCAAAGATGTGGGGGCAGCATAGTGCAGGGTGGAGATGGGGTGCAGCATGGAGCAGGGCAGAAACATGGAAGCGGTAGGAAACAGGGCAAGGATGGTGGTGCAGCATGAATCAGGGTGGATATAGGGATGCAGAATGGAGCAGGGTGGAGATAGGGGTGCAACATGGAGCAGGGTGGAGAAGGGGGTGCAGCATGGAGCAAGGCAAAGATGTGGGGGCAGTATAGTGCAGGGTGGAGATGGGGTGCAGCATGGAGCAGGGCAGAAACATGGAAGCAGTAGGAAACAGGGCAAGGATGGTGGTGCAGCATGAATCAGGGTGGATATAGGGATAAAGCATGGAGCAGGGTGGAGATAAGGGTGGACCATGGATCAGGGTGGAGATGGAGGTGCAGCATGGAGCAGGGAAGAAACGTGGGAGCAGTGGGAAACAGGGCATGGATTGTGGTTCAGCATGAATCAGGGTGGATATAGGGATGCAGAATGGAGCAGGGTGGAGATAGGGGTGCAACATGGAGCAGGGTGGAGATGGAGGTGCAGCATGTAGTAGGACAGAGACCTGGGGCAGTGGGAAACAGGGCAGAGATGGTGGTGCAGCATGGAGCATGGTGGAGAAGGGGGTGCAGCACGGAGCAAGGCAAAGATGTGGAGGCAGCGGGAAACAGGGCAGAGATGTGGGGTCAGTGGGAAACAGGGCAGAGATGTGGGGGCAATGGGAAATGGGGCAGAGAGGGGGTGCAGCATAGTGCATGGTGGAGATGGGGTGCAGCGTAGAGCAGGGCAGAAACATGGAAGCAGTAGGAAACGGGGCAGGGATGGTGGTGCAGCATTAATCAGGGTGGATATAGGGATGCAGCATGCAGCAGGGTGGAGAAGAGGTTCAGCAGGGAGCAGAGCAGAGATGTGGGGGCAGCGGGAAACAGGGCAGAGATGTGGTGGGCAGTGGGAAACAGGGCAGAGAGGGGGGTACAGCATAGTGCAGGGTGGAGATGAAGTGCAGCATAGAGCAGCACGTACATGTAGATGCAGAATGGAACAGGGAAATGATAGGGTGCAGCACAGAGCAGGGCAGAGAAGGAGGCACAGAATTGAGCGGGGCAGGGATGTGGGTGCATTATGGAGCAGGGTGGATATGGGGGTGCAGCATAGAGCAGGGCAGAGATATGGGTGCAGCATGGAGCAGAGTGGAGAAAGAGGTGCAGCATAGAGAAGGGCAGATAATGTGGATGCAGCATTAAACAGGGCAGAGATGGGGTGCAGCATGGAGCAGGGTGTAGAAGGGGGTGCAGCATGGAGCAGGGCAGAGATGGGGTGCAGGATGGGAGCCTGCAGACAGAGCGCGCGGGGGGGGCACTATCAGAGTTTAGGGCCTCCACCAGGCACATCATAGCAAGTTAATGTGCTTGTAGGGGTGTCATATTCATGTTAGAGGGGCTGTCATATCTATGCTGGGGAGGGCCATCATATTCATGCTGGAATGGAGTACCCAATATTCAATTATTTAGTTCAAAATATTTTTTTTCTTATTTTCCTCCTTTGCCATCACTTCTGTCTGGTGAAAGACTTTTGCAAACTCATACTACTCACCCCCCCCCCCCCACATACTCTGTAAGTCTTGCTCACATTGTCTCTGGCGTGCTGGATTTGTGATCTTTGATTATTGTGTGATCCTTTACAGTAAGAAGATAAATTACTTCTTAGTACATAAGAGAATTAGTGGTCTGCTTCCTAAAACTACGGCTTTAAGTAATCAAAATGCTTTTGAGGATTCTCCTAAGATACTTGGACAAACCATATACCCTCTTATCTGCTTGCCATCTGTTTGACTCGCAAAGTGCAGAAGGCACGTAGGATAGCTTACTATGAATCGTGCCGTTCAAACTACATTGAAATGCAGAATGCTGTGATCGTTAAAAGTCAAAAGGCTTTAAATATGACAGTTAGTTGCATTTTGTCACATTTTTTTGTCTGTGGCATATGTTCGCTACAGTTTTTAAAGGGGTTATACAATTTGTCTGTTAGCTTGAAGAGAACCATCTTGTTTATAAAAAAATTCCCTATTTGCATCTTAGAGACAAATACCATAAAAACATCACTTAAAGAGGACCTACACACAAAAATACTGAAGTCTGGACCACCCAATAGATAAGTTGCATTCTTTCTACAAATAGAACAAAATGTATAAAAATGATAGGGAAGCAATCATGATTAGCAAGGTTGGACCTTAGGTTGGATGGTCCCAAAAGATTATCCTGGCAGAGTGCCCCCTTTACTAGGAAGAAATATATAGGGTGTGAGAGGGGTTCACTTGGGTACGCACATCGTGTTTTGTCTTGTGCCGGAAATTTCATCTCACACCGTGGGCATCAGAAGAACCAGTCCATGCCTTTTTAAAAAGGAAAACTGTGCAGGCACTACATTTGCATACCGCAAAGCTCAGCCTTGTTGAATTGGGCCTATGACCTTTTTGGGCCCAAATTCGGGTCACGTCCTCTGATCCCTTCCATAGAGCATCCTGACCCTAGGTAGAATTTCCTGTGGGCCACACTTCTTTTGGGCTGGTTAGGCAAGGTGTAACACCCTGCATTCTCCTTATCTAGAGCCCATGCCAAAGATATTGCCAAGTTACTGGAATCTCTAAAAGAATCCGACTTCCTGTCCTTGGATGCCCCATAGTTTGAAACCCCCCAGATGCCCAAATCCACTCACTTTCTCCCGAGCCCTCACCACTCTGGCCGCATCCCCGCTCACCTCTAACCGTGTACACACTTACACCCGGCCTTTCTGAATGAGCAATACGGGCACGCCACAGATGCAAGGTGAACAGGGGATGTGGCTGGCGGCACACTCGCCTCACTTTGGTGCCGCTTAGCCATCCCGGCTCCTTTGCCGTCAGCGGCGCAAAAGGGAGCTGAGTGACAGCGAGCTCGCTGATTGGCTGAGAGGCCCCCTCAGACAATTAGCGTACTCGCTTCGCTTTCAGCTTGAGTCTGCGCCATGGTAGCGACTGGCAGCTGAGTGTAGGGGTGACCTAGGGGGGTAGACACAGCAGAGTCTCTCAATTCGGGAGACACCACACAGAGGAACAACACACAGGAAAGTGAAATTCCTGGGTGTTGTTACTGTTTAACAAAATTGGCAGATTTGTAACCTAGTAAGGGTTTCAAATGACTATGTTTGTAGTTGTGTTATGTATTAGGCATTTGTCCTTGTGTGTCTATAGATTTCCAGGGTATAAATCTGACCATTAGTTTGAACATTAGGCTGTACTATTACTATGGGCCTTATTTATCACGGGCTAGCGCCAGGTAGTGTCTGACGAGCGTCAGGTACCGCCAGCTCACGGCGACTACCGACTCCAGTACGCCCGGCGGCGCTCACAATGACGCATTTATCAAGCTAAATGAGGCTAGCGCCGGCGAGAGCGACGGCTAGCGCGGGATTCATCATGAAGCCGCCTGGACCGAACAGCGCCGCTGCAAATTCCTTCACAGCGCCAGGTATGAGCTGTCGCTCCCTGGCGATGTGCAATGCATTTCAATGGAGCAATCTATAATTTATCATAATTAATTGGTATTAATTTTTTTTTTTTTTTTTTTGTCAAAAATTTGGAGACCACTTCTGCAATGTTAGGATTTATTTTTAAGTAAAAAAAATTAAAAAAACATTACAAAATGAATCTAAAAACATGTATAATGTTACAATCCAAAAATATGGTTGTTTAGGGGTTAAAAACTAGTTAACACCCATCGCCGCCAGCGCACTGGGGTTTAAACAAGGAATGGACAGCGCCAGCAAATTCGGAGCATGATTTTTTAATGAATATGAAGCAAGCCGTTCGCTCTGGCCATTCGCTGTCAGGTGCACCCATACAACGCTGAACCTGTGAAACAGCGACCCCTAAGCCCGTATTCAACATTACCGCATACCGACTGAGTCGCTGTCATCAAGCAAACGCCGGCCAAGCACAGCGAATACTGGCTGGCGCTGTAAAAATCACGCTACAGTCGCTCATCTGTCGCTACCTGGCGCTATTAATGAATCGGCCTCCCCGTTTAATATGTTGTTATTTTTCTTGTCCTTTAAATGCTCCATCCTATTTGTTTTTTTAGGACTATAAATGACTAATATACTTTTTTTTACCTGATTGATATCTACTCATATGATACACCTAGTAGAGCTTGTTGCTGGCACCCCCCTGATGTAATATATAATGAGCGATCATACCTGACTATAACCTCTATACACAGGACTCAGTGTCCTGCATTCCTTTCTCAGGCTGGGCCCTATTACATAATGTGTTTGCCAAACAGATAAGCATTTCTAGTTCACTAACCTGTGCCCATACACAATCACATTGAAATTCTCTGGCCCGATGCTGTCTCATTTGAGAATCACCCAACAAGGTACAAATAATGATTCAGAATGTGGGTTAATAGAAACACATATATTGCTTGTTTCCATGTTTTGGGCTGCCAACCATTCATCATGGATTAAGAGGGTAAAACAGATACTGTAGCTAAATATCATTATAGTCTTTGATCTATCTGTTAAACACGTTGACTTCCCTACTACATGAAAGTGGGCACAGAGCAATACATCTTTTTTTCACAACTTGTCATAAGAGTGGTCAGTAAGATCAATGGGCACCTCCAGGCACGTGGAAGTGTACATGGGAGTGCGGCAGCACAGGGATTATGAGTGTGCCATACACTCCACTTCGATCTTCATGACATGTGGGTATTCTCCAGTAGAGGGCGAACTTCTGCAGAGATGAATATGCAAAAAAGAAAGCCCCTCCCGGTCCATATATACCTGGGACCTCCCACCAATTTCCCAGTGTAAAAAAGCAGTAAGGGGGCCTGGAAGAACCAATTATAACATAACAATCAAAACCAATGCTTCACCATATAAAAGCCCCAGAATACCTGAAAAAAAAGGGGTGGGGCGAAGTGGAGTGTATGGCACACTCATAATACATAATGCGTCCGTCCTGCGGAAGGAAGAAGTAGTCACCAAATAGTACTTCACACAGCGAACAACATCCAAATTGTGCAGAACCCTCTCCTTGTCATTGTTAGGCTTAGGACACAAGGAAGGGAGAACAATATCCTGATTGAGGTGGAAAGCAGACACCACCTTAGGAAGGAAATCCGGCTTAAAACGAAAAACCACCTTATCCTGGTGTCTCTCAAAGTAAGGGGCCTGAATCGACAGAGCCTCCAACTCAGAGACACGCCGAACAGAGGTAATAGCCACCAAGAAAGCAACCTTCTGAGTGAGAACTGAAAGAGCAATATCCTGTAACGGCTCCAAAGGAGGACCCTGCAGAGCCGAAAGAACCAAATTCAAATCCCAAACAGGAACCACAACCTTCCGAGGGGGCCACACACGCGCGACCCCTTGGACAAAGGTCTTAACCAGCGGGTGAAAGGCAAAAGACCTCTGGAAGAAAACCGACAGAGCAGAAACCTGTCCTTTCAAAGTACTAAGCTGGAACCCAAGATGCAAATTATGCTGAAGAAACTCCAAAATCCTGGGTATCGAAAACGCCCTGCAAGGCAAGGCCCTAGCCTCACACCAATCAATATAGGACCTCCAAGTCCTATAGTAAATGCCAGAAGAGGACCGCTTCCTAGCCCTAATCAGGGTCTGAACAACAGCCTCAGACAAACCTTCCTCTTTCAAGATGAAGGTTTCAGCAGCCAAGCCGTCAAAGCCAGCGTTTGTAAATTGGGGTAAAGTAGATGACCCTGAGATAGCAGATCCGGTAACAAGGGAAGCCGGTACTGATCTTCCCCCATCCTTACCACGTCTGCGTACCAAACCCTTCTTGGCCACCTTGGGGCCACCAAAATCGCTGGTGCCCCTTCTAGAACCAGTTTGCGAACTACCTTGCCCAGCATGGAGACGGGCAGAAACAGGTACAGAAAACCCAACTCCTTCCAAGCCAGTGACAAGGCATCCACTGCCAGAGACAGACGATCCTGAGAAAGAGACACAAAGGCCGGAAGTTTGTGATTGTGCCTCGAGGCAAAGAGGTCCACCTCCGGAGTTCCCCACTAGCGGCAAAGATCCAGAAAAACCTCGGGGTTGAGAGACCACTCTCCTTGGCGAGAGGATCCCCTGCTCAGGGAATCCGCCTCCGTTTGCTCCACTCCCGGAATGTAGACTGCCGAAATGCAAGGAACATTGCTCTCCGCCCAGTGCAGGATCAGAGAGACTTCCCTGAGGGCACTACTGCTGCGAGTCCCTCCTTGGTGATTGATGTAAGCTACTGCCGTTCGGTTGTCTGAACGAACCTGAACTGGTAGACCCCGTAAATGTGAGGTCAGCCGAGCCAGAGCCAGTCGGATGGCTCTGAGCTCCAAGACATTGATGGAGGTGTGAGCCTCCTGAGGACCCCACACCCCGCTGAACTGATGACCTTTCCAATAACCTCCCCAGCCCGACAGGCTGGCATCCGTGGTAATCGTCTCCCAACAAGGGACCAGAAAGGATCTGCCCTTCAACAGGTTGCTCGATTCCAGCCACCACCGAAGGGACTGCCGAACCCTGGGAGACAACCTGAAAGGTTGATCCAATGACTGCGGACACCTGTCCCAATGCATCAATAGGTGAAGTTGAAGAGATCTCATGTGAAACTGGGCAAACGGTACCGCCTCGAAGGAGGATACCATCAAGCCCACCAGTTTCATCCCCTGTCGGATAGAGGGACAAGGATTGGCCAGAAGAAGGCGGATCAGACCCTGAATCCCCTGCACCTTGGTCTGGGGCAGAAACACTCTGGCCAGAATGGTATCCAGATTCATGCCCAGAAATGAAATCACACGAGACGGGGAGAGAGAAGACTTGGTGCAGTTGATCATAAACCCGAACCTCTCCAGGGTCGACACCACCTGGTGGGTGTCCAGCTCAGCCTGACGGAGGGAAGAAGCTGAGATCAACAGGTTGTCCAGATAAGGCACAATGCGAATGCCCTGAGCTCTGAGCAGAGCCATTATTCCCGCCAAGACCTTGGTGAAGACCCTCGGCGCCGAGGTCAGACCAAAGGGAAGAGCTACAAACTGATAATGTTGATCCTCCATCGCAAACCGGAGGAATCTCTGATGTGCCTGAAAAATCGGAACATGCAGATACGCATCCTTGATGTCTATGGATGTCATAAAATCCCCTTGGCGAAGGAAATTGATAGCCGAGCGCAGAGTCTCCATACCGGAACTTTTCAGCTCTGATTAACCTGTTGAGAACCTTGAGATCTAGAATGGGTCTCACCGAACCCTCCTTTTTGGGAACCGTGAAAAGGTTGGAGTAGTAACCCCTGCCTCTCTCCGACAGAGGCACCGGGCATATAACCCCCATGTCCAGAAGGTTTTTCACTGCTAACAGGAGCCCCTGTGCAGCCTGAAGGTCCGAGGGCACCCGAGACCTTAAGAATCTTGGGGGCAGCCAGTACTCGAACTCCAGTTTGTACCCGGAGGAGACCACTTCCAAGATCCAATTGTCTGTGACCTCCCGGGCCCAGACCTGGAAGAAGAGCCGCAGCCGTCCTCCCACCCTGGCGGGTGAGGTCGCCCCTTCATTGCTGATCCGGTTTAATAGCAGGCTTGGGCTTGGAACCCCAGGCAGCCGCGGGACGTGCCCGACCTCTGCCTCTGTTCCAGGACGAGCCCCTGACACCCGAGAAGGCCAAACCCCTAGTCGCTCTGGCCCCTCGAAAGGAAGGAGTGAACGAGCCAGCCCCCCGAAAGGGGCGGCGCTGTTTCCTCCGCTGAGGTATCTTACCTCCTTTAGCAACAGCATCCAATTTATCTCCAAACAGCCGCAAACCCAAGAAGGGAAGAGCTGTGAGCAACTTCTTGGCCCTAACGTCCGCTGTCCACTGGCGGAGCCAGACCAATCTGCGCATAGCCATCAGTAAGGCTGAAGTCCTACTACACACAATAGAATCTTCCATCGCAGCCATGACAAAATCCATGAACAATTCGCATCTCTTAAGGATAGCAAACTCAGCCCAAGCTGGATCAAACTGAGGGTTATTCAGCCAGTCCCTGATAAGAGACCTGGTAGCAAGCGACACCAGGGCAGATGCACTAACAGGCCGCAGGGCAGAGCCCACGCTGGCAAATGCGTGGCATGCCATCTGATCAAGGCGCTTATCCTCGCCATCCTTAAGGGAAGTGGCGTCAGGGGTGTTCAGCACAGAAGAGTTGGTCAAACCTAAAACTGGCGCGTCGACCTCGGGAGGAGAAGACCAGCGCTTAACCGCCTCCACCGGAAAAGGATACTTCTTATCCCATCCCTGAGGAACACCAGGAAGCCGATTGGGCCTCTCCCATGCTCTAAGGATCAGCGCATCAAAGTGACCCTTGGTAGGGAATTCCAGACGGGGCTTGCGGACCCCAAAAAATTCCCAATTCTTGAGAGGGGGTGCCTCAGGCGGTTCAATATCCAACACCTCCAATAAATGTGACAAAACAGTGGCCGTATCTACGGCATCCCCCAGCGCCTGCCCGACATTGGAATTCCCAGACTGAACATAGTCAGCCTCTGTTTCCTGATACAATTCCCCCTCCTCTAACAGGGAATAATCTGACAAATCAATAGAATCGTTGTTAACATCCCACAAGGGCTGGGCCGACGACAAATGTCTCTTTTTATCCTGGGCCTTCTTGCCCACCGTGCTAGCAATAATTTTCTTGATGCTGGCCAACCTAGCCCAAACATCCCCAGCGACTCCCCGCTGGCAGCAATGTCACTTGGGGTACGGATAAGGTGGGGAGGGGAAGGCGATGAAGCGGGAGGAGCCGACCCAGAAGGCTGGGTACCAGACTGACGCGTTATGGCCTTTTGTGCGCATGGTATACAGATTAGCACATTCTTCCCCGTAAGGGATACCCCACACCCCACACATGGCCCGGATTGTCCCAGAGGAGCCTCCATATGGTGACTTTTTGTGGTCAGTCGCAAGACCGCAGGGAATTTACGCCTAAGCAACCTGGGATGCCCCTTAAAAGTCCCGGTGGGAGGATTTGAGGTGAACAAATTTACACTATGGACCCCAGGACCAGGAGGAACCCCTTAATATGCACATATACAATGCAATCTGTAACACACAAACAGGCAACATAAGTGCAATCCTACATATATAAGGCAATAACACATACCTAAATAAATAAATATATATATATATATATATATATATATATATATATATATATATATCTATATCCCAGCCAGGCATGCGTAACCAAAACAAAAATACACACACATGCCCGCAATCAGTGGGGGCCCCCCGCTAGAGAGGGGCCCCCACATAAGCTAAGGAAGTGGCCATCCGGCCCTTACCACCAGTGTTAATGTGTTCATGTTACAATGTTATAACAATGTCATTCCATATGTTTTTGCCTTGTTACTAGTGGATACATGTTCAAAAACAGCCTTTAATCACACAGCCTCTGGCGCTCTGGGCTACAGCGTAGCATTTTTGAGCGCCGGCGGTGTGTGAGGCTGTTTTTTTGATGAATATGGTGTGAGTCGGTCGCACTGACTAATCGCTACCATTCGCTCCTATACAGTGCTGTACTGCTCATATAGCGACTCCCCACAACGTATTCATCAATGCTGCACAGCGACTGAGGTGCTCTGAACTAGCGAACCACGGCCGAGCACAGCGACTACTAGCGGTCGCTCTGAAATCCGCTCTACAGACGCTCAGCTGTCGCTACCTGCCGCTAATAATGAATCAGCCTGCCCGTGTACAGTTGCCAATAGCAACATGTTAGCAGGTAGTAAAAGCTGTTTCCATAAAACACACACTTGCAAATATAAGAAAAAAAAATACTAGATAAACTTAAGGACATCATTTTGACACAAAAAAAACAGAAAACCACTTTTAAAAAATGCCATCAAAGGGGACTTTTCCTTTTAAGAGCAATGTCAGAAAGAAGATGTTGCTGAAGAAGTAGTAGATCCTTGGAAGAAACTTCCAGGAGAGGTGGTGGTAAGATCAACAGAAAGTGAATTTAAAGGGCCTCAAAACCCCCGCCCCAACGCTCTTGAAATCTATAAGGTTCCAGGGTCACTGAATTCTCTCCCCTTGGGGCATCCAGAATTGGGATGCCCCGCTGTGTGAAACTCCCCAGGTCGCCCGGAAACTCACCCTCTTTCCCGCTCCAATGGAGCATGCACGAGCTGCGGTCGCATCCCCGCTATTTGTGAATGGCCAGCGCGGACATGCTCCCTGTTAGAGGGTAGCCGGGGATGCGGCCACCAGAGCGGTTGGATCCGCTCGCCTTAGACGAGCTATTAGATGAAGGGGCAGGAGGGGATCCGAGTGTACTGATTGCATGAGAGGGCTGTGCATATGCCATAGAACCGGGGAAGATCACTCATGCACATTGCTATGCACTGACAGCAAACCTTTTGGTGTGCTATGTTACATGGGCCGGTCACATTTTAGCCATGGGCACTTATGCAGGTGAGGTGGGCTGCTCCTAGCAGGGAGCTGAGGGTGGCATCATGGTCGCGTATTTCATTTCAAAACTGATTTAACTTTCACCATTGAAATACAAAAACCTTCCAGGCCAGACAACGATCACTATGTTATCTGTCACCATTGACTAATCCTAACATATTTGTCAACATATGCTACTGTTTTATTAAAGTGGACCAACACCCAGGGGGGAATCTATAAGATTCACGGGCCGATCACAACCCTCCCTGCGGGGCATCCGAAATCGGGATGCCTCGCTGTGTGAAACCCTGCAGGACGCCCAGAAACCTTACCTTATCCCCGTTCCAATGGCGCATGCGCGAGCCGCGGCCGCATCTCGCGCTTCTCTCTAGCAGGGTGCACACCCGCGCCGGCCGTTTGTGAATGGCCGGCGCGGGCGCGCTCCCTGTTAGAGGGAAGCGCGAGATGCGGCCTCCAGCGTGCTCAGATTGGATGAGCGTCGCATATGAGCGGGGTGAGGTGAGTTTTTTAGGGCGATCTAGGGGGTTTCACGCAGCGGGGTGCCCCACGGAAGTGGACCAAAACCCAGGATAGTGAAAATCCTGGGTGTTGGTCCACTTTAAGATAGGCCATCCTGTACAATTCTGCAGGATCAGGAGTGACCAGAAATATACCAGCAACAAGCAGGTTAAAAAACAAAATTCTGTTGCTGAATCGTGACATAATGGATACTGGGTAAGCTGTCACTGGAGGACAGTACATCAATGCAATCTGGCACTGGTGATTATTATGCAGCCAAATGATTGGCATTGTGGGCACAGAGCTAAAATCCAGCCGCAAGCAAGACTTCTGCAAAAATGATTTAAACGGTTAGCACAGGATATGGTGATTCTTACTATTACAGAAATCTGATGATGAAAGTGCTGCAATAATTCAGCAGGAGGTGAGCAATTTACCTCATGCTGTGACATGTGCTATTATTACAATATCTCTTACTTATAACTATACCTCTGTGACTTAAACCGGACCTTCAACATCATTTAATAAAAAGCCCAAACCCTTAAAGAACTATTCCCCAGCATTTAAAATCAATATATTTTAAGCTTTGTGTCACCTACATATTATTATTTTGGGGCTGCAACTCTGCTCAGCACTCTAAGATATGGGCGCTACCATCTTGCCTCAGAAGCATCACATACTGAGAAGAGGAGAGTGAAATATAGTACAGGGGGTGGGGTTATAGCTGTGCTTTGCACAGACAGAGCAGAGCTGGGGTCAGGAAAATGACAGCAATCCCGGAATGCAGAGCAGCACAGTCAGAAGACACTTCCTGTCTGCAGGCAGCCTGAGGCTCCATGGGCCCCCATCTTGAATGTTTAAAAGCTCAGAAAAACAGTAGGCGCAGGTAGGATGTTATTTAATTTGGGGGGGGGGGGGGCCCTTTCCCTGCTACCCAGGAGGTGTCTTCAGGTTCACGTCTGCCGCCAACAAGATCGTTGGTTGTGCAAATGTGCACCCTGATGGCACCCCTAGGCAGAAGAAGGGGAGAACCTCTAATTCACTTACTGGGAGGTACAAATTGCATTAAACATGTGTTACATTAAGCCATAAAACAATCCAAATTTATTTTTCTTACATTTGTTCAAACAGTATTAAATTCATACTTGTTCAGGAAAGGTTGATCTCTTAACAGTCTCTGCGTTAGGTAAAAGTCCTTTTATGCAGTATTAGGTTTTGTTTAGCAGACACCCTGATTTTGGGTTCTGTTCGCTGTGGTTATTCTGGGGCCTATTGTGCCCTCAGCTTGTAGCAAGATGCACTCTGTTTAGTCGGTGCGGACCTCTTTCACAGACGCGTTTCGCTTTCCGCTTCCTCAGTGTGTGTGGGTCCTTGTGATCTGATATTGGTGCATTGTTACAGTGTAAGATTAATATAGACTGACAATTGCAAAATGACCATACATATTGTTGAGTACAGAGATAAAAACTTACATTTTTGTGTCTGTTGTTAGTAGTCTTTTAACTGAAACAGCAGTCCCTTCAGCGTGTGAGCATTGGTTGCAGCGGTTCTCCCAGAACACCACATGGGACAAATATGACTCAGAACAACCATAGAAATAGGAAAATAATTGCAACTGTCCCCATTAAGGAACCCACCCGCAGTACCCGCCAAGTACCATTTATCGAGGCCCTTAAGATCACACAGAGGAACCCACCCACAGTACCCGCTAAATACCACTTTTGAGGCCCCTAAGATCACACATATCTATCAGTGACATGTATTCAACAGTGACCCGACATTACCCAGAGTCAATCACACCAATCAGAACCTCACCACATATACCACTGAAAATACCATTTTGTGAGTACTCACCTGAAAAATAGATATTGTTGGTGTGCCACACACCCCGCTTCACCTTTAATATTCTTCACGATTGGGTTAACTCACCGCCAGGTTACGCTGTGCAGTGAGGAAGTCTTGTAACGAGCCCCCTTCCGGCCTATATATACCTGGTACCTCCCATTTATCACCAGTGTATTAAAAAGCAGAAAGACAAGGTACCAGTAATTTAACAGTAACCTCAAAATAAATCAATATAAATAAAAGCTTCACCATATAAAGGATTCGGAATACCGAAAAGGGTGGGAGTGAAGCGGGGTGTGTGGCACACCAACAATATCAATTTTTCAGGTGAGTACTCACAAAATGGTATTATTCTTGGTGTGCCACACACCCCGCTTCACCTTTAATATTCTTCACGATTGGGACATCCAAAATCAGTGTCCACAAGGGATGGGCATCTCAAGGCCAGGTGAAGCATAACTTAAATGACTGCAGTCTACAGAAGTTTGCGGCCAAAAACAGCATCCGCCGAGGCCCGCACATCAACTTTGTAAAACTTAGAAAAAGTATGAACAGAAGACCAAGTGGCGGCCTTACAAACTTGTTCAACAGAAGCTTGGTGCTGAAAAGCCCAAGACGCCCCAATGGCGCGAGTAGAATGAGCAGTGATACGAAAAGGGGGAACTTTCCCCTTAGCAGAATAGGCCGCAGTAACGGCCTGACGTATCCATTTGCTAATGGCAGATTTGGCTGGTGCCAAACCCTTCTTAGGCCCACAGGGCACAACAAAAAAGGCATCCGTCTTACGAAAAGGAGACGTGATAATCAAGTAGTACTTAACACAGCGTACTACATCCAAACAATGCAAAACCCTCTCTTTGTCATTCTTAGGATTAGGGCACAAGGAGGGAAGAACAATATCCTGATTCAAATGAAAAGCAGAAACAACCTTAGGAAGAAAGTCTGGCTTGAACCGAAAGACCACTTTATCCTGATGCCTCTCAAAGTAAGGCGCCTGGATAGACAAGGCCGCCAACTCTGAGACACGCCGGACCGAAGTGATAGCTACCAAGAAGACAATCTTCTGAGTCAGGGTAGACAAAGCAATATCTTGCAAAGGCTCAAAAGGAGGAGCCTGAAGAGCAGAAAGAACCAAATTCAAATCCCAAACCGGGAGTAATGGTTTCCTGGGAGGCCGCACATGCGTAACCCCCTGGAAAAAGGTTTTAACAAAAGAATGAAGCGCAAAACGCTTCTGAAAAAAGATAGATAAGGCAGAAACTTGCCCTTTCAAAGTACTTAGCTGAAGACCAGAGTCCAGCTCAGATTGTAAAAACTCCAGAATCCTGGAGACCGAGAAAACCCTACAAGGAAAAGATCTAATCTCGCACCAAGCGATATAGGCTTTCCAAGTCCTATAGTAGATGATAGAAGAAGACCTCTTCCGGGCACTGATCAGAGTCTTGACAACTGAGTCAGAAAGACCCTCCTCCTTCAAGATGGAGGTTTCAGCAGCCAGGCCGTCAAACCCAGCGCTGGTAAATTGGGGTAACACAACCGACCCTGAGTGAGCAGATCGGGCCGAAGAGGCAGAACGAACTGGTCCACTGCCAGCCGAACGATGTCTGTGAACCACACTCGCCTTGGCCACCTTGGGGCCACGAGAACGGCGGACACCCTTTCCAGAGCCAACTTCCGAACCACCCTGCCCAGCATGGGTATCGGAGGAAACAGGTATAGAAATCCCAGATCCCCCCAGCTCAGGGACATGGCGTCCACTGCCAGAGCCAGAGGATCCTGGGAGAGCGACACGAAGTTCGGGAGCCTGTGATTGTGACGAGAGGCAAACAGGTCCACCTCCAGCGTCCCCCATCGAAGACACAGTGAGCGAAAAACCTGAGGATGGAGAGCCCATTCTCCCAGACGGGGAGAGCCCCTGCTCAACCGGTCCGCTTCCTGGTTCTCCACTCCTGGAATGTATACCGCCGAGAGACAAGGAACATGGGCCTCTGCCCAGGTCAGGATCAGGGACACCTCTCTGAGAGCACTCAGACTGCGAGTCCCTCCCTGATGATTGATGTAAGCAACCGACTTGTCTGAACGCACCTGGACCGGAAGGCCCAGAACGTGTTGAGTCAGGAGAGCAAGAACCCGACGGATGGCTCTCAGTTCTAGAACATTGATGGGTAAGTGGGCCTCTTGAGGTCCCCATTGCCCCTGGAACTGAAGCTCCTTCCAGAATCCACCCCATCCCGAAAGACTGGCGTCCGTGGTGACAATTTCCCAAAGAGGGGTCAGGAAGGACCTGCCCCTCACGAGATTGGCCGAGACCAACCACCACTGAAGGGACTGCCGGACCCGGGAGGACAACTGGAAGGGCTGATCCAGCGACCGAGGCTGCCGGTCCCAGGACGCCAACAGATAAAGCTGAAGCGTCCTCGTGTGAAATTGAGCAAAAGGAACTGCCTCGAAAGAGGCGACCATCAACCCTATCAGCCTCATCCCCAGACGGATGGACGGCTGAGGATTGGAAAGTAGGACCCGAGCCAACTCCTGAATCAGATGAATTTTGGACTGGGGGGGAAACACTCTGTGTTGAAGAGAGTCCAACTGCATCCCCAGAAAGGACACCAGCCTGGCCGGAGCGAGGGAGGACTTTGTTGATCACCCAACCAAAACTTTCCAGCGTGGAGACCACCATCCTGGTTTCTGTCTCCGATTGATTGAGCGACGGAGCCATGATGAGAAGGTCGTCCAAATAAGGTACGACACGGATGCCCCGAGATCTGAAAATGGCCATGACCCCTGCCAGCACCTTGGTGAACACTCTTGGAACTGAGGTAAGGCCAAACGGAAGTGCCACGAATTGATAGTGCTGATTTTCCATCACGAATCGAAGAAAACGTTGATGAGCGTGGCAGATGGGAACATGAAGATAAGCATCCTTGATGTCTATGGACGTCATGAAGTCCCCCTGCCGAAGGGAACCGACGGCCGTACGCAAGGTTTCCATGCGAAACTTCCGAAAACGGATGAACCTGTTGAGTAATTTTAGGTCCAGGACGGGACGAACGGACCCGTCCTTTTTGGGGACTGCGAAAAGATTGGAGTAGAAACCGAGGCCCATCTCTAAGCGCGGTACCGGCCGGATGACCGCCATCTCCAACAGATTCTTTACCGACGCCAGGAGCCCCTGCGCGGCCAAAGGATCGATGGGCACCCGAGACCGAAAGAACCGTGAAGGAGGGCGAGAGTCGAATTCCAGCTTGTAACCGGACGACACTACCTCCCGGATCCATCTGTCCGGAATCTCCTGGTCCCAAACCTGGGAGAAGTGTCATAATCGTCCCCCCACCCGCACGGGTGAGGGCAGCCCCTCATTGCTGAGTGGGCTTACCGGCAGGCTTGGGCTTGGTGCCCCAGGACTGAGCGGGACGGGCACGGCCCCTCCCCCGAGTCCAACCTGCACCTCTGGTAGTGGGAAATGAAGCCCCCCTACCCGCTCTGAATCCCCTAAATGAAGGCCTACCAGAACTTGCCCCCCTAAAGGGACGACGAGGCCTCATGCGTTGCGGCATTTTACCACCTTTTGCGACTGAATCAATTTTTTCACCAAACAGTCGCAAGCCCAAAAAGGGGAGAGCTGTGAGCACCTTTTTAGAAGCTGAGTCCGCCGACCACTGGCGCAGCCACACTGACCGACGAATAGCCACCAGCATTGCCGCTGTCTTGCTACTCATAGCCAGCGCATCGTCCTGAGCGGACAGAACATAGGAAACAAAAGACTCACACTGCCTGAGAGCAGTAAACTCTTTACAAGTGGGATCGAGATCCACACACAGATCCTGAATTACAGATCTAACCGCCAATAGAAGAAGCGCCGAAGCACACACCGGGCGCATCGTTGACCCAGCATAAATAAAACCATGGCAAGCGTATTGGTCAATCCGACGATCCCCCCCATCCTTAGGGGCAGTGGTCTCAGCAGACTGTACCATAGCCGTGCTGGAGAGCCCTAGAACAGGAGTATCGACGTCAGGAGGGACGGACCAAAGTTTCACCAATTCTGGCGGAAAAGGATAACGCTTTTCCCAACTGGAAGGGATTCCAGTTAACCGCGTGGGATGTTCCCATTCCTTAAGCACCACCCTCTCAAAGTGATGTTGTCTGGGAAAAACCCGAAGCGGCTGAGGCACATTAAACAACTGACCCTTTGGCAGGGTGACAGCCTCAGGCGGATCTAAATTCAAAATTTCAAACATTTGAGCCAGAATGGAGGGGGTGTCAAGGGAAACCCCCGCCGACAAATCGCCAATGACATCAGCCTCAAGCTGATCTGCAGGCTCATCTGACTCCAGCAGGAATTCTCCCTCCTCATCCAGGGAGCAATCGGACCATTCCACAGGCTCACATACCTCATCCTGTGAAGCCGAAGGTATCGGAGTCAGGTGCTTTCGTTTCGCAGTGGCTTTTGACCCTGCTTTAACAGAAACTATTTTCTCGAGGTTGGCCAACCGTGCCGCCACCTCGGATTGCGAATCCCCACTCTTGACAGTGTCACGCGGGGTCCGGAACAGGGAGGGAGGGGTAGGGGATGATGGAAGTTGCGACGGGTCAGCAGCCGGAGCAACGGACTGACGCGCAATACTCTGCTTTGCACAAGGAATGCATACAAAAACATCATCAGGGAGCGGAGTCCCACATCCTGCGCACACCCTAGATGGCCCAGAAGAACCATTTCCGGTAATATCGGAAGCCTCCATATGGTGATTTATGGTATTCGCAAAATTTTGGGTGTAAGACATAAGCCACCCGGGATGCCCCCTTTTTGTAAATGTCCCGGAAGGGAGGTTTTATAATAAAGATCCCCTTTAATAATCTTTGTATATATTTTTCTTTTTTTTTTTTTTATAATATATATATATATATATATATATATATATATATATATAAATATGTCCCAATTTTAGAAAAGAAGGACTAGCCAGGTAATATAGAACCGGGAGGCCGCTTTATTGAGGGATTCCCAGGATCTGTAGGGGAAGAAAACCAACAGTAAGACCCCCAGACAACATGTGGCAACATGCAACAATACTTATGCACAGCACCAAGGTGCTTTTAAATAAGCAAAGGAAAAACTTTGCCCTCTATAATTCCTCCTTCTTTTTTAATCCATATAATAAAAAACATCCTCTTAAATATTTTCCCCCTTTTTTCTTATAATATTATTATTATAACTTTTAACAAAAACTAGACGGCCCCACACAAGGTGAGGCCGCTTACCTGAGCAATGATCAGAAATGCAGCAGCATCAGTTTGAAACGAAAAAACGCAGCAGCAGCAACAGCAGCAGTAACAGCAATAGGAGGCGGCAGTAGCAAGTAACAAAGCGGTGGTGGCAGCAAAAACAAACAGAGGCATATGCGGCAGCGAGCCCCACACGTGTCTTCCTTAAGACAGGAAGGAAGTGCGGCTGGGGCCGGCCGCATGACGCCGCTGCCGCTACCACGCCCCACGTTCCAACGTCACCGAGCCCCGCCCCCTTCAAGCCCGAACAGTGCGGCCCGCCAAACGGCGGCCGCAAAACAAGAGGGAACCTCAGCAAAGGAAGGGGGAGGGGGGGAACTAGCAGCGCAGCCCACGCTGATAACGCGGGCCGTTCAGAGAGGGGACCAGGAGGGAGGGGGGCTGTAACCACAAAGGCGCAGGCAGCTATAAGCCAGCCTGCCACAGCGCAGCCCGCCCCGGCCGCCCTTTAAAGCTGACCCAATTTCTGGCCATGCCGGCCAGCAGCTGCTTAAAAGACCTGCCCGAGGATAGCTCTATGAGGAGGATTAGTCAGGCCAAGTGCACTCTTGCGGTGCAGTCTGACAAGTGTACATAAGTAAAAACACAAATGCAATAAAAACACACAGTGAAACACACATGCAATACACATCCCTCTACCCCCCCCCCCCATAGTGAAGGGAGAAGAGACCGTAACGGGAGAGTAAGGGGCCCCTCGGGACAGGGGCATCCCATTTCCGGATCACCATACCGGATAGCCGCATTGCCCCCAAAACAGGGGG
Source organism: Gastrophryne carolinensis (assembly GCA_027917425.1). Taxonomy (NCBI): domain Eukaryota; kingdom Metazoa; phylum Chordata; class Amphibia; order Anura; family Microhylidae; genus Gastrophryne; species Gastrophryne carolinensis. Next base: position 363,110,536 of record CM051238.1, read on the forward strand.
TCGAGCGGAGGAGATAAGCTCCTAGGCACCTATAGTGCCGTCTACCAATTGCCCAGTGAGCAGCCTAGGCTGGGAGGCTTCCATTTCACCATAAAGGTACAAACAATCAAAAACCGGGCAGAAATAGACCAAAAGGGGGTGCCGGGGTAAGACCCCGGCTACCTGTAAGCAGGAGACTTCAATCTTCTGTCTTGTCGTCAAGCAGAGAGAAAAACACTAGTGATAAATGGGAGGTGCCAGGTATATATAGGCCGGAAGGGGGCTCGTTACAAGACTTCCTCTCTGCACAGCGTCACCTGGCGGTGAGTTAACCCAATCGTGAAGAATATTAAAGGTGAAGCGGGGTGTGTGGCACACCAAGAATATGATGGTTACTACATGTCAGCGTGCACACTGGCAACTAACACGCTTAACACGAAATAGAATGACCCTTACATGTCATTTCTGCACTATGGTAAACAATCATGGAGGCCCCATCGGACAAAACTGGGTCAAAAAATTCTTTCATGTCTGTACTACTCACCAAACTACCAGGATAATAAGAAGTTAAAAACCTAAGCAATATGTCTAATTTATTTTCTTAGCATGAAATATGTTTCATTTTGTACATTAAATATGCTCTATATGTTTATTAAAACAGCAGGTCCGCAGCGCATGAATAGCTACGGGACAGCGCTTCACCCCAACCTTAAGCAAGAATATGCGTACGAGCCTCCCTAACCAACTTAATGGCCGATACCATACATAGCGACTCAGCACCATGGCAACCCCAAACAAACAAAGCCCTCTTCCCCGCACAAGAGACGCAGTGATTGATATAGAAAGTAGCCAATAACCGGACGGGGCCGCGACGGAAACAGTGCGTCACACGCACTTCCGCCCCTGATGAAAACAGCCTATCAGGTACACAGCAGGGAGCGCGGGCAACGCCAAGCCCGCCCACCCCGCGAGTGACGGCCCCGTATTTCTGCAGAACGGACACACATACCATTACAAGCAGGAACGAGCAGCGCACCCACGCTAAGCAAAGCAACAGCACCCACTACTAAAAGGCACAACACTACCAGCAGACTGCAGAAACGCCCCCTGAAAATACAGGGGGCACCGGCCCACGGTTACAAGGGGACACGCACACAGGAAGGTAAGCGGCGCCACCGAGGAAAATCAACCCAAACACAGCACCAGGCCACATTAAGGGGATCAATACATAGATCTATATAAACGATCCACTACACCATATACCCTAAACAGTGGAGAACAACACCCACAGTAATGAATAGCTCCATGGGAGACAAACCACCCAGTAATATGCTTAACATAAACGATTCCCAGGGGATCCCATGGAGGACAAACCACCCAGTAACAAGCTTAACATAAACGATTCCCAGGGGCCCTCTAGTATAAGCCCATGGACACCTTTAACCCACAACGGCCAGACTGATTACTTACAGACTATATTACTCACACCTTCTCCCCTATACCACTTCTAAGGTGATACACTTATCCACCAATGGTGCTGGGAGAACCGCTGCAACCAATGCTCACACGCTGAAGGGACTGCTGTTTCAGTTGAAAGACTACTAACAACAGACACAAAAATGTAAGTTTTTATCTCTGTACTCAACAATATGTATGGTCATTTTGCAATTGTCAGTCTATATTAATCTTACACTGTAACAATGCACCAATATCAGATCACAAGGACCCACACACTGAGGAAGTGGAAAGCGAAACGCGTCTGTGAAAGAGATCCGCACCGACTAAACAGAGTGCATCTTGCTACAAGCTGAAGGCACAATAGGCCCCAGAATAACCACAGCAAACAGAACCCAAAATCAGGGTGTCTGATAAACAATACCTAATACTGCATAAAAGGACTTTTACCTAACGCAGAGACTGTTAAGAGATCAACCTTTCCTGAACAAGTATGAATTTAATACTGTTTGAACAAATGTAAGAAAAATAAATTTGGATTGTTTTATGGCTTAATGTAACACATGTTTAATGCAATTTGTACCTCCCAGTAAGTGAATTAGAGGTTCTCCCCTTCTTCTGCCTAGGGGTGCCATCAGGGTGCACATTTGCACAACCAACGATCTTGTTGGCGGCAGACGTGAACCTGAAGACACCTCCTGGGTAGCAGGGAAAGGGGCCCCCCCCAGAAATGTAATTTATAGTGCCCAAACGGCCACGCCTCTACACTACTGGGATCAAAAATGGAAGCACCACTCTGCCACAGCTCCTCCTTGTCTCTTTGCCCCCCCCCCTTTCCAGGATGTTATTTAATATGGACAATCTGTAGTGAAGGTCCGGTTTAAATTGCTCCACAGAATTGCTTCTCGTGCAGACTCACAGGATGATGCTCATTACATTTACATTTTCTGCTTATCTGTACATGTTTTACAGGGCCACATAGCAAAATTCAAAGTGGCCCCCCCAAAAAAAGAGCACATATTGTACTCACTGAAGCAATGAAACTCATGCTGTGTGTTTTAAAACCTGTGTTGTGCAATGTAACACTGGTGACTGTTACATTGTAAAGAGCTGGCCTGCTCTCTGGTGTGTTACATTGTAACAGCCAGATGAGGGGCTGTTGTTAAAAAAAATTTTTTTAATGAATCTAAGCAGTAATTATACTCCTGCACACCTGACTGACGAACTGCGTCGATGACACAGCAAAATGTCGTCAGAGAATCAGTTGTTCCCCGTGTTCGCCGCTGCAATATAGGTAAGATTGGCGCATTATTCCTCACTTGCGGCACACATCGTGGACCCAGGTAGCGCTATACTGGCACACAGCCACAAGTGTAGTAAATCAGTCAGATAGATAGATATATATATATATATATATATATATATATATCTATCTATCTATCCCTATATTCTATCTATCTATCTATCTATCCCTATATTCTATCTATCTATCTATACCTATATTCTATCTATCTATCTATATCTATATTCTATCTATCTATCTATCTATCTATCTATATCTATATTCTATCTATATCTATATTCTATCTATCTATCTATCTATCTATCTATCTATCTATCTATCTCTATATTCTATCTATCTATATCTATCTATCTATCTCTATATTCTATCTATCTATCTATCTATCTATCTCTATATTCTATCTATCTATCTATCTATCTATCTATCTATCTATCTATCTATCTATCTATCACTCCTGGAGGGAGGGTATAGATCTGCTGTGAGACTGACCCTCTCTTTTAGCCAATATACAAGTTTGGGGGGCATATATTTCTGCAAGCTACCGTTTCTAGTTATTAGCCTTTGTTTGGAAATGATGAGAACAAAGATCCATGAAAATAAACCTGCCGTTAGATTATTAATTGTATGTTTTATCAGCAGTGTTACTGTCACCAAAGGAAATGTCAACAGGATCATTGCCCTCATTCTGTGCTGTATCGATTGGCCATCATATCTGTTGCTATAGGGGAGTGGTCATTTGTGTGCAATTAAAGAGTAAACTTTACCGACATTTTAACAGTGTGAGTGTCCAGGAATTTGGTAGCGTATCTATTGCATTTACATTGTCAATAAACACTGGGCTCAGTTCTTAAGAATATTAACCCCTCCTCTCTCATTCTGAAAGGAAGTGATAGTAAGGTAAAAAACATTAATAGATCAATAAAGGGGGGTGGGAGCAGCTCAATCACCATTATTTATATAAAATTAATATTATTATTCAGGGTCTGGGAACCAATTTACCGCCCAGTTTAACTCTTTCGTCATCTAAATATCAAGCAACAAACATGTCTAGCTATAGTGATTGAGCTGCTCCCACCCCCCTTTATTCATTTGAATTGCCATGAGCACAAGCAGGGAGGAATTCAGTCAATATGGATCTCTCCCTGTGAAGTGTTCTAAAGGGAGGCTGGCAGCTTCCCAGGTGAGTAGCTCTCAAATATTTGTCTGCATTGCATGTCCCAATGTTGGGGACTCAGAAATAAAGAGTAGGGACCACACTAAACACAGAGTGCCTTGTCGGGGCGGTGTGGCTTCCACTTGTATCTGCAGATATATGCAACCAAATCTCTGTCTTTCCACATAGCTAGACATGTTTGTTGCTTGATGAGAGGGTTAAACTGGGCGGTAAATTAGTTCCCAGGCCCTGAATAATAATAATAATTTTGTATAAATAATAGTAACTGAGCTGCTCCCACCCCCCTTTGTTCATTTGAATTGCCATGAGCACAAGCAGGGAGGAATTCAGTCAATATGGATTTCTCCCTGTGAAGTGTTCTAAAGGGAGGCTGGCAGCTTCCCAGGTGAGTAGCTCTCAGATATTTGTCTGCATTGCATGTCCCAACTTTGGGGACTCAGAATTAAGAGTAGGGACCACACTAAACACAGAGTGCCTTGCTGGGGCAGTGTGGCTTCCACATGTATCTGCAGATATATGCAACCAAATCTCTGTCTTTCCACATAGCTAGACATGTTTGTTGCTTGATATTTAGTTGATGAGAGGGTTAAACTGGGCGGTAAATTAGTTCCCAGGCCCAGAATAATAATAATAATAATAATAATAATAATAATAATAATTTTGTATAAATAATAGTGATTGAGCTGCTTCCACCCCCCTTTATTCATAGATCAATCAGTCGAAGGGAACAGTGGTGTAACTGAATGTGACAGAACCCTGATTAAACCGGACTTTCACCCTAAAAAGAGTTTCCCCCACCCTGTACATACAGTTGCCCACGTTAAAAATCACCTACCTGCATCAACTGCATTTTCTGAGCCTTTAAACATCCAATATGGTGGCACATGGAGTATCACGCTGTCTGCAAATAGGAAGCGTCTTCTGACTCTGCATTCTGGGATTGCTGTCCTTTCCCTGACCCATCTCTGCTCTGTCTGAGCAAAGCACAGATATAACCCTGCCCCCTGCACTTTATCCCGCTCTCCTCTCCTCAGTATGTGATGCTTCTGAGGCAAGATGATGGCGCCCATATACTAGAGTCCTGAACAGAGTTGCAGCCCAGTGGGGGAAAGAATTAAAAGTGACTAAAAGAGTAAAATCTATTTATTTTAGATGCTGTGGAAAAGTTTTTAAGGGTTTACAGGAAATTATGCTGAAGGTCTGGTTTAAAAGAGGCGATTGTCAAGGCTCATGCAGTAAATTGTTTATTTTAACGCTATGGGGTGGGAATTACTTTCTAACTCATATTAAAATTAAGCAAAGACTCATAGGGGGTCATGCTAAATATCTGGTGAAGCCAGTGTGACTTGCAGTGTACATTGCAGTGTGGATTGCAACCTGTATATCATTGGGTTTTTTTAGATTTTAGACACAAAAAGTGCAAAAAAAATGTTTCCGAACTTAAAACATATATCCTTACATTACTGGAAAATGAATGTATCTCAATGTACCTAAACTGTAAAATGGGCCCTCACATTTACAGGTGATTTTTTGGGGGAAAATGTAGGACAAAGGGTTTTTTTGCACGTTTTTGAGTATTAGTGCTATAAAGCTCACCAGGATGCAGGTTATGATTTTACTTTTTGATAAACAGTAACAAAAAGACAGCTGAGTACAAAAAAAGGTGTTTAATGTCCAAGGGTTTAAATAACTAATATCCAGCCAATTACAATGACACAGAATTGCAATTAATTTAGAATACAAATAAATTAAACTTTAAATATTACCATTTTTCGTTCAGTGCAAGATATACATTAACGTTATCATTTCTACAAAATGACAGGTTGGCTAAAGTACAAAACAGATTAGAAGACTTATAACATTTTGTTGCTGGTAAACGAGGCTTGAGCAAATGCAAAATGGTAAATACGGGTTATTTATAATGAAAGAAGTAGTAGTGTGACCTGACCAGAACGTTAACAGTCCCCTCAGTACTGACCACCGCTGATATCTATGCCAGACCACAGTGACTAATCAGCTCTATCCATGGGCCCTTAGGGTAAATTTTCTGCTTCCAGATGGATTATTTTAAATAAAGCTAAGAGGGAATGCAGCAAAGGATTATTACCGCAAGTTTTTAGGTCTGCTTGAAAACCATTTGCTATGATAAGACGTAAATTAGGAGTTTTATCTCATGGTGCCCCTCTACCAGGTCTAGTATCTTGCTCTTCAGAAAAGAGCATTGTACAGTGCTTTAGTAACTCTCCCCATTTTTAGGATTAGCCCATAGATGCCATTTATGCAACATTTTCCCATAAGCTGCATTTGAGCGGCCAAGATGCAAGGTGATGGCTATGAAAGGAGGAGTGCCTGCACAGAAATTTTTCCGCAGTCACCATTTCTGCACAAATCTGGGTAAAGAAAAGTCATTTTTGGGTGAACTGATCCTAATGTCATTATATGTGCAAGTGAAAAATGATACACCAGTTAATACAATCTGTTACTCCCCTGTAGCACGTAACATCAGCTATTTTGTAAGCTGGGTGACCATGTGACTAATCATAGACAGTAAAATGATGCTGACATATAATGGGTCTTTTTAAAAGTATAAAGTAGATAGGGGCATTTAAGTAATGAGAAATAGGAGTATCCTGATTCCTCCAATTAAGGAAAAATTAGCATCTTCTTCACACAGCAGAAGAATAGGTTGTATGATGCCGACAACAGAAAGTTACACGGAAAAACAGTCATTGTTTTAATAATAAATTGGTCTGTTTTTCATTTTACAGTAATATATTCACAACCAGTTGGGCAATTACAAGGAGGATGGAACACATACTCAAAGTACTTCTTTAAAGTGGACCAAAACCCACGCTGATTGGCACAGAAATCTATAAGATTCCCGGGCCGATCGATTTCTTCACCCTGGGGAATCCAAAATCGGGATGCTCAGCTGTGTGAAACCCCACAGGTCGCCCCATACATTTAACATGTTTCCTGGTCTGACGATTTGTGAATGGCTGGCGCGGGCATGCTCCGTTAGAGGGAAGCGGGGGATGTGGCCACCAGCGCACTTGGAGCTGCTGGCCTTATACGAAGCTTAGACGACGTGATTTCAGAGGCTCCGAGCGTGCTGATTGGATGAGCGGCCACGCATGCACTGTAGGACCAGGAAGAGGCGAGTTGGCATCGGCAGTCTGGGGGGGGGGGGGGGTAGTCAAAATCCTGGGCTTTGGTCCACTTTTAAATTGGTGTACTTTCCTATCCGCCTCTACATCAGGACCAATTTAAAGGCATAGAGATCTCCTTAGGGCCTAGTTAAAGTTGCCTCACGGCAACGAAACGCGTCGGCGGTGGCGAGCGGTGGACCCAGGATCATCTTTTATTAGCTTCACTTATCCTTTGGGATTATATTGCCAGGCATTTGGAACGCATTGAGAGACTGTCTGATTCCGGCGCCGGTGAGACCGTTACCATGTCCAATGTCTTTTTATACTTTTTTATCATGTGAGTGTATCTCTTGAGTATATAATAAAGGAGAGAAATTGTTTAGCAGTACTACACTATATTTCTCTTCCCTTTTTTTACATCCATGAAATGAATTGTTACCATCTGGGAGTATTACTGAGAATGTGGTCTCTTTGAAGTGGTGTCTTTACACACACGAATTGGAGTTATTATTTGAAGTTGGAGCATCGTTTGAGCTTTACCCACACTGAAGCCCACAGGGGGTAGCAACGTTGAGTATTAATATTTGAAGGCTCTCTTTTGCTGTGGAGTCGGTAAGAGTTTGCACATTTGGTGGTTTTTGCACGTTTTCATGTGAAGTGCATGCACCGTGGGATACCTGCTACTTTTTTACGTTTTGGACTTTTTTGACCTATTTATTTGTGTCTCACTAAGGGAAAATTGGAATTTCTTTGTCATAGTGTGCTCTGTGTTTTTTATTTGCATTTTTTGATAGAGATCTCCTTGCTTACCTACAGCTGCTACTATGGCATCGATTGCACTTGCTAGTGTCTGTTGTCTCTGTGAACTCAATGCCAGGTTCCACAATTCCAGCATCAGCATCACAAAATACAGGACCAGGCTCAGTTTAGTCTCATACTATTCACATGCTCATATTGAGGCCAGAATCAGAAAGTGGGTGATGGAGATACTGGGTCATGAGGAGACTGTGAGCTAAAGCCCCATGCCCTTATGGTAGGTTTAATTTAGGTCTGATGGGAAAATCTTAATTTCCTTGTAAAGTACATCTGAAGTAAAAAAAAGAAATTAACATGGCCCCAGGAAAACTATTCTGAGCGGCCACCTGCTGCCCCATTGACTTGAGTAAGCTCTCCTTGCCTCATCCAAGGCAGTGGGCTTTATCATTGATTTGCGGCAACAAGGTGGGCACGTCCAGATCAGACACTCTAAGGTCATTTATGGTGGCCTGAATCACAATGGGGCAAGTGGAGTAGGATGCAGCTACTCAAAGCAATAGATTACAGAACAGAAATTCTACCGTCAACTGTTTAATTGATATTGGCAAAGGCTGAGGTAAAAAAAAAAGGTGACCACATAAACTTCCTTTCTGAGTATATTACAGAACAGGAATTCTGCTGTCAACTTATACCAGGGGTAGCTCACCAAGAGGTGAGGGCAGTTATTTTAATGTTTTACTTCAGGTGTACGTTTAAAGTGCACCTATACTATCCCAAGCCTGCATTTTTTTTTACCTCAGCATTTGCCCAATATTCATAACACAAACTGAATGCAGTCAGCCATATTGCTCCTTGGCTGAGCAGCCCCCAATGATAATACCATCAGTTAGAGTACGCACAGCTCAGCAATGGGGAGCACGTCAACCTAACTGCCATTATGTGACAGTTTGGTTGTAACTGAATTAATTAGCATATGGCTGCCATTTACCATAATACTACTTCCTGTTGTTTTTTCAGTGTTTTTATTGATATTGGCAAAAGTCTGAGGTAAAAACGAAACAGGCTGTTTTGGGGCACAGGGCTGGGGATGGAAGGTGGCCACATAAACTTCCTTTCTGAATATAGGTGCACTTTAAGATACTATGGTACATACTGGCAAAATGCAGACTGTTAGGATATCATAGAAAGATAACCATACATTTGTATAGTTACTATATTTACATTTAGTAATAGCTCTTTGCAGCATGTTATAAATAAGCCTTTACATAATGAATAAAAGCAATAATATTCCAATGGCAACTCTTCCCTGGGTGCTTTCCATTTCAGGGGTGTAGAAATCTCCCCCCAAAAAGGTATGTTTTAACCCACTTTGTTACTTCATTTTTCAGCTCTTCACCTGAATTTCTTCATTGCCTTCTTTTCAGTCTGTACATGACCATAGACAGTACAGGCATTATACATTTGGCTGAACCTTTGGTCTCTATTAGGAAATCCTTCATACAGCTGGAGAGGCCTGGAAGTAAGCTTGGTGTTTAGGTAAGTAGAGTTGAGCCTCTGGTGGTGGGAAAATGTATTTTAATTTTAGGAGACACCATTTGTTTTTCTCAGTTGACACCAATTTTTAAAGTGGCTTAAAAGCCGGGCTAGCTGGTCTTGAAGTCTAAAAAAACTCCAGGGCCGACCACTAGCCTGCCCCGACGCATCCCGCTGTCTCAAACCCTGGGGTCGCCAATAAACGCACCTTTACCAGCGGCTCCCACGGCAATGGTGGCAAGATACCTGGCTTCCCTGTATCGTGTGCTCCCCAGCTCTGCCAAACTTTAATTGCAGTGGCTATATAATGTTATAGAGAAGATAAAATGTCAAGTTCTGGACATAATAAATTAATATTAATATAGAATACATTAATAGGCATATTGCCATATTACAGCTAAATCTGCTGATCTACACTTTTAAGTTTTAAACTTTTACTCTATGTTAAACTGTAAGACATAGTTGGCGCAGTCATGTTAACATGAAATACACAGAGGCAAGTTATTGTTACTGTTAACTACTTCAAACTCAAGACTGCTGAAACTTCTGCATGTCCAGTATCTTTTTTTCTGTGCTTACTTTTATATCAGGGGGCACAAATGTTGGGTACTTAAAAAGGTGAGTTTACTGGGTGATCTGGGAGATTTCACACAGTTGGGCAATCTGAGTTGCGGTGCCTGGAAGGAAGGACCAAAACCTGGGATACTCAAAATCGAGATGGCCCTCTGTGTGAAACCCCCCACCTTTTGGTCCACCTTAAAGGGGACTCTTTAACTGTAGAGGCATCCCAAACTAGGATGCCCCAGAAGAGAGCATTAAAGGGACATAGTCATTTTTGACTCTTGGTCTTTTGGGTCTAATGTCTAAAAATACATTAGGGCCACTGGAAACCCCTATGCTTGTGATTCCTGACTAGGGATGTCCTGCAGCACTGATTTCAGAGAAGAGCATCCCTACTTCCCTCCTTTTTGTTTGTGACTCCTTATAGGTCAGCAATAGAACAGAGAAATAGAATGCTGGAATAGTAAGTATTTTTGTCCTGTTCTCAGGCTTGAATTTAACTATGCAACTGAAGGGCATCTAAAATCGAGAAAACAGGGAACTCAAGCGGCCCTTAAGTCCTTTCAACTTCAAAGTACAGTTCTGCCCATAGCCAAAAGTAGCTTGAACAAATACAGGAATAAAGGAAGAGAAATAATATCATATGGTAATGGAAAACTGGACATTAGAACAATTCCCACAAAATGGCCCACTTGGTTAAAAATGTGTGCTGGAAGAACAGCGTATAACAGTTAACAAGCCTCTATTACTCACGGGCTCTTACACATTATTCTCAACTGTCCTATCTAGCATCTAGTCTCATCCAGGGCATTATTTTGAGATTGCACAAGTTTTCGACTCATTCCTTGACTACCGATTACTCATATTAATGCACGTTCTAAAACCTGTGACATCAGGCATTTCATCTCTTTGGAACAAGTAGAGGGAATGTCAGGTGGGAAGAAACTCAATGCAGACCACATGAAGCTCTCATCATATAGAAAACAGCTGTTACTATACTGTTGTTTCTGCCATACTGGAGTGGAAGAATGAAACACGTTAGGTATGACTGAACTCCGCTATGTCTACAATGTAAACTATAAATAGGACAACAGGTCTACTGAAATTAGGAGCGAAAAACGAGACCAGTGAAACTAAAAAACAGCCACATCAGCAAAACTCCCTCAGTCCCATGGTGTATACACACAAAAGGTTTCTGTTGTAAATTATCTACACCTCTGGCAAGTTTAATTCCAATACAATAGTGATTGTTTTCACTTTTGCAGTCAATGTGCAATCCTTAACAATAGGAAATAAACTCCCCAAAAATTGGACTGGACCATTTGGATGACCTATAAGAAGGATGGGTCCCATGCCCACCTTACTGCAGCACCCATGTCCACCTTGTGGGTAACCCTCATTTTGAGATGCTCTTTCCCTAAAATGCATGAATGCCAATTCACATGAGCTGCTGCCAAAGAGGACACTGACAAATGCTGCACCTGGTAGCAATGCATGCCACCATACAGTGGAGGCAGTATTGCTGTTTTTATGAGGCCATGTGCAGTGGCTTTCTGTATCCCCCATTCAATCATTTTAGCGGACTTTAGATTCCAGTAGGGGAGTGTTTTTAGAATAGTCCCCCGGGGGTTATTCTACTATTGCCTAAGTAATGATTTCACTTCAAAAATAAATCTTTCTTCTATTTTGCACCATAGCTACAAATAACCAACAGTTCTTTTTGTGTCTTTCTTCTTGCATTGTCTTGCAGGTGGTTAACCTAGTTGGTTCAGGCAGTGTGCAGGATAGATTACTATTATGTGGGTGAGCCACCTCTCACCCCCCTTGTGCTAACCTCATGAAATTGACCAACACCCATTTTATGTAAAAATGAGTGTTGCTCCAGTTTAAGTGATAAGTTTTAGACTGGAAACCTGAACAGGCAGGAGATTTTCACGAAAACTAGAACACGCTGGCCCAATATTCAAGATGAAGAACTCATCTTGGACTATTCCAGTCCCTTAAACCATTAATAAGCTTAGTGAATTGAAAAGGATAAGGGCTGCACTGAGACAGGATAAAGATTAAAATCAACTGGATGACTTTTAAAAAATGATGGCTCTTGATCTGCGGTTTCAAGCAATGTGTGTGATCACTTTTACCAGCATGGTTTCTGTGACCTCCAAACCTTACACAGTAATGTTACAAAAAATGTTTTCTTTTATGTTTAAAGTAAAAATATTCATTTACTGTTAGGCCTTTAGTGGCCCCCAACTGAGGTACAGTAAGGTGTGGTAGGGTGCAGAGACATAAGGGTCGATTCATGTTACTCACGTTTTTTTGAGAGTTGGTGCAATTTAGCACCATATTTAGCTGTGCAATTTTCTAAACAAAATAAAAAAAAAAATACTCACAGTCATGAATTGACCCTATAGAGTCAGGATTTAGCCAGATGGCTAACAACATGAGAGCCTGTATAGATTGGCATTGGATCTGATTTTCGTATTGTGTAATTTGATTACAGGGGCCTTAAAGCAGAAATCCAGGTTTGGGGTAACTCCCTAACCCTGCCACCCATCCCTGGCACTGAGACAAGTGTGTTACAAAGAATAAAAAACCTTACCTCACCAGCAGTCCAGCACTCCCGGTCCTGGGCTCCGCTATATTGGAGAGTGGCTTCCCCGTTCTGTGTGTGGCCTCAACCACTCATTCACTTGAATGGGCAGACTGCAGCCCACACACAGAGGGGGGGGGGGGTTGCTTTGTGTCTTTCTGTGCAGCAGCCACACAGGCAAGGTAGATCAGCACTATACTGCTGGACTGGGAGGAAAATGTTTTTTCTTTGTAACCCATCCCTCCTGCCTCAGTGTCATTGGGAGGGTGGCAGGGCGGGAGGGGGGGGGGGGGTTACCACGAGCTTGGACTTTCATTTTTAAGGATACTGTAGGAGAGTTGCCAACCTCCTACCCCGAAAATCCACCAATAAATCCTCCAAAGATTGGAGAAAGATTAATTCCATCTTGTCCATTTCAGAAGTAAAAGCCACACGCCAGTCCAAGCGATGTCTAATGTATGCAGCTGGAGACCGATGACAGATTTGAGGAAAAAAGCGTTCCCGTAGGTCTTTGTTCACTGGATGATGTGGGCATTTAGGACGAAAGGTAGATGTACATCCATGAGCCTGACTGACGCTCAACATTCCCAAAAACAGAAGTAAAATATAGAAACCTTTCCTAAAAGTATATCTACAAGCATGGGTGAAGCTGTGAGACTGAAAGGTTAATACTAATGCACTGTATAGGTAATTTAGGTTTACACTTAGAAAAAAAACAACTTTTTCCTTCTTTAGAGTCAATAATGTATTATTCCCTTGGGTAACACCAGGCTGTCTCTAGACATATATCTATCTTCTTATACTGAAATGCCAGCAGCATAGTATATTACACATATAACACATTGCTCATTAAAAGCAACACTTTTTGCAGTCTTTAAAAGAATACAAAATAATTATGTTAGCCATCTTACCAGCAGGTTGGCTTACAAAGAGCTGGCTTTTAAGACCAACCTAGCAGGTGGAGAGTTAAAAACAAGGATCAGGCCCAAAGCAGATGCTTTTGTAACAAAACACGTAAGAGGGTCAGTCTCTCCATCACTGGTTACACTCCATGGTCCACCCAGGCTACTCAGAATCCATTATTTTAAGTTCTGGTGTGAAGTGAGTTCCTTCTTGGATCACTGCTTCACATTGTGCAGGGTAGGTTGGGTCGAGTTCCCATGTTTCGCCATAGAGCCCTACATTTGTCCTGTTAAGTATATGCATCCCAGCTGTAGTCTGAAGTGTGACTTGAGCAGGAAGGATCAGTGATGTTGCCTCTTTAGCCAGGGAAATGCCTTTAGACTGTCATTTTCCTCAGACAACTGTAAAAGCAAAACAATTGAAAAATAAGTGATTTTTAATATTTTAAAACTTTATATAATAAACACAAAAAAGGAATACAAAAAATCTTAAGTGATAGACCCAGTCATTTACTAGGTTTTAAAGCTAAGCCTCTTGAGTCAGAGAGACAAGCCAGAAAAAGGAGCTGGTCCTCATACAAACAGTATACACACTTACAGAATGTTTTTGCCTCTGTAAACCTTTGGGGTTAAGTCTTATAGTGTTTTGAACTGGTCCGGTAAGTCGACAGGACACAACGTTTTTAATGGGTACCAAAACCATAAGCAGGACCCCCTAACCCTAGAAATGTGACAAGACTTGAGAGTACCAGTTTGTCTGCACACACTTGATGTCATGTGACTAATTAAGTGAAACAGCACTCTTGGGGTGCCCAAAGGTATACTAAAGTCACTACTTGGCTTTTGGCATGGGGTAATTATTGTTATTATATGAAAGCATTTAGAAAATTCTTGTAGTCTCAATTTGGAGTGAGTTGATCTGTGGCTACGAGAAGGCCATCCCAAACTTTCTCAAGGGACAGCCCTAGGCTGTCCCCACCTCCTGATTTATGGTGTGTTTAGAGGGAAGAAAAGCGTGCGCAAATGTGGAAATTCGAAGAGTGAATTTCCTCCAGCAAATAGGTGGAGGAAACTGCCAATTTCAATGAGTAACAGGCAAAAACACATGTCGGCTGTGTCCAGCATGTTTTTGAACAAGCCGGATTGAACCCTTTTTCTTTTCGGAAAAAAAAAAATGAAGGTCCAAACAATAAAAATGTGAATATTGGGCCCCAAACTGAGCAAATACAAAAAACAATAAAAATATTATAGTTAAATTATTAGGCATTAATATGCAAACCAAACAGGAAAGGGAGGGTTAAACAGAACATCCGGTACAAAACATTGGGCAACAAAAATTTTAACTGGTTAACTGGAATCAGAATATCCCCCTAAGAAGCAAGAAACATGGGGGACCATTGTGAGCAGTTAAGCCCTTAACCGGCCAAATACGCATGGGACAGGGCCATTTGCGCTTTAGAAAAGAGGAAGGTGGGAATTGGCACAGGCAAAGGCAATTTGCGCATGCCATTTGTTGAGATATTTTTGTTTTACTTTTGCATTTATCCGATAAGACGCGCTGTCATTTTCACCTTACTTTGGGGGGGGGGGGGGGAAATAAGTGGGTCTTATAGGTCGCAAAATATGGTAAAATGCATTTATGAGACACTGTCAAGCAGATATGAGAAATTACTTGGACAGCTCTGCTCTTAGCAGACTGGACCATGGTGGTATTAAAGCTTTAGTATTGAAGGGGTAGATACAGGAGCTGGTATAGACCCACACTGCTGCCGAGACTATAGCAGCAGGGCAGAACATCAGCTGGGGTTTCTTGACTAGTGGGCTACAGAGATGCTGGGTGCAGGAGGCTAGGGCGAGACTAGGGATGCAGGGATTGAATATGCATATTAGAAGCAGCAGCCCAGCCATCATAATAGCAGTACAACCCACTGGAAGTTATCAGTATGGCCAGTCTGCCCCTGGACATGGGTTTCAGCACAGAAAGGAATGTCTACCAACCCCAGAAGTGGTGACTTACCAGCATTTCAAATAGTACATGTATCTACCTCAGGAATGTGATTTTGTCTACTGTTACATATGCTTATACACACTAATCACGTGACATACACAAGTAAATAGTACAAGATAGAAATATACACAAGTGTTTCTAAATGTGTGCTTAGAGAAAGGGAGACACAAAACTGCAAATATTTACACACTTTTTTTTCTCTAATGCTCAGAAATGGATTGTGTATTCCCTTTATAGAACTTGTCCTTTGCACATAATCTGCTATTAGCGTGCTCCTATAACATTAGGTCACTAACAGGAACTCATTTCATCTCCATTGTTGCGGTTTCCGAGAGGTGCCAGCTTTAAGCAGACCTCCAGTCAAAAAAACAATGGGGGTCTGCTTGTGGCTACACCCCCAGTGGTGATATAGGATGTCCCTCCAATTAAAAAGTAAAAACAATCAGGTGGGATTTTTCTATGTGGAGCAACATACGTGGAAGGTCGTGCCCAAGAACATCAAACCCATGTACATGTGAAAACAAGCATGCAACCCAGAAACCAGTTAGTGTGCCCCAAATCACAGATGCGCGTGCAACGTGGAAACTAATGTGCACAGGCCTATAATAGATATTGCCCTGGAAGATCTTCTCCTGATCCCCCCCAACTGTGTTTCTGCATTTCATGTGATCCTTTGAATTCCACACCTTTCTGCATACTAACTAGAATTATCTGCCTGTCCCTGGCCTTTGCATGGAAACTGATAATGATCCTTTGCCTTCAGCCCTTTGACCAATGCCAGTCTTTGACCACTAGCTTCTTCTACCTGCCAGTTGGGACTCTTTTTGAGAGTCTTCTCTCAACTGGGCATCTATTGTCTTATCTGTCCAGGCCTCTCTGTCCTGCCTGTACAACCTGTCTGCAGTTCAGCTTGTCCTCCCTTGTAAAGGGCTCTAAGGAAAATAATGCTTGCCTGTAGACTCTGGGATCTGGATTGGGGTTATAATTTGGTTAGTAACCTCCTGTGATCTATTTCTGACAGCATTGACTGCAGTTACATGCAATCAAAGTTCGACTACTAAACTACCCGTCCAGGGTGACCACTAGGGAACACCATCATCGAAACTGAGAGAAGAAAACATAGAACCCTTGGATGAGCTATTGCCTGATATACATTGCTACTGTTGCATGGAATGTTGTTCTCCATAACTGATGTAAGGAAAGTAGATGGAACATGCTAGGTTGTATCTATATATGCAAAAGATAAGGCAACAGGAATATCACATAACTGAGTCTTTCACTACACTAGTCTCCTAAATATTTATTTTATATAGGGGAGTGTCTACTATATTTGTCTTTTATTTGGAAAAGTTAACAGAAAACCCACATAGAGATAAATGTCCAGACTTCAAAATGGATTGAGCAGCCAGAGCCGGAGCCAGAGGTAGACCTGCTTCTGTACAGTGGTCCTCTCAGGCCATATAAATGCCCTCTACAGAACTGTCAGGAGCAAGCAAATACTTTATATGTCATATTTTCTGAACTTTCAAGTTATTAATTCATGGTGACAGATATGTGAATCACCTAGTGAGTGTTCCATTTATCTTTACATTAACCCTGGAAAACAGCAGATGTGACCAGGCTGATGTAAAAAGGAGATGAAATCACAGGAATATATATATTTGCCTAGTTGTGTGAACACCGCGGCTCAGCCTCAGGAAGGAGAGGTCTCTTTCCACATATCCACATGTTTCCATAAGACACAGAGTAACCTTGTGCAAGTCCCCGTTTCACTCGGCTTCACAATGGGCACGTTATTTTCACAGCAGCAGTTAAACGTTTCATTTGTGGATACAGTAACCTCTCAATGCTGCTGCCGCTCTTTGACAGAGTCTGGCAAAAGGCCATAGATTTATGGTCTAAGCTGTCCTTTTCACCCCCTATACTGTGAACCTCCCTGGTTTCCAGGCTCCATCTTATAAAACATCCTGTTGTAAATTGCACTGCATGGTTTACCTGGCCTACTGGTACCTATATATTTGTGTAACTTTCTACATATGTAACAAACCTTAATTAATTAAGGTAGCTTAACACACAAGTCATTAGGGATACTAAAGGGACAGTCCAGTCAATGGCAATAAAAATGCAGCAAAGAGCTCACCCGAAGCTTGTCCCATGTGCCTCTCCTCTATATACTGCAGTGAGCTGTAGATTCTGTAGCAGTGCTTAAAAGTTTGCCCCTCCCTTCAATTCTATGCTTCCATGACCACATTACAAAAGTGGTTGCACTTCTGCCCCTGTCTCTCAACACTTCCTGCGTGAGTGAGCCAAACAAATCACACGGAGCACTGACGAAGTTCTGTGGTGGGACCATTGGTGATAGGTGGAATGTCCATACTAATCCACACCTGCCTGTTGCACCAATACTGAAGCAGACTTCAGTTGGATAAAAGAGCAGGGATCGGTGAAGAGGTGGGGTGCTAAGTCTGGAGTCACTGGTAAGGTGTATGGCCCTCGATCTTGTCTCCTCAGCTCGGCTTTATAATTCTATAACCATACCAGCTTAGGTAAGACCCTGGTCTCCTCAGTGAATATGATGCATAATATGGGCACATAAGCTTGATGCTATTAAATTTGATGGGCAACTTGCATTTTATACAAACAATAGTAATGATTATGCCCTGGATTTGAATTGAACTATATTGGGGCACCCCTGTTGGTGCACCCCTGAACATTGCAGCATACTCCTGGTTGAGAAACAATGATTTATGGGACCCAGCTTTCTGACCCCTTCTGCTGTTCCATCGCCAGCTTGTATTTTGTTATGTGGTATGTTTGAATAGAGATAGCTCGAATTAGGTGAAAAGATGAGGAAAAGTGGTGGTTTTCTGAGAATCATTAGTGCATATACAGTGTTTCTAGTGTGTGTTTATATTTTAATTAGCTATATAATAAAAAGTGTTTTTATAAATAAGATATCTTAGTTGTTGGCCCACCATGACCCAAATGCCTGGGTTGTTGTTACTTCTGTTGATTCTGAGTAGGGTCCGAGATTACCCCTAGAACCCCTAGATTATTGGGGTGTGGAATAGAGACGTGGTCCACTGACCTTGTTATTATTATTTTGTACTATTCTATCTATCTATATGAAACTTTAAATTAACAATTTAACTGAATTAATATATTTTATTTTATTTTTGTTAAACTTATTGAAGGTCATGCTTAAGATTTGGTAGAGTTCACCTTTGGGTGTGCTTTTCTGTAAAATGTTTTGCTCTAGGCAGGATGGTGTTGTATGTATGTTATGGGGGGGGGGGGAGGTTGCTGTGAAAGGGTGTGTGTGTGTGTGTGTGTGTGTGTGTGTGTGTGTGTGTGTGTGTTTAGAGAGGGTGCGGGTGCATGTAAAGGTGACTAGTGTAATTTGATTGGCACTATGGCCCATGACTGGTTACCAAATCAAGGCAAATCACTAAAGGTTGATTCATCTCTGAATTTTTTTACTCATATCTTTTTGAGAGTAGACACTTTTTCTTAGTAGTGCAGTAAAAAATGACCCATGGCTATGAATCAACCCTAAAGTAGCTCATCCTCTCCAAAATGTTTAGCCCCTCTGAAATACCATTCTTCCTGCCTGATCAGAATCAGAATTACTGAATGATCGCCAAATATATTAAATCATTAGGTCATTCTAGGTGTTTTCCTTTTCTTTCAAGCATGAACTTGTTGACGTTTTAAGTTGAAATGAAGAGGCCCCTATTAAGTTCTGAAGGTCCAAATAAATCAAATAAAGACTAGCAGCATAAGGCAGATGAAGCAGGATGAATGCTAAGGTTAAGGCTGTGTATGAATGTAAGCTTGTAAAAACTCAAAAACAGGAAATGCAAGTTATCTTGCTATATTTAAATGTCATAGACTGGTATATCTAGGGAACGCTGTGTTAAAGCAGACTTACAGCCAAAAATGATTAAAGATCCAGTCCCCTCCAGCGAGAGGGTGGGCACAGTAGAAATCAGATTAGGGATGGCCAGATGTGCTGCTACTAACTAGATGACCATGCCCAGGTCCGGGGTGGCTTGACCAAAGGGAGACTGGAGAGTATTTCTGGTGGACTGTTTTGTTTAATGGGGCTAGCTTCTGCTTCTAACACCATTTTTTATTTTATCTTGTCCTTTCCTTTTTTTATCTATCACAAATGATCCTACACACAAATTATTACTTGACTATGTAAATATTGATTTGCCATTTCATTGCTAGCAGTTACCTGTCTCTGACTTGCAGCAGGATGAACTTCCCTTTAGGACACTTCCTGGTTTCTGCTCGTGTCGGCACAAAACTGTTCGACACCATTCACACTGTTTCCTCCACCTACAACAGCTGCAAAGCATAAGGAGAGCCATAAGTTATGTGAATGACCTATAAAACGTTAGATACCCAAGCTGAACTGAAATGCTTGGAGATATGCTGCAGACATATCCTACCCTTTACAGAGCATTCATCACATCATTTCAATTACTTCTAGTATACCATATAACTGGGCTGTGGTTACATAAAACATATAAACAGAAGCATACAAACCAAGGGTGAGCATTCCTTCCTCAGTCTATTGGTGACAGTATCAGGGTATTTCATCTTTTTTTTAACGATGCAAATAGTTATGGAGATCTGGGAATGTTTTCCATCTGGTTGGTACGGGGTAGACTTTTTGCTAAAATGTAAATGCCGCCAGGAAGGTTTACACTAACATATGTAAATGGTTTAGGGATTTCAAGAATTTTAGAGAAGCCTAAGAGCGTCATGCTCATTTGCGGTGAAGCAAGGTGCACTTGCTTGTCTGGCGATTTTTGTATTATGTGTGTTTTTTGGAAGCAGGTTTCACAGCCTGCAATCTGTTGCTAATGGTGTACACCAAGTCTGTACACTAAGATCTACAAGAAAAGTGAGCCCTGTACACACAGAATACTGCTGCTATGGCTGCTGCTGATTTGAGGAAGCTCACTCAACCTTACACATGCCCAGGAGCATCAGTGTGCTGTGTGTACAGGGATCGTTTCTCTCTTCTTGTATATCTTGGTGTACAGTTGCCAATAGCAACAAATTGCAAGTAATGAAAACGGCTTCCATAAAACATACATTTTCCAGTAAGAAAAGAAATTACAGACAAGCTCAGCACCTTGAGGGCATCAATTTGGCACACAAAAATATGCCACTGAAAGTGGAATTTCTCTTTAAATGTGCCCAAAAACCGGTTAGTACCTCTGTCTTGGACACCCTCCTGCAGATGTGCACTTTAATGTGCACTTAGGATTCAAATGATGTTGACATGATGTGTGTATTCTGTAATTGTTAAAACACAACATTTCTGTATTTCTTATATTTCTTTTTACATAAAAGGTTTGTTGTAACCCCCCAGATCGCCCATAGTAACTCACTTTTTCTCCGGTCCTATGGGGCATGCACAGGCTCTCGTCTAATCAGAGCCAATTGCTGTGCATATTAATGCTTCAGCAAATGGCTCTGTCTACAGCAATAGGGAGTGAGAACGGCCATGCTTCCCCTTTTCCATCTAAATGGCTGGGTGTAGGAGCGTGTCTCAGCACAAAGATGCTGGAGATGTGGTCACTCTTGCTCCCGATTGTTTACATTGTGGAGAGAGCAGCCAGAAAATGTGAGTTCACAAAGCAATTTGGGATGTCCAAGGGGAAGGCCAACGGCAGGCCCTGGAATCTTCTAGATTTCATGACTGGCCAGGTTGGGTTTTGTTCTGATTTACAGTACAGTAGGCCACTCTACAGTCCACTTTAAGTGATTTTTAGCCAGAACTTACATAGAAACTGCAGAACTATTGGCTCTGCTACATTGTGGAAGAAAAAAATTGCCCTCTGTAACACTTAATAGAGTGGAGTAGCATACAAACATGTAGGAGATTCTAAAGCAGATTTTAGATAAGATATTCCTTTTCTAATTGTCTAGGAGATCAATCACTCAAATTGTATAGACCCTATAGTTCCTTACCTTTTTTTTTATCAAGTACTACCTTCCATTATTTAATGATATCAAGTACAACATGGGTGGAGTGTGTGTATAATAATTTAACCATGATAAACACACCAACGGCTATTTAAAATGTTAACATACAAAAATGCACATTAAAGTGATTGACCGCCCAATAATAAAAGAAAAAAAAAGAGTACTCACCTTTTTCCCGCAAGGTGATCGGTCTGAGTCTGGATATCAGCAGCTGCGACGCATCGGGCTTGTGACCCATGCATCCGACGCATTGGGCTTGTGATCCGCCATGAGTCACAGTAATGCTACCATGCCCTCTCCATTCATTGCAATTGAGGGGGTGTGTCAAGGCCTGACACAGCCCCCCAATTGTAGTGAATGGAGAGGGCATGGGCGCACCTCTCTGACTGATGGAGAGGGGTGCGATCATTACTGCGCCGGTCAACAGAGTTTGGGCCCAGGATCAAGGTGAGTTGCTGATTTCCGGACTCGGACTGATCAGCTGTGTGGGACAAATAGCGAGTACCTTTTTTAAAATTGGGTTCTTTAACAGTTTTTCTTATTACCCTTTGAAGCTGTCTTATGTACTGTATGGAGCCTAACAGGCTTGGGTGAAATATAGATGGCAGCAGATTCACAGGTCAGGGGTCAGGGTACAGGTCAGTCTGCTTCCTCTCCGAGCGCCACATAATAGAATCTCAAGTGCGACCAGTGGTACAAGTACGACCACTGACATAGAACAAAGAGTGAAACTAATAAAATGAATATATGCAATAAAGGTGACTGGGCAAGAAAGGTTACAGCATTGCAATATGTTACTATCACTAGTAGGTTTGGGTAGATTATGATAATATACTTACTGCATTAATACACACACAATAACTAGCAGAGCTGTGGCTACCACTGACACCACAACCAGCGCAGTGATGGTTTGTTTTTTCTGATTTGCTGCCACCACTGCCAGCAGATCGGCATGCTCACAACGTAGGCCCATAAAGCCTGGATGACATCTGCAAAAGCAAAAGCCAAATTATCCGTATTATTAATCAATATAAATCTATCATTAAAATGATGGCAGTGTCTACAATCAAACTGCCCCATAGTGGGACACTAAATTTAGGTCATAATGTCACAAAGAATGAATGTGATTTATGGTTGCAGTGATAACATACACCATATATGGCCGTTAAAGCAAACCTAAAGTACCTTACAAAGCTGAGGATAAAAGGCAGACAAGTCAAATTTACTTTCATAAACCTTTTTGAAATGATGATCTAAATGGTAACATTTAAAAAGCAAGTTTCCCAGTATAAATAAAATACTGTCAAATTGCCAGCTGTACCGGTATCCAGTTAAACAGGAGGTGCAGGCTCAGATGCTACTGGGTACCACTATGAATGAGTAGATAGGAGGAGCACACTGGAGCTGAGTTTCTGTAAGTTTATAATACCCTACATAAATGCTACCGCTACTTCTGGGCCCTTTTAGACCATAAAAGGTAGCTTGACATAATACTCACTCGCCCTTATTGTTCACTGGTCAAGTAGGCTAGTCTACCATATACTAGCCCAGGGAGTGGGGACTATCTTTTTAACATGCTCCATAAAAGGTATTCATGCTGGTATTCATTCAAATTCATGCTGTGTTAAAACAAAGGGTACATGCTTTCCCACTGCTAATTACTTTCCTTGCAAACTCTTGTGGGGCTTTTGTTTTAAATGAACTGTCCTGGAAAAAATAATAAACTGCTGCTATCTCTGGGTCTGTCACTTAGAACCGCGCCTGTCTCGTTTCTGCGACCGAGTTTTTAAGTGTGCATGCGCCCAGCCCCTGGTGACATTGGGGTCACAGTGACTGGAGCACATCCACTCTTCATTGCAATGAAACAGTTTCAATTACTGCCTCAGCATGCCCCTGAAGGTGGTGAGAGGAGCATGGCAGGATGCTAGGGGGACCCGATCTCAGAAACCGGGAAGAAGCTTTTTTTTTTTTTACAGTATTCCAGTATGCCACACCCACAGATAATGCAAGTCTGGTCCCTCAATCCCTCAAGCCCTGTCTTTCATCGATCCTCCCCTAGGCCCTGACCACTGACAGCCAATCGCATTTTCCAGATGGGATAGCACATCAATGTGTACCTGTGAACCTGTCTAGCCATTGCTGTGATGTAGCTTTAACCAGATGCTGGTCAATGGGATCTAGAAAGAGGTGATGTATCAGGACTCTTGGACAAGGACTTGCAGGGCAGCATCACCCTGCTGGATGCCCCCCCTCCAGGTGATGCTGCCTTAAACCTGACCAACAGCCTGGCACAGTTGGAAAAGAAAGGGAGCTGCTATTTTGGAGCTTCCTCTTCCAAATGACATAACGGACAATGCGCAGTAACAGGAAGCCCAGCAGCATTTCCTGTTTGCATGTGGCCTGCAAATCCATGAGCCGCAATCTTGTTTTTAAAATTGATCCCAGCAGGAGTTAGAAAAAGGTAAATTAATTTTTATGTGCAGCAATCTAAATTGCCCTGGAGAGGGATGCATATGAGCCTTGTTTGTTGTGTTGGTCTGGTTTAATTCATTTTTGACTGTTGGTCCGCTTTAACAAATTAGGGCGAGGGACTGCTTTAATATGAAATCAAGAGCATTATTTCTCAACTTGCGGTACACGTATCCCAGGAGGTACATGACACACGTCATTTTCAGGAGGGGCACAAACATGGTATGTCTGATGGGTTTGGTGTATTATTTGAACAGTAATAAGTTATTCCTTCTTGTTTTATAAGTGTTAAAATGCCTGTGGCCTACTTATTTTGGCAACATTTATAAGTGATCCCATATTTGGGGGTACTTGGTTGTAATGTCGTTAGTGGCTGGGGGGTATTTGGTTGGAGTTTCTTGTTGCTAGGGGGTACTTGGCAATAGAGGGTTGAGAATCACTGGTCTAGAGGCCCTAAGAGGCATAATAATTTTGCTCTGGAGTCCAGTTATATAAATAGTGAGATCTCTGCTTGCCAGATAATGTACTTCTGTCTACATTTGTCTAAATGAGCACCTAAGCCTGTCAAGTAAACTGTAACAGTAGCCATGTCAATAACCAAAAACAACACATAATATAATCATAGCAATTCATTTCAAGTTTCAGGCGCTTTAGGAAATCAAAGGTTAAGTTTTTTTATTGGGGATATTCTGACGATAAGCTGCGGCAGAGAGTTTGAAGTTTATGACGAAAGGGTTTTTTGTACAGTAGTTCATGAACAGAATATAAATCAAACTACCCTGCCCGCTGGTGTATCACAGTATCTGCGCGTCATAAGGAGCAAAGTAGTATTTGTTTCTGATAAAACTACTGGCAACGAGTTACAAGTTTACTTTGAACTAATTGTTTTTAATAACTAGGTTCTAAATCTCTAAAAGCACCTAAATGCCAACAGCTGATGCATTTATCTAGATTCAGGAAGAATGGCCACAGCAACTTGAGATTCTTAGAGACTGGTGCATTACAATTTATGCATATAACTGTAATTCAAACTATTTACACTATTATTTAGACGTTTTTTACAACATCAGTAGAGCATATACTTACCCTGCTGATTGGTCCAAATCCACCTCTTTATTCAGTAGTCCCGCCTCCACTCTTTAGAGTTTAGACAGATCACCACTGGCTATTCTAGAACAGCAAGGGAGTGCACAACTCTTAACACCGTGCGCAGAAGTGATGTGCCAGACAGCCATGGCAGTTTCCAGGCAAAATAACACTCTATCCTATGGTTCTGCCACTGTCCCATACAGGGTTGTGCCATGCTGTGCCTCTGCCTCAGCAGCAAGCAGTGCCCCCCCCCCCCCCCCCCCCAAAACTGATTTTATGGCCTGCACCACAGTGGCCCTGACTCATTTGCAGAAAACAGGATGGCTGGGATAAAGGCACTGAAGACAGACAGGGTTGAGAACTTTTTGCACTGGTATATTTTGTAGAAGATGAGACTTTGATAAGACTTGAACCAATCAGCTGCAGATTATCAGTCATATATTTAGCCCTTTGCAAGTTACAGCCTCTATCTACCTATTGCAAGATACAGTATCTATCTATCTATCTATCTATCTATCTAATTTGTGCCCTGACCTAAAATCATGCATCATGTCTGAGCCGATATATCAGGTCCGATTTTATATATATATATATATATATATATATATATATATATATATATATATATATATTAATGCTGAGGCTTGTCAAGCTGACCTTAAGGGTCATCCATCTTTTGTTTGGATTTTAGGGCAACAGTCAATTAAAATGGAGCACAACTAAACAGAATCTTAGTCCACTGGTGATCTTCCCAAGGAAGCACCCAATTTGGGATGCCTGACAGTGGGAATTGCTACTGTTTAGCCTTGCAGTATAGTCACATTCTCCACATTTTTCATCTTTCAAATGGATGTCCAGTCCAAGTGTAACCCCCGGCCCTGCCACCCCTCCCTTGTGCAGGAGGGGAAGGGGTCACAGGTGCTTCTGCGGCGGTCACACAAACCGTGCACAAAACAGCTTCTGTGCCACTCTCATACTCATCTTTTGTCTCCCACACTGTTTTCGTCCTAGTCCAGTAATATAAAACTTAGCAGGTACAGAGAGTCCCACAGCATTCTCCAGCAACCACAAGGATAAAGATCTGCCCCTCAGCAACAGTGATTGGACATTCACTGTCGTGGGGAGGGCATGGCGCATCTCTGAACTTCCTGTGTTGCTGGGGCAACCGGATGACATGGTGATTGCCAGAGAGGGGGGGGGGGGGGATTGGGTGCGGCTCGGGAGTTAAATATGGACAACCAGACTAGGACTAGCACTGCGGGGGACTAAAAGTGAGAGTGGTCCTTTAATGAATAGCTTTGCTAAGTGTTTTGAGAGCATCTCTAACACAACTCAATATTGATCTGACTGGGCAATGCGATGGTGCAACTCTACAGTTGGGGTGCTGATTTTTTCCAATGGCGTAGAGATTTTTTTTTCATATTAATAAATAACAGCACCCATTCATCAGAATTTGTAAAGCTTCTAAATTTTAGAATAGCAAAGCTTTGCAAATGTACAGGTAAGGCAGTATCTACTATCAAAATATAACTGTATCTCAATATGTGCTTATAACATCTTTCCATTATGTTAAGAAAAAACATTGACATGTACTGTGGCGATGCCATAATATTCTGTAATACAGGAAAATAAGGTTAACTTACACGCAGGATGGCTCTGCCTCCTGCACTAGAAACCTGCAGGTGCCATGGAAGCAGAATTTTCTGTGGGCATCTGGGCAGTCTAGATAATGAGATCTCACCGCTGCTGCAACTGGAGGATCTGAAAATATATATTTAGAGAATATTAATGGAATAATAATGAGGCAAACCATCAATGCTAAATAAGTATTACTCAACAATGTCAACAACAAATTTAGAACAACCTTTCATTGCTCTGGTGCTCGGTTTCGTTGGGTTATTTTTATTTGACATTATTATAGTTTATTGTGCTGCCCGACTGGTTCTTGCTTGGCTGGTTACATATAAAAATCGAACAATCATAGACACAGAGACCCAAAGTGACAAACACAGCATTCATCGAGGCATGGCTATTTATTTTAGCATCCAACTTAAAATCACTGCAGCAGCCATGGAGCATGGAGCTGCTGCGTCCTCCACCTATGGGCAATCATGATTTGGGATGCTGGCAAATTAAATTCAAAACTGCATTATTAATCACTTCCTCTATGCTCCTGTGTCGCTCCATTGCTCCACATGACCACTTGTAGCTACTGATCACCATGCACAGTACTGTACGCCCTTTGTGGTCAAAAATAAAAAAAACTACCTAAAAATAGCAGCCTGCAGCCTTGATCCCACACAGTGACAGCTGCTAAAATTCTGTATGTCTTCAGCTGTCAGCCCAAGTGCTGGCAGTGTGTCTGGTTCACTTCATACTACTCTTCTGTCTCCAGTATGATTGGGGAAAGGGGTATACCCGGACCTCATCTCAACAGTGGTCAGTCTCAAATGAACAGGAGCCAAAATATTTTAGACTGTAGTGTGCCAATTGGGCTGTAATAGTAGAGTTCAGAACAATCAAGCGGGCCCAGGCCCAAAAGCAGACTGAAGAATGTGGGAAGAGACAAGGGTCATGGCTAGAGACAAAGTGTATTGGTACAGGACACAAGCATTGGTGGATGCCCCCAGTATTGTTCCCAGACTTCATACCAGAAACCATGAAGGGACAGGACATGGGCAGGGGTGGCTATAGGCACTCCTTATGGTACAGAAGCCTTAGCGTTGTAATGGAAGATAATGAGGCAGACATGGTTGTGCAAAACATGGATTCGAGGTTTCTTGGCTGTGGGGGTGCATTGGGGCCAAGTACAGGAGGGACAAGCCGAGGAAACTAAGGATTGGATGTGTTTGTTAGAACCTGCATCTCAGCAGACCCAAAGCAATGCGGCTCACTGGAAATTCTCCTGGGTTTCCTTATAACCAGTCCACCACTGGAAACAAGAAAAAAAAGAAGCCAAAAACAGTACTCATGGGGACCCTCCAGCAAAATAGGACCCCTGGTCAAGACCCAGCTATTAGCATTTCCTGATGTTCAACCTGCCAGTAATTTCAGTTAGCATTAGGGGCTCTGTGATGTGAGAACAAGCTTACATGCAATCATCTACATGTCATCATCAGAAGAATCCCCCAAATTCTAGAATGTCCAGGCATATTAGTTACGGAGTGCATTACATTGTGCAATGTGTGATGGGTTAATCTGTCCCTTCTGTAATATTGGCCACACTTTGTGAGTGTGTGTTTGTGGTTATACTGGAATTTGGTAAACAGCTTAAAAATTCCCTAGGCCAGGCAGGTTATAAGTAATCGTTTTAAATTCACAGGGAGAAACCAGGACATTCCACAACCTTGCTACAAAGACCTGGATTACTTAAAAGATCCTAATGTTTTTGCATACTCTAGCGGCCAGCCCTGGGGTATTTTAGAGCGACACTGCAAGGTTTCCCTGCTGCTGCTGAGTCTCCTCCTGTCCTCGGTGGCTTTGATGCTGCCGCAGAAGAGTCTGCCATTGCTGTCAATCATCCTCTGGTCCTCCCCACCTTCTGAGCTGCCGCTAATTGCTCATCATTTCTTGCCACTTTTTCCATA
Organism: Gastrophryne carolinensis; assembly: GCA_027917425.1. Taxonomy (NCBI): domain Eukaryota; kingdom Metazoa; phylum Chordata; class Amphibia; order Anura; family Microhylidae; genus Gastrophryne; species Gastrophryne carolinensis. The sequence continues at coordinate 363,139,100 of CM051238.1, forward strand.
GCTGCTGATGGTCCTCTGGGGCCCAGTTTGAGCCTATGGATCCTTGAGGATGTTTGGAGCCCCTAGATGGCATATTCTGAAGCTGCCTTCTGCACTCAGTTTCTAGCACTGGCCTTTTTGTTGTGTTAAGATTTTGTTATGTGTATAATTTGGGTACAGTGCAGTCAGGCAAGATATAGGATTAGAGGTTGATAGGCAGGGCATGGAGGAAACATTTGTAGGTTAGAGAAAAGGGTATTTTTACTATTTCTAACCCCGATAGGGAGATTTTATCTTTCCATATGCTGGGGGGAAAATGCAGGTTTCAGATCAGTTAGCGGGTAAAACAGATATGGTGTGAAAATAAGCAGCAATCAAAGTGGGTTGATTTCTGGGGCACTGGAACCTAAATATGATTGCCTGATATGGCAATAGTGTAGATCTTCAGACCAGCAGAGGTCAGTAATGTATGACTGTCCAGTCAAATGGTCAGATATTTGTATATGATGTAATTGCTACGTAATAAAGGGTTTCAACTAAGTAATCACTTCAAGGCTAGGCATAGGAAAATATCTCTGCAATGTATTTATTTATTATGAGGAACACAAGCGAAAGATATTGGAATTTCTCCAAATAAAATAAGGGTGCGGGGTGGAAGGTCCTGACAAGGATGTAAAAGAGGGAGTATATAAGGGCAGAGTGCATGAGAGATGTCTCCTTTCTGCGCATATCCCCACCCTCTTACCCTATTGGTTTTATATGTAGACAAAAAGACAAAGGGAAAGGTAACAGGAGTTAAGAAGGGTGCTGTTTGTTCAATATTATGTTTTGTGGATATATATATATATATATAAATTAGAAGGACTTGTTGGATCGCCTTTGTCACAGCGGGTGATTTAGAGGTGACTGGTGGTGGTTAATGCACTGGAACAGAAGGATAGCGGTTGGGAGCAGGGTATTACGGTTACCTTTCAGATTTTCGGTGGGTGTGTGATCCATCTGGCTTTGGTTGATTGGTAACGTTTAAAAGTTGTTGGTGGTGAGGGCCAGTAGTCTCCTGAGCTGGATTGTGGGATTGCGGTGGGAGGCGTAGTCCACTGTTTTTTGGTTGGTTTGGGCTTAAGAATTAAGCCATGGTTTTTGGCCCTCAAAACGATTGCAAAAAGGACTTCAATGTTACTTTACCTGTGTTTATTATAAAAATGGTTTTATTCGGAGCTATGTTAACTTTGTTGGTCAAACTGACTTTCACAATAAATCATTCCAGTCCAACTGGGTTGTACGAGTTTTGATTGGTTAGGGAAGTAAATGGGGAGAGCATGCTGTCCCATCAGACAGTCAAGCCTCACTTCCTGTTTTATCACTGAAGACAATTTACTGTAGATGTCATTAGACCCACTGGGAGGTGGCAAACACAATATATAGGGTTTTTAGAACAATGACAAAGCTCTGGTCAGGAAGATCAGAGAATGTACCATAAATGTTCGGCTAAATTCATTTTTTTGGGTCCCCTCAGAGAGAGGCAAAGCTAAACCATGACAAAGATGGGAAATTATTAAAAACTGAACGGGATGGTGGTGAGTGACTGGCTGGTGGCTCATGCATGCATTGTGGGTATGCAGGAAAGGTGAATTTCCAGGCAATCTGGGGGATTTCACACTGTGGGGCATCCAGGGGTGGAGGACCAAAATATGGCCATTAAGAATGGCCATATCCACGCCTGCCCATGATCTGTTCCTACAATGCTATAGCCTCATCTTTGGTGCACATCCATTGACCAACTAGGAAGCACATTTGGGATGTGGCACAGCAGCTAATGGGCTCACTGGTCCCAAGTCCTGCGGTGTGAACTCATCTGTATACTCTCTGGGCTCTCGTCCCAGGCCCAGCCCCAGCCCCATCTCTGTCACATTAACAGAGAAGGTAGCTCTCTGGGAGGGGAGGAGTAGGAGTCTATGGGGGGGGGGTTGCAACTGGGCAATTCTCAAAACCCAATAATTTCTAGAAAGCTGCACTATGACAAAAAATATATATTGTTTTCGGTTTGCAGTCTACAGTGGTTTGGGAATTACCACTATTTACCTTATTGTAAATAAAAAAAAAATGCAAAATTGAGTTAAAATGTGCTACTTATTTCTTGAACATAAACCTTTAAATTTCAAGGCTGCCCTTTCAGAGGTTAAGATGCCCTAAACCTTGTAAAAAAAGACCTATTTATCACTCTGCCAACAGACCTATATTTGCAGACGGATCTTCCAAAAGACACAGCCTACTTTTCAACCTCACACTGAGCAAACAAGCCCAGGCTGTTAATGAAATGCACTTTGAACCCTTCGGAAAGTAATTCAACTACAAACAAGAATACACGCCTCCCTTATTTCACCGCAATGTATATACCCAAAAAAAAAAAGTCGGAAAACTTTGCATTTATTACCTGCCCCTTGGGGGAAGCTGCAGGAAGAAAAAAGAGGTTTACGTAGTTTCGTCGGATTTTAATTTCTTTAAGTCCCATATATTTATTATAGAGGAAGGGGAACGTAAAAAAAAACCCTTCTTTTCCAGCAGGCGCCGTGTAATCGGAAACACAGGGCGGTTGAGAGTTTCAGGTTTCAGCTCCTGTCTTTAGAGCTGAGGTTTATGAATGAAGTCAGTGATAGCAGTGTGTGTATGTACAGAAGCATGTCACCTGTGATTATGCAGCCCGCTCCTTCACAGTAAAACTCCTAGGATAGAAGCCTTAGCTGAGGTTGGAGACCCTAACCAAAACAATGAGGAATGTTTTTCCTGCATGAGAAGCCATCAGAGCCCTGGCACTAATATCACTATGTACAGCGCATGTCAACAGACATGAAAGGTGGGGCTACAAGTTGATGTGACAGGCTGATGCCGACATTAAGTAAGAGATCTAAAAGAGCCAGCACAGGGTGGTGGAGAAAGCGGACACAAAGGTCAGATGGGTAATAACCAGTGCTACTACAATAACCACTTTATATTTGGAACGTCTTCAATTATCTAAGTGGCTTTCAGGTTTTGGAAAACCAAGCTGGGAGCCGGATTAAATTATGTTACTATCCCTCATGCTTTTCAGCGGGGGAATTCCCATGACTGTATGTGAAGTGGAAAATTCATCAAGTCATGCTTAAAATGGTACTATGAACACAATATTAGAATTTATGTAAACACACAAAGTAGTAAACGGGTGAGGCCAAAAACATTATGCACATATGCACATACCACACTGCACCATTATACTGTAGTTCTATGAGAAGAATACAAGTGAGCTGTGGATTGCTTTTAGCTGTATACCACAGTTGTCAAACACAAGGCCAACGGAAGGGGCTGGGGGGCTGTCCTGGCCCAAAATATTTTATATATATATTATTATATTATTATATAATATAATTTATATTATTATTATAAATAAAATAAAAATTAGCTTCTGTTCTGTCTCCTGGGCTAAAAATTTAGTATCTTCCCTGGGCAAAAGTGTAGCGGCTGTTAGCATCAGTCTGGGCAAAAAAAAATCAGCGTTTGTCAGCATCTGTCCTGGCCAAATATTTAGCACCTGTTAGTGTCTGTCCTGGGCAAAATATTTGAAGCCTGTTAGTCAGTTTAAAGTGGAACTTCAGTCAAACAGGGTTGGGCCTTTTCTCTATTTGAAAAAGCAGCCCAGAGCCCCAATAAAAAAAAAAAAAATTACTTCACCCTTTCTAAGATGTCCTCCGCCCCCCCCCCCCCCCTTGCCAGCATTCGTGTTTTGCTTTCATCCGATGCAGCTCACAGCCATCTTTAATTTCTCCTTGGCACCCCTGCGCCTGAGAGAACCAATCGAGCATGAGTAGTAGCTTCGCTTTACATTGAGAATGTGCCGTGACTGTGGCGTGTGTGCCGCTACTGCGCGCATTTGAGGCCTGGAGCACCCCTTCACACTGACGGCAGTAGGGAGGCCGGCGCATGGCCCAGGCTGGGGAAGTGTTCAAAATCTTAGGAAGAGCCAAGAATAGTCTAGGTGATCTGATAAAACTGTAAGTTTAATTTAAGTTTTCTTTGGTAAAATGGTACAGTGCCTGGGGGTATATCAAAATGCCCCTAAGTTGCAGGTTGCTGCTGTTTTAAAGTTCCGCTTTAAAGCCTGTTAGTGTCCGGCCTGGTCAAAATATTTAAAACCTGTTATCACTTTCTATGTTGACTGGCAACAACACCTCAGGTTTGGAAACAGGACTAACCAAAGATGATGATGATGATGATGCGTTTCTTACACCTTATTAAAATGACCTAAGTCTTGTGGTGGAACATGCAAAAAAGCTCTGTACTTTAATGGGGCCTAAAACTTAGTGTAGTCTCAATGTTCAAGACAAGGGCCATGTCTAAAAATGTAATCTAAAAATCTAATTTTGGATTATTACAAATGTAACAAATCCGTCCCCATATATTGACCCTAACACCTGACCCATGCTCCCAAACCTTATTCTAACACTATAGAAATAGAAAAAAAAAAAAAAATAATAGAAATAAAATACACATCAAGTACCAATTCTAAAAGGTGTCAAATCTAAACAAAGAGTCACCTCTTAGCATTGTGCTTTACATACCCTCTCATTTTAGAAGATGTATTCCTTAACTCCTTTGGTGTACTAGAAGATTATATGCCTGAAAATCACTGGAGTCAGAGGCCAAAGGGATAACTAATGGACATTTTGCTGTCACCATCCAATAGATTTTCTGTTTAATCAACTTTCTGTCACTGAAGAGGAAACAGCATGCAAGTCAGTGGTCCTCAGTTGGGACATAAAAATGTGTACTCTCTACACTTTCACCACATCAGAAATTAAAAATTTCAGCTGAACATCTATTTTAACAATACAGGACACAACAATGTGCACATCTTGCTGTGAATCACACTGGTCCATGGCAGGTCAAATGCAGGCCAAAAAAATGAGGAATTTTGCCCTGATTTCCAGCATTTATAGGCGCAAAGAAGTACTTTTAAAGGGTAAAGAGGTTCCCTATATTGTATGTTATATTAATTATGTTAGTTAGCTATGTGAGTGCACCAAACTGGATATTCCCTAGGAGGTATCTCAAATTATAATGCGCAAAGTTCCAGATTCAACTAGTTACAGGATCCAGCTGTGGTCATATAAGGCAATGAGCAGAGCTTTCTGCATTGCTGCAGCATGCTCGTTCTTCAAGCTTTTCATGTCCGACAAATATCATAGTCTGCCGGAGGTGCAGTGAAGATCGGAGGATGCAGGGCAGATGTTCTGTTTATAGTCACATAGGATTCCAAGACTGCGGGCATCCCACAACTAAAAGTTTTTCTGCTCAATCTAAAATCTGTTTTATTTTGGACGTCCTGTTTAAAATATTATATAGGTTATGCTCCAGCAATATATTAGTCTTTGTAAACACTATTACTGTGCACCTATATCTGTAATATCTGATTGACTTTGATAGCACATAGTACAAATTTTTCTTTTGCTTTGATGCAAAACAATTACATCCTCGTTTTTTGCTTGTGGCCACATCAATTGGTCCAGTCATTAATCAAGGCTTTGAGTATGAATAGAAAACTCTCAGAAGCCCTGAACAGCAGGTCTGTTTTTCATTGGAGAGGAAAGAACACGAACAAGAAACCATTTACAGAATGTGACGGCAATTTTCACTGACTGAGGACGCTTGGATTCTGAAACCAAGTACCAACCTTTCCATCAAGGCTAAAATATCCTATGACTTCCAGTTCAGAAATGTTAAGTGACATGACAGAGGTAACGTGTATTACTTAGGAACTCAAAAATGGCCCTAGGAAATAAAGAAGCAAGCTTGGAATGTCTTATAGAAACATGCTAGTGAGTAAACATTCATAGTCTGGAGCTCTTCATAACCTTAGAGCTCCTAAACTGGACAAGCAAGTCTTAGCAATATGTATGTTTAAAAGGGACACATAAGGCCCCTTAACTTGGCAGCATAGAGGCAACCCAAAGAAGGATGTCTGACTCTACAGAACCACAACAGAAGTCTGAAGCCCAGGCACACAATTACCTTGTTTCAGCTAACAAATCGCGACCCTACATAACCACTGGCAACCTGTGGAGATTTCCGGTTGGATGCACAATACCATACAAGCTGTACAAATAGGTGTGGGCCAAAGTTAAGGATTTGGCTGCCAGTGCCAGTATACCTAGTAGGCCCACCCACCTAGTTTAGGGATCCAGTCTTACTTGACTAGAGGGTCACTTCCATACTACTGCCCTCAAGTAAGTCATTCAGAGAATGCTGATATGTTTATATTGGACATTTATACCATCCGCCTTAGTGGAACGCTTGTTGGTTAAGCAAGCATCATCAAAAACATTTTGTCAGCCACATGGCCACTTCATTATATTGTGCACTGGTATGGATCAGTAGAATGAGTTAAAGCAGAAAAACCCCTCTTTGGTTGGCCCTGGAGTCTTTAAGACTGGCCTTCCCCAGAGGTTTCTCTTTGACGTTGGCTCCCACAGTGATGTAAACAGCTGCATCCCTGGCATCTATGGGCTAAGGTACACTTCTGCACATAGCCATTCAGATAGGCTGGAGGCAGGAGAGCTACCCAGTCTAAAAGAAAACTGGAGATGCAGCCACCAGGATGGTGTGCGTCATTTGGTAAATCAGCCGTACTGGCCTGCGTTATTTGGCAATTTAAATTTTCATTGTGGACGTGGCTACAATTGTGAAAAAGCCCGGCCATTGCTGCCGAATGCTGCAAGATACTCGGATGGGAGTGTTACACATGGGGGGGTTTGTTCCACTAAGGAGAGGGCAAGTGCCTCTGTAAAATATGCTCAGCCATTCTTCCTTATTCTTACCAGTTTATCATAAAAGAGTGTTTTGCTGTTTACAGCAAGCAATCTGGAACCATATGTATCAGGATTGTTTAATATGTGGTGAAATAAAAAGTAGCAGAAAGAAATCTATCATAAAATAATGATTCAGATCAAGCCAGATGCTTCAAGATACAGTCAAGTATTCCTTTAGTACAAGGCAGGTAGCCCAAGCCATTGTATAGTTTACACAAACAGTAATACGCCACAAGGAAATCCCCCTCACATACCCATCCCAGCCTTTGTTTAATCCTCAGACATCATTTTCCTTTAAGTACTAACTGCATTTCCTTCCCCAATCAGTTTAGCCGCAGGATTATCAGGAATCAGCAAGATTGGCAGAGGGAGTAATGAGAGAGGGATCTGAAAGACACACTCATAATGGATGTAAAAGATTACTAGAATTCTGATTTATTAGCGAGTGAGAGTTCACAGGAAAACGACATTCCTTTATCTTTGTAAAGCTTAAGGGGCAATATAGGAATGAATTATAATTACATCCTAATGCGTTTAAATAAAATGTACATTTTGGCTGCACTTATATTTACTTGTACTGCCCTAATAAGACACTAAATTATTTATACCACTGGGGATGAAGCTATGGGCCTATGCCAGAGGCGGCACTTAAAGCCCTCTCTGTGGGCACCTGTCATCTTTCCAGTACATGCATTTTTCATCTCCCCCTGGCACCAGAGCCATCAGGTTGGCACTTAAGTAAAGTTTCGAGTTGCAGTTTGGGCACTCGGTCCCTAAAAGGTTTGTCATCACTGATTTATACCATATCACATAATACATGCTATGCAAAGTGTGGAAAGAAGACCTGTACAGGCATATCATATAGTAACATTAATAATTGCTTTAGCTACCATTTCAATAATCTCAGCCAAGGCAACAGACCCCTCCCACACAGATCACAGATAAATGCGCTAATGGGGAACTGGACCCTGATCTATAACTATGACTGTAACAGATGTCAGCAAATGCCAGGATCATCCCTTTTCCCCTGCTATATCTATATACTGGTGTCCTCAATCATTGGCCAACACATATTTTTGATTTCTGGAGTCAATCTCTAAAGTTTGTGAAGTATATTGCCTGTCCATTAAAAAGAGAAGACCTGCAAGTATATTTACAAAGAAGAACAATCAATCATGAGAAGTTTGCAGAGTTATGTGTTTGAAATAGGAGATTTCTGAATGACCCAATCTATATATATGTATCATGAAATTTTACTGAAAATATGTCTAAAACTCTGTGGCCCATATATTAACCACAAGGATCTGATCTCCGATAGTGCACTCCCGCCCCCAACGTATCTGAGGGCAACGCGTCTTAGCTATAGGGGTGCCGGAGATGCGGCCTGCCAGAGGGTACTCCGGTGGTTGGGTTCGTGACCTGCCAGCAGTCTACAGAGTGCTGCCATACCCTCTCTATTCATTGCAATGGAGGGAGTATGCAGAGGCCTGATAAGTCCATTGTAGTGAATGTGGGGGGGGGGGGTAGAGCTGCGCCCTCATTGACTATTGGCAGGAGGCAAGTGCCGGTGAAAAGAGTTCAGACCATAGACGATGCAGGCTAACTAAGTGAGTTAAAGATCGCTGGACTAGTACCGATCAGATGTGAGGAACAAAAGGTGAGAATCCTTTGTTTTTTTACTTTGCCTATTGAATGACTTTATTTTATTTTCTTGCAATAATTGGGTAAGAGTGGAGAGCTCCTAATCTTAAGTGAATACAGGGCAGCTAATTCCAAGGCATTTATCTCTTTCACACGGGGCAGGGAGTTTGCCACATGTTAATGAATAAACTTTTGATAAAGAGCCAGATCAAGCTAGTCAAACAAGTGAGCAAACCCATACAGGAGATGGAATGCTCTAGGAATTTACAATTAAAGGTATGTCTTGGCTGAGGTGAGGCCCAGTATTTATACTGAATGTATGCAGGAAACAAGTTGTGAAAATTGTGCTTACACAATGTTTTTCCTAAACAAACCCATGTGATTTGCCTGGTAACTTTTTTGAAACTCTAAAAGAATAGACAGATATGGATAACCATGATAAAACATATGACTGTAATAAATAGTTAAGCAAATGATGTGGACACTTTAAGTCTAAGCCCCGAGTTACAGTAACTTACCAGGCAATGGCGGGAAAAGATCTGCATAAAGTTGACCAATACCCTTCTTAACCTACTATTGAGTATGAGGGCCAGGCAGCGATTGGTCCATGGTGCGAAACCCTGCTAGTTTACTGTAATTTTATACTTTGATCCCAAGTCATACCCACTCTCTCAACCTTGCGCTCACCTGCTGGAAGTAATTTAAGTCTGTATGGTGTGGGACAAGGTTTATGGCGTTCCGTTGTGGATTCCCACGACGAGGCATCTGAAATCGGAATGCCCTTGGGGGGGGTCTTAAACTGGTGGGGGCATCCCAAAGAGTTTTGGTCTCCTGAATATACATTTTGACTGTCAAACTATTATTACTATCAAATTATTGTCTATAATCCCAGAATAGCACAATTAGAATCTAGCTAATTTTGTAGAATATACCAGGGAAGTTGATAGTGTACTTACCACTGAACGGTGTTGTTGTGTTCTCAAGTGCACTGCAAGCAGCAAAAAGGAACCCTAGTAACACATAAGATGAATAGTGTATTAAAATAAAATATATCGAAAAACATTTTGGTCATTGATTTCAAATATCAAAGAGTTCACAGGCCTGCTTTCAGTGATCCAGACAAAATTCAGAATTTCCATGTGTACAGGTACAAGGAAGACTATAGTCATAATGGACCAAATCATATATACCCTGTGAGCCTTAGTCACATACTGAAAATAACCCAGATCAACAAGGTCAACCCCAGCAAACCACCACTACATCACAGCTAAAAACCTTTTTTCAGTTTAAATAGTTTTTATTTCAAGGCAGTAAAGGTCTTTAACTGGGAGCATTATTTTAAAATGTATCAATAGCATCATACTCCATAAGTTCGTGCAGGTTTCATTTACTGCAGGAATCATTAATACATTACTTTAAGAGCCTTATTTAGGAAGTGTCAGCCACACAGCGCCACTTTTTTGGCCTCAGCAGCACTCAGCATCCGATTCAGAAAATAACAAAACAGACAGAAAAATGGCAGTTCAAAGTGGCGTTCAGCGGCGCTGCAATAATCGGCAACCAGGTCCAACAGGCGCTGACATAGGCCGGCCAATACCTAGTGCAACAATCAAAGCAGAGCGACTGCTGGCACCAATGTAGTACACAGCACAGTGCCGAATAAGAACATGAGCCTTACTCTTTCTTCTGCGGGTGCCAGATGAGCGGCTCGTACAAGCTGCTATCTGTGTCCGCACTTGTCAGTGGCAGGGAGCAAGGCAGTGCTATGCCTGTGCTTCTCCCAAGCAAGGCAGCCACATTCATTAAAGGAGCACTATCGCGAAAAATTTGGCCAATGATAAAAAATTTATATAAATATGCTGGATGGCGGGAGGAGGGCTCACTTACACACCCAGCATCAGAAAATATCCATCCAGGCTTGTTTTTTTTATTTTAATGGAAGGAAGAGGGCATCTTGGGTGACAGGTTCTGTCACCCCTCATAGACTAAACCTATAACCCCAGGATTTTATTCCTACCATGAAAGAATAAACCACAAGCTTGGCGGGAGTTTTATTTAGTTCGGGTGTGTAAGCGACCCCTCCTCATTAGCCCACATGTTTATATGGATTTTCCATATTACACAATTTCGTCATAGTGCTCCTTTAAGGAAAAACACCGCGCCGGGGTGGGCGCTGTCAGAAGGGGTTTCCAGGCACCCTGCGTCTGTAGTAAACCCTGTTTTTATATTTTTGGGGGGCTGGGGACGAAAAAATGAAAACATTGTGAATTGCATTGGGGATTCATGAAAGAGTGACACATGATTTGCACGACCCAAATCATAAGTTTGCAGCGCAACACAAGACTTCAATAAATAGTAGAGGCCTTAGCGTTTCTTAAACCCCCAAAATGCCGGCGCTCCGAAACTGGCGCTGTAGCCACAAAAATTATAATAAATACCACACATCATAAATAAAGCTCTTAACAGTAGTAAATCATACCCTATAAAATATATACGAAATCAGTGTGACTGCAACACAACACAGGGTTCATAAAATATCCTTTTAAAAATGGTCAGAAAACATGTAAGTAAAGGCAGTAAATCTAGCTAATATTGGTATGGTAAGTACCATGTAATGAAACTGATGCACACAATTATTCATATATTAGAGCGGTGTTCCCTAACTCTCTCCACAAGAGCCACCAACGGGTCAGATTTTACAGACCTTCACAGTGATGCACAGGTGAAGCAATCAGTGATGAGACAGAGCCATAGCCCTAATTATTATACCTCTGCCTCTTCGTGTAGAGATCTGTAAAGCCTGACCTGTTGGTGGCTCTCGAGGAGAGGGTTGGGGAACACTGTGTTAGAGGCCATGCTAAAAATTTATTTTGTCTAGGCTTTTCAAGTCTTTTACGTTTTTTTCCCAATTTTTATTGAGGTATCATAAAAACAAAGTAATTGTCGACATAAAATATGGTCAAACAACAGACTAGTAAGTAAAAAGTACTTGACATCCAGCGTATAACTAGTATCCAATAGTGTAACTCATTCTGCCCTGAGCAACAATAAAGGGATAACATGAGGATATACCCTGTCCCTCTGTGGTTAGATACTCAGTTTGTGCTTCGCAGCACCCCCAACCCGCCCATTTATACCAAGCCTACACAGATATTGATGGATTCCCACCCTTTCGCCCTTGTGAGATATCAGGTAGTATACTTTTCTTTTTACTTCTGAGTTTTTCCTAGGTATAAAAAAGTATCCTTGGACTCCTTATTTAAGTGGACCAAAACTAGAGCAAGCATCTATGAGATGCTGGGTCCGGTTAAGTCCCCAGCCCTGCTGAAACCACCAGAGGTTGGACGATAATCTTACCCTTTCAGTGAGCACACGACGCATGCGCGATCATCGACAGCCCCTGTTGCATCGTCCTCAGGCTGTGCACAGCAGTGCTTGCTGTAAGAGAATGGCTTGCATGGCCACGCACAGTCATAGAGGGATGCAGGGGATGCTGCATCCCAATCACTAGCATGGCTAGGAACCTATTCAGCTATTAATATGTGCAGCCAAAGAAGCTGATAGGAGCAGAGCTGCCTCTGTGCTGTGGGAACTCTGGCGAGGTATATATATTGTTCAATATATTGTTCGACCTGCGGTGTTTCATACAGCAGGACATCTCAAATCTAGATGCCCCAGCGGGGTGGACCAAAACCCCGGTATAGTACAAAGCCATTTTCTGCCAGGAATTACCAAAACTGGGGCGATCTTGATAAATCCAAGATACCTAGCTAATCTCAGGCTATCTATCTTATGTTCTCCAAATATTGTCTATTCTGGGGGGGCTAAAGGGCTGAATTTACCGTTTTTTCTCTGGTGTATTTAGCCATACCTCTCGATAGGCCAGTCACAATGACTATGGAAAGGTTGTCCAAAGCGGATAAGCTTTCATTTCAGACTCAGACTCGTCTCAGGGACCCATTTGGAAGTATTTAAAGTGGAACAAAACTTTGGATTTTGACTTTCCCCGGTTTTGTCCCGGTCCAGATTGAGGATGCCCCACTGTGTGAAACCCCCAGTTTACCCAGTTAAACTCACCTCTCTGCGGTTCAACTACGCATCCACGGGCACAATGAGAGCTGTGTGCTATGTTTACATTTTTTGGCAAACAGCTCTCATTGCCTATAATGGAGAGCACGCTGCCGCATTCCCTGCATCCCTGGCCGTGCGCATGCTCTTGTCCCAGCCTATGTGAATAGCTGGGGCGGGAGCATGTGCACGACACACACCCCATTGACAACGATGAGATCTGCCTGGCAATTTATGCCAGTTCAGCAGGCGTCTCTTATTGGACGGGAGCTTGTGCATGCCCCGTTGGACCGGGGAAAGGTGAGTGTGTACTAGCACCCTGGCGGGTTTCACACAGTGACACACAATTTGTGATGTCCCAAAGTAAAGCCAGCAGCAGGCCCTGAAATCTTTTCATTCTGTTTTAAGATGGAAAACATAATTTCACTGGTATCCCCCCCCCCCCCTTTCCCCCAAAAAAGGAGGTTGAGTTTGAATTGTGATATATGTCAATGGATGGAATGAAAACCTATACATTTGGTAAAAATTCAGTTTCGAAATGGGCTAATTTCTTTAGTATACTTCTCCCTTATAAGCCTACATGATAACTATAAACATCCCTGTATGCTTAGATGGAAGAGTGAGCTGGGAATCCCACGTTCCATGGATGAGTGGCAGAAGATATGGAGGTCCACATATAATACTTTCTGCAATGTGCCTGCGATAGAAAATTCTTATAAGATATTATTGATATGGTATCTCACCCCACACCGACTAAATAAATGCTTTCCAGGCCACTCTTATTTGTGTTTCAGGGGTTGTAGAGAAGTTGTAACCTTTGTGCATATCTGGGGGGAATGCCCTGTGGTAAAGAGATTTTGAAAAGTATACATCCCTTCTTTCTGGGACTATAGGGTCAACATGTTCCCCCAATCCATGTGAACACCTGCTCACTTTCAAAAGCAATATCTACTCGAGCCAAGAACAAAGACTGGTGAACCATTTTCTAGTGGCGCTAGGCTGACAATCACAAGTAACTGGAAGAAGCATACTATTCCAATTTTCGAAGCTACAGCACGAACGTCCAATATTATGAAAATTATAAATTATACATTTAAACATGCCTGGGATAAGCACACATCTATCCTAAGATAAAGAGAACATACAGTATACACATAAGGGCAGACTAAATGGACTGTATGGTCTCCTTCTGCCGTCAACATTCTATGTTTCTAACCACCATAATGCTAGCCACTGAAAAATATGGAAACCATGGAATAAAGTTATAATAATTCCACCTGCATGACCCTGACCCTGGAGCTAGACGATCTTTGAATGGGCCTAGGAGAGCCACCGGAACCAAACAGGGACCATCTTAACACCCCCTATTTGAAGATTCCAATGCTTACAATATGCTCACCAGGATGGAAGGATACCATAATGACAGAAGGCAAGACAATAAAGATCCACCCTTCCCAATACTACCAATACAATACATGCCTATATACTCTCTATAAACCTAGCAATCTATACTCAATCTTTCATAGCCCCTATTTCTTTAACCACTGTTTATACTTCAATGTACTGTTATATTTTTACAACAAATCAACCAGTTGGATATTGTAGTGCAATTGACTATACATTTCTGTACAAAACCTTTATGATTCAAGTCAATAGGCTTGATTCAGAGACACATTCGTCTGGACTTCCGTAGCTGTCTGGGTATGTTTTTGTGTGTGTTTGTCATTTTTTTTTGTTTTTTTTCGTTCCAATTTCCATTCATACGTTCGTTGGCGCTAATGCGTATATGCGCTTTTGATGGACGAATCTAAATCTGATCATTTGCGTTAGTTCGGCTCATTTTCGGATCTAAATCTGATAATTTGCGTTACGTTATTGGGATGGGTTTCCGTGTGATTTAGAGACCTGATTGCCGATGGACCTCCGCCCTATAAAACGGATTCTTTTCCGCTTCACTTACGGGACCTTTGAGGACTCGGATTGCTATTGTTGAACATGTTTTGTGGCTATGTGGAGGAATATGAGCGCTTTCAGCTCCAAGGCATTGCATGTATCAGCATGGCCGAGGCAATAAATTGTATAGCAATGCATACCTGAATCAATAAATTTCATGTATGCCTTATAAAAGCATTTTAATGCTGACCTTAATTAGTCCTTAGCATGTAAACCTTTATTTTCCCACACATCCATATAATTGGTATATTTTTTTAGACTTATGTCCTTTGTTATTTATATTTGGATTGTTGAACTTGAATCTTAATTTGTTGTTGGAGTTATTGTTTTAGTTGGTTACCTTTGCTTTGTGTAAATATTTTATATTTGGTTGCAGGAACGCAAGATGTGCCACTCGCACAACATACAAGCAGTGTTTGGTCCGGATATACGATTCCTCAGTGTTCTTGCAGGGCATCCAGGGTCGTCCCATGATGCTTATATTGCGGAGCTCCGGCTTAGTTAGTCAGTTTGAGTCAGGAGAATTATCTGGTGGATGGCTCCTGGGTAAGTTTGCTCACATTCCATCAATCTATTTTCACTGTATGGCAATGAATATAGTTGATGACCCATGTCTTAACCTATGGCTGTTTTTAGCCCTTGATGACATGTCAAACAATATTGTTGCTTAGAATGTGTATTTTATGTTAGTATTTTTAAATTCTTTCAGGGGATTCTGGATATCCGCTCCTGCCCTTGCTCCTGATGCCCGTTCTTTGCCTGCAGAATGCGGGCCAGGAGTTCTATAAATCGGGCCCTCTGCAAAACGCGGGTCGTTGTGGAGAGGGCCTTGGGGCTTTTGAAGTCCAGATTTAGGTTTTTGGACCATACAGGGGGGGCACTGCAGTATGACCCCAACAAGGTTATACCAATAATTTAAAGTTTTTTAACAGGGACCACACGTGCTAGAGTGGCACAACTGAGTGCCAGGGTCCTTCAGTTGGTGGGCGAGATGCAGGAGCTGCACGACTCGTTGGGGACCACAGATGAAGAATAATGTTCTGTCATTGCTATGTATATATTTTACTACATTTTATTTTATATGTTATTTTAAAAATTTAAAATATGTTAAAAGTTTTATATTTTTTAAAATAAAAAAAATTAAACAACGTTGTAAATTTGTGGAAACAATTTTACTTTAATAAAAAAAAAACCCTGAAAAATGCCATTTAAGATTATTAAAAAAAATAAATAAAATGTCTCGGTGTCATTTCCTTTTCTAAATACATTCATTAAAGGTTGGTTACCACAAAACGAATGCAAAACACTAAATTTAGATATGAAGTTTTGCCAGACCGCGAAGTGATTTAGGTAAGCTTTAGGTGTGAGAAATGGAAGAAGAATGAGACCGCAAAGTGATTTAGGTAAGCTTTAGGTGTGAGAAATGGAAGAAGAATGAGACTGCGAAGTGATTTGGGTAAGTTTTAGGGTTCTAAAATGGAAGAAGAACCTAACCGCAAAGTGGTTTGGTTAAGTTTTAGGGGTCAAACATGGAAGATGTAGGAAAGCGCAAAGTGATTTAGCTAAGCATTGTAGTAGAAGTGAGTGACCCAAATATGTAGGCGAGCACTTTAATGAGTTAAGTTTGTAGTGCGCAGGCGCAAGATCGTAAGGATTTACGCCCGGAAGATTATTTATTGAAAAAGGGAAACAGAATCTAACGGGAAACGTAAAAGATTCGTGGAAGGAGACTATGGAAAAAGGGCAAAAACGAAAGCCGACGTTGTAACATGAGAAAATGAAACGGAAAAGTCACGCTGGAAAATGATATCCTCGTACTCGTACTCTGCCGTGCGAACGGACGAAAACTTTACAGAAGGCTTGCAATGCATGCATAGAATCGCTCGTACACTCATACGAGAGCGGGAAAACGTAAAAAAAAAAAACAGATCGGCACAAAAACGAAAGTCTTTTTTTGTCTCTCTGAATCATGTCTATTGGTTGTACTTTTTTCAGAAAAAAATGTATTTCAAAACTGGATCTCTGCAATAAGCTGTTGACATCTCACTGATTCCAGTTTGTAATTACCCATCATAAGTCTCAGTGATACATTACTGATACATACAAGTCTTGCTTCCACCTGTTCACTGCTGTTAATAACAATGTAAACAGTGTTTCCTTGCGGTTATTAGTCATCAAGAAAGGCTTATTTGCATTGGAGTCACAAGCAGACAGCACCGCTGTGCAGTTTGCTATTGCCAATCACAGAGCTCTGATTCTGTGTATATGACACAAGCGACACGTGTACACTGGATGCAACTTATACAGCTTGCAGGCAGCTTTCCACCCTTAAAGTGGACCAACACCCAGGATTTTGACTATCCTGGGTATTGGTCCACTTCCCCGGGGCACCCCGATCGGTGCCCCGGGGAAGATGGACTTAAACTTTAAACTTATCAGGCTTAAAGAACTACCGTATGTTTCGCCCTATAAGACGCACCTGCCTATAAGACGCACCTAGGATTTGGGGTAGGAACATTTGAAAAAAAATATTTAAAACCAAAAACGCACCATTACAGACAGTGTGGCATCCCCCTCCCATTCCCATTGGCCGTGTGGGATGCCCCCATTCCATTCCCCATATAGGCAGTGTGGCATTCTCCCCCCTCCCATTCCCCATATACCCAGTGTGGCATCCCCCTCCAAATCCCATATAGGCAGTGTGCACCCCATTATCATAAGCAGTGTGGCATTGCCCCCTCCTATTCCCCATATAGGCAGTGCCCCCCCCCATTCCCATAGGCAGTGTGGCATCCCCCTCCCCCCATTCCCATTGTGGCATCCCCCTCCCCCCATTCCCATAGGCTTTGTGGCATCCCCCTCCCCCCATTCCCATAGGCTTTGTGGCATCCCTCTCCCCCTATTCCTATTGGCAGTGTGGCATCCCCCTCTCCCCCCATTGGCAGTGTGGCATCCCCCTCTCCCCCCATTGGCAATGTGGCATCCCCTCTCCCCCCATTGTCGGTATGGCATCCCCTCTCCCCCCATTGTCAGTGTGGCATCCCCCTCTTCCCCCATTGTCAGTGTGGCATCCCCCTCTCCCCCCCATTGTCAGTGTGGCATCCCCCTCTCCCCCCATTGTCAGTATGGCATCCCCCTCTCCCCCCATTGTCAGTATGGCATCCCCCTCTCCCCCCATTGTCAGTATGGCATCCCCCTCTCCCCCCATTGTCAGTATGGCATCCCCCTCTCCCCCCATTGTCAGTATGGCATCCCCCTCTCCCCCCATTGTCAGTATGGCATCCCCCTCTCCCCCCATTGTCAGTATGGCATCCCCCTCTCCCCCCATTGTCAGTATGGCATCCCCCTCTCCCCCCATTGTCAGTATGGCATCCCCCCTTCCCCCATTGTCAGTATGGCATCCCCCCTTCCCCCATTGTCAGTGTGGCATCCCCCTCTCCCCCCATTGTCAGTATGGTATCCCCCTCTCCCCCCATTGTCAGTATGGCATCCCCCCTTCCCCCATTGTCAGTATGGCATCCCCCCTTCCCCCATTGTCAGTGTGGCATCCCCCTCTCCCCCCATTGTCAGTATGGCATCTCCCCTCCCCCCATTGTCAGTGTGGCATCCCCCCTCCCCCCATTGGTAGTCGGCATCCTCCCTCCCCCCATTGGTAGTCGGCATCCCCCGTCCCCTGATAGTCGGTATAATAAAGAAAAAAAAAGTATAACTCACCTCTCCGCTGACAAGCGGCTGGCTCCGTGAATCGGGTGGGCGTGGCCTGCGCCGCATCAGCGTCGGCACAGGCCCCGCCCACCCGATTTACGGAGCCGGCCGTAAGAAGCAGCGGCGGGCTGTGTCCCGGCCCCGCCACTGCGATCGCTGTCTTTTTTAGGCAGCAATAGCAGCGGCGGGGCCGGGACACAGCCCGCCCGCTCCTCCATCTGCTGCCTCTTCCTTGTCACACGCGAACACCCAGGTCAGAGCAGCGGGTGGGCGTGGCCTGCACCGAGTCAGTGCAGGCCACGCCCACCTGCTGCGCTGACCTGGGTGCTCACGTGTGACCTGACAGGAAGAGGCAGCAGGCGGAGGAGCGGCCTGAAAAGACAGCGATCGCAGCGGCGGGGCCGGGACACAGCCCGCCCCTCCTCTGGCCTTTCTCAGTGTGACGGGCAACGCGGGAGCGCCAGGAACGGGTGAGTTTTTTTTTTTAATAAGTTTTTTATTTTTTTTTTATTTATTTATTTTTTTACATTCGCCCGATAAGACGCACGGACATTTTCCCCCCACTTTTGGGGAAAAATAAGTGCGTCTTATAGGGCGAAAAATACGGTAAATGTGTACAATCTAGCGGAAAGAAGCGAGAAAGGGGGACATTATTGAGACCTTTAAATATGTAAAAGGATTAAATACAGTTCAGGAGGGAAGTGTTTTTAAGAAAAAAACTGAATAATAGAACAAGGGGCCACACAACCTGAAGCTAGTCGGGGGCGAAGACCAGGAGCAATGTGAGAAAATATTATTTTACAGGAAGGGTAGTAGATGCTTGGAACAAACTTCCAGCAGAGGTAGTTGAAAAAAATGGACAGTAAGTGAATTTAAACATGTCTGGGATAAGCACACATCTATCCTTGTTAAACTGACCAGATGTCCCACTTTCGGTGGGCCAGTTGCACTTTGAGACACTTTGTCCCACTGTTCCCCCTAAAACTCTGGGGACAATAAAATGTTCCATTTTGCATACATTAGTTGGAAGACTGTCATACCAAACCCTCCTCTGGGTCACTGGCTGTGGCTGAGCATTAGGTCGGTCACCAATATTCTTTACTAAGCAAAGGTATCCCAAGTTGTGCTTGAGGGGAAAACACAGAGGAGTGGTATGGAATGCTATAAATATATGTTCCTCAAAAGCCTGTGAATAAACCACACTCCGCCACACCTGTTCCCAAAAAATGGTCAGTTTCCTCCTGGTATAAATTAAATCCAGAGCTCTATTAGAAATGTGTAACAGCAAGAAATGTTTTCTTACCCCACTACACATGATTTAACCCAATTGCATACAGAAATACACACGCATGTGGATATTGCTTTATCATTATTAAAATAAAGTATAGTCATCACTAACACAGCATGGTGCTTCCCAACCAGTAGTTTGTATATTACTGGTGGTATGCAAGATCCTATCAGATGGTTTGGGGTGAGGCTGTAGATCTGTACCCCAACCTGATCTGCTTCTATCTAAACTTTACCAGAGTCTAATTTGCTTAATGGGTGCAAAACTGATCCAAATGACAATATAGTTATCACTAATCATTAGGCAATTGTAACTCAGGATGGTGTAGAACATGGTGTTTCCCAACCACTGGTGGTACGCCAGATCCTACAAAGTGGTATATGGTGAGGTTGTAGACCTGCTCTCCAACCTGATCGTCTATCTAAGCTTTACCAGAGCCTAATTTGTTTAATGTGTGCAAAACTGATCCAACTGACAATATAGTCATCACTAATCATTAGGCAATTCTAGGATTGTGTAGAACAGTGTTTCCCAACCAGAGGTTTGTATATCACTGGTGGTATGTGAGATCCTACCAGGTGGTATATGGTGAGGCTGTAGACCTGCTCTCCAACCTGATCGTCTATCTAAACTTTACCCAAGCCTGATTTGCTTAAAACGTACAATACTGATCCAAAAGGTGGTGGGAACTATTTATGTGAATTGTTCTGCACTTCAAGCACCTAAAATGATTGTTTTTAACATGGTTTTAGGTGAGTAAGAACCCATATGGACCACTTAGATGGTACTTGAGATAACTGGAAAATGAAAACAGTGGATGTACATCACCTTGAATTTTACATGCAGATTGCCAAAAGCGTTTACATACTGACTGCTATCAGTGTGCACTGTCAAAGGTTTAGAACCAGTTACAAAATAATAAAATGTATACTTCTTTTAACTATCTTTTTCATTTTTTACAATCTCATTTGAATATTTATTTGCACAGGAAGTCAGGTGAGGACAATACAAATTACAGTTTTTTCATGCACTGATCTGAGACATCTAGACATTAAACAGCTGCAGTTTGATCTCTCTCCAAGAAATCTATTTGAATGTTTCCCCTAAAGGTGAAGAAAATTCCCAGCTAGCAAATTAATCCCATTTTCAATGCTGGATTTTTAACCTTCAACTTTGTCACAACTGTCACTGTTACTTCAGTTCTTTACGCAACTATAATGGGAAAATCCATTTTACAGGATTTGCATGCATAGGCATTATTTCAGCTCTCAAAAAAAAAAAAAACAATGCACCTACTAAGTTAATAGCGGTTAGGCAAAATATCTGGTGAAACAAGGTGCACTTTGGTGTGACTGGAAACCCGCATATCGGTGGCTTTTTTAATTTTAACACACTGGACAAATAAACATTTTTTTTTCTTTTTTTCCCATAAAAATCACCTGTACATGCGATGAGGCATGTTCAATGGAGTAAAAATAGATATTTTTAAAACATTGGAAAAATTATGTATCTCACCTGTAAATTTCCCCATCGGAGGTACAGGTGATTGTTGGTGAAAAATTAGAACAATGATAAAAATTTGTTATGGTTTTGTGGGTTGATATTAAAAAGCATACTGAGATGCAGGTTGCAATTCACACCCAAATGTGTACCTGAAGTTACCTTGCTTTACCAAATAATTAGCATGACCCCCACCCTGTGTGTACAGGACTCACTTCTCTCTTTTTGGTGTACAGACTTGGTGTACAGTTCTCAATAGCAACAGATTGCAGATAGTAAAAACTGCTTCCATAAAACATACATTTGCTACCATAAGAAAAAAAAGTACTATATAAGCTATATAAGGACATCTTTTCGGGAAAAAAAATATACACTTTAAAAAAAAAAAAAAAAAAAAACATCAAAAGTGGACTTCCCCTTTAAACATAAATTCTAATAAACTTATTGAAGACGCGTGTTTTTTTTTTTTTTTACTGACATAATTAATAAATAAATAATAAATAATTAAGTTTACCAATGACCTTTAACATTTTAACAATCAAACTGACTACGGAGACATAACACTCACACCCATTACACACGAAGGAGGAGAGAAAATGTAAAAAGGGAGAAAAAGCGAAAGGGGAACAAAAAGGGGGCGTGGACCTAAGATCCATACAATATTATGTTTTTCCAGTATCACTTCTATAATACCTCTTTACTTTTCCTGAGACTCAAATCTCAACTTACTAGATGTATAAGAACTAGAAATGCTGACAGGCGCCACTTACAAGCAAACACAGGTAGTGGTTCCATATTTAGTTGTAAATGGGATATTAGGTACACTTTTCCATGCAGTCTCATATCTAACCATTTAACAAAGGAAAGAAGAATAGCTATTTTGTTAGTGGCTTATTGTAAGTTAGACTTCTAGTCTCAAGTTACACAGAGTGATTCTTCTATTTGTTCTTTTTGTTCTTTGCTTTGTTCCTCTATGTGGACATCAAACACATAACAAGCAGTGAGGTAACCAAATAGGACATGTCCTACTCTTCATTATATGGTGTTTCCTCGGGCGCCATCAACATACATTTGCCTCTTACCTGTTCCTGCAAATAACAGTGTGCACATGTCTGAAAGCAAACCTGGCAAAAAAGTCATACCTTCCAACTTTTCAGGGTGGAAAGAGGGACAATTGTTAAATTAAGCCACTCCCTTCATTGATTGATGGATAGGAGATAGGGTATGACAGTTACGTGATTACGTTTTGTGAGCCTCTCCAACTCAACTCACAATAAAATACTAAATCAGTATTGGGAAGGTTCTGTGCCGATTCCCTTTCCAGCGGACCACAGTGGCATCCCTCTGGCTGATGTGAGCTTAGCGGCAGGCCTGAATCTGAGTGGTTGGTGTGGGCACGCACAGTCCAAACAGCAAGAGGTGCCCTGGCATTCATTCAGAATATATTGCTTGGTGTTAATGTGCACCTCTAGGCAACCTATTCTGATGGCCTAGAGCCCCACCCATGCATCTAGGGAACATCCTGGGGGCTTCACATTGATTCGAGATGACCTTGTTAAGTGGATCAAAAAGTGTGACTGACTTTACCCCCCCCCAGGCATTTGATGAGGATGGTGCTGATCTGATTTTTTAACGTTGCTCCTGATCTTCCCTCCGACTAGCTTCAGGTTGTGCCCCCTTGTTTCTTCTTAAAAACACTTCCCTCCTGAACCTTATTGAAACCTTTCACATATTTAAAGGTCTCAATCACGTCCCCTTTCTCCCTTCTTTCCTCCAGACTGTACAAATTAAGTTCTTTAAGTCTCTCCTGATAAGTTTTACGTTTAAGTCCTTCTACCATTTTTGTAGCCCGCCTTTGGACACGTTCTATTTAAATAATTGCTTTTTTGCAGGTAAGGTTTCTCCAGAACTGCACACAGTATTCTAGATGTGGCCTCACCAGGGCTCTATACAGCGGCATCACAACCTCCCTCTTCCTACTGGCGATGCCCCGAGCTATGCAGCCGAGCATTCTGCTTGCTTTTCCTACCTGCCTGGCTACACTGTCCACTCATCTTGCAGCTTTCACTAATCAGTATCCTTAAATATCTCTCCTCTGGCTAACACAGTACTGTCCATACAGTATTCAGACCAGGGATTCCTTCTACCCAAGAGCATTATTTTACATTTCAAGACAGTTTCCACTGTTTTGACCATAAAACAAGCTAAATCATTTTCCATGTTGCAGACACCTCCAGCAATATTGACTCCATTAGTCACATTTGTATCATCAGCAAACAAGCAAACTTTACCTACCAAGCCTTCTCCTATGTCACTTACAAACATACTGTAGCCTTGGGGTACACCACTTGTAACTTGCTTTTGTTCAGCACGCCATTAACAACACTCTGATACCTATCCTTTAGCCAGCTGGAAATCCAATCTCACCAGTTGAAAGGTAATGGTTAAGTAAATCAGTAAGAGGGGCCGTAATCACAAATCTAAGTTCCCTTAGAACTCTGGATTCCAACTGGACCTATTGCCTTACTTACCTTTCAATGTGTCGGCTCAGCTAAGACATCAGCCTCCAAAAACTCATGGGGTTTGAAAGCCACCATCTGAAAATACTGAACAAAAGTAGCTATTCTGATGATCGCCACAACCTTATCTCTGTCAAAATAAATATTTTTCCTATTTCTAATTTTTGGAGCTGCACTGTTTTTGTTCTTTTTGTCGCCAATATATCAGAAAAGGGACATTTGTGTACTCACAGGTAAGTTTCCTTTCTCATCCTCTTCCATTCCGGGGCACCACTAGTAGGAACGTGTGGATTAGCAGTAGGTGGGGATTGCAAGATAGAAAAACTAGCTCCAGATATCCTAAGCCACTGCTAAACTGCTTTTTAACTTGCTAAAAAGCATTTTAACTTGCTACTTGTTATGCTCTTTTGACTGCCCCTTTCTTACCCAAATGAACGGTGCCCCCTTGCCACAAAGAATTCCTCGCATACATGATTAAATACGCTTATATAAAGTACTTGTCAACAATATACCTATTTCTGATATTTGAAATAAGAGCAGTACTCTTGGAAAATGTTATTTACGTTTTAATTTAATTAAATGATGCCCATTTGAATGTTTGAGTATAAAGCTAATTGTGTACAGGGGATTTCTGGCTAACTATGTTTAATGAATAAAGAGTAAATCTAGAGTTAGCCCGAGAGCAGAGTATGTGCATTTCCACATACTGCTTTATATTAGCTGTAAGGGTTTTACAAAAGTAAAATAAATAAATACATAGGGCAGAAATCTCCTTTTACCAGGGATGGTTTTAGGCAAAATGTGCCCCAGGGCAAACATTAAAAGTAGGGCTCTACATTTAAACTGCTTTCCTTGCTTAGCATAGAAATATACGCAGCCTACATCAGAAGATGGAGCATCCCATATCAGATAAGACTTTCCATCTCCATCTTTGGATGGAGAAAAACATAATTCATGCTAATGATAGTATAATGGTATTGCCCCTGCAGCCATAGCTCAGAGATGCAACATGGGATAGCTGATGAAGTGGGTGTTCTGGGCGATCCCAGGGGTTTCACACAACAGGGAATCCTTATTTGGGATGCTCCATAAAGTCGGACACCACCTGCTCTAGAGTCTTCTTTAAGGGTATCCCAAAAACCGCATAAAACTCCAGAGCACACAACTATGTTTGACTAAATTCCAAAAAAAGGAAAATAATAAATAAAAAGGGAAAATAATCTCCTGTCAATGGCAGGAGTCAATTTTTTTGGGTTGCAGCTGGCCTGGCGCTGCTGGGATCAGCAATGTCACCTTAATTAGCCAATGACTGCAGAAGCTCTGGCCCGGCTCTACAGTGATTATGTGACAGAATTGTCACCCACGATCCCGGCAGCACCAGGCCAGCTACTGGCAGAAACTTGTGTCGTTGACCAGGATAGTATATACCCTTCCTTATTCAGATCCGCAACACATAGCTGTTATTGATAAGCATACAAAAAACGTCTAAACAAAATGTCTTAGTTAACCAAACATATCAATTACATAAAGACAGACTCTTGTGTAAAATACCAGTAACAATGTCATACTACCTCAATAACAGATAATAGAGTTGATTCAGCACCAGATGAGAAAAATACTACTACTACTACTGCCATTCCCTTGTATTGTCAACCTTGGGAGTGATTTAGCAACGGGGTGTAAATTTTCGTCTGGTGCTGAATCCGCTCCAACTCCAAGACAATGATAGTGAATGGCAGTTTTCTTTTCTAAAAAGTAGTATAGTTTTCTCACCTGGTGCTGAATCAACCTCAATATCTGTGAGCTATTTATAAGCGGTAGTTATATAATGTGCCATACATTCTGCAGTAACTTGTGAATGTGAAAAACATCAAGGCCGCAGCCCTATGAAAAGCCCAAGCTAACACAGCAGTGACTAAACCAGGGCCCTAAAGATGGGATATGTGCATAATAATAAATTAATGCAAGTGTAAGACCACAAGACACGCAAATAGTCCAGATTCAGGAAGGTGAGAGCTAACTTACAGTAAAATAATAGTAATGAGGCTCTGTGGGGGCTCAGTGCTCTTTACATTTTCTTAAGTACCACCTGGATGATGTGTATGGGTTGTCAGTCTCCCAAAACAATTTAAAGTATGCACGATGCACATATATTTTTTGGCTTTTGGAACAGTTTGTTTCTTACACAGCAAGTCAGGCTGGAGTAAAGTATAGACGGCAACAGATCAGACTGGAGTACATGTCAGTCTTTAGCCTTGTTCCGTATCACCTGATAGGATCTAACGTACCAACAGTGGTGCATGTAGCAGTGGTTGAGAATCCCCGATCTAGTCTGTTTTGTCAGGGGGATAAAGATTCTCCCCAGACCTGATGCCTCTCCTACATTTTCAGCAGCAGAGGTTGGAAGCCATAGCAGGGCTCCAAAGTGTGCGCACATGCGGCTGGTGCTGGAGCCCACATGCGCGGATGCTTTCATTTCCGCATGCACAGTGTGCCCCATGCTCTTTGTGCATGCGTGTGTGCAAACGCAGGAGTGTGCGCCAAATTACTAATTTAAGGACGTCTCAGGCCTGGAGAGGTTTCCAGCATATCTTCTCGGAGTGACACCAGCCTTTCTGATTCCTGTGTTCCTGTTCCGTTCCAGACCCCGGCTCTTTTACGACTTCCTCCTCCCTCGGCTTTCAACCTTGACATGGACAACCACACACTATGGCTTTCGACCTCGGCTTGGACTATTACCTGTTATGGCTCTGAACCATTGCTTATCTATTCAGTCTGTTCCAGTACTCATTGGTTCCTGTGTCATCAGTCTGTTCTAGTACTCACCGGTTCCTGCATCATCAGTCTGCTCCAGTACTCTCTGTTTCAGTACTCACTGGTTCCTGTGCCATCAGTCTGCTCCAGTACTCACTGGTACCTGTGCCATCAGTCTGGTCCATTACTCACTGGTTCCTGCGTCATCAGTCTGCTCCAGTACTCGCCGATTCCTGTGTCATCAGTCTGCTCCAGTACTCACTGGTTCCTGTGCCATCAGTCTGCTCCATTACTCATTGGTTCCTGTGTCATCAGTCTGCTCCAGTACTCACTGGTTCCTGTGACATCAGTCTGCTCCAGTACTCACTGGTTCCTGTGTCATCAGTCTGCTCCAGTACTCACTGGTTCCTGTGTCATCAGTCTGATCCAGTACTCACTGGTTCCTGTGCCATCAGTCTGGTCCATTACTCACTGGTTCCTGCGTCATCAGTCTGCTCCAGTACTCGCCGGTTCCTGTGTCATCAGTCTGCTCCAGTACTCACTGGTTCCTGTGCCATCAGTCTGCTCCAGTACTCACTGGTACCTGTGCCATCAGTCTGCTCCATTACTCATTGGTTCCTGTGTCATCAGTCTGCTCCATTACTCATTGGTTCCTGTGTCATCAGTCTGCTCCAGTACTCACTGGTTCCTGTGTCATCACTCTGCTCCAGTACTCGCCGGTTCCTGTGTCATCAGTCTGCTCCAGTACTCACTGGTTCCTGTGCCATCAGTCTGCTCCAGTACTCGCTGGTACCTGTGCCATCAGTCTGCTCCATTACTCATTGGTTCCTGTGTCATCAGTCTGCTCCAGTACTCACTGATTCCTGTGACATCAGTCTGCTCCAGTACTCACTGGTTCCTGTGTCATCAGTCTGCTCCAGTACTCACTGGTTCCTGTGTCATCAGTCTGATCCAGTACTCACTGGTTCCTGTGTCATCAGTCTGATCCAGTACTCACTGGTTCCTGTGCCATCAGTCTGGTCCATTACTCACTGGTTCCTGCGTCATCAGTCTGCTCCAGTACTCGCTGGTACCTGTGCCATCAGTCTGCTCCATTACTTATTGGTTCCTGTGTCATCAGTCTGCTCCAGTACTCACTGGTTCCTGTGACATCAGTCTGCTCCAGTACTCACTGGTTCCTGTGTCATCAGTCTGCTCCAGTACTCACTGGTTCCTGTGTCATCAGTCTGATCCAGTACTCACTGGTTCCTGTGCCATCAGTCTGCTCCATTACTCATTGGTTCCTGTGTCATCAGTCTGCTCCATTACTCATTGGTTCCTGTGTCATCAGTCTGCTCCAGTACTCACTGGTTCCTGTGTCATCAGTCTGCTCCATTACTCGCCGATTCCTGTGTCATCAGTCTGCTCCATTACTCGCCGGTTCCTGTGTCATCAGTCTGCTCCAGTACTCACTGGTACCTGTGCCATCAGTCTGCTCCAGTACTCACTGGTTCCTGTGTCATCAGTCTGCTCCATTACTCGCCGATTCCTGTGTCATCAGTCTGCTCCATTACACGCCGGTTCCTGTGTCATCAGTCTGCTCCAGTACTCACTGGTTCCTGTGTCATCAGTCTGCTCCAGTACTCACTGGTACCAGTGCCATCAGTCTGCTCCAGTACTCACTGGTACCAGTGCCATCAGTCTGCTCCATTACTCACTGGTTCCTGTGCCATCAGTGTTCTCCAATACTCACTGGTTCCTGTGCCATCAGTCTTCTCCAGTACTCACTGGTACCTGTGCCATCAGTCTGCTCCAGTACTCACTGGTACCTTTGCCACCAGTCTGCTCCATTACTCACTGGTTCCTGTGCCATCAGTCTTCTCCAATACTCACTGGTTCCTGTGCCATCAGTCTGCTCCAGTACTCACTGGTTCCTGTGTCATCAGTCTGCTCCAGTACTCTCTTGTTCCAGTGTCTCCAGTGGCATCCTGGTCTTCACACTTACTGACACTCTGGCTTCTTCTGCTGCAGTTGTCTCCCTGTCACTAACCTCGGGAAGGACCTCAGCAGGTGCAGCTGGTTGTGGTCGAGATTCCGCTGAATACTCAGGTACGTGACAGTGGCCTTTGGTAGTCACATGGTAATGAAGAGGGATGAAGAGGGCAGGCATCTTGGCTTGGTGGGAGGATCCATCGCTTTTAATAAAAAGTTTGCAGGATCTTTTGATATATTTTTGAATATTATTTGCTATTTTACTATACTACCTTCAAGATGTTTAATAAATATATGAAAAAGAAGATAGAAAGAAGTTTGGTGGCATGCATAAACTTTCCAACAAAGTCAACATACTACACTTTTTAAATACAGGTAATCCTGGCTCCATGCAGTGATTATTTTTTCTACCGTCTCCTTAAGCTAATTATACCACCCCAGTGGCCAAACCAAACAAGAAGAGGAGAAAGGTCCTGCTTTACTCATGCTCTAAGTTACTGCTGAAGAAGTCGCTTGAGGCTTCAGGTCTGTGCCTTTGAAGTGGTTTGGCTTGGCTTGTGCCAAGTTATAAAGCAATGTGTTTTCCTGGCGGATGTACTTAAAGTGCAAGCTCTGTGCTGCAAGACCTGTGCTTTATAGAGTAGCGTCAGCTAATTTTTAGCTATTATTTTTTCCCAGGAAGGGACAACACATGTGTTTCAGCTAAGCGGCTGTTGAGTGAGCAGCTTTTTATGATTATAATCAGTTGCTGCTTGTTTAAGCTAAGGTCACTTTAAATGCTTTAATAGCCACACAGGCAGAACACCAGGTTAGGCATCACAGGCACAGCAGTTTTAAGTAGTCATATAAAAGCATTTTTTGTTGGAACCTAATCCATCAACAGAAAGGTTATATCGGCCATGCTGTGGATTTGCCAGCAGGTTGAATACATTTGCAACCCTGTTTTATCTTACAAGGACTCTTAATAGCTGTACAACCTACCTAAACAAATGCTGAATTTTATAAGGAATCTACACCTGGAGCTTCCCTATTTGGGATGCCCCACTGTGTGAAAACCTGGGATCACCGTAAAAACTCTCCTCGCTGGTTATCCCACAATACATTAGCAGGTGGGAAGTTTACTGGCCCGGACAGCTCATAAGAAGCTTATAAAACCCTGGCTGAGCCTGAGAGCCCTCCAAAGCTTAGGTCTTAAACACAGGTAGATATGGAATTGATAGTACTGTTAATGTGGCAGGGGTGGGTTTGCCCCCCAACCTCACAGCAATAATTCTGAGGCTATACGTTTTTTTTTGGGGGGGGGGGGGGCTAGAAGGGTACAGTGTTGCCAGAAGGGCAGCAGAGGTGTAATAAGTAGCAACCCAACTGGCCCCAAATCAGCACGGCCCATCAGAGATTCTCCTGGATCTCAATATGGCTTTTCCTGCCCGCGCTTCTAACACACTTTAGACTTCTGCTTAGGCTTTAATTAATATTTTGAAAAATTACAGAGCAATTGGTTGTACAAAGCATTTTCTCACTATTTTATTACTGGTAGCCAATAAAAATTTGCTAAGTGTCAGTGAATATAATGAGAGGTTTGGCAGTTAGGAGCTGGGGTAGTAACATCATTACTGCTGTCTCCTGTTCATATTTTACAAGGAGCATTACTCAGAAGAAACCACTTAAATAAAAGCAGATTATAAGTGTTGGCCTGCTTTAAACCAATTGTGGGCATATTTTGGCTACAAACTAGTCCGCTTTGTTGGCAGCATATTGTATCATATCGCAGGGTTTTACAAACAAAGTCAGGGCTAATAGGGGGCTACAATGTCAGTTCCCTAAAAAACTGAATATATTGGGGTCAGTGGGAACAGTGTGTGTGTGTGTGGCAGCAAAACAGGCCCAACAGTCAAACATGACTGTGTATGTCTGGCCCATAACCTTGCATACTACTGGAGATCACGAAGATCTAATACCGGAGATAATGGAGCTGTGTGGGAACACCGGAGTAGGTGATTAGTGAGGCCGTGGAGAGGGCTTCCCCTGCCAGTAAGCATAAAAGGGCATACCAGGCCATTTTTTTCAGTTTATTTTATATGTACACTAACTGTTACAAAGGCTTTTAAAACAAAACATGTCTAAATCTATTACCGCATGTTTGGACACTTTTTTTTACAATTGACCTACCTGCTAGGCTCACCGCAAGTCCTGAAATTAGTGGAGTGCATTATAGATTTTGGAAGCCTATTATTCTATTGCTGATCCTATATAACTGCTGTTGGGCCTCGACTGGTGTTGGATCCATCGTTCTGGTGAGTTGCTGACTGCTGGAGTCCGACCAATCAGCTGCAGAGGACAAAAGTTGAGTACCCTTTTGACTACAGGTGGTCACATCCCTTAAACTGACCATTTTTGGGGGGCACTCAAAGTGGGACAGCTGAAACCAGTTTGTGGTTATGGGCATTGTGGGCAGCATGGTTTATTTTCTAGCTTTTGAGGAACAAATATCCAGAGCATTCTACACTACTCATGTGTGTAGATAGGTGTAGGCATACTCCAAGTCACATGCCCCGGTCTTCGGTCCATGTCCATGTTGGGGATGGAGCCAATGCTCAGCCAATCTATGCATTCCACTACCACTATTCAGCCAAAGAGTCAGAGCAGTTGTAAACTGACCAGGCATCCAAGATTCAGAGTGACATTCTTCCCCATAATATGAGCAAAGTGAGACATTAAGGTGTCCCCAGAGTTTTTTTTTTTGGGGGGGGGGTGGGCAGTGGGACAAATTGCCTCAAAGTGGTACTGTCTCATAGAAAGCAGGACATCTGGTCAGTTTACTTTAGTTTGTGCAATTTCCTAGAGTTAAGTGTTATATTTCTTACTGCCTACAAGATTGAAATCATTAGCTAAATAACAAACGCATTACACCATGCCAGTGGAAAGACGCTTCATTTTACACTCATATAAAATAAAAAATAACCCCCCTACCCCAACTCCCTTGGTTGAACTTGATGGACATAGGCCTTTTTCAACCATATTAACTATGTAACTATATCTCCAAAACCAGCACAGCAACAGAGATCAGGAAAGTTCCACAAAGCTGTATCCAGACAACTTGACATTCACACTGGATTCTAGGCCAGGTATTTAGAAGACGAGTGACAAAGGAACCGGCTTATGATTTGCATGTATAAAATTCTGACTGCCTAACGAGTTTGGCAGATAACATTCCAGATACTTAATACAAAATCCCTTCAAAGGTAGCAATTATTTGACAGCTCTCACGTGCAGATCCAGGGGATTGTCTGTGAGTGGGAGCTTCTGTCTAGTACAGCTTGCTAAATATATACAAGGAAAATAGGAAAAATAAGACACGCCAAGTCAAAAGAAACATTCTTGAAAAGCACAGAGATTTTGCCAAAACAGTTTAGTAGTCAAAGAATGTTAATGATCGAGGTCAATATGCCCCTTATTGCCAAATCAAAATGCCATATCTGAACCAGATCCAAAGATAAACAGCCAATCAAATAAGTATTTTGAAAAGTATAGCAAACTAGTAAATACTGTCACAGTGAGCCAACTGCGGCAATAGTAATAACTTTACCAGTACCAGTAGCTGATTAAATCATTTTAAGACATTATTGTAGTTGAATATAATGCTAATGCATATAGAATGTTTAATATTTAATACATTAATTAATCTCAAATTTTAGCTCCTGTTGTAACCAGGGCCAGCTCCAAGTTCATGTGGGCCCTTGGCCAACCAAATGTCATTGGGAGCCTCGCGGTGTGTCATAACTAGGGCCAGTTTCAAGTATATGTGGACCACGGGGGCACCAGAATCTCAGTGGGCTCCTTGTGGAGTGTCATGAGACACATGGCAGTAGGGCTACATGTATGGTAAGCTTAGCGCTGTTCTTGACTTTACCCTTTCTTTTAATTCTAAATCCCCTAAAAACTATGGGTTCAAAAATCCTTGCCACTTTGTGTCTATTCAAATTTACCATTCAAATGGTTAGTCAAACTTGCAATTACCTTTCTCATTTTAAGCCACACCAACACCCTTATAAGAAACAGTGCTTATTTGAATCCCTCCCCAGGACAGTTCAGTTTGCTGCACATAAAAATGTATTTACCTTTTTCTTACTCCTGCTATGGTCTGTTTCCCCCACTCAATGGTGTCATATGGATCTGCCAGTGGCAGAAGTGCAGCTGGGTTTCTTGTCACTTTGCATTGTAGGTTATATCAGTTAAGTTCAGCAGCAGCCTCCCAGGTGCTCAAAAAAAATGGGGACGTTTTGAGCGTTGAGTGAATGCAGGATCAAATGTAAGTGCTGACAATGAGTCAGTATCATGCATACAGATATGGCAAATTAGTTTTGGGGAGTTTTTTTGTTGGTCTGGTGTAAGGTTAAAATTAAATTTTGTCAATGTACCTTTTAATTTAAAGCTACATTTTGCTCCCCAGCAGCACGCTTGCTCCAGCCCCCAGCCTATCTCAATGACTTAATGGTGACCACAGTATGTTTACTTCGCTGAGGGCGCCAGAAAGAAGATGAGTTCCGTGGTGCCCCGGAGAGGGGGGGCACAATGCGGGGCATCCCGTTTTGGAATGCCCATGGGAAAGGCCTGAGGTCAGATGTCATTTTTGGTGAGATTGTCTCTTTTTATCATCTTTAACTCATTTTTCAACCATAAAGGTCAGATAGTTAACCATTATGTGAAAAACAACTAATGACACTGTTTTCACATTGCTTTTTTAAGCGACCAAGACACTCCCCAGATACCGCACATATATTCCCCTTCCATGCCAACCTAAGCTGTAAAAGTTAGGAAATTAGCAAGTAAGGAACATTTCATGATTTTTCTACCCCAAATCCACCACAGTAGTTCGCAAACCATTTTTCGAAGTAAATACCGTTATTTTTTGGTAGCGATGTGCAGTGCAAACACAGTAAAAAATGCCTGCTGACTGGTGTTCGCCACTGCATTCACCGCTACATAGGGAGCTACATTTACTGTGGTTTTCCCCTCTCCCCACAAACATGGTCAACAGTGGTGGACTGGGGCCAAAAATCAGCCCTGGATTTTACCAGCCCCTGGCCGGACTGAGGATTCCCTGCTGAGACCCTCCCAACCAAGCTGGGGCTATATCGTTAGGGGCTGGGATGCTTTCTTCTCTGCCGGTCAATCAACCTTCAAGGGACCAAGAACGGAAACACCCCCTCACTCCCTGCCCAGACATCCTGATTGGCTGCCTCTCTCTGCAGCTTCGAAACCCCGTCCTCCTTTCACACTATGCTTACATCACTGTTGCCACACCCACTGTTTCTCTTCATTTTTTTTATGAATCTCCAATGCTCAAATACTTTTAAAGATAACTTAGGAACTACAGGGTCTTTTTGAAAATGGATTGTGCAACATGTAGCCTGAGACAATGGGACAACAACCGGGCTTTGCCTTTAGTATAACTTCAACATAAAGAACTTCATCTCTACAGTGAGGGAACTATAAACAGAAAAGTTGGTTTATGTTTATGCAGCACTGTTTGTTGACTGGACAGACCCCAATACCCCCATATGCAATCAGCAGACCCCCAGACCTCCGCCTGCGATTCCTCGGAATTGGGACCAAATCACAACCTACTCAGTCACTGGTAAGACTTGTGGTGTTCGTGGGCAGATTCTAAGCACTACAGTGTTCAACATCTGGTGGGACTATGATGAACTATAGAAACCTGAAAGCAGATGAGTCCCCGATACGGGGACTGGGCTATTGGCATTGTGGGGCATCCCTTCATCAGGTGCCCCCCCTCCCGCTCATCGCTGGCAAGGAATGGTCAAAGTGATCCAGCAATCATATGGTATATATAGTAATATGGAGGCACAGGCAGCAAACACAAACATTGACAATTAGGAGGCTCATGCAAAGAGATACAAGGCATGATTGTAGTGCTGATCAGTCTGTTAGAACTATGGGAAGGTGCAAAAAATAAAAGCTGCATGAAATTAATGTAGAGCTGCTGATTCTCTTTAAACAATATAACTAGATAAATAAACCCTATACTGGTTTTGGCATCTTTGTAAATATGACATTGAAAATGGCATTCTTTTTTTAGACAGGCCAGTGAATTGTATGCATTTGTTGTACATGTAAAGGCAGAGCTGACGGCACCTTTATGCCGTGAGGTAGGAAGTGCTGCGAGGTGTGGAGTCAGTGACTCACCGGCCATACACCTTCTCCTGCTCTCATTCCCAAACAGGGGAGTTGTCCCAATTCATCGTCTCCTCTGCTCCCTCCCAGCCACGTGCTGCCATGACAGAGAAACCGGTGAGAAACTGTGTGCGCCTGTTATCAACGGAATGTGGAGTGATAGGTGAGACATTCCTATGCAACTGTATGTAATAAACAACACACCGCTGTCGCACTCTGAGTCCGCAGAAATGAATGCACTTTTGTGTGTATATACAAGGCCGGATTATGAGGGGGTGCAAGGGGCACACGCCCTGGGGCCTTCACCACTTGCCCTGCAAAGGGAGGCTCCACCAACCTTTGGCTTATAGTCTGATCCAGGAGGCTTTGGGCTGATGAGCCACGTAGCCAGCAACAAAGCGTGGAGGGGCACTCCACGCCTGGGCAAACCTTTTCATGCCTTTGCAAACCTGCAGCCAAAGCCACCACAGGGCAGGACAGAGTGTCTAGAGCAGCAAAGCCGCCGTCAGCAATGTTACAGGGATGGGTGCATGCAGAGCTGTCAGCGGCCGCTCACTGCACATAAGCCACCAAGCACAGCCGCTGGCAACTCAATGCAGGGAATTGACCCCCCCACACAGAATGGCAAAGTAGGGGTTCCTGAGCAGCACGCACAAGGGTGGCACAAGGGACAAACAATACTGTATCTGGGGCCTCCACCAGATTTTGCGTCCAGGGGCCTCCACCACACTTAATCTGGCCCTGTGTATATATGTATATAGGCAGCAATAGTGATAAGGCACCCTGCCTACAATTCCAGTGTCTGTGAAGGTTCTCACAAATGCTTTATGTAGTGACTGTGCACTGTGCACAAGCAACTGGACTTGCTGCAGGTTATTTTAGACCTTAAAAAGCATAAAACTACAATATGTTATAGCAAAATATATACAAGACTGGGTTTAAGGGGTTAACCAAGACTCCCACCCCCAGGCCTCCATCAATTGGGGATCGCCACTACGTTGTGACAAAGGCAGAGACATTTCAGTAGTGTCGGACTGGTTTACCTGAGCACCAGAGGATCCACTGGTGGGCCCCAGACACTAACCCAGACCATCATCAGGGTAGTAGGTTTGTTATTAAAGACGAACATCACCCAAGAAATTGACTTTCTGGCTCCTCTCTGGCGGGGTATCCCGGCTGTGTGTATGCCCTGGATCGGCTGTAAACTCATCTTTTCCACGGCACATGCACAACCAATCAGTAGTATTTCCATTCAGATTTGAGAAATCTGAAAAGAGCGAGAACTGCTGGATACATCCCCTCCCCAACCTCTAGACGTGGATGTGCCTGTGCTGCCACTCAGAAAGGTTCGGCTTCGGCATGTTCCTAGCAGTAAGCTGGAGCGACACAGAGAAGTAGTGAGCGCTCTGGTAGGTTTCATACAACAGGGCATATGGAATTGAGGTAGACCAAATCTTATAGACCCGAGGGGGGATTTCTCCTTTTTAAAGTGAACCTGTCACTGCGACAGGCAACTCTGAGTCTAAAAGATGGGTGTCGTAAAAGGAGCATACAATGATCAACTTCCAGCTTGATTTGACAAAGTACGTTTTTTTTTAATCTTACTGGGCAAGTAAGGCTTAGTACATTCACCAGCACCCACATGGAAGTAGACCATTGCCTGACGGTCCACTTTAAAGAAGACCAAGACCCGACCCTAAAGTCTAAAAGATAGGTAAAGGCCTCACATTGGTTCATCCTGTTTTGGATAGGCCACTGTACGAAAACCCCACCGGGTCAATTTATGTGCACCCTCTTCCGAGATACCACTCCAGCAAGCTCTGCATTACTGCTTCTTCCACACTCCCTCTGCCCTGTGTGGCCCCTGCAGCAAAACATCAGGTCTGTGGGCCACGAAGAGTAGCATCCCAAATCAGGATACCCCTCTAGGAAAAGGAAACCGGGGGAGGGAGAGCTGTAAAAAAATTGTTTGATCCACTTGAAAACCATTGTCCAGGCTAACATCGATAAGTTCTATACTCGCGTTTTGCCTCCCGTAGCTGATTGTCCGCAACTGTTGATCTTACATGATTGGCAGATCTAGGTCCCACGTTGCTGCATAGCGTCAGGCATATCTGCATTAACGACGGGGCACCGACCCCCCTCTATCAATAACAGTACGCCCTCTCCATTGTTGGACTCAGAGGAAGCCCCCTGACCCAGTGGACCTGCAGAGAGGAAGCTGCTCAGCGGGGGCGCAAAGATTTATTTTTATTAAAAAAAATTTTTTTTAACCGTTAGTGAACTGGTCCAAAGGACCCCTATACCAGTTCACAAGAGTGGGGTGTCATTCCGGAAAACTTGACCCGGACCCAACCGATTCAGGTAGAATCTAGATTCAGCCTGTATCCAAATTCCATCACTATTTGTAAATTCACTTTTTGTATTGTAGAAGGCGGCATTTTCAGAATGATAATATTAAAGTGCAGTATTCTAAGGATTTAAGCTATGTCATGTTTTATTTGACAGTTTTCAGCCACTCAAATGTAACCCCCGTGCAATTAAAATGAGTTGTTTAAATCCAGGGAGGGGCTGTCCATTACTAGCACAGTACCCAACACTTGCTTGAGACTTTATTGAGTTTTGTGTCATATATCCAGGCCTGTAGCCAGAACATTTTACACACACCCATAAAAATTGTGATTCTCCAATAATATAAGGCACCAGGCCTGGAACCTTTTATATGCTAAAACACGAGACCAAAAAAGTTAGTGAGGGGTTTGCATAAGGTATGTAATAATAATTTTCTGCACACATATCCATGGTTGCTGTCATGGGTAAAAGAGGCAAAAAGGGATGATTATTGGCTTTTGAACTGATAGTGACAGTATTCCCTAAATCAACACATAACCCTTTCCCTGCCCACATGTTCACATGCTATTGTGGTGAAAGATTATCATGAGGGAACAAATGGCACCACTGCGACTAAGGTACCGAACAGCACTTCTCACCACCCACAGCCCTACATTGAAGGTCTTTCTCTAAAAGGAAACCAGAAATACAGCACAAGCTGCATCACAGCCTCCTAGAGGAGGAGATGCTTGCCCTAAAGTGATTGATCACCCAAAAAAAACAAAAGGGCACTCATCCATTGAGTCCAGTAATCAACAACTCATCTGATCACTCAATCCAAGCCTGTGATGCAGCCTGTTATGCTGCACCACCAGGGGCCCAAAAAAGGCGGCCAAGATTGATGGCGTGCTGGGCTTGGGACCCACCATCAGTCACAGGGGGGCTTCTCCATTCACTGCAATGCAGGTGGTGTGCTGAGACTTTACACCCCCCTCCCCCCCTCCAATGTAGTGAATAGAAAGGGCATGGCTGCCCCTCTGTGAATGATGGTAGGGGGCGCGAGCCAGGCACGGAAACGCAGCCAAGTGTTGCTCAGGCCCTGGGCAGCGAGGAAATCATGGGCTGCGGCAGCATGAGAGGAGAGTTACTGATCTCTGTACCTGGAACGATCAGCTGTGCGGGACAAAAGGTGAGTACCCTTTAGTTTATTTTTATAGCTTGCTCAATCACTTTGCTGTGTGTGCTGTGTTTTCCAGTCTCCCATAGTAAGAATGCATTTGCTTATGTTACTGGTGGAAGTGTGTAAGTAGGTTAGTCTCTAGGCAGACCTACATATTCTCTTTAAAAAAAAACGGGCAGGGAGAGTAAAGCTTTGCTGTAGGTAAATGTCCCCGTATTTATAAACCTGAACCTTGGTAAGAAGATTACTATTATTTATTTCACAAGCTGTAGAGACCAGCAGATATGGAAGCAAGTACGGAACTCTGGCTGGTTTGTGTGTCGGGAATTCACCTTTAAGTGCTTTTTGATGGCCAGAAGTCATAGAAACATAGAAGAAACATAGAAGGTTGACGGCAGAAGGAGACCATACGGTCCATCTAGTCTGCCCTTATGTCAATTTGACAGCTTGTCAAAAACCAGCTTCTATTTACCTGGCTACACCACACTGCTTTGGAGGCAACTAAATGACAGCTACCAGCCTGATACTGGAGGATGTGTTACATCACACAATGAAGCTCTTTGTGGTTCCAGATCTCAGGCCTTTCTGACTCATAGGCTTCCCAGGAAGTAGGTTGAGTACCTGGAAACCTAAACAACTTTTTTTTTTTTTAGCATCCTTCACTAAACTAAAGCCAGGGAGCTTATGTGCTTCTATAAACTCGGATTTTACCTATGACGGCAGAAAACAACCATGGGTTAAAATTCACTAACATCCTGTATGATTTGGTTGGTTTAAATATCACCAAATTAAAAAACAAACAAGAGAGGAACAGCCACACCTCTTATGTCATTTTTTCTATGAGTCACAGGGATACGGGACCAAGAAATAATTATGCTATAATTCCCAAATGAGAGGAGCGCTGGGCAAACCCTGCAACATACAGCATGAGGAAGGAAATGTATACCATCTAACACGTATTCATGGAGATTGGACAAAACTCTATGCTGTATATGCAGTGCCAAAAGCATCGTGTAAGTGTACTGGGCTTGCTATGCCCTCACTTATCTCTATTGATTCATTTGTTGTCAGCATTTAAAGCTGTCTTTTCCAAGTTTCTGGAAAGTATAGGATCCCCAATTTTCAATCCTAAACATACCTCCCAACTTTTAAAAGCCGTAAGGAGGGACACGAGAAGACATTTTTAAACATTAAGCCACGCCCGGACACACCCCCAGCCTTGCCCTTAAAGGGAAACACTACCTAAGAATTAAATAAATAATAATAATACAGACAAAGCCTCCGCAAACACATTACAGCCAAAGGCTGAAGTGAGATTTGCACCCCTCCATTGTAGCCAGTGAGGGGCATTCCTCCATTGCAGCCAGTGAGGGGCATTCCTTATTGCAGCCAGTGAGGGGCATCCCTAATTGTTAGGGGCGACACACACACACACACACACACACACACACTCACCAGTGCAGGCGATTCCCCCTCCTGCGCGATCCACCAATGAACCACCAATGAAATTTGTGAGAAAAAAAAAAAACCTGCCTACCATATTCCCGGCTGCTGCGGCCTCTCAGATGCCTGCCGGTGTCTGAGAGGCTGCAGCAACCCTCCGGCCAGCAATGGCCGTCAGCGTGGGACAACTGGCTAAAATCGGGATTGTTCCGTGGAAATCGGGGTGGTTGGGGGTATGCCGAAATGTCCCTTAAACATGACGTACTATTACTTTATGTTCAATGGAGCTTCCAGCAATGTGCTACTTCCTGTGAAGCAACTAAAGGGTTATTACATTTTCCAAAAGTGGTTGTGCATACGTTGAAGGGTGTAGTTTTAAAATAGGGTCTTGTTTGGGGGTCTTCTGACTTATCATCCTTTAAGGTCATTCAAACTAACATAATCCCAAATCTTATTGTGGCAGGAAGGGGTTAACAGAAATAACAAAAACGAGAATAATTAAAGGAACACAAGAAGTTTTGTGCTGGATACCTGCCCTTGACCTGACTCAATGCAACATAGTCCCAGGTCCCTGAGCAGGAAACATACCACCGCTGTGCCGGCTGCTGCATATGATGTGGCACTACAGCGATAGAGCCTGTCCTTTCATGACTAGCAGCATCAGCTCACCATGTTAACAACAGAAGACAGCCCAGTGGTGGTTGCTTTTCGGTTTCCCAACTGACCTGGAAGCACCTGTAAGTTATGAATTGGCCCAAACTATGGGTCCAGGATTACGAGGGGGCATGAGTAAGTATTTAGCAAAAAAATACTTTATTTATAATGTTTTTTCTAATTTGATATAGTTGGCAGTCTGTAGCCAAAACATAATTT
Organism: Gastrophryne carolinensis; assembly: GCA_027917425.1. Lineage (NCBI taxonomy): Eukaryota > Metazoa > Chordata > Amphibia > Anura > Microhylidae > Gastrophryne > Gastrophryne carolinensis. The sequence goes on from CM051238.1 coordinate 363,179,339, forward strand.
ATTCCTCCCCCTCTGCTGAGAGCTGCATCTTGGCACCAGCACAGCCGCAATGGTTCCCCTATTTTCAGCAAAAAGAGCAGAGCTGCCAGGTCGTGCTGATAAGTTTCATGTTCTACTGAGATGTTAGGATACTGTACACCCAACAGAAAAAATAAGGCAGAAACAGCTCACCTGTCCCATGTGCCTTTCCTCCACTTCTTCAGTGCAGGGTATAAGCTGTAGCAGGGCCAAGTTGGCAAGACCCCCATCCCATGTCACAGTCACAATGGCACACCCCCTCCATTCAATGCAATGGTAGGGGAGTCTCAAGACCTGGCACACCCTCTCCTTTGCAGTGAATGAAGTGTGTGTCATACTCACGTTCATAGGTGGCGGAGGTGACACTAGGGATGTGAACGCCAATTGGGCCTGAGCCCGTGGGATGTGATCTGCCGATCAGATAAAATTTGTGTGCTGGGCTGTGAGCAGTCGTCTGCAGGGAGCAAACGGTGAGTTTTCTTTTTTAATATTCCTGTCTGGACAATGACGAAAAGGCAGCAGGCAGAGAAGTGTATTGGCTTACCTGTAGGAGTGAACCGAGCCCCTCTAGTACCTGAAGCACTCTTGAAAGGTGCCCCCCAAGTAGAGTTGCCACCCGGCCAGTGTTTTTTTTTTACTTTACTGGCCACTGGCCTGGTAGTTTCAGTATTAATTTTTTTACTGGTAATTGTAATTGCAGGTATACTTTTCCCATCCTAAGTTACCAGTAATAAAAAAAGTGGCTAGTACAGTAAAAAAAAAAAACAAAAAACAAAAAAAAATAAATAAAACTCCGGCCAGGTGGCAACCTTACCCCCAGGACATGTGCTCCACTCCTCCATCTGGCTTCTTCCTATGATGGGAGTGAAGCTGACTCAACATGGGGGGTAGGGGAGACGCCTCCCCAATCTACACTGAACCACTAATAAGATAAAAGTATAGGAGTTATAAAAAAAGAAAGGGTCCACCAATAGCCGCCCCCCCCCCCCATTAAGCGTCATCTGAGGAATACTGCCAAATGTCTGTGTTTTATATAACGCAACATCCGAAAGGCAGTGAGGGAAGGGGGGGAGGGATGTTTAGACAGGAACATCAGAAAAAGTCTGATGTTCCTCTTTAAGAAATATTTGTTCACAGTGAAGGGCATGACTGAGTCAACAGCAGACAATCAGGCAGGCCCATATGTTAAATGGGAGCAGGGCTTGGGCGGCTTAAACAGAGTAAAGTTGAAGGTTCAGGGAAGTTGAAAGGTCCTACATCAATTGCTAGTGTCTTTTACAGTACTAATGAGAGATAAGTGTCTTACAAGATGACTGAAACTTTTCTGAGGACAAGGATCAAGAGATTTTGCAACAGGTATGGGTGGGGTCAGGTGGTTTATGTCTTTAGTAAATCAAAGGAGTAGCACAATCTGCATCATCAGTCTAAACACTTATCCTGTCTATAAACTCACCCTAGTCAAAGTTGAATCAAGTGATAAAAATCAACTGATCTGGCTGTTTGTGTCTGGATTTGGTAATTGTTTTGCTATAGAAGACAAGTGAGGAGAGATTGTACAGGTTTGAGAACACTGGGTTTGATTCATCAAAGGGCCTAAAATGAAACTCTCATTAGGTATTCTTTTTACTCACTGTCGACACTAACTTACTCACAGGTGATATTTCTCAATGCCTCGTGGGTTGGAAAGACCTCTTGTATGTTAGTGAAGGTCACATGTGAGTCATACATTTTAAGAGGTTTCAGTGAAGTGAGCTTAGTCTGATACTTTCCCCCAAAACTGAGAGCCTCATTTCTGCAATAGCCACAGGACAGCAGGGGAACCAACCTCACTCAATTTTATACAAAATAATCTCAGGCTTTTCTTGAAAACCATATGAGGAGATATGTCATTTGACATATCTTTGGGAGAGCTTGTATATCTTCAAAACATCACCAAGGGGGTTTCTAATAGATTCAAGACATATTTATTTGAAATCAAGTCTCTTGGGGTGCCTTGAGGGGTGATCTATTTGACTTAACTCATTGTCAGCAGTGTCCTTACACTAGCAAAGATATTAGAAGTGGTAGACTGAGAAGGCTCATTATTCTGGCTTTTGTCATTCCTTTTAAAGCAGATTCTTGCCTATTCCGAGTTTCTTGAATCCAGGCCTTCCCGATCTGAGATGCGCAGCTGTGTGAAATCCCCAAGATCACACATAAAAGTTCACCTTTCCCGGTCCTACGGCACATGCACGGACTCACGTCCAATCAAAGTTGTTTGCCATGCATATTTAAGGTTTGGAGAAAGCAGCTGCATCCCCAACAGTGGATGTGCTCCCATTGCCAGCCTATCTGAATGGCTGGGGGTGGGAGTGTGCGCACAAAGATGCTGGGGATGCGCCCGCTGATATTTACTTCAGTGAGGGAGCCAGAAAGAAGGTGAGTTTTGCTGGGACCCAGGGGTCCCACACAGCAGGGCATCCGGATATGGGATGCCCTAGGGGAAGGCCAGCGACTGACCCTCTATGGTTTTGTTCTGCTTTAACACATCTGGATATGGCATTATAATAATAAATAATTACCAGCTCCACAAAAAAAAAAACTTTATCCCTCACCTGGAATCCATGTCCTGTATCATCAATTGCCAAGGCTTTGGCACCACAGAGGGTCAGGACTGTTGTGCTGGATTGGGGTAAAGAAAGCATCACCCAATATTCCCTGTGGCCTGAGGTTGCAGGACAGGACTTAAAGCGGGAGAAAGGACTCCTCGCATGAAGTGTGTGTGTGTGTGTGTGTGTGTGTGTGTGTGTGTGTGTATATGTGTGTGTGTATATGTGTGTGTGTGTGTGTGTGTGTGTGTGTGTGTGTGTGTGTGTGTGTGTGTGTGTGTGGGGGGGCAGAGCTTGGGGGAGTCCAAGGGTCCCAGGGGAGAACAGCAGGATTGGATAGCATCTGACTGATCTAAGTCCTTCCTTATTTAAAAAGTGATTTGATACTCTGGTGCCTTTATACAAGTAGTGTGTCCATCTATCAAAGCTGGTAGATAACTCTATCCTTGAGTACCAGGAAAAAATTGGGCTGGTGGTGACCTGACCCACCAGCTTGATTCAGAGAGAATTGGCTGGTGTTGTGTGAAGTGGATCCTAAGACTATATGGATAATATAATTGTCATTGAAAGTATCCATAAATTGCTGGGCTGTGGGACTACTGTGGGTTACTTCTAGCTTCAGTTGCCTATTGCACAGGTATAGGCCATTGCATTATACACTATCATGTCAGGCAAAGGCGCAAGATTTAAATGGAAACTGAAACAAGCGCCCGGCCCATGAGATGCTGATTATGCACGATACAGTACGGTATCATGATATTCTAATCTGAGAATGAGACTAATTATAACCACTGACATCACTGCTGAATGTTTATAATATTTCTCAGGGGATTAGCATAGCATAAATCTTACTCATTTATGTTAATCCTCCCGTACTTCAGGTAATTGTCGGTGGATTTCTTCTATTTAAAGCGCTGTGGACCACAGCAAGCCAAGTGTGAAGGAGGAGCACACAATCCAAACACAACATCTCTGTGTAACAGGTTGCCAGCATATTACTCGCCAATGTTTATATTTTCCAATATTCACCTTTCCTTTTATTCAAAACAAACTTGTTTACGGCCGTCACAGACGACGATTGTAAAATCTGGTTCTAGTAGAACAACTAACAGATTAAAGTAGAATCCTATCATATCCAATGTCTATACAAACTACAAATGAAATCAACACCACAAATTTGCTGCAAGTAACACAGAAATCAGCCAGCTCACCCAGCACCACAGGAAGCACGGAACAGGAGGTCCCCTGGCAAAGTCTCCTTAGACACCAAAGAAAATGAAATGTCCAGCTTCTTCTTGCAATACAAAATAATTTTATTCTTGATCTTTAAAAAAGTGTACAATCCCCATGGTAGTATGAGCAAGGGCTGTTTAGAGCCTGAAACGCGTCACAGGGTCCCTGCAGTGGGACGCACCCGGACCTGGCTCTGATTTTCATTGTCTGCTGGAATTTCTTCTACTACTCTAGTGTAAAAGTACAGATACAGAGCCATGACTACAAGTCACTGCAACCCACAGGAGAATTTTCCTTGATCCCCACCCAGGATATATCAGATATCAAACCATGACCATTGGAATTCCAAGAAATAACTGCTAAGGGTCCAAAGAACTCTCCTCCATTATAACTTTAAAAGGACTTAGAGTACTGAAGTTGGAAGATGTATACAGCCAGCAGGAAGTTTGAGGTGCAGGTTGGGAGGTTGAGACTTGTATGGCACATGCCTTAGGGCCTTCAAGTATTTAAAGGGGACTCTGGATATTATAACGTCAGCATAAATAGCTAAATAGGTAGTAATGCTGACCAGAAAATATGTCTATGACTATCCTTACAAAAAAACATACCATAAAGCCACTGATTACCACTAAATTGTAATATCATGTGGTCATGTGACAATATACATAAGTGACTATCCATTAGTCCTATTAACCAGAAGTCCATTTTGGCATGAGGCATATGACGCGAGTCATCACCTAGTAGTTAAAAACAGCTTTTATTTTTAAAATGAAAGCCCAAGGTCAGTTAGCTATACTGCATTTTTATTGACTTCTATAGGCTTTCTATAGACTTCTATAGGCTTTAGAAGCCAAACTATGCTTCTCCATAATTTTTGAAAATTTGCCTCTCTGACATATGAAGCATCATGACATCCTTTGCACATCCATTAAAATCTCAAATTCAAACAAAGAGAACTCACTTGTGAAATTAACCCTCACTTCCCCTTTTGGGTCCAGAGAAGTATTTCCTCTAATCATCCCCAAGAATAAATTCCTCTAGTAAGCCCCATGAATGATTTCTTCTGGTCTTTCCCAAATATAATTTCCACCAGTGGGCACTAAGAATGATATTCACTGGAAGGCCTTAAGAATGTTTTTCACTGTTGGAACCCAAAAATGATTTTTACTGGTAGGCCCCAAGAATGATTTTCACCGGTGGGCCCTAAAAATTACTTTCAAGAACTAATTAATATAGTGACCACCAGAATTGATTTCCTCAGTTCAGCAAAAGGTACTCTACTTCAGTCTGACACAGTGTCTCGGCAGCGGATAGATCTCGTTGGGTAGATATATAGTGCTCTGCATGTCCAGTCAGCAAAACCCATTGGTCATATGCAAGTCACGTGGCCAGGACTAAAAGGTTGTAAACTCTGCATATTGTCTGATGTCATGGTTGGCGTTCTTTACTAGACCAACTTTGTGAACATTTATCAAATATTCAACACATTTTTTTATGTTGTAACAATCTACTTACAAACGGCAATTTATCATTTAACAAACACACTGATTTTTTAGCATGCTGCTGTCTCTGCAGATGATCATTTTCAAGTGCAAAGCAATTAAAGAGTTTTCTCCTACTGTTCAAAGGGTAAATTCCTGCAAAACATGACTGAGCATTTTACTATGGAAAAAGTGACATGAACTTGGTTTCATGATCAGATATGAAATATGAACCCACTTTGTCATCATTGGGGTTTGCAATCGATCACCACAGGTTTTTACAATATTCACAATGAGAATGGAAAAAATAGCGTCATATTCTAGATAAAAAAATAGCCCAAAAAGTTTCATGGTAATTATAGGCAAAAAATATCTCAAAGGGGCTTAGAAGGAGGAAGAGCACCAAGGCATCTGAAGCACGGCTCTGCTTATAGTGGACCAAGACCCTCCCAACACCTTATCCTCGATCCAGCGGCACCCGCCGCCACCGCCTCACGCGCGTCCCTCTAGCAGGACGCGCACCCGCGCCGGGCATTTGTGAATGGCCAGCGCGGGCGCGCGCCCTGTAAGAGTGACGCGCGGGAGGCGGCAGCGGGCTCTCTTGTCCGTCGGCGGGGATTGGCAGCGGCGGTCACGTGGGAGCGAGGAGAGGTGAGTTTTTTGGGGTGTCTGGGGGGTTTCACACAGCGGGGCACCCCTGATCGGGGTGCCCCGCCGAAGTGGACCAAAACGCAGGATAGTCAAAATCCTGGGTGTTGGTCCACTTTAAAGCAGGACTAGAGGAACTGGCAGTCTGGTGCGGGAAGCATGGGGCCAGATTGAAGTATTGAAGAACCTGACCTGATGCAATGTTCTCCAGGGTAGGTAAGGTGAGTATCAATAAATAGAATATAACTTAGCGTAGTATTCAGCCGGGGAGGTAAGGTGAGTATCTGAGTATCTAGAATATAACATGTTCTAAATATGATCAGTCTTAAAGTGGACCAAAACACAAGATTGTCACTATCCTGTGGTTTAGTCTGTCCCTCTGGCACACCCCAGTTTGGAGTGCCCCGCTGTGTGAAGCCCCCCAGGTCGACGAGGTCACTTATCGGGCGGAGCCGGGCACAGACGAGAAGGGAAGCGAATGATGCTGACATTTTGTAGGATTTTTATTATCCTGGGTTTTGGTCTTTGCCCCTGGGGCACCCCAATTGGCTAAAGTAATAGCGGATGCGACGCACATGCGTCGTTGAACCGGGAAGGAAGGTGAGCAACCTAGGGGTTTCACACAACTGTGCAACCCCGATTGTGGTGCCCCGGGCTGAGTGAGTATGCCTGCCATGGATCTCAAATATCCTTACCTCATTCGAAAAATAATGTGCCTAACCTATACAAATTCCCCATGACAGGTACAGGACATTTTTTTGTGTCTGAATGCTAAAAAGTTCGCCAGGATGCAGGTTGCAATACAATCCACACCGCAATGTAGACTGCAACTCACACTGACTACACCAAATAATTAGCATATTTCAAATCTCTGAAGATGCTCCATCCTTCTATTACCTGAAATCAGACCAACCGAAGATGGCTTGCATCTCCTTGTCTAAAATCGTCCACCAGGTCAGAAAGAATTCTTGAGATACGGTATCAGTGGGCGTCACAGCTCTGTCATTTGTCTACAGGCAGATGGTTTTTAAAGTGGACCAAAACCCAGGATTTTGACTATCCTGGGTTTTGGTTCTTGCCCCATGGGCACCTCAATCGGGGGTGCCCCACTGTATGAAACCTCCCAGGTCGCCTGAACAAACTCACCCCTTCCTGGTCCTATGAAACAAGCACGGCCACTCATCCAATCAGCGCGTACAGATTCGCTCAAGCCCTCTATCCTCTAAGAGGAAGCGTGCGAGCATCGGCCATTCACATATGCCCTGCTAAAGGGATAACAGGGATGCGGCTGCAGCTCATGCATGTGCCGTTGGACCGGGAAAGAAGGTGACTTTCTGGGTGACCTGGGGGGTTTCACACAGTGGGGGATCCAACATGGAGGGAATCCAGCGACCCTGGAATCTTAAAGATTTCAGGGTGATGGGGCATGGGTTTTGGTCCTCTTTAAGACCAGATCATACAAGTATGACCTAGTCTTAATTAAATATAAATATATATATATATATACATATTTTTTTTTTTTTTTTTTTTTTCTGGATTCAGTGAGTCCAAATTTAAATGGATCAGGTTACCAAAATCTTGTGACTGCATTCATTTGTAAAAGTGAATGTTGTTACAAACTAATGCAGACCCAAGATTATTCTGCTGCCTATACATAAACACAAAATACAGCGCTATTTCCCATTAGGAAAATCACAGAATCAAAATTGTGTATGGCAGATCAATTACAAAAATCTAGAAATAAACATGAAAGACCTGTAACTGGTTAATCGCGGCTTACTGAATGCCCACTGGAGGCACACCGAGCACTGGCAGGGAAGCCAATGCCTGCTCCCGGCATGTCTAGGAGGCGCTCAGTTTTGTTTGATTAAACAGAGTAAGAAGAGTTTGTAAATATTACAGTCATGAAAGTATCATCTCTGTGCTTTTTATTCAGAAAAGCTTGTGATTCTGCTCAGTTCCACACAGCTAAATTCTCCCTAAGAATACACCCAACATATCGAGTGCCGACTATGGAACTGGCCTCTGTGGCACCCACTCACTCATCTGGATTGTCCCTGTGAACAATGACCTGCTGTTTATAGCAGAAACACATCTGAGGGCATTAACTGCAACTGCTAACCACACATCGTACAATCAGATTGTCCAATCTTTGTATGATCTTACAGATAAGTAGACTAACCATTTACTATGATACTTTCACTGCTAACCACACACCATACAATCCCATTGTATAGTTATCTAAAAGTTGTAATATTTGAGCACCCACTGACTTATCTCAATTGCCCTAGCACCTGCCGGCTGTTTAGGGCAGAAACATATAAAAGGGCATTTAGTACAAATTTCAACCACACACTGTACAATCTTGTCTTAATCTGACAAAAATTGTAATATAAGAGCCCTAACTGGATGCATTTCAATTCTGCTGAGGCAGGAATCTTAAATAGATTTGGAAAACTTGGATACAGTGCGTAAGCTCTGGTAAAGCTGGGTGTAGTAGGTAAGCTTTGATAAAGCAGGGTGCAGTGGGTACATTTTGATATAGCTGGGTACAGTAGATTCATTTTGATAAAGCAGGGTGCAGTACATTCATTTTGATAAAGCGAGGTCCTGTAGGTAAGTTCTGATAAAGCTGGGTACAGTAGATTCATATTGATAAAGCAGGGTGCAGTAGGTACATTTTTATAAAGCTGGGTACAGTAGATTCATATTGATAAAGCAGGGTGCAGTACATTCATTTTGATAAAGTGAGGTCCTGTAGGTAAGTTCTGATAAAGCTGGGTACAGTAGATTCATATTGATAAAGCAGGGTGCAGTAGGTACATTTTTATAAAGCTGGGTAAACCTGGGAACAGTAGGTCACCTAACCCTGTTGACCACAATTAAGACACTGACAACTGCTAGTTATATTATTATAAATTAAATAATAATAGTTATTAAGCGCGACCATCTTCCGTAGTGGTGTAATGAGGATCTGCAAGTCAGCAGATCTCATAAAGCGTAGCTAGATGTAATGGCCCTGGTGTGCACATTAAATAGGTGCCCTACTGTACCTTTTTTCCTCGGCCCCTGGATGACAATTTGTAAGTTAATGCTATACAATCATAAGCACTGAAACGGTTGATAAAAATACTGCTTTAAAGTCAACCAAAACCCAGCACAATCTTATAGATTCCCAGGCCGGTCGATCCCCCCCCCAGGACATCCAAAAACGGAGGGGCTTAGCCATCACATTACAGGTTATGGGAGTTGTATGGAGTCTAAACATTCGTAATGGCAGACCTGCTGTAGTTAATTCCCTGTCATAATGGATCCCTCCACATCAGATCCCTATGTAATCAGATTGCAGGGTGTGTAGGCAGACTCTCCAGGTTGACAGTGATCAAAGCGGTAAGCAATGGGCTAATCAGCACCCAGTCCAGGTAGCCAAGCCGGGGTACCTACCTAGTAGCAGCAGCATGGTGTTCCCTGGGCAGTGCTGGTGATGGGAGACCTGTGAGTGTTGCCGACTCGACTCTCCTGATTCACCTTCTCTCCACAAAGGGTTAAATAGACAATTGAGGCAGCCAGAGAGTATCCCTGTCCTCCATGGGCCAGCCAGTCCAGCGCAGGGCAAGCGGTGTCCCTCTCTATCACTGGCCACGCGCTGCCACCTGACAGCTCGTCACGCGCTCCTCCATTCCGGGTGGTGGTCGCAGGTGTGGAGCTGCCAGCTGAACTCTCTGTAATCCGGATGAGGGACTTCCGCTCCGACACGAGCACCGGGAACCTGAGCAGCGAGCGAGCGACAGAGCTAAGCCAGTGAGTCCGGAGGCTGAGGCCAGCACTGGAGGTGTGCGGGACAAGGTTGGCTCTGGGCTGAACTCTGCCTCTCCTCCTTTCCTCCCTCCTCCTCCTTCATCATCATCATCACCCGGCTCTGCCTGACTCAGCTTCACTTATATTACAGCCAAACCACGGCTATTGTATGAAAATAGAGCTCACACACTTACACAGAAAGATTACACCAATACTCACCTAACCCCTCACACCGTCAGTGCATTACAGAGAGACTCACTTCTCCCTAGCAGCTCTTCCTGTAGCTGCACCTGCACCAATACATGTATCACCTCCTACAATGCATTGCGATTTGAGGTACCCAACATACAGAGCTCGGTGAGAAAAAAAAGTTAGTATCTCTTAATTCCAAGGTTTACAGGCAGCAGAAGTAGGTGTGCTAGGCTTCTTTCAGACCTGACAGAGAGTTGCCAGGAGGGTTTTGATCCACTTTACTGATGACAACCTCCCTCCCTCAGACACAACTTTTTAAAATTTTTTTTACATTTTTAATGCTTAGATGGCCATTGTATGCTTACGCACACATAGGAATTTGTCCTCCACATTTAACCCATACGTGCAATGAGTGTACACATGCCCGGAGCGGTGGGCCCTAATTACAGCGCCTGGGGAGCAGTTGGGGGATTAGGTGCCTTGCACAAGAGCACTTCAGTCATGCCCCAGGACCGGGATTTGACCCTGCCACCCTCCGGTCACAAGTACGCTCCCCTTACCTCTAGGCCACAACTGCCCCTAAACTGCACAATTGCAGCAGTTACCAGCTGTTTCAGTTACCGTATCGGTATGCCCCACTGTGTAACCCCCCTGCACAGCCCCACAATCACTCACCTTTCCGAAGTCCCACGTTGCGATCACAGGCCACTGCCACATTTCTAGTATCAGTGCAGCTAAGGCACGCTCCCAAACCCAGCCATTCACATAGGCTGTGCGCTGCACTCTGCAGGGAAACTGGGGATGTGGACGATCCCACTCCCTATGCTGGCACTCAGTTCAAAGCAACTCTTTGGCCCTTATTCATCAAGCGATAGCGCCAGGTAGTGTCTGACGAGCGCCAGGTAGCGGCAGCTAACGGCGACTACCGACTCAAGTACGCCCGGCGGCGGTCACAATGACGCATTTATCAAGCAAAATGAGGCTAGCGCCGGCGAGAGCGACGGCTAGCGCGGCATTCATCATGAAGCCGCCTGGACCGAACAGCGCCGCTGCAAATTCCCTCACAGCGCCAGGTATGAGCTGTCGCTCCCTGGCGATGTCCAATGCATTTCAATGGAGCAATCTATAATTAATCATAATTAATTAGTAATAATTTTTTTTTTTTTTTTTAATGTCAAAAAATCGGAGAACACTTCTGCAATGTTAGGATTTATTTTTAAGTAAAAAAAAAAAAAAATATGTGCAGAATTGATCTAACAGGTCTGAGATTAATGTATTCATATTACAAAATGATTCTAAAAACATGTATAATGTTACATTCAAAAAATATGGTTGTTTAGGGGTTAAAAACTAGTTAATACACATCGCCGCCAGCGCTCTGGGGTTTAAACAAGGAATGGACAGCGACAGCACATTCGGAGCGTGATTTGTTGATGAATATGAAGCTAGCCGTTCGCTCTGGCCATTCGTTGTCAGGCGCACACATACAACGCTGGACCTGTGAAACAGCGACCCCCCAGCCCGTATTCAACATTACCGCACACCGACTGAGTCGCTGTCATCAAGCTAATGCCGGCCAAGCACAGCGAATACTGGCTGGCGCTGAAAAAATCACGCTACAGTCGCTCATCTGTCGCTACCTGGCGCTATTAATGAATCGGCCTCCCCGTGCTGTTTATTCGTATGCAAAGCATAAAGTGTGGATTGGACGAGAAAGGTGACTTGTGTAGGCAGTGTGGGGCGTTTCAGACAGCAGGGCATCCCAAATCCAGATGCCCCATGAATAAGGACCTATCACTAGGATTGTGAAAATGCTGGTGATAGGGCCTCTTTTAAAGGATTAACCACCCAATTAAAAAAACAAAACAAAATAATACTCACCTTTTGTTCCCTGAATTTGATCAGCCCGATCTCTGGATCCAGACATTCTAATTTAAAGTGCCCCTCTGTGTAAACCGAACTGGTTGCCCTTATACTCACCTCAGCAGGGCCAGATTATGAGGGGGTGCAAGGGGTGTGCGCCCCGGGGCCTCCACCACTTGCCCTGCAAAGGGGCCTCCACCAACCTTTGGGTTATGGTCTGATACAGAAGGCTTTCCAGTCTTGAGACTGGCTGCGGGGGGACAGCAACAAAGCTATCGGCAGGTAGCTACTGCCCAATTTAATTTGATCTTCAGTTTCCCATATAGTCTGAATACTGGGGGGAGTTTGATATGATATGAATATAATACCGGACTTTGAACTGCTGGATAAAGGGGCCAGTGGGAAGCACCTGCCAATCGGTCCCATTTAGAACTCTTTGCCAGAGTTACAAACATCGCTTTCCATGATGCATGCCTGGGCAGGGGCAGCATCCCTTCAATTGATGCACTCTCCAGCACCAGGTCTTAGTGGCTGGCAAAGCTAGAGACAAGCGGCAGATGGGAGGTTCCGGAAATTCAGCGCTAGGTGCAGCCATCTTGCAGAGGCTGTACAGAGCCACCGCCCAGTCGCCCATGTAGATGGGGCCAGGTTACCAGGTGACTAGCCACCCTCTGTTCACTGGGGGATTCAGTGGTAACCTGGTGGGCCAGTTCGAGTCTGCATAGTAGCATCCCAAATCAGCAGGGGCCGGCATTTGGGATGCCCTGCTGTGAGAAATCCCTTTGTCCTAAAACATACCTTTCTGTCATTCCCATGGCACATGCGTGGGCTGCAATTACATCCCTAGCATCTTTCTAGCTGATGGGTACTCCCGCATCAGGCCTATCTGAATGCACAGCTATAATAGATGGCCAGCTATTGCCTCAGAAACCTCAAGGCTTCCACACACAGGGACATCCCAAATCAGGATGGACCAAAACCAAGGTGTGTAAAAAAAGTTTTGGTCCACTTTAAGAGTTGAGATCAGTTAAGAGTGTAGACAGCAGTCTTCACAGGGTGAGGAGGTGGCTTTGGGGAGACAGGCATATAATTATAGAGGGACCAGATCCCCTGTTCAAGCCTCAGGACAGGAGAGCAAGGACTGAAACCCGAATGCAGCCTGGTGGCTGATCTATGTTGGACTCATGAAGTCCTGAAACTTGCTAAAGCAGCAGAAATCACCATAGATGCTATGCACAGAGCTGGCACTTATGATGGGTGAGGGATTGTGATGTGTGTGTACATACAGCACTGTCCTTGTAATATTTGTGAGCAGACACCTACTGCACCCAATGCTCCTGTCAGCAGGGGGGACTGGGGTTAAAAAACGGACCTGGACTTTTCGTGGCACACCGGCCTACTGAACTGTTCCGTGTCCAGTATAGTATCTTAATGTCAGTGTGTGTGTGTGTGTGTGTGTGTGTGTGTGTGTGTGTGTGTGTGTGTGTGTGTGTGTGTGTGTGGTGTGTGTGTGGTGTGTGTGTGTGTGTGTGTGTGTGTGTGTGTGTGTGTGTGTGTGTATTTTTCACTCCATAAGACGATCCTTTGATCCTGGCCAAAGTCCCAAGGAGGGACGAAACGCATTGGAGGTTATCAGCTGTACCCCCTATCCATTCGTTATACGTCTTCTGAGTATCATTGAAGGAAAGCTGGATTAACATGAAGCCTGGCGGTGAGAGCTGCTACTTTCAAGCTTGATTGTTTCTACTTAAAGCCTTTTTCTTTGTGGACTGTTTGTGAGTGCAATTCTTATACATTAAATTTGTTTTTAGCCTGAAGGTTTTGCACTAAATTTGCCTTCTTTTATTTTTCTCACATGGTTTAAAACTTGGAGTTCTCCTTGTAAAATGAATGGATCTGGACTCTGCCAGTTGGAATATGTGATTTAAATTTCATTTGCAGATCGCAACACATATTATATATTTGACGCCCTTATACCAGTCTTCTGGTAAGAGTTTCATTCACATGGTGGTGAATCACACAGTGTGCTGTATAATACACCTGGGGACTGATCTATATATCAAGAACTTTCTTTGCCGTTATAGCTCTGTGTTTTATTGGTTTGCTTATTTTGTTTGCTAAAATGGGGTGAAGGACCCCTCTATCTACACGTCGAGCTATTGTCTTATTACTTGTATGAGCAGCGCGATATTATTTACAATTTTGTTACAGTGCGTAGCATAACCGATTACAGGAGCACCCCTCATAGCATCCAGTGAGTGCCATCCCTCCATTACAGGCAGTTAGGGGCATCCCTCATTATAGCCAGTGAGGGGCATCCCTCAAAACAGCCAGTGAGCGCAATTCCCCCACAGGTATCAAGCCCCCTCCCCCAGAAAGCTGCACAATAATAAGGCAGTGGACAGGCAGGGTAATCGATTTCTTTCTGCCTGCTCGCCATTGCCGCACACAAACACCGTACACTCACACAGTCAAAGTTACTGGTGCTCCCCGGCTGCTCGAAACCACCGCCGCAGCAGTGGTGTGTTTTAAAGGGAGACAGCAACAGCAGGGGTGGCAGGCAAGCAGGCAGGCATAAGGTTACCCTGCCCTCCTGCTGCCTTATTATTGTGCAGGCAGCACTCAGGGGACCACTTACTGGCTGCCACCCACCCTCTTGCATTTGCCACCACCCGCCCTCCTACATCACACGTCCCACCGGCCAAAGCCCTCCCAGGTGCCGGCCTACTGGGTATGCCCTACAGCCAGACACTTGAAAATGTAAAAATTGTCAGGCTTGAATGCTTGACAGAAGCAGTGTGGGCAGTAAGTGTCTGCTCACAAAGATTTCAAGCACAGTGCTGTTTCTTAAGACACACACATCACCATCCCGCACCCGTCAAGTGCCAATTTTTTTGCATGCCAATGATTTCTGCTGACTCAGCAAGTTTCATGAATTTCAAGTGGGAAAAAAGTACAGAAGGAAAGATTACTGAAATGTTTCTTTTTCTAAGGTCTAAAATATAAGAACATAACATGGATCAATCACCCCCTGCAGCCGGCCTGGAATATTAAAGATTCCAGGGCTGTCCCTGGGGCATCTGGTGTAGAATCCCCCCCCCCCCAGGTCTTCGCTGGTGGGCGCATCTCCAGCTTTACTGTAGCTCTCCCTGCACTCAGTCATTCAGATAGGGCGGGCGCGCGGAAGCCCCCACTTCACAGGGGAGCTAGGTATGCGGCCGCCAGTGCACCTATGTCTGCGTGAAATTCAAATCGGTGGCTTTATGCTGCTCATTAGTATACACCACATAAAGTGCTGATTAGACTAACGCCCACACATGCATCATGGGAACGGCGGAAAGGTGAGTGAAAGTTGGCCATCTTGGGGGTTTCAACACAGGGACGCCTCCTACATCGGGTTGCCCCGGGGCAGGGACCAATGGCCAGGATAGTCAAAATCCTGGTGATTGGTCAGCTTTAAGTCCCGGCCCTGGAATCCAACAGTCATCGTCTGCTGACTCTTCACTTCTTTCTAAATTCCAGAGGGGAAGTGTACAAAGGGGAAAATTTTAAAGTGATCCTAAACCCAGAAAGAAAGTCTATGTCATCACCTTCTATCCCCATCCCAGTCCCCAAAACAATCTGTGTTCCTTTTTTTTTTTACTAAAGCCTTTGCCCAATATTCGTAATAACACAAACCAGATGCAGTTGGCCATATTGCCGCCTGGCCGAGCAGTCCCACCCCTTGGTGCTTTCTAGCGATGAAACATTCAGTTACAATACACACAGTTCAGCATTGGAGAGCACTTCAATCTAACTGCTGTTATGTGACAATTTAGTTGTAACTGATTTAATTCGCATATGGCTGACATTAGGACATCATACTGTTAGTAGTTTTATGAATATTGGGGAAAGGCTTTAGCAAAAAAAAAAGGAACACAGGCTGGACATGGGGCTGCCAGAGTCTGATACTCTGCGTCGCGGCAGCCGCAAAAGAGGCCCGGGTGAGTATTCATGCTCCCGGTCTCTTATTTTCACAGTGGCGATGCGCACAGGGGCAGCTCAGGTCCTGCTAACTAGTAATACGGAACTACAGTCATTTTTACTGTAGTTCCACCTTATAGAGGAGCTTCTGGGGCACTTGAATCTAATAGAGTTCCTGTGTAAACCCCCCCCCCCCCCGGAGCCCCCATACCTTCTCCCAGAGCCCTCTCTGCATCTCTGTGCTGCGCCCACATGTCCACTCACCTTCTAGACATGGCGTGCCCACCCCACCCCATTCAAAAAGGCCGACACGGGCACACCACGGCTAGAAGGTGAGCAGGGGATGCGGTAGGCAGCGACACTTGGCTGCTTAGCCATCCAGACAGCTTAACCTTCAGCGTAGACGAATGTGGGGTGATTGAGTACGGGGGCACTGATTGGCACGCCGCTCAACCAATCTGCACACTCGCTCTCGCCCGAGTTTGCGCCATAGGAGTGAGAGGAAGGTGAGTGTATGGGGCAACATAAGGGGCTTACACACAGCAGGACATCCCAATTCAGGTTGGAGAGATACAATGCACGGAAAAGTGTGTCTTGTTGCTCTTTAGGAGCTGGTGGTCTTCCTGTATTTGGGGCACCTGGAAATGGGATGCCCCGCTGTGTGTTTCTGGCTTCTTGCTGGTGATCCTACACCACAACCCCCCTTTAGCCCACACACATACCATTTATGAATGGCTGGCACGGCACCCCCACAGCTTGAGGCGAGTGGGGGATCAGGGCATCCCAAATTGTGGTGCCCCAGATGGGAGAAGCAGAACCCAAGAAAGTGAAAATCTTGTTTTTTTTCACCGCCTTAATGTAAAAACAAAAACAACAAACAAAGTCTCCTGTGATTCAATGTGTTATGACATAAAATGCATGTCACTGTATTTACTGGCAGCGTTGTTTGACACTGCTACATGTATATGGACTATGCAAGCACTATAGTGCGTATGAATATAGGAAGATATGAATAATATAGTGTGAGGTTTCGGCCCTGGAAATGGGAAAGCTTCCAGGAATAAACGGCTTTTTAAACATTGACTGTTCTAGGAAAATGGGGTCAGTTGGGAACTATGAAATTAGTAATAGAGGCGCACATGGAAATTCTGTAATAGCCGGCGTTTAGTGCTGGTGTAATGTACAGTTGTTTTATCTGGGGAGAAAGTTGTCACTATGTAAATTGGTTCATTTTGGTCAGCGGGAAAATGACTAAAGTAAATATCATGCTGGTGTCTGTGTTTACATCATTTCTAAAGGCCAGACAGCCATTCACAACAGCCTCCTTTATGTTTCTTTAGAAAGTCTCTGCAAGGCCACGAGTCAGTCAATATTTTATTTCAGAAACTGATGGAGACATTGTATATTTCCTTCATATCGAATGGAGTTCTAGGTGCGGCCTGGTGGGGAAAACCCAGTAATTAATGGTCACAGCGCTAAGTAGTCACGGTGTAGGCAGGCGCCAAACACGCATTTACCTCAGAACAGCAATGAAAATGAAGCTCATAGGATGCTATCTATGAAGTATAAATGACCGTGTGAAGTTTCCCATAATTTAGAAAACATCTCAGAGGTCTTTGGACACCAGTTCAACAGTAGCATAAAACTGTTTATTTTTAAATAAGCCCCGTTATAAAAAAAAGTAATAAGCTATAATAAGGGGGTTATTTAAGAAGGGATAGAGCCAGGTAGTGCCTCGTAGCGGCAGGCAGCGTCTGGTGAAGGCCGGGCGCTGTACACAAAACCACATTAATTAAAGCGAATCTGGTGAGCGACTCTAACAGCGCCATGTAGCATCCGATGTATTATTACAGCTATTATTATATCCGATGTACATTATTACAGGCTCAGCGTATAGTGCCAGCGAAATAGCTTCCAGAGCGCCAGGTATTACCTTTTGCTCAGTGTCGCTCTCCCCTACATTTCAATGGCTGTTCATTTGCTTGTGTTTAAACAGCATGTTTGACATTTTTAGAATTTTTTTTTACTTTTTATATTTTTATGCAGAATTGTCATTACAGTTCTGGCACTAAAGTGTTATTGTAACAGTGTTAAAACAATGTCATTCCATGTGTTTTCGCTTTGTTACAGGTGGATATGTGTTCAAAAACAGGCTTTAATCACACAGCGTTTGCCGCTCTATGCTACAGCAACCAGATTTAGAGCGCCAATGCTGTGTATGTGTCCTTTTTTGATAAGTATGGTGTGGAGCTCCGAGAGTCGGTCGCACTGAGCTGGCGCTACCTTTTTTCTCCCTGCAGCGCTGTACTGGTGTTTGAGCGCCCAACATACATCACATTCATCAATGTGGGCCAGGTTACTACAGCGACTGAGGCGCTATGTTACAGCGTCCGATACATGTTTACAGCGTCTACTAGCGGTTGCTCTAAGCGCCACTATACAGACACTGATCTGCCAATACCTGGCATTAGTTCCAAGTGTCTCAACTTTCTTCCAGTGGAATCCCAAGAAACCACACTTCTGAGGTAACAAAGCATCTCCACGTGGGGGCAGCGTTTGAACTGGTATAGGGGCCCCAGTGTAAAAAAAGAGTGTTAAAAATTATGGTTTAAAATAAAAAAAACCTAATTGTCACCACACCATCCTTCATCTGTTCTCCACCATTTGTCACAGGAGTGGGATTCCCGGGGAATCTCCCTTCATGTCTCTTCTAGTGATGTCATTAGTCACATGCAAGAATCCCCCCCCCCCCAGCCCCACAAAAAATTGCCCCCTGCTCCGGCAATGGGCTAGGATTATCTTGGTGGGAGGCCAGGGACTTGTACCCCTCACTACAGATGCCGGCATCAAGATTATAAAATCCAGTCTGACCAAGAGGGACCCGGCAGACCTGCAGAGAGTGGGGCCAATGGGGGACAGACGAAGGATGATGATGCAACAGTGAATATTTTTAATTTTAAAACTGTACTTTTTCACTGTATGTTTTTGAAAGCCAGCAGCCAGTGAAGTTCGCGGACGATCTGACACAGTGCATCTTAAAGGGGCACAATCAAGAGATCTGAAATGTGAGATCAGGTAATAAGGACCTGGGCCAGGCTTCTATAGCCTGTATACAGAGCTGGACATGCTTCATTGATATGCCCCCTACTGCCTTGTTCAAGGACCCCCTAATTTTATTTAACTGTAGGGTCACTATGGGGTCAATTCAGAGCCAGGTGAGAAAACTCATCCCTTTTTTAGGAGAGAGATAAGTGCCATTCACTTAGAGGGAAGCGGAGGATGCGGGCATCAGAGCCGCTGCTCTTAGACGTGCCATCTGGGGGGGTTTCACACAGCGGGGCACCCCCGGGGAAAGGACCAAAACCCAGGATAGTCAAAATCCTTGGTTTTGGTCCACTCTAGCACCCGGCAAGGTCAGGCATCTGTCGAGGGTCCCTGGGGCATCCCAAATCGTGATGCCCCGCTGTGTGAAACCCCAGAACGTGGCTTTTCACTCACCTCTAGTCACAGCAGAAGGCTCTCATTGGATGAGAGCCCACACATGTGCCATTGGAACAGGGAAGTGGTGAGTGAATAGCAGCTTTCTGGGGGGTTTCACACAGCAGGGCATCCTGGTTTGGGATGCTGTGGGGAAAAACAAGCGGCCATTAAATCTTTTAGATCCGCTACCCAGATGTTTAAGCTGGATGTGGGAGCATATCAGGTAACAAGGTATGCGGTTCACTCTGTATGCCAGATCTACAAACAAAGCATTAAAGTGATGGGGCCCACTGAGACCCTGTTGCCCAAGGGCCCACAAAACCCTGGAGCCGGCCCTGGTTAAGACAAAAATGAAACTTACTGTACACTGACCTTGCCTCAAACTTACCAGTTTAAGGAACAGTCCTGCAATATTTTTGCATGCCCTTTGCCGCCTGGTAGACAGAGAGTGCGCAGACACAGTACCTGCTGTCAGTTTCATTCATGAAAAGTATATTTTCTCACTTTATTGCGCCCAAAATCAAAGAAAAAGAAACTGTGCGGGTAGCCCCAAAACCCGGCTGTGTGAAACCTTAACGGATCACCCCTTAAGCTTACTTTACCCATCTTCCCACAGCGCATGCACATGTCCTCCAATCAGCACTGTATGCTGTATATACTAATGCCCAAAATATGCTGTAGACAGAAGAGAGAGCTCCAGCAAATGGAGCCCTGAGGTCTGTGGTGTGCTCCCGCATCTCAGCGTGGAGATTATGGAGATGCCCCCACAGTACAGGACCCCCAGGAAAGGTGAATGTTTGCTGGGGTAGTCTAATCTAAGAGACTACAGGGCTGGCCACCATGAGTTGGTCCTCTTTAAAGTGGACCAACACCCAGGATTTTCACTATCCTGGGTGTTGGTCCACTTCCGCGGGACACCCCGATCAGGGGTGCCCTGCTGTGTGAAACCCCCCAGAAAACCCCATAAATCTTACCTTATTGGCCCCGGACAAGCGACGGATAAGCCGCCGCCTCTCGCGCGTCCCATATATATATATATATATATATATATATATATATATATATATTCACAAACGGCGGGTGCGCGCCCTGCTAGAGGGGCGCTCGGGAGTCGGCGGTGGCTTATCCGTCGCTTGTCCGTCGACGGTAAGGTACGTTTTTAGGGGCTTTCTGGGGGGTTTCACACAGCGGGGCATCCCGATTTCGAGGGAGCTGATTGGCCCGGGAATCTTATAGATTCCCGGGCCGATCAGGGGTGGGTGTTGGTCCACTTTAAGGAGGTGTATCGCAAAAAATATTTAAAATCGATATAAACACATCAGCTAATGAGAGGAGGCGTCACTTATACACCCAAACTGAATAAAACTCCCGCTTGTGGTTTTCTTCTCCTGGGAGCAATAAAATCCAGGGCTGACAGGTTCAAGTGTATAAGGGGTGACAGAACCTGCCCCCCAATTTGATTTTTCCTTTTATTAAAAGAAAGATACAGACCTGGCTGGATATTTCTTGATGCCGGGTTTATAAGTGACCTCTCCTTTCACCATCCAGCATATTATTTTTTTATCACTGGGCCATTTTTTTAGCGATAGTGCTCCTTTAGGTAAACAATGCTATCTTGAAATATTTAGTGTTATTTAGTGTGCTTCTGTGTTTTGGAGTAGAATTATCTCAGGACTTTATAGATTGCTGTATCTGTACTGTATACTGTACAGGCACACCAGTTAAATGCAGTCAAATTGTATGTGTATGCTGTACCATCTCTTTCACAGTGCAGATATGGCTGACAGGAGCTTAGCAGAAAACGATTTACCTATTTTTGTAACCAACCTGCCCCCTAGTGGACATAACATGAAAAATCTGTGTTGCCATTATTTATTTATCAAGTGTACTACCAATGTACTACAAATGTACCACAAACACAACTTCGTAGCTAATATAGTTCTGAAATATTTATTTTGTTGCACATAATTGTTATTCCTATTCTTTATTATAAGTGCCACCTTGGGGTGGCAGTTCTGGTACTTGACAGGGAGACTGTAACCAACCCAGTTCTTCAGCAGGGCAATTTAAAATGGAGGGTACACAGGCCCAGGTAGTCCTTTGATAGCTGCAGACTTGGGTAAGGGATACACAGAGCAGACGTACACAGAACAAGAACAGATGGTCTAAAGGGCCGTAGGCTCCACTCGGACAAGAGGATATAGCAGAGGGTTGGAGAGCGCACCTAAACTTTGGGAATACAATGCAACGATCCAACCTGGGGGAGGGGCCAGGCACATGCATTTATAGGAACCACAACAGCATAAAGAATGCCAGGTGAGGTTAAACAAGGCAGCTCTAGGGGAGAACCACAACACTCCAGGCTTTCTCTGGAAAATCCAGTCTATGGGGGGGAGATTCCATGAAGGTGTACAAAATGGATTGTCAGCTCTACCTTAGTATCAGAAGCCAGAGTCCAAGCCTTGTAGCAGGGCGGTTGCGGCTGCGAATGCTCCTCTCGCAATTTCCATGCAGTAGATATAAAGCCCGCCAGCGTTTGCAATAAAATTCCAATCTTTATTAATCCATCATTAAAATTCGAAGTACAGGTAATCCCAATAAAAAAGGGGGGCTGGAGGATCCTCTGTCTATGCGTTTCAGACTCGGGGGTCCTTAATCATGACAATGTGACCCCACGAGTCTGAAACAAGTAGACAGAGGATCCTCCAGCTCCCCTTTTTTAATGAGATTCCATGAAGGCCCTGGCCCTCACCTGGGTAGTGAGGATGAAAGAAGGGGGAAACTATGTTCCTCCTTACTCCAAGTGGCAGACATCAGGTTCTGGCCCTGACCTGGAACCGTTGGTCATTTGGAAAAATGTGAGGACTTACAGACAATTGATTAGATCGAACCACAAGTATTTTTCCATTTTTCTCTTTTTTATTTGTATTGCTATCTACTTTGTACAGCGTTAAACCTGTTCACCTTGCATTGTTATTCTCATTTTGTGTTTTTCAGCGTCGCCTCTGAGCCCTTTTTTTAAACTACATTTAAAAGTAAAAAACACAAAAAAAACAGTCTGCTGTCAGTTTCATTCATGAAAAGTATATTTTCTCACTTTATTGCGCCCAAAATCAAAGAAAAAGAAACTGTGCGGGTAGCCCCAAAACCTTCACACAACCCCACCAAAAACTCCTCCGCACCACCGTATAATCCGAAACAGTATACATTTTATTGTTTAGATTGGGCAAAGACAAATAACACAATTTAAAACTTTAAAACTTTAACCACTTAAACAATTAAAAATCCTAAATCACATATCATCTTTGGGGCACTGCACTATAATCATATGATATTCCTGAATGTAAAAAAAAAAGAAATCTCGGAAGGGGCTTTGAATCACTGAGTTTACACTGGTGACTTTAAAGTGCTACTGCAGGCAAAGATAATTGTTACACCATTGCGTTGGGCTACATTTGGCACTGTCCTAAACTGTTTTCGTTTTTTAAATTGAAGCAGAACTGGTCGACATATCGGGTTTTACAGGCTCAGCCAATGACATTCTCTTTTTCATCCTGTTCCCAAATCAGCTCAGCAGAGTGGGACAAGATTGCTGGCCCCTCCCGTCCATCCCTCCTCCTCCCCCCTCGCCTCCTCCTCCAGATTCATCACAGATTATGCAGCATCACAGATCCAAAAGCCGTGCCTACTTTTTTTCAGAAGAGAAATCATAGACTGAATCCTCAATATCTCACCCATTTCTTCTTCAATGTAAAAATGGAAAAACAGTTTAAGACAATGCCAATTGTAGCCCAACACAATTTTGTAACAACAGGAATTTACACAGGGGCTCTGAATCAATCCTATAGTCTATTTAGAATTGTGCAACCACTTTCAAATCTGCCTATATATTTGAGTATCCTCCCTAATAGGCAGGTCACAACAGGTCAAGGTTGGCCCATTCATCTCCAGTGTCAGGGTCACGAATGTGGGGGAACCCCAGGGTTGCGTTGTTTCTCCACACTAACGACTGTGTCTCCAAAGAAGAAACCAAAATCCTAAAATTTGCACACTACAGTCATAGGACTAATTAGGAATGGGTGGGATAGGCATTCCGGAATTGTGTCTCCGATCTGGATGGGTGGTGCTTAGGAAATAGCCTGGTAATCAACTCAACAAAAACAGTGGAGCTAATCATCAACTTTCAGTGCTCCCCTGGCCTTCGCTACCCCAGTAACTATCAATGAGGTAGAGATACAAAAGGTTAGGAACACCACATTTACCATATCGGACAATCTATAATGGGACAAAAACATCTCCAATTTGCTAAAGAAGTCAGAGCAGTGACATTTCCCCGTACAGTTACTGAAAAAGGCTGGCCTTTCCAGGAGGATCCTGACCATGTTCTTCAAAACATCCTGGTATTGCCTTCATCCTGGTATTCTCCATCTTCTGCTGGTTCAACGGTGCAAACAAGAGAGACAAGGTTAGACTCCAGTAGACCATCAGAACCGCTGAGAAGATCATTGGCACTGCCTTACCCCCCGCCCCAGATACCATGTTATTATTTCGGACACTTCACACCCTGGTCACCCTGGTTGCTACTACAGGGTACCACCATGCAGAACCTCCAAATCCAAAAGTGGCTTCTACCCCTCTGCAATCTGCCTGCGGAATGACACCTGCCCCCCTTCTGGGTCCTCATATAACAATGGGGAACCAGCACCACTCAATTGACTGGCGATTATGCCAGATTGTATGCTAGAACTGCTCACTGGGAAAATGCTGTTTCATGCTTGTGCCCCTGTATCCTGTGCACTGTTTTCATACTTTGTTGTAATTAGAATTCCTTGTGCGGGCTGCACTTGGCGAATAAAGCTCTATTCCAGGGGTTTCCAGAAGGTGGTTCTAGTACCACTGTTGGTACTTGAGATCCTCTCAGGTGGTACTCGATAAGGCTGCAGACTTACCCGTGCCCCAACCTGATCTCCTGGCATCCATACTTAAAGCTGACCAACAGTAAAAAATGACTTAAACCAGACCAACACAACAAACAACGCTCATATGCATCCCTCCCTAGGGCAATTTAGATTGCTTCACATAAAAATTCTCTTGCTGTGGTAAATTTAAAAAGACGAGATGGAGCCTCATGCATTTGAAGGCCCCCTGCAAACAGGAAGTGCTGATGGGCTTCCTGTTACTGTGCATTGTCATTTGAATCCAGGCAGCAGCATGGCTGAGATGCTGGGAAAGAAAGCTCCAAAATGGGCACTACTTTTTTTTCCAACTGTGCCAGGCCGTTGGTCTGGTGTGATTTGCACACTAAAAAACTGCCCAAGTTTTGTATAACTCATTCACATTAAGGGGCTATTTTGTCGGTTTTGATTACAGCTTTAGGTGACTGACAATACTCATGCACCACCCAGGTGGTAATTGATCAGAAAATGGAGTGTGGTACCTGATGTTGGGAACCCCTTGGCTAATCTATTCTAATTTGTCTTGCCTACTTTTTGTTTCTGTAATTTGTGAACCACAAAGTTCTTGCTCTGCTTTACTTCCAAACAACATTTTAATCTTTAATGATTTGCTGGCTCTGAAAGTCCTTATATCCCACCCTTTTAAAAAGAAGGCTGTTTATTTGCCTATTATGTGCTTGTGCATACATTGGAATGTGTCCTTGGCATTTAACCCATCCATGCAGTGAGATTGAACACAAACCCTCTGGTGAAGTGAACCAGTTCACATGTGCCCGGGCGGTAGGCTGCTGCAAGCACAGTGCCCAGAGAGCAGTTGGGGGAGTTAGGTGCCTTGCTCAAAAGCATCTGGGTCAAGTCCCATGTGACTCTAAAGCAGAGGCTTACTGAGGCCATAGCCCAGCCTGGACAGCCAATGACCAGCCTATGAGCTGCTCAGCTCTGCCCTCATAGTGCTTTCCAGGTGATCCATAAGTGCCTTTGTCAGCCAAGGCTTTAGTGCTGCAGGGGGAAATCAGGGACAGGGGTAGAAATAACCACTCTTAAATAGATGGTACTGAGTCTTTTTTATTGTAGGGACAAATACAGTGGCTGGGGTGTGTGTGGCCTCCACAGACACGATGTCGAAGCTATAGCATTGCTTGGGCAAAACATGGGCTGGGGTGTCTTGGCAATTTGGTCAGATATGGGGGAAGGAAGTTAGAGGGAGACTTGGGAGGCAAAGAGCTGAGGGCAGGGCCGTTTTATGAGGGGGGCGCAAGGGGCACGAGCCCCGGGGGCCTCCACCACATTCCCTGCAAAGGAGGCCTCCACCAACTTTTGGGTATGGTCTGGTCCAGTCTTTGGTCTGATGAGCCGTGGTGCCAGCACCAAAGCTATTGGTGGCAGTGAGGGCGTGTCTGGGCAAGCCTTTTTTTGTTTTTACAAACCTGCACCCAAAGCCACCACAGGGCAGGATGAAGAGTCTAGAGCAGCAAAGCCGCCTAAAGTGATGGGTGCGTGCAGAGCTGTCACTGCACATAAGTCACCAAGCACAGCCGCTGGCAGCTTAATGCAGGGAACTTTTTTTTGCTGGACCAGCCGGGCAACTACACTACCCCCCACCCAGAATGGCAAAGCAGGAGCAACACACACCTGCACATGCGTGGCACAAGGGACTCGATCTGACAGTCCAGTAAGTGGGCGGGTGCCAGACAACCACCAATCAGTTACTTGGCTGGACTATTATTTTATACTGTATCTGGGGCCTCCACCAGATTTTTTGCCCAGGGGCCTCCACCGCACTTAATACGGCCCTGGCTGAGGAGAGTTATTTAAGAAGGGATAGAGCCCGGTGAACGGCGGGCGCTGTAGGCAAAACTACATTTAAGAAAGCAATTCTGGTGGGCACCTCTAACAGCACCATTTAGCATCACATGTATTAATCCAGGCGGCTCAGTGTACAGCACTAGCTAGGTTCCAGAGTGCCATGTAGTACCTGTCGCTCTGTAGCGCTCTCCCATACATTTCAATAGGCTTTCATTAGTTGTGTATAAATAGCGTGTTTGGCAATTAAAATTTTTTTTTTTGCTCAAATCATTGTGTGACGTCTCCTGGCTGCAAACAAACACTTTTAGAACATTTTTTGGGCTTTTATATTTTTATGCAGAATTGTCATTACAGGCCTGCCACTAAAGTGTTAATGTCAGAGTGTTAAAACAATGTCATTTCATGTGTTTTCTCTTTGTTACTGGTGTATATGTTTTCAAAAGCAGACTTAGACCACCGACGATGTGTGTGTGTATAGTGTTTTGTTAATATGGTGTGGAGCGCTGAGTGCCGGACGCACTGAGCTGGCGCCACCACTCACTCGCTGCAGTGCTGTACTGGTGTTACAGGACCCAACACACATCACATTCATCAATGCCGGCCAGGTTACTAGAGTGACGCTCTGTTACAGCGCCCGATACCCGCTTACAGCTTCTACTAGCGGTCATTCTAAGCGCTGCTAAACAGACGCTCATCTGGCAATACCTGCCATTAGTAGTGAATCAGCCTCCACGAAAATTCCAGCAAAGGGTTTGGTTAAGGTGCTAGCTGATTTGTGCCCAAAACAGTGGCCCACCAGAAATGCTCTATATGGCAAGTCTACCTCTGCTTTTGGACATTAGATGTCACCATTTACAGAGGAAAGGGAATGGAGTGTTAATTTCATTACAATGGGAATGGAAACATGATAGCTACAAAAATATTATAGGCCTTTACAAAGGGTGCTAGTGAATTGTTCCTGAAACCACGGAACTCACAAACTCCTCCCTGCTCCTCTTTCTGGTTCCTGACCCAGGTGACCGCCAGTGGCCAATTGCTGTCCCCAATGGGGATATAGCAATTAGATGCTGCCAGTCATGTGGGTCTGGGACTGGCCGTCGGTGGAAACTGCCCCATGAGAAGTATTGAAATGTCAGTTTTTGGACTTGTGGGGGGCTATGTGTGGGCAACATCAATAAGAATGCCCCCCCAGACATGAGCAGTGTCCCTATGGGAGTGGAACCATTTTAACTCCTTGCACTCCCCCAAACACAATGTCACTGTCTGCATTTAACCTTCTGTCACTCACAGCAGACAGTCTATGTGCACACTAAGGGGGCTGCCAGGGGTGTCGACTTTTTTTCAAAAACTAAAAAAATGTGAGCACAAGGACTAAAGATGCATTGGACGGTACAAAGACTAAAAACAGCCCTGATTAGAACCTGTACTAAACAAGCTATAGTAACTTGTTTTTACCCCCTGAAATGAGGCATCCTGCATATTCAACATATGTGAACCCCTTTTAAAAAATGCATGCTGCCCTCCCTTGACTGTGCTATAGATAGATATATACAGTAAATGATAAGTCTTTCCCACTGATAGTGTCTCTGTAAGGTGAGCCAGCCTTTTAGAATCAGGTGAGAAAACCACAGGGTCGCTCTCTGTCCCATCACTGTGAGAAACAGGACCAGCTGCCCAGCTGCTTTAACAAAGTTATCACTTCTCTTTGTTCCTTCCCTCACATTAAGGTGAGGGCGATGTTTCCTCCTGAAACTGGATCTGCTGAGAACTCTTTGATGAGGACAATGTTTTGTCATTCTGGTATTCAAGTGTGGCTCTCAGACGCAAGAATGACATCCTTTAACTTAAACAAATGTGTCTCATGTCACGTATTCATCCCAGTGGACCATTCATCCTCCCAAAAAAACATTCCCATCCAACTAAGCGTCTAATGTCACACTTTATCTGCTATATTAGTATTTATGTATCTTGGTATTTATCAATGGCTTATACAAATACTTACCAACCATATAAAGCCTTGTGCTGAATTGTGCATATACCATATTAGATATTGTCTGATATTGTTTTATGAGTATTTATTTACACACATTTCCCATTGTTCTACACCTGTTTTTTAACCTGCCATTTGCCTACCCAAGGGGGTCTGCCGAGATGTTTAGTGGTACACAAACAGGAGGAGTCTTGACCTCAAGATTTTTGTCCCATTAAGAATTGGTCCTCTCCCTGGGGTACTTGGAGTAAAAATCTGATAGCCATTGCTCTACACCACCAGTGAATGGCAATTTTTTCTCCTTTGGGTAGATTTGTGGCTGTGTGGCAAAGTATTTGTGCATGCTTATTTCATTCCTAAAACACATGCCAGCAATAGCTGCAATGTGTTTTAGGAATGAAAGTGTCACCTGCATGTTATTTTTCTCTATTAGTAAAATTTTTTTACAGTTTCAGGAAAATAAAAGTTGGGAAACTAGTTTGAAAAGTTGACAAAAAAATTGTTGTTTTAAATTTCACAGTGGACATTTTGCCACAAATGTTTTATTTTCAAAAAATTAAAAAAAAAACAATATGGTCAATTATTAGGCACTAAGACACTAAACAAACAAGGGAGGGAAAGAGGGCTATAGAGAACATCTGGGACAAAACAATGGGAAATACAACATTGTAGGTAAATTGGAATCAGTATATGGCCCAATAAAGCACTAAAATAAAGCACTACACCTAAAAATAAGGAAAACACAGGTGCCACAGGGAATCCACTACAGATTGAAGAATAGAGATGTGCCTCTACACAACACAGAAGCTGGAAAGACAAACTCTAAACAGTAAAGACGGGGGAGAAACATGGGGCCATGGGGACCAGTGAATGGCTTAGGCAGCAAAATGTGCATGGAGCTGGGGCATTTGCACAGAAAAATTTTATGTGGAATGCGCAAGTTTGTGCAGTAGTTAAAAACTTGCGCTTGCATTTAGCACATGCCATTTTGTGCGATGCGCACGTGCGCCATTTGTGTGCATGGTTCCATGAGTCATGCACCGAGGGGCAAGTTTCCACATGCGGTTTTGATGTTTTTTGCACACAGTCATGAATAAACCCTTATGTGTATAATGTGTGTTGGTCTGGTTTGAGTAGTGCTGAAATTGTTCCCTTTTTTATTACATATTTGATGGAAAAGTTAATATCTTTAGCTTTACCAAGTTTGCAGCTCTATATAGTTTTCAATGCTGATAATCTCACTATAATGCACGCATTGCACACATGTATGTTTTTTTTGCACCGTGGTATATATTTCCCTGTGTAGAGTGGCACAACAGCCTCTATATAGGCTCTACATAGGCCTATATTACTGAGATTTTTTTTATATTTGAAGTTGATAATACTGAATTGCACATATTTTAGTGTTTGTGTTGTTCCCAAAGCCAAAATCTGTATCTTAATGATGGACTACTAATTCACTACTTTTACAGGAGTGCTGATGTGATAATGCTGAGACATTTAACAGCACCATGGAGCTAGCCCTTTTTCATTAGTTCTTAAACTGACTTTAGGTATGACTTAAAGCCTCTCATGGCACCTTAAATTGGGAGTGTAATATCAAAATAGAAGTCCAAGAAGGGGCTTTTACACTTACCACCCCAAGTTTCCAGTGCCAGCATTGCGGAGGAGCGCATCCCATGCCCCCAAATCATTGCTTGTTACTACTGATCGATCACCACTGGTCATATGAGGAGAGGAGAAAGCGTGAGATAGGCTTCTCTGCACTACTGGAGCGTATGGTGGGTCATGGAAGTGGTAAGGGCTTTATTTCCTGTTCTTAGGCTTTCATTTTAGTATTAGGCTAGGGGGCATCCAAATGTGGGTGGTGGCAGAACTAAAGATCCTTTATTGACTTTAGGTCTATTTTAAGGTCAACTGACTCTTGTACATACTCAAGACCAGGAAACCAGCAGGAAATATTTCCTTCAATGCAGAATTAAAGGACTGCTATCATTTGCCAGGGATATTTTTATTGCAGACACTTCTCTGCCTCTGATCTGATAAATCTGTTACATTCTCCTATTGTAGCTGGATGTTGGATTGTGATACATTAGGGTCGGTTCAGAGCCAGGTGAGAATTCTCACTCCTTTTTATAGGAGAGAATACTGGCATTGACTTTCATTGTCATGTGTATCAGGTGTAAATTTTCACCTGCCATTGAATCAGCCCCAAGGTAGACAATGAAAGTCAATGACAGTTTTATCTCCTAAAAAGGAGAGAGAATTCTCACCCGGTCCTAAATCGACCCAAATGTAATGATTTTTTATAACCACCATTGTATCTAAATGTAACAAGTTTATCCTGTAGCAGGAGAAAGTAACAGAGTTATCAGCTCAGAGGCAGAGGGAAGTTTTGATGAAACACTAATCATACAGAATTAGAGAGATCTTAAACTTGTACACCACCATACTATTCCTACTTGCATACATACCTGCATACAGGGAATGTCATAGCTCCTATTAATTCAGTTAAGCCAGCTGCTTAGTGACAGTGTGTGGCTGCTCTGGGGTTGTATGGCATGGGGGGGGGGTGTCGTGGGGGCACCGATGTAGTTTTATATGCTAAGCTTGTCCATTTCTCATGGTTCCCTGGGAGTATTTAATGTTGTGCTTATATTTTTACTTATTTTTGTCAGTAGATACACAATGCATAAGATATTTCAAATTGAATTTATTAGTGGGAACTGCTTATTAGCCCTTTATTTATTTATGTTTTTTTGGGGGGGCATAGATAACCATTGTATGTTTGCATTTCATCCATTTATTAAGTGTACACGGGCCTGGAACGGTGGGCTTCCTTAATTACGGTAATCAAACATGTCACCCTCCAGTCACAAGATGACTTCCTTACCTCTAGGCCACATCTGCCCTTAGTTCTCTTGACTTGAGTTATGTCTGGGTTATAGTTCATCCTAAATTTGGGTCTAAGCCTAAATTTAGTAGTATTACTGCTAGACTGCAATATTTAGTCTCTTTTTATCTCAGGTATTGAGTTTGGTAGTTTGTAGGGTGATTTTGCTGGGAGTGTGGAACTGTGGGAAGGGGCATTCACACAGGAGTGTGAGACGTGGGAGCGAGAGCAGGTGACAAGTTTGATGCATAGGAGAAGGTCTAGACACATCATGGTACATGGAATAGCAGTAACAGTTGGTTAGTGAAGAAATCCTATCATTCCTGTTTTCCCATGAACATCGTCATAAGCCTGGTTAGCGAGAGACCCATGTATAGGGGGGAGAAAACTGCCATTCACTTTCATTGTCTACCTTATGGCTGATTCAGAGCTAGGTGAAAATGAACCCCCTGTAGTCAATGGAAGTCAATAGCATGTTTCTCTCATAAACAATATGTGAGTTTTCTGACCAAGGCTCTGAATTAACCTCATTATGTTTATAACTTTGGGACACTTTTGATCTTAATAACCTGGTAATTGTTTATTTGGTGGAACTAAAGGGAGATTGTTTGGGGTTTTATTTAAGGCCTGTTCGTTTTGCCAGATGCTGAGTTGGAATTTTTGATAGGCTGAGTTGCAATTCGCACATGGAGTGAGGCGCATGCTGCCCAGAATCATGAGAAAATTCCAGTGCCGCTGAGCAGGACTAATCAGTCGAATGGATTGGCTGGATGCAGATTCTGGCAATGTATGTTCCGGAAGGTATTCTTTTCACCACCTGTTGTCATTCTGTGAGAATGGTGTTGAATTCAAAGTCTCAGTGATTCCTTCTATTTCAGGTATGTATATTATATAATAAGTGGTTTATTAATTTAATTCATTAACTATAGGCTAAATGTTTAAATGTTTAATAATTTTAATAATTTGTTGATTGTTTAATTATTAATTCAATATATATAAATATATCATAGCTAAGAGCTTTGGGTTGAGGGCACCCAGAGGACTTTGTGCAAGGGCAACTTGTTGGCAAAGGGTGGTGTTGAGCTTCTGGTCTGGCTGCAGATTTCATGACTTCCTGGGGGTGAGAGCAAAGACTTCCGCTTTATAGTGCATTACACTGGAAACATAGGGATGCCCCACTGCACAATGCACTCAGGCAATCAGGGTTCTCGGTTACAGCTCACTAGTCCCTGAGCCGAATGGAGCTGAGCACATCAGCGGCCGCATCCCAGCTGACCTCTTGCTGTGTGCGTGTCCAGGCTTCCCAGTCAGAAAGACCTGGCCTGGGTACATACCACAGTTAGAGGTATGCTGGGAATGTGGCAGCAGTGCTGAGATGCAGCGAGGGCTCTGTGAAAAGGTGAGTAGATCGGGTGATCCGGGCTTTCCACACAGCAGGTCATCCCAATTTGGGGTGCACCAAGGACTGGAACTCGTACAGTCTTGGAGTCGCCACAGATGTTCCTCTTTAAAGTGGACCAAAGCACACAATTTGTACCCGCCCTCCAATAGGGGCATGTGGCCAAAAAGTGCCTAGGGCAGCAGGAACCCTAAATACAGCCCTGCCTACATGGGGAATGGGATGGGGGATGCCACACTGCCTTTGGGAATGGGAGGAGGGGAATGCTCCACTGCCTATGTGGAATAGGAGGGGAGCCTCTAGACTTCCTATGGTAATGGGAGGAGGGGAATGCCACGGTATATATTAATTTGAAAGTGGTTATGGTTTTGTATTTTACTTAGTCGTTGGGGAGTTCATTATTTGGTAAATTATCCGCCAAGCAGTATGTTTCCCATTTTACAATTGCCTGTAAAATTGTCTCATAGGCAAACATTTATTCCTAACTGCCAAAAATTCAAACAATTTGAAAATCTGTTCAAAGTGATACTGCAGGCAAAGGTATTTGTTACACCCTTGCATTGGCTAGATTTGTTACTCTCCTAAACTGTTTTCCATTTTTAAATTGAAGCAGAAATGGACAAGATATTGGGGTTTACAGGTTCAGCCAATGACATTCTCTTTTTTCATCCCATCCCCCAATCAGCTCAGCAGAGTGGGGCAGAATTGCAATTCAGCACCATTTTTAGCTGTGTAAATTATTTTAAAGAATCTGAGAAAAAAACATTCTCATGGTGCTAAATCAGTCCTTTTGGCAGTTAGGTTGAAGTATTCCCCATTGCTAAGCTATGTGTACTATAGTTGAATGTATCATTGCTGCACTGCCAGCTGGTAATATGGCCGACTACATCCTGTAGGGCACTGGGCTGGGGATGGAAGGTGACAACATAAACTTCCTTCTGAGCATAGGTGCCCTTTAATTTAATATATAATATGAGTTGTTCTCATTTATTTATACTGGTCATTTTAATTATCTTATGTCTAAAATGTATCTAAATATCTAAGCCTGTAATTATACAGGCTAGGCGAGGGGTCAGTCCTTCTTCAGTGGCCATTTTATTAATGAGTTCTTAGAAAGGTGAATAAAGGGTCAATCTTATTGATTCCACTGTATCTCTGACTTCATCTTTCACTTGGAAACCTTGAACATTCTTCTGGCTGAGGACACACTGAGCTCTATGTTCCTCATCTACCGTCAGAGGTCTGGGGGTCACCTCGTCACCGCTTGCAGGGTCATGGCTGAATACTGAGAGCTCAGAATTAAAGGTTCTCGGATGAAGTCACTGAAGGAAATAACAAATAGAGCCAGAAGAGTGTGCCTTGCTCCCACACA
Source organism: Gastrophryne carolinensis (assembly GCA_027917425.1). Lineage (NCBI taxonomy): Eukaryota > Metazoa > Chordata > Amphibia > Anura > Microhylidae > Gastrophryne > Gastrophryne carolinensis. The sequence goes on from CM051238.1 coordinate 363,213,018, forward strand.
CATTGTACACACACTGGCAACGATGAAAAGTTCATCTGCAGCCAAGAGTGAGCAGCAAAAGCAATCAAGTTAGACTCGCTGTCTTGCCTATTGATCCACCCAAGAAGGCTCAATGAAGAAACAAAGTTTGTGACACATTATAGCATTCAGGCCCACACATGCTGAAGAGTTGATTCTTACAAGGGTGTCTTGTATCTAGAAACTGGCTTATGTTCTATGGCTTTAGAAGCAAGGTTTCCTTTTGCATGTAGCTCTTCAAACATCATTAGAAGTAGGTTATTTGGCTTTTTCTTTCAATTAATACATCTATCACGCATTTCTGAAAGTCAGGTGTGGAAGGCAAGTGTAGCTTGCTCTCACTTACACTATAGGGTTGATTCAGAGACAGATACGCCTGGACTTTCGTATGTGTCTGTGTATGTTTTTGTGTCTGTTTGGCCTTTTTTTTGGTTTTTACATTCGTTTTTTCATGCGTATGTTCGTTCCTGCTAATGCGTATATGCGCTTTCAATAGACGGATCGAAATTGAATCATTTGCGTTAGTTCGGATCATTTTCCCATCAAGATCTGATAATTTGCGTTAGTTCAGATAACTTATGTTATTGGGATGGGCTTGGGTCTGATTCTGAGACCTGATTGCCGAGGGACCACCGCCCTATAAAACGGTTTCATTTGCGATCCACTTACGGGATCATTTTGCACGCGGCTTGCTTGCTTGACCATGTATTGCGGCTTTGTGGAGGAATATGAGCGGCTTCAGCTCCAGGGCATTGCATGTGTCAGCAGGGCCGAGGCCAGATTGCACCGGTGACGCATGCATATCGATCGCATGCATGACGTTGAGTTGTTCGAGCTGACCCGACTTAATCGCGCTTCCCTCCATAAGTTGTATAGTGAGCTGCGGCCATGGTTAGCCCGCACCACAAGGACCGGGCAAGCAATTTCAGGTATGACCAAGATGCTTGGCTGCCTGCAATTTTTGGTGAACGGCTCGTTCCAGAGGCTGGGTGCCCTCTCTCCGTGGGGATGTCCCAGCCTACGCTGAGTGGCACGCTATCCAAGTTTTTGGATGGCATGGCTACCATTAGTCCAAAATATATTTCATTTCCGGACGACATGGTAGTCTGGAATGCGCTTAAAGTGGACCAACACCCAGGATCTTTACTATCCTGGGTTTCGGTTCACTTCGGTGGGGGTGCGGGGGTGCCCCGCTGTGTGAAACCCCCCAGAAAGCCCCGAAAACTCACCTCTCCCCGCTCCCACGTGACAGCTGCAGCCAATCCCCGCCGGCGGACAAGCGAGAGGCAGCGCCGGACAAGCAGAGCGCGTCCGCCACCGCCTCCCGCGCGTCCCTCTTACAGGGAGCGCACCCGCGCCGGCCATTCACAAACGGCCGGTGTGGGAGCGCACCCTGCTAGAGGGACGCGCGGGAGGCGGCGGATGCGCATGCACTGCTGGAACGTGGAAAAGGTAGGATTGTGGGCTTCCTGGGGGTTTCACCCCGCGGGACATCCCGATTTCCGATGCCCCGCGAGGAGGGATCCCCCCTGGGTGTTGGTCCGCTTTAAGTTGGGTTTTTATAATATCGCCGACATGCTCAACGTCATGGGTGCGATTGACTGCACCCACGTTGCATTGGTCCCTCCCGCAGCCGCCGAGTACATCTATAGGTAAGTTAATTATGTCATTTTGTTTTATAGTTTAGGCAAACTGTATTGTGACTATCTATTAATCCCTCCTTCTCAAGTGTCTTTGTGAAACACTTTACAATGTATACCTTAATCCCTCCTTCTCAAGTGTCCCTGTGAAACAGTTTACAATGTATACCTTAATCACTTCTTCTCAAGTGTCCCTGTGAAACACTTTACAGCGTATACCTTAATTAGTGATTATAATGTTAATCTTTATTGTCTCCCACATACATATAATTTTTGGGGTTTGCATTTAAGGTGGCCGTTTGTTCTGCCATCTGTCTGTTTAGGGTGGCCGTTTGTTCTTCCATCTGTCTGTTTAAGGTGGCCATTTGTTCAGCCATCTGGCTGTTTAAGGTGGCCATTTGTTCAGCCATCTGGCTGTTGCTCGTCCTAAATTCAGTCAGCATGTTGGTGAATGTATTATTGAAATTTCTCGAATTGTGCAATAATCTGCTCTGTGGTTCGTTGAGTCACCTGCCGAAAGTAGCGGCTGTCATGGCGCCATGCTGACTCCAGGATCGGCACGTGCCTCCCCTGGGAAACTGATCTACGTTGTTGACGACATCTTCCAATACCCCGGGGTTGACCTCCTGCAGATGCTGGACCTCTAGGGCGAGCAACAGTCCCAGATGTGCTGGGCAAAACCTCTGCAGCAGAGCTACCACTGGGGACTGTAGGCTCAGTCTCAGCCTGCTGCCCACGATGGGCTGGCAGCATGCGTCCAGCTTCACTTTGCTGCAGAGGATTTGGTGCAGTAGGATGCTGGGACAGTGGCAGATTAGGTTCCAGGGTGGTCATTTCAGAAGGTCCCATCAAGCTGGCATCCTCCTCCTCCTCCTCCATCTCCTGGATTTCATTCATCAGTGTGAGGGTCTGTTGGGACATGTGAAAAAAATGTTTCAGTTTGGGCCCTAAATATATTTGTTAGGCAAATTTAGTCATGTGCATTCACATGCATCAGCAGTTTCATGAAAGTCCACTTACTCTATATATCTGTTCCTGGGTCCTAGGCAGCAGGGAAGTAGATGGCGTGCTCAAACTGGAGGAGGCTTCCGCACTTGCAGAGGCTGGATGCTGGGCTGGGTTTCAAAGTAAAAGGCACGTAAACACACAAACATCCATTGATGAGCTGGATTACTCCATATGCTTTGAAAAACACGTGGCCAAGCAGAAATGCCAGCTCCCCCAATGGTCCAAGTTGACCTTCACTATGAATGTCAGTATCTCTTATATGTATGCCTCACCCTGTACATACAGATTGGTCACCTTAAATACTACAAACATGCATGTACTGCATGTTATGAGGCTTTACACATCCACAGTCAGCTTGCAAATAGCATTTGGCTTCAAAGTATGCTGCCGGGCATTCTTCCTATGCAGACCTTTCCCTGACCCCAGATCAAGTTTGTCTGACCAAAGCACAGCTACAACCCAAGTGGTATAAAGACAAAGAAGTAAGTGTTTTCTATGATTGACTATATTCACATAACAGGCAGTGCTTTGGTAAGATAAAGAGTTTAATAGTGAGCATAAATATTGTCCCAGGTCGTGTATGGCCTGCAAACTTTTAAATGACCATTAACTACTGCACCCTGGGAGAGTGGAGAGTGGACATCAGGAATGCCATTCCTCAGACTTTAAACACCCGGCTAAAACAGTAACCTCCCCTCAAAGCCACTCCCTAGGGGCATGTGTTCATATGGGCCTGTGAGCCTCATTTCACACGTTTACAATAGTTCACATTCAAACAAACATTACAAACCTGCAGGAATGGTATGGATGTCCGTGTCCCGTCTGCCAGAGAGGCCCTTTAATGCGACGGATGTATTAATGCCAGCACCATCTCCTCAGCTCGTGTATGCTGTAATTTGGTGGGGAAGCCTTCACCAGTTTGTAAGCTGAAAAATAGAGGTTAACCAATGTTGGTCATTGTGGTCAATACAACAAGCAGCAAAATGTAAAAATATGTACCTGTGATTGCGCCGTTTATTCTGTTTGTTCCGTGCTGCATACTTTAGGTCAGATATTTGGCGCTGTATCCACTCCGCATCTTTCCTCTCGTCCCCCGCTGCATTGACCTGTCTGGTAAGCTCCTGCAAGATTTGTGTCTTTTTCATTTTGCTGGTAGATTTTGAATGGCGCCCATATAGCTTGTCATAATGAAGTGTGAGGCCACTTGCCAATGCGAGAGTTTGGGCCTCACCAAACCTGCCACTCAACTGGCCTCGCCGCAATGTTCGGCCTAATGCTTGTTCTTCTGGCTCATCTATGTTTGCTGCCAATTCGGGGGACATTCTGGGCTGGCTCTGTGGTGATGAAATGGGTGACACGTGGCTTGAAAACGACTGGACTGGACTTGCAATAGGACTGGGGGTCCTTGGCTGGATGGCCACGAACTTACAGGCGTGGATGTGGCATATGTATTGGTGGTTTCCACCTGTGCCGGTGGCAAATGTGGGCGAGGAGGAGAGGGTGTGCTGGGGGGGGGCCTTTGAAGTGGTGCTACTTTGGCCATGTAATGTTCTGGCACGTGGAGCAGGAGAGGCTGTGCTGTTTGGGCTGGGGCTTCGGGCCCGCTGGCTCTTAGTGGGCTTGGCACTGGTGCTACTTTGGCCATGTGATGTTCTGGCACGTGGAGCAGGAGAGGCTGTGCTGGTTGGGCTGGGGCTTCTCGCACGCTGGCTCTTAGTGGGCTTGCCACTGGTGCTACTTTGGCCATGTGATGTTCTGGCACGTGAAGCAGGAGAAGCTGTGCTGGTTGGGCTGGTGCTTCGGGCTCACTGGCTCTTAGTGGGCTTGCCACTGGAGCACCGTTTATGAAGGGATGTGGTAGGGCGGGGAGGAGGAGAGGGTGTTCTTGTTGGGCTCGGGGTTCTCACCCTCTGCTTCTTTGTGGCCTTGGATGTCCTCGTACCTGGCTCCTTGGATGTGGGTACCTTCTTCTTTGATGCTCCTTCCTTGCCATTGGTTGCTGTTTTTGCTGCGCGTTTCCCGCACCTTGCTAGTAGCTTGGTGTGACCTTGTTGTCGGACGGGAGGAAGAAGTCTCCTCACGCCGCTGGGCCCTTTTTCTGGTGGCCTCCTTTGCTGGTGTTGCCTTAGCGCTCTGTTTTTTTGGTGCCATGCTGACAATCTCAAAGATAATGAGCTGTGTGTCCATGACCCTTTAAATCCTAATGACTGGGTATGACGCCTACGCGTTCGCATACGCGTGCGTCCGGCCGTGCAGAACCCGGAAACTGCTGGGGCATTACTTTTCTGCTGCGGACAAGAAACATGATGGCGCCCACGATCTTCACCCGCCAACAACAAGAGCTGATTATGCTCGTAAGTGTATTGTAAGGACGTTGATTTGCCATCTAAATGCATGCCTAGGCCTTAAGGAAGTGCAGGAAGAAACAATTGTTTTTAAAAGTGATTTAAACTCTGATCCAAACGGAAGTTTAAACTCCGTGCCAGACACATGTGCAAACCAAGTCACTAGCATCTAGAAGGATAGTTTGAGGCTAGAAATGTGTTTGGGAATGTCATTTAGTCTAATTGTGACAGATATTTGTATGCAGTTTGATTTAACAGCTATTTGTATTTTGTGTTTTTTAGACGATGCTTCAGCGCAGGTACAACTACCTACCCAACGCATTCGAGAAGAGGAACGTCGCCCTGGGGATCGTTTCCCGGATCCAACAGGAGACGGACACCACCTTCACCCATACACAGATCATGCAGCACTGGTCGGATCTGAAACAGCTCCACATGCCTGGGTGCTGCGATTTTTTGGTCTCCATTTCCCAAGTAAGTACATAGCGATTGCAAGCTAGATGTATCTAATACAGAAGGTAGGCCTTTATTTACAAATGCTTTTCTTTTCTAGTTTTGGAAATGGAGTACCGAATCCGATGCACCTGGAGGTGCACAGGCCGGCCAGTGCTGCATGAATCTGCAGCACCAAGTGAAGGTGGTGGATCTCCAGGGCCACGTTCCTACCCCTCCTCTGTAGCGGCCTCAGACGAGCCCCTGGACCTTTCTACAGAGGAGGGGCGTCACGGCGTAGGCAGGGAGTCGGCCCAAGCGACGGAGCCATTAGCCTCTGGTATGTGACTCTTAATGTAACCCCACACACATATATGCTATTAAAAGCAAAGCTGATTCCCTTAATCTCTTTTTCTAGATGACTATGTAGCGGGTGAAGGATCTGTGGAAGAGACAGCAGCAGATCAGGCCCAGGAGGCACATGAAGAAGGTGGGTGATGTCACACATTATAAGTGTCATTTGCTTACTGTTGAATCAGACATTAGAAGTGACCCTATTTTACATGTCTCTACAGCCTCAACTTCCCAGCAATAGCATGTCCCAGAGCGGAGGGTGGTCCCCGAAGCAGAGGTCGCCCACCAACGAAGTAAGTTGTAATGTAAAGATTTTGAGTATGTGGTAAATGACATGATCACCAATCTACCTAAATCCATAGTCCATGCCATTAGCATAATGACATATGGCCTCTTCCTTTTATTAATTCATTAGCATAATGACATATGGCCTCTTCCTTTGATTAATTCCTTAGCATAATGACATATGGCCTCTTCCATAAATGGAAAACGAAAGCTGAAAAATGACCTTCTCGTTGGCGTACGAATGGACGAAGACGTTACTGAAGGCTTGCGATGCATGCTTAGAATCACACGTACACTCATGCGCGAGAGGCAAAATATAACAAAAAAAAAACAGATCGACACAAAAACGAAAGTCTTTTTATGTCTCTCTGAATCAACCCTATTGTACCACTATGAATTATGAGCTTCAACTGCTGCCAACAATGATTAGTAACCAAGTCAAAGTTGCTGCCTGCCATCTGATCCACCCAATAAAACACTATGAAGTAGTGATGCTTGTGAAGACTTATATCATTTAGGACCACACAAGCTAATATTAAAAAGGCTTATAAGAGACATTTTGAGGCAAGGATGCAAACCATCAAAAACTGTAAACAATGGGCTTAATATTAAATTAAATTATATTAAAATATTATGTAATGTATTTCTGTCTCCCTAGCTAAGTATAATTAGTTGCATTTGACAAGTTAGGTCAGGTCTTTCAGGCAGGCTAAGATGTCTCTCACAAGCCCAGAGGCTCTTCAGTCCACATTCCTTTCCCCACCAAAATAAAATCAGGTTTTCAAATCAATTCTGGGGGCAGATTCTGGGGAATATCCTGGAATGCAAAGTACAGTCAGCTCAGTTTTTAGGCAAGACTATTTTCAGTGTCTCGGGAAAATCCCAAGATTTCTCTGCAAAGCGGGTTTTTACAAGTTTCAGGCTAGCGAAACTTGGAGGACAGGTCTGGACATCAAAGGAATATCACAGTATAACTGACCAGGGGGGAGAGCCTTAGGAGAGAACCTTAGGAAGAGGGCCCTAGAAGAAGGAAAGAGCCCTGAAAACATCTGGGGACCTGGAGGTCCTCTTATAGGTTCCCCTGTCAGGAGGGTAAATATATTGCTTACTTGTCAAGATTTCTTTGAATGCCTTTAAATCTACATTAACCACTGTATATACATATGCCTGACACATAACTCTCAATCCTAGTGTATTGTACCTATTTTGTAAGAAATGGTTGCATCTTATATTATTGCACCCCAATCTCTATTTACCATTGGTCTCAGTAATTTCTTTGAAATAGTGGATATTTTAATTCAGAAATGAATTATATTATTACAGACTAAATGTTAAGTAATTTGTTGATTATATTAAATGTATTGTTTAATTTTTAATTATATATATATATATATATATATATATATATATATATATATATACATATTAGAGATGAGAGAACCGGTTCGGACGAACCGGAATTCGCTCCGAATTTCAGGAAATATTCGATTCGGCACGAACCCGAATATTTTGTGGTTCGTGCCGATCGAATTTTTCCTGAAATTAAAAAGAAAAAATGCCGGCATGGTGGGAGCCGGCCGGCATGGTGGGAGCCGGCCGGCGGGCCGGTAAAGCCGGCCGGCCCGCTCCCACCATGCCGGCATTTAAAAAACAAAAAAAAAAAAAGCATTTTTGCCGGCATGGTGGGAACGGGCCGGCCGGCTCCGCTGTCAGCGGAACCGGCCGGCCCGCTCCCACCATGTCGGCACTTAAAAAAAAAGCAAACACTTACCTGCCGGTCCGGAGCGTGGAGGCCGGCGCCGCTCTCAGCTGTCAACTGAGGGCGCGTCATCAGAGGCGCCCTCTGATGACGCGCCCTCAGATGACAGCTGAGAGCGGCGCCGGCCTCCACGCTCCGGACCTGCAGGTAAGTGTTTGCTTTTTTTTTAAATGCCGGCATGGTGGGAGCGGGCCGGCCGGTTCCGCTGACAGCGGAGCGGAGCCGGCCGGCCAGCTCCCACCATGCCGGCAAAAATGCTTTTTTTTTTTTTTTTTTTTTTAAATGCCGGCATGGTGGGAGTGGGCCGGCCGGCTTTACCGGCCCACCGGCCGGCTCCGCTGTCGGTTCGCTCATCTCTAATATATATATATAGTCTTGGTTTTGTAACTTGAGAAGGTGGAGAGATTTTCACATTTTGGTAAATTATCCGCCAAGCAGTCTATTTCCCATTTTGCAATTGCCTGTAAAATATGTCTCATAGGCTAAGATTTATTCCTAAAAACATAACTGTCAAAAATTCAAACAATCTGAAAATTTCTTTAAAGTGATGCAGGCAAAGGGATATTTGGCCTGATGCAGAGCCTCCCCGTTCAGCTAATCCATACGTTTTCCTGTTGGTTTTGGGCTGTGATCGGGTCCTGAAAGGGTGCTACGTTGCTTTTTGTGTGCATTTATGTGCTCAGGTGTTTCGGCATGCACCTTTCCGATTGACGGCTCACAAGAGGCTGAACTCGTTGATTGGTCCATTTTTTTTCAGAGCCTTGATTTCCGATTGAAACCAGCCCCATTTAACGAGGGTCTCGACGCTTCACTTACAGCCACTATTAGCACCTGTATTTGAGCTCCGTATCATGCTTTCCTCTGTGCGCGAGCATCAAAGGCGTCAGCTACGAGGTCTTGTACTTTTGAGCATGGCAGAAACCAGGCTGCACCGAACACGTTTGGACATCGATGGCATGCATGACGTTGAGCTCTTCGAGCTCACCTGCCTTAACCGTGTTTCTCTCCAGGACTTGTATAGCCAGCTGCGGCCATGGTTAGCCCCCACCACAAGAGAGGGGCATGCAATTGCAGGTATGACCAAATTGGTTGGCTGCCTGCAGTTTTTGGCGAATGGCTCGTTCCAGAGACTGGGTGCCTTCTCCGTGGGGATGTCCCAGTCTACGCTGAGCCGCAGCCTAACCAAGTTTTTGGATGGCATGGCTACCCTGGCCCCCAAATTTATATTTTTCCCAGACACAGGGGAAGCCTGGAATGCAGTTAAGCTGGGCTTTTATAACATAGCCGACATGCCCAACGTCATGGGTGCCATTGATTGTACCCACATATCGATCATTCCGCCTGCTGACCAGGAATATCTGTTCAGGTATGTGGTTTAGGTCAGCTTTTTTTTGGGGGGGGGGTTCAAGCAGACCTACACCCTGTGTATCACTAGCATCCATTGTTTAGTAATGTTGTTGATGTTTACGAATATTTGTGTGCATCTTGACACTTATGGTCACACTAATTACAGTTATGTTTGGTTTGTGCAGGAACAGGAAGATGGGCCATTCGATTAATGTCCAGGCAGTGTCCGGCCCTGATCTGCAATTTTTTAGTATATTTGCAGCCTTTCCTGGTTCCACGCATGATTCCCACATTTTGAGGAATTCCTGCCTCTTTGAACGTTTTCAATCTGGAGATCTGTCTGGCGGATGGCTACTGGGTATGTGTCTCAAACTTGTTGTTGCTGTCCAAATTTTCTTTATTATTTTGGTGCCTGTACCCCACTAATCTGTGATAGATAGCAATGAAACAGTACAAGTTGGCAATCACTTACTTACCACTGTTTGATCATCTTAATTCTTGTATGTATTCTCCACTATTGCGTCCTGTCCTGGCCCTCTTAGCTATGTAGCATACCACAGTCATTGTATAGGACTGTACTGGTTGGATGTGCATGTTGGCTCATCAGAACTGTGCTTTGCTCTGACACTGCACAGCTCACCTATAATGCTTTAATGCACACCTAAACATTATTGATGTTATTCCCCTGAGGGCTCTGTCTGTTGTTCCATGTTGTTAGGCTTTTCAAGTTACCTAACATGCCATTTTTGTTTAATGCATGTAAGGTACTTGTGGATATTGTTTAGTTATTATATTTAGAGTTAGTTGTTATTTTTTGTTGGCCTTACAGTTATGTGTTGACTAGTTATGGTGCCAGACACTACATATGTTTCCAATAGGCACATTTGTTATGTGTGTTTGTGTTATTGTTAGTGCTTATTTTTTGTTTGTTTTTTTGCAGGTCACACCCATCCTGCACCCATCTTCCCAGGCCCAGGAGCGGTATAACACTGCCCATAGGAGGACTCGCTCAGTGGTGGAACGTGCCTTTGGCTTGCTCAAGATGCGCTTCCGATGTCTGGATCAGACTGGGGGTGCACTACAGTATCAGCCTGCCAAGGTCATCAAAATCATTCTTGCTTGTGGTGTCCTGCACAACCTTACCATTCGAGGCCGGATATCCAGATACACTGACCTGCCTGAGGACACTTTAGAGATTTCTGAAGATCACACCCCTCCATACTCCGGATCACCAAGTGGCACAGCACAGGCAATACGTGCTCAACTAGTGGACAATGTTTTTGCATAAAACACAAGCCTTGGAAATGTATTTGGTTTAAATTTATTTGTGAATCAACAAAAATGTCTTTTCACTCTTTTTTTTTTTTTAAACTTAAACGTGGGGTCATATACATTAACACAACCATTTAGAGGTAGGTAGAGTCTGATGTTGCAGTTGATGGTTGGGGTGGGTGAATGTGTGCAGCAATATGTGCCAGGCTTTGGCTAATCTGCTGCCATTGTTGGACCATTTCACCCATATGCCTGTTTAGGCTTCTTGTTTCTGCCAGTAGGCCAGACACATTTGTGTCTGGTTATTCATCGATGTTATTTGGGTGCACACCGTGTCATTAAATTGTTGTGTGGTTTGTGAAAATGCTATATTCTCCTGGTGCCAGGCTTCCTCCATAATCTGAAGCTGTCTCCTCTGGCTTATATGTCGCCTTGGCTGTGTTCTTGCACTGGCACGGGTGGGTGGTTCTGCACCAGATTGAGTTGGTGCTGGTGGTTGGGTTGCCACAGAGTGTGTGGTGCGGACGGCAGAAGTGGTTGTTGGCACAGAGGTTGTGGTAGTGGACACCAGGTGATGAAGTTGCTGTGCCTGTTGGTTCTGATGTTCGCACACTGGTTCTGTAGGCATTTGCGGCATCTGATTTGTGTCCTCCTCCAAATCTCGAATGTCTTCAATAATTGGGGGACTTTGTATGTTCTGTAAAGAAATGTAGCATTTATTGAGTTCTCTTTTTTCCCAAAAATGGATGCAAGTGCAATTTCCAAAGTCTACACAGTGGACCATTGACTTACCTCATCCAAACACTCAATTTGGTTTGTGTGGGAAGAAACCTGGTGTCGCATGGTCCTCTGGGACAAGCCAGGGGTTGCTTGGCCTTGTGACGTGTGTTGAGTTTGTTCTTGGAAGAGAGAATGTAATGTTATTTTTAACAACAACCACAGTATGTATTAAGGGTTAGCAAAGTTTTGGTGTCCCCATTGAAAAGTCTCTCTGTAAAAACAAACTCACCTTTCGACCTGACATTCCTGTCTGTGTCTAGGCCCTCTGGCAGGCCCTGAAGGGTTGCAGGGTGAATATATGTGTAGACATGTTCTTCTGCTGGGGTTAGTGTGATTTTAGTCGGGAGACCACCCCCTGTCTGCTGGCTGGGGTAGATTAAATCACACCTATTAAGTGTTACATCCTGTTACAAAGCAGGCTAGACATGCATTTACACTCTAAATGGACTTTACCTCTGCTGGCGGCGCATGTCCATTTTTTTTTTTGCCATAATATTTGAGATCACCAAATTTGCGCTTAATTTGCTCAAGATCTCTCCTGACAGAGCCAACACTATTAACTTGGCTGCAAATAATAGCCCAGATCTCCTGCTTTGCCTGCTTTGGGGTGGATTTTGAATAACGGCCAAATAGGGCATCATAGTGCTCACAGACACCAGTGGCTACAGCCATGCTTTGGGCATCACAAAAACGGGCTGTAAGTGAGCCACGGCGTAGTTGACGGCCACATGGGTGTGTGGTGTCCCCTGCATCAGATGAAATAGATGGCTGGCTGTCTGGGGAGTCGTGTTGGGTTCTTGGGCTTATGGGTGAGTGTGATGGAGTGTGGGTGCTGCTCTGTGTTAATGGCTGGGTGCCTGTGGAGCTTTCACCTGTTGAGCTCTCTAGTGAATCTGTGGTAGTGGTACTTTGTGACACAGAGTGTTGCGGAGGAGGGGTGGGTGGCCTGGGTGGGGTGGAGGTTTTGGACCTACGCTTCCCCTTGGTGGTGTGTCTTGTTTTTTGGGCATGCTTTTTGTGTGGAGGAGGTGCAGGCTGCAGGCTTTTAACAGATTTTGGTCCCTTGTGAGGCCTGGCTGATTTAGCAGGTGCTGGCGAATGTGGCAAGGGCTCCTTGTTCCTGCGTTTTGGGTGAGCTACCTGTGTGTGTGGCTTATCCACCCTTTTAGTAGGTGCATGTCCATCCTGGCTCTTGTGCCTGCTCTTGTGTTGTTTTTTGTGTGCTGGATCTGAGCGGCTAGTATGTGCCTCTGGGCTTTGGTGGGTCTTACGGCTCCCTTTTGGTCTGGCCATAGTGATATGGTATCCAACACAGAGCTGAGTGCATTGACCTTTAAATATTTTTACCGTGTGGACGTGTTCGCGAGCGTGTGTGCATGCGTGCGCGCACGCACGCACGCACGTCACCGCAGGGGGACCTTATAGCCATACCCGGAAGCTCAAACAAGATGTCACCAGCGCTATATAGTGAGGAGCAGGACAACCTAATCATGGATGTGAGTAGGCGAGCGTGCGTTTATGTGCGCGCACAAGCCGCATAAATAAAATAGCTATGGCAGGGCAAGATTAATGAGGATCAACTGACTTAAGTAAACTACTAGACCACCTTACTTTTAAACATGTGCGCAACATCAGACTAGCCTACATGCAGATTGTAGAACTAGGCCCATGTAACTAGGAATGAGGGGCAGAAAGTGACTTTAGGTAGGGCATGAGACTTTGACATGTATTTGTGTGACTAATGGTGTATCATTGTGTTTTTTCTAAACAGATGATGCTGAGGAATCACTACGATTTCCTGCCGTGCGATTATGAGAAGAGGACGTTGGCGCTGGCGGTGGTGGACACGATAGCCTGCATTTCGGGAACCACCTATATCTTCACACAGATCGCCCAACACTGGTCTGATTTAAAGAGGAGGCATAGGCCCCGGGTGAGGCGGTACTTCGCCAAACACTTTCCAGGTAAGTCGGGATACTTGACATGCAATAATCACACTGCCCTTGCCTGGGCGTGTTTTTATGATTGTGTTTATATTTCAGTGCATGAATGGAATATGTGGTTCCGCCCCACCCGGAGAAGAGCCCGCAGCCCAGTGTTGGACGAATCTGGTGAAGGGATAGGTGGTCCACCGCCAGTGCCAACGCCCACCCCCCCCCCTGCCAGTGAGTATGAGGAACCTCTTGACCTCAGTATGCGGGGGGGGGGGGGGATCGCACGGCAGGGAGTCGAGCATCACCAAGCAGCAAACTGACTCCGGTAAGACTCTCAAAATTACATATGTCCTGATACATGCAAGAAAGACATATACTCATGTGCACTATTGTTCTTTTTAGATTCTGACGTCGCAGGCACATCCCAAGGGGTCCAGGAAGCTGGACAAGCAGAAGAGTTGCCAGTGGAAGGTGAGTGATTTGATGCATAGAAGCCTAACCTAATCTGACATTCATGAGCCACAAACAGTCAATGATATACTTGTGTTTTTGATCCCAACAGCTACACAGCAGCAACAGATGGGGGAAGAAGGGAGGAGACTGCGCCCCAGACGCCATGTTGGCCACAAGTCTTGTAAGCTTATGATCTATCTAAAAAATGTATTTGCAACTCATGTCCAAAAATAAAAAATGGTCCCAAAAAAATAACTTTAAAAAATTAGCCAAAGAAAAAGGACCCAAAAAAAAAAGCCTAGATAAGCACAACATAATTACAATCCAAAATTGATGTTGTTTTTCATTCACAGATCAAAGAAAAGGCCAACAATAAAGCAAACAAGAGCCGCCTGTGATGTTGCCAAAAATGTTATTTTTTTAAAAAAGTTCTTAGAAAAAAAAGTACATTAAAAAAAATAAAAAAAATGTTGTGGTGTGTTCTCTTTCCTGCCACTGTACGTTCTCACAACATAAACATACAGTTACATGTCCCAAAAGGTAAGTATATGGGACAAGGAATAGGAAGAAGAAGGAGAAGAAGAAAAAGAGATTCAGGTAAGCATTAAAGACAAGGAAGAAGAAGAAAAAGAGATTCAGGTAAGCATTAAAGACAAGGAAGAAGAAGAAAAAGAGATTCAGGTAAGCATTAAAGACAAGGAAGAAGAAGAAAAAGAGATCTAAGTATACTTGTCCAAAACATCAAAATAGGGGTGAAAACGGAAACGGATGTCAAGAAGGTACGTTTGGAAACCCATTAAAAAGGAGGCAAAAATGGATCGTCCATGTGAACGAGACGGAAGCCACGACTAAATAGCATGCCCCCGAGAGGGGGAAAAACCCTTCACGATTGAAGACACAGAAACGGAGCATTAACGGAGTTCCCCCGACGGCGGCTCTGCATCACATTTTAACCCCGGGACAAATGTAAGCAAAACGGGCCATAGGAAAAACGAAACTAAATAAGCTCAGATCAGGGTAGGCTCTGCATCAGGCCAATTGGGAGTTAACAGATTCAGCCAATGACATTCTCTTTTTTCATCCCGTCCTCTCATTCAGGGATGCTTGCAAACTCTGTAAACAATGTTAGAGATCAGGCTGTGGTCGCACACCATAGATAATAGAGGAAAGATCTGAATAAAGTAGAAGCATGGTTGATGGGGATTCAAAGTATAGCAAAATGTGCCCACTCACTGCATATGACTGAAAATGTATTTTAGACCAAGGGCTATAGAATACATAGACATCAGTGGTGCATAGTAAATTAACCAAAAACAGATATAATGTTATCACAGAAAATAAGCAAGCTGACAAGCAGAGTATCTAGTGGAAACCCTACAGAAACCCTCAACGTTTCAATGTTTAAACCTTTGTCAGGTGGGAGAGCTCTCCC
Source organism: Gastrophryne carolinensis (assembly GCA_027917425.1). Taxonomy (NCBI): domain Eukaryota; kingdom Metazoa; phylum Chordata; class Amphibia; order Anura; family Microhylidae; genus Gastrophryne; species Gastrophryne carolinensis. Next base: position 363,228,077 of record CM051238.1, read on the forward strand.
CCTGACGAAGGCTTACACACCGAAATGTTGAGGGTTTCTGGTGTTACTTTCACTGGGTACTCTGCTTGTACCACTGATGTCTGTGTATTCTGTACCTGCTCTTGATGAAGGGAATCACGGTGCTTTTTTTCTGCATAATATACATGTGGTCTGCCATGGTTGTGCAGAGTGAATTTTGTTTGCCTAGCCTGTTCTCTATAACTAAGCACAGTGTTCCCTAGCATATGTACCATAGTGCCATTTAGGCCCTTATTTATGAAGGAATAGCGACAGGTAGCGACTGGTGAGCGGCCGGTAATGACGGGCCCCGCCACGAGAACGCCGGCTCCCCACCACAATCACACATTTATCAAGCCAATCCTGCTTAGCGACTGAGATAGCGCCATATAGCCACTCATTCATCATTATTCCAGTCTCAGCCCACAGTGCCAGCGTCCGACCTTGAACAGCGACAGGTATGACCTCTCGCTACCTGGCGCTCTCCAATGCATTTCAATGGAACAATCTTTAAATATTCATAATTAATTGTAATTAATTGTTATTAATTTTTTTTTTTTTTTTTAAATGTGAAAAATTCTGTGACCACTTCTGCCATTTAAAAAAAAAAATGTACAGAATTGATATTACAGGTCTGATATTAATGTATTCATATTACAAAATTATTTAAAAAACTTGTTTTTTTTGGTTTCCAGAAATATGGTTGTTTGGGGGTTAAAAACTACTTTTAACCCATCGCCGCCAACGCTCTGGGGTTTAAACATGCATTTTACAGCGCGAGAATTTTTTGAGCGTGATTTGTTAATGAATATGGTGGGAGCCGGTCGCTAGGGCCAGTCGCTATCATGCGCTCCCATACAGCGTGGAACCTGTCAAATAGCGACTCCTCACCCAATATTCAACATTACGGCAAACCGACTGAGTTGCTATCAACTACCGAACAACGGCCAAGCACAGCGACTACTAGCGGGCGCTCTGAAAATTCCGCTACAGTCGCTCAACTGTCGCTACCTGCCGCTATTAATGAATCGGCCTCCCCGTGGTCAGCATTTACTTTTTGCATGTCACTTTGTCACTATCATTAAAAGTTATTTTTTGCATAGTCTTGGGTCTGGGTGTTCATAGCATATAGCCCTTGTTCTAAAATGCTTGCACACTCTGCACACACATCTATGTAGATAAAAAAGTTGCTTAGACAGTAAGTACATCTTCACTAGTTTACTTGTTGCAAGCCACAACCTTAAAGTCATTGCTCTTATGGGAGACATCATCTGCCTCTACTAGTTAATATTGTTGTTTGTTTATAAAGCGCCATCGTATTCCGTGGTGCCGTACAACGTAGAAGCACAGGGCTAAAACAAGTAAATACTTTTAATACAACAATGGCGACAATTAATATAAAACACACAATATTATCACTTAGATGTAACAGACAAGTAAATAAACACATGAATGCAGGAATACATTAGGAGAGAGGGCCCTGCCCTTGTGAGCTTAGAATCTACGGATCAATTTTGATTAGTCTAATAGTATGTAGTTCAGTTAAAATGAAAAAAATAAAGTTTCCTAGATCCGAGGAATCTGCGCGTGGACGTTTCTTAGATTGCTTGAAAACATTGCTTGAATTCATTCAGAAAGAAAACTGCTTGTTACCTTAAATTAACTTTTTACATTTTGGTTAAATTGTTTTTTCTAAGTGTATCTTATTACTAGTATATAATTTAAAGCATACCTAAACCAATGTCACCAGGATCTGTAATCTTAAAGATTCTAGGGTTGGGTTACAGGTTGCCCTTGGGGCATCCTTATCCCATATTGCTTGCACAAGCCCTCACTGGCATCCATGGCAAGGCATATCTAAATGGCTGTTGGTAGTTTCATACAGCCAGAGGGAGCCGCCCGGAACAGAATCCCAGTGCGGGGGGTGCAGTGAGTGCGAGCACAACAGGGCCCAGAAGGTCAGCAGGGCTCCATTGTTGTTGCTCCTCCATCCTATTGATCATATTTGTACTCCCTTGGCGTAATTTAGAGAAAGAAAGGACCATTGGTCTCTGCTATTTATGTCTTAAAGCGGTTCTTCACGCTGAATAAGAGTCTATCTTATATGTTTCCCCCATCCTAAAGTCCTGAACAGAGTTGCAGCCCAGCAGGGGAAAGAATAATAAGTAAGTGACTAAAAACGTAAAATATATTAATTTTAGATGCTGGGGAATCGGCTTTTCAATAAATTATGGTGAAGGTCCGGTTTAAGTTTGTTGACTGGCTGCATCAAACTGAGTAAAAGACAGCAAAAACCTTACTGTATTATCTGTGAAAGGGTCCCATTCAGTGTTTGCACCAGGGACCCATCACATTTAGTTATGTCACTGGCCGGAAATTAATATGCCCCTCAATAAGAGCGAGGTCATATCCTTGGTTTTTGTCTGCTTTAAGTAGATCAATAAATATTCATATAAAAAAGGAGGAACGAGATATAATTACATAAAAAAGAAACTAATAAAAAGAACATCATTTGCCGTTTTATGTGACGCTGAAACAAGCATGATGCTGCCACCTTGTGGTTAGAGTGTACATTTCTTCTTCCCACTGAATGTTCAACATAAGCTATTTAACATAAAAAAAAGTTTGAATAATTTATACACAGAATGCACAAGTGTATAATTACTTGATCCCAGCAAGATTATTTTAATATTCCTCTTGAAGGAACTAACATATTGACATAATTATACCGTAGCTAATAGATTTAAAAAGGAAAACAAAACATTTAGATACATAGCCTAACTTTCTAAGGCAATTTTCACTTGCCTTTAAAGTGCTGATGTTATTATTACAGGATAATATTTTAACTGGAAGTGATGTGAAAAAAAAATACATTTAGGGAGTGTTTGAATTGTCGAGCAAAGAAAAAAAATTGGCCGCTGTAGCACAATGCTGCATCTAATTACATGTACAAAACATCTAATACAGTTAGAAAAAAATGTGCATTAACTTTCTTCTCCAATGATATTACTGTCAAAAACGCAAACTCCAGCTACAGTATTAGGTGGCTAAATATTTTTTTTTTGGGGGGGTAGCATAGTGGAGGCAAAGGAGATCAATTTGAGGGAGGACGAAGAGGAAAATGGGAAAAGCTAATGGAAATACAATGGGGACATGGGAAGAAGTAATAGGAAAGTGCAGGAAAGTGCAAAATGAGATGAAAGAAGGGGATTAAAGGCAAAGATGGTGGGGGCTAAAGAGTGTAGACAGAAGGCGAATAGTGGTAAAGTGTGCCCCAAAAAAGCATAGGTCAGGTCAGTGGCAGACTGGGGCCAAAAATCAACCCAGGATTTTATCAGCACCTAGCCTGCCCATTCCTGGCCAGTCAACCAGTGTGCTCCAAGACCGAGGCTATATCATTGGGGTGAGGACATGGGCTGGGGTTGCTTGGGTGAGGGGATAGAATGGTGAAGGGGATTGGGGGCTGGAATTGGATAGGAGTGTTAGTAAAGGTAGCAGCCTAGACTGCTCCATAGCAGTGCGGCCCATCAGGCATTTCCCCGGGTCTCCCTATGGTCAGTCCGCTTCCTGATCAGTTGGTTCCTCTACCATGGTATTTTGGAGAAAACGATTGTACTGTGTGCATTTCTTTAGCATTTGTCCAAACCAGTCTGTGTTCATCTCCGACAAACATCAGTTTAGCATTAGGAAGCCTAAGACCATTTCAGAAGGGGACATTGGATGTCACAATCTGAAGGGTCAGACTCAATTTTGAGAAGAACAATAAAAATAGCCCCCTCGCATCAAACTCATCACATATCTGTAGTGGGTATGGACTATTTTACCATTAGTTTCGGTAAGCATTAATATACACTACATTAGAGGTAGCAGAGCGTATATTCTAGTTTAACTAAGAATTGGTTACGTTACATAAGCTAAACCACAGTTCATTCAGTGGAAGGGCAGAAGAACATAGGTTTGATGTATCAATTTAGGAGCCCAGATCCTGTAAACATCCTGGCACCTGTGCTGAAGGTTGATGGATGGATACATTGGTCTGACTGACAGTTAGATTTAGGAGGAACTCTAACCTTCAGTTAAAGACTTCAGAGATAGCATGGTTTTTGCTGAATGTAGTAACCAGAGCGACAAGACGTGTGCAGGAGGAGAAGAGACAGTAGCCAGACTGAGAGAATGATCCAGCCACAGCCTGATTCTACCTTGCTAAAGAGCAACAAGAAGCGAGAGATATACCCTGGTTCTTGAGCAGGGAAATTAGACCCCAAGCTACCATTAGAAGGAACAGAACCTGCTGCAGCCTTATTTCTACTAAAGGGGAACTGACTTTGTGTGCTGTTGATGGAAGTGATTACCTTGGATTGTACCTGTGATTACTGCCGTGTACCAGAAGCAACTAATAAGGTGAGTAACTACTTTTTAAGAGACTTGTCTGCTGTGGATTATATGTGTACCCTGCAAGTATTTGAAGCCTGCCAGTATCCCAATTCCGCATGCCACCCATGAGGCCCTCCAGAGCCCAGTATCCCGAACCCACTCCCCACACGCTTGAGTGTTAACCCCTCAGGCCACATGTGCTGCATAGCACATCATTTATTAAAAAAATACTAACAATAAAATAACATACTTTTAAAATGACAGTTGTCTGTATATTTGAAAATGAAGAACCACTGGAAAACAATGTTCTTAAGCTTACAGCATCCTCAAGTTCTCTAGGTTATTTACAGTCTTGGTCTCTGAACCTCCTTTATGGTCTCTGAGCCTCCTCTGAGTAGGAGACGCAATGCTCACTACCAGTGGCCATACTATGACCTTTACCAGCCACTCTGCAGAAACTCCCTCATTTCATCTTAGATTTTTCATTTTTCATTTCAATATTTCAGACTTAAAACTTTCACCAGGGAAATGATTTACAACAAAGAGCTAACAATAATTTTCAATGTAATCCCTTAGCACCTAAATTGAGAGTGGCACAAAAGCCACACAGGATGCCCCGCTCCTGTCCTGCCGTTAAAGAGATAATCCCTTTTTCTCCCATGAGCCTTCCACTGATAAAGGGAAACAAAAACTGAACCAAACACTGCAACAATAAAGCAACTCCTTGAACAAGGACTGTTACCAGTCCTTAACATTAAAAATTACACAGTTGTGGGGCGGAGCTTGCCATGTTCCTGTGAGGAAGCACGCTTTGTGCTCTGCTGGCTTCAGCAGCTTTTATAAGCCTAAACGTGCATATTTCCTGCATATATATATATATATATATATATATATATAGTGATGCAAAGACAGAAATTGACCACACCCACAGGGCTATTGCATCTCCCCCTAGACAAAATGACCAGGCGAGAGACGTGATTTGTAGGGTGCACTTTTTTTAAGCAAAAGAGGCCATCATGGTGGCGGTAAGGAAGAAGGGCACCCCAACTTTGACGGAGCTGAGCTGCACTTCTTTGCTGATCTGTCGAGTTAGTGAGCCCCAACTCTTCTCCCTCATCACCTCCAAAGGAGGTAAGTGTTTCACGCTGCGCAAACCAGAGGACTTGCCTTCTCTTTTTAACTTCTGGGGAATGCAGCCATGCCAAGTCCCTAATTGGCTTACCCTTGTTGCAGACCCCTTACTATCTCAATCAAGCAAAAGAGGTCCTCCTCCCTCATTTGACACAGATACCCTCGAAAGATGCATTGGAGTTTATAAAGTATCTATCGTTTTACAAATCTGGCATTTTTTTCCACTGGGACATGCCCCCTTAATGCTAGCTTTGCCAGCCCCCTTGATAACGTATGCTTTGAACTGCTCTTCTGGCAATCTCGGCAAGATGGGATTTCTGCAGCTTCCCTATGCCCTGCTTTAATACGACACTTACTATGCCACTTATAACTTGCTTTGTCCACCCCATTTAACAACCTGTGCATGGGAGGCTCGAAGTCCTTTTGTATGTTGTATTGATTGGTCCGGGGTTTGGATGATTGTTGCAGCCGTCTCCCAACTTCCCCTAGGGAGTACGACTGCATTCATTTTTGGAATCTTCTGCAGACTATTCTCAGACTCTCCTTTTCTCTCTTCTTCCTCTCTTCCTCCTCTTAAAACTTAATTTTATTTGTTTTTTTCTCTTACAGTCTCTTGTTCTCTCACCCATCTTCACTCTCCTTCTTCATATCACTACCTCTATCTACCCTTCTGCTATTCCCCTCCCCCTCTCAACCCTGCCCTCCCTTCCCTAGCCCCCCTGGAGGAAGGCGGTCTTCACCACACATAGTGTTTACCGCTTAATCTATACCAAGATGCAAGACAGACAATAATTTAAGGTGTCTACTTTCAATATTAAGGGCTTGGACATCCCAGAAAAGAGGACAGCCCTATTACAAGAACTTAAAAGGTTGAGTGTTGATATGGCTTAGATGGAGTGATGTCAGTGGCCCCCGGGCGTGGTGATTGGACGAGTGGCTGCGCATGCAGTGATCCTGGGGTTTCATACAGCGGGATAACCCAAATCAGGTTTCCCTGGGGTTATCAATAGGGGGTGCATGACCAAAAGGTGCCTAGGGCAGCCCGAATCCTAAATACCTAAATTGCCTGGCAACATAATGAGACTTTGCTAAAAGACCCAGGGATATTACAGACTGTCAAACAAGCTCTCACCAATTACTTTGGTGTGGTGTCCCCCATATATGCACATAAGGCAATTATCCACGGCATCTTGATACAGGAAGCCTCAAAACTGAAAAAAGAGCGTTCACTCGGGTTACAAGAATGCGTAGAGGCAGTTAGAAAACTGGAGCTCATACATAAGCAAACAAACGCACATGCCTCCCTTGTAGACTTAATAGCCACAAGTTCAACTCCATGAGTGAGGTAACAAAAATTAGCTCTCTTCTTGTAATATGCAATTTCAGCTAAAACCCAGGAGCTAAATTACAAATACTTATCATGATGGTACCATACACTGTGTCCCCTGGTATTCCCCCAATTTGCTTTTTATTTTTATTGGAATAAGGTGGCTGAAGTTATTTCTGAAGTAACCAGCATCCAGACCCCAAGTTGACCCACTCCCCTTGCTACTCCATCTGACAGAAACCTCTGTATCACGCTACAAAAACTCATTTCGACCACAATTAATGAATGCAGCGAAAGCCTTAATTCTGAGGCTTTGGGAACAAAAATTCTCCCCAACCACCAAAGATTGGTTTCAGGAGGGGCAGAGAGTGATGGGGATGGAGGAACTCCAATGTCCATTCATAACAACAACAATTTCTGTAAAATTTGGCTCCCTTGGATGATGTTCAAATATCCCAAATTGGAGCTAACAGAATGATGGATGAACACTCTGGCCTCCCCACTCCCCACCCCTTCATTCCCTCCCCTCTCAACCTCCCTCCCCCATCTCTCTCCCTCCCCTTTATACTTTCTCTCCCTCTTATTCTATTTCTCTGCCTCTGTCTCTGTCCCCCTTTGTTCCCACTTTTAATCTACACTCGGACCTCTAGTTCAGACAACAATATTGTTTGGGAAATGTTACGTACCCACCGTAGATACACTCAGATGCATACCTTACTTCTGCACTAAAATCAACCGAAGCGGTATGTGTATGGTGTTCTTATTGTAATCCATGAGAATTTTTTGCTTATATGGTCCACAAGACAGCGCCTGTATACCTTTGTGAAACATGGCATGGGACTGGTAGTTCCACCCTTGATACTTGAAAACTGTTATAAATAAAGAATTAAAAATACACTATTGCATATATTTAAAGAAGGTTTTATATTTGCCAAAATGTTAAAATGACCATAGACATGGTCAATGATTTGATGGTACAAACTTACCACAGCTGCAGTGTACATGGAATGTAATGTAGAGAGTTTGGGAAGACCCTACTAATCATAATATAAGTGTCCTTCTTCCTGGTAATTCCAGGGAGAAGGATTCCACTCTCCACATGAGGGACATGGGATCTTGTTGACCATTCAAGGATACACTTTATATTTTAGAGGCACACATTGCAAAGCTAACTGTGTCAGCCTTCCTCCTCAGCTGGTTTGTCAATCTCCACCGCTTTCTTCAGGTTGCCTCGGGCATAGGTGCAATGGTCCCTCCGGCCTTTTTTTTCTTCCTTGGCTGCTTATTTAGGGTGGAAAAATGCAGGCCACACACATGGAGATGCACTGTGTATAAATGTACTCTAATCCATCCATGCGAGATGTGGTGTCTTTCAGACTGCAGATATAATCTAAACAATCTAGTGTATCTGGCACCTTAAGCATCCTGTCTGATACTCCCCAGGGTGGGGTTGGTTTCAAACCATGCGATAGTGGGGAGCTTGCACTTTCAGGTGGTGTGCCCATAATTGCTGGTGTTCGGTGTGTGGAAGGCTTTTTGAGTTGAATCGCTAGCACAGCTACCTGCAAACATCAAACATGCTCATAGATTACTTATTACTTTGATTGCAGGGCGATCACAAACACCACACAATCGTGCTGGTGTGAAACCAGCCTAACAGCTAAGGTCCATTTGACTGTTTTAGTAGAAAAACGTACTACGTCACTTACTACGTCATGTCAAGTTAAAAATCAGCAGACCTAGATATTGTTCATCTTCAGTTTTCCTAAATGCGCTATATCCCAGCATGCCACCAGATTGGAAAGACCGTAACGCAATATTATATTTATGCATAGTATCCAATAGGCACAGTGGGATGCCAATGCAATTGCAGCATGATTTTTTTATTACAGTGAAGAATAATCTTTACCATTCTCTAGTTGATGAAATATTCAGTTGCTTTTGCTGCGCTTCCTGTTCATGTGCAATGCTATTGCCGCATATTTGGATGCCAACGAGGGCCAGAAATATAGCTTGGCACGCCAGAACACAAATATAAGACAACAATATATATGTTTATTACACAAAAAAAACTTATTAAAAGACAGTAAACTCACATCTGACACAGAATAATCAATCTACCATTATAGAGCCACTGCATGTACTGTAGTAAATAGGATAAATTGGGCTGCAAAAGAAAAATAGCAACAAAAAAAAGAAATAAATGATTAGTAATCACAAATGAATCTCACAAAATAAACTTTTATTACTTGCAAACAACCCACTAAATGACATAGTACATCGATTATCAATGAATAATGAATTACCAGATGTTACATGGTGGATGCTAAAGGCTAAACCCTAAGTGAAGCAATCACAAAGTCCATACTCCTATAGCTGAACAGTCATTGGTCTTATATAATGTTTTGTTTCATGTATTGTTATGTTTCATCTTAGATTCATATCCACACGAGGTCCTGGGGCCTCCGAATTCTAGAGATCCTTGTAACAAAATCCACGCCTTTAATTTACTGGCAGATATGGTATACCAACTCCTATCCATTAGGATAGGAGTTGGTATACCATGGGCAATGGGTGGCATCTCAGAACAGGTAGTCTCCCTACAGGTTGTTAGACATAGTAGGGACAGGAGCAGTGGGAGGGGAGCCACCTACCTCTTTAGGGTAGGGAGGGGAGGAACCAAAAAAGGAGGAGAATACAAAAAAAGTGGAGGCGAGATAACACACAAGGCGGGAGAGAAAATAGAGTGCTGTGCCACAAAACTGTGCGTGTGAAGCACATGCTGCTTTCATTGGTCACTATGTGAGTGCCAGATGGTCCAGGGCTCTGTGACCATAGAATAAGGACTGACCTCACCTTTATTCATGCTACCTTGTGGGGGGGGGGGGGCTGAGAAGAACAGCTGTTTTCCCTGCAACCCTCCTGACTGATTCTAACTGGTTCCAAGAGGATCCGACCAGGGGGTACAACTGCTGCCCCATCTACATGTCCTTTTCAACCCTGTAAGCAAGGAAAAGGTGGGGTGGTCTGCAAAACCATACCCCCCCACTTTGAATTGTGTTAATTTGGCCCCAGTGGCACCCTGGATTTAAGTATAATGAATGTTGACCTGTTATTAATAAAGTTGAGGTGGACAACTGCTGAAAGAGAGATTGTTGCTTACAGCCTGCTCTATCATGCACTGGTCACATTAAGGGGTAACCCCACTCCTTACTGCTTTATTTTGACATTAGTACTGTTTCCATGCCAACCCCCCACATTGTTTCTTTCTTTATCCCTCTCCTTGGTCAGTGCCCCCACTTGTCTTGTGCCTCCCTGTACAAAAAATATGCCTGTGCTGCTCAGCAGCCCTGATCACCTGTGCAACATTTCCCACAATGAATTCATTTATTTGCCCCTAATTCAACAATTACCATATGCAGGTCTGATGCCCGGAAAACCCATGACCTTTCGTGCGGCTGGTGCTGCTCTAATGACAAGTGCGTTGCATGACCTATTAGGATTTATCTTACATAGAAATACAAAAGAACCTATTCCTGAATGATATGTTTAATTCAAAATAAAGTTCATATAGTCAATACTGGTACTGTATTTAAACAAGCCCTTAGGGCAGACAGTATTCATTATCAGTAAATGTCAGCTTTTTTTATTTAGCAGTCTCTGCTGTATATCAACCACTGAATTATTTTTAAATATGCACACTTTCAACTTTCAACTCTACATATTCCTAAACACATGCATATTACACTACCAAAGCAATGCACAAAGTGAAGGAAGCAGTGTTCCCACACCTGGTGTTAGGTCATTAATGAGTAAGACAGGCTGATAGGAGAAGTAGGACAAGAGAGGGGACTGGCAGAGCAGATAATTAAAGTGTAAAGGAGGATTAGGTGGCAACAGGTAAAAAATAATAAAGAGATGGGAGATTGGTATCTATGTTGCATACATATGCCTGAGGGGTTAACATCAGATGTGCAAGGGAGAAGGGTCATCTGGACCCTGGGGTGCCCTGTTGGTGCTGGTTTGGGTTAGAAAGTGTTGTCTCTAGAACCATGTAAGAGTACAAACTTACATGAGAAAGATCCTAAATCTTGAGTCTATGCAGCACAACAACATTGGCCAAAAATGGTTCCTTAAATTCTGGTCCCTTCCAGCCCAATGAATGGATCCTCCTAAACACATGCTAGTCCATGTGAGGAACATCCGTGTAGGTTCTGGCACACACTTAGTTTTTCTAACTACTGTAATCAGAAAAGAACATATCAGGATTAATTGAATGTTTGTATGCTTCTAATCTCTACATGGGACTTGCACTGCAAAATTTGTGATTATGTTAGATGCATAAAATGGATTAGAAATGTGTTTTTAACCAGACAGATATTGTTAGGAGAAAAGAGAAGCGTATCCTCACATTTTCCTCTTGCCACCTGACAATAATACAGAATGAGACACCGCTTTTAAATCCTCATGGTAGGTGATCATGCTGAATCCCTCATTTGTACACTTAAACTGGACAAACACATTGGAACAGTTGGAAAAGAAAGGTAGTGGCCATCTTTGAGCTTCCACTCCCAACTGACATAACTGACAATGCACAGTATCAGGAAGCCCAGCAACACTTTCTGTGTTGCAGGTGGCCTGCAAATGCATGAGCTGCCATTTTGTTTCTAAAATTCACTACAGCAGGCATTAAATGAATTTCTATGTGCAGCAATCTAAATTGCCTTGGGGAGGGATGCAAATGAGTTTGTTGTGTTGGTCCGGTTTAATTTTTGACTGTCCACTTTGAAGTGTTAGAGCCCTCAGCAGCTAGCAGCAAGGGGCTCTGTATAGCAGGATGGAAGTGTTCCTGTCCTTGAAGCCGAACATGAGAATAATAATTCAACCTTTGTCATGGCCACAGTAGGAAGTCTGGCTAAATTGCTCATGTATTAATTATACAGTCTGTAGCAGCATGCAACCTTAGAATGAATAAAGAGAATAAAGGATATAGATCTACTTTTCTCCCTGGGAGTTCTAGTAAGAAATTGTATAAATCTATCACAGGTCATGTCATCTTAGACTCACTTATCAGCTTTTCCCAGGTTATTCTCTGATTTTCCCAGGTTCTTCTCAGATAAGGGGCAGTTGTGGCCTAGAGGTAAGGGAGCGGACTTGTCACCGGAGGGTGGCAGGTTCAAATCCCGGTCCTTGGGCATGACTGAAGTGCTCTTGAGCAAGGCACCTAACCCCCCAACTGCTCCCCGGGTGCCGTAATTAGGGCAGCCCACCGCTCTGGGCATGTGTACACTCACTGCATGGTTGGGTTAAATGCGGAAGACGAATTCCTATGTGTGTGCAAGCATACAATGGCGATCTATGCATTATTTATTAAAAAAAAATGTTACAATGCTAAAATAAATACATCTATTTTTTGTACATTTGCTTTGTGTATTTATTTAGTCCAATTCGATTCAATGTAATAGTTCACCAAGTACATCAAGGAATTTGCTTTTGCATATACACAGTTGAACATAAAAAATACAGTAAGCATTCATGTATTTATTCATGTATCTGTAGTGGATTGTCTAATTATTTTTCTCACCAAAGATACACCATGACCTGTTTATATGTAACTTTTGTGTTTCTGTGCACACTAATTTTGGTGTATCATGACTTGACTCACCTCTAAAAATGAATAATGTCTGATGTTTCATCTACAGTAGTAGGCTGATTCACTCTTTGTATCAACCCCCAATCATAGGGTCTGAAGTTGGCCATTGCTGGAAACCAGGCCAGGGATCAAAGGGACTGCCATTCAAATGAACATCATACTGCTTCCTTTACGTGCTTTTATGAATATTGGGCAAAGGAGGGGCAAGAAAGAGAAACACTGACCTAGGTCTAGGAATAGAAGATGACCACATAAACTACCTTTCTGGGTATAGTATCACCTTAACTATGCAGATAGGAGGTGCACTAGATTTTAGCAAGTTATATAATGCAATTAGAGATGAGCAAACTGATTCTTTTAAACCGGAATCGAAACAACTGAATTTTGCCCCGAAATCCCCGAAATAAAAGTACAAAGTCACCTGCTCCCTTGCTGTCCTCCGGTCCATCCATGCTGTCCTGCACTGCTCTCAGATATATCCTATGCTCCCTTCCACAGAGAGGCGCTATTTATGGGCAAGGAGCGATATAACTTCGAATGACAAGGGGGAAAGTCTGGCTTTTCCAGCCACCTCCCTCCCTCCTCTCTAATAAATAGGCAGTGGGGAGGGAGGTGGTGAGTGCCCATTGGGGGCATAGGATCTTTGTCCCAGGACCCACTGTCTTCAACAGAGAGCAGCGCAGGACAGCGGTGGACAGTGCGGGGCAGATGAGGACTCTGCCCAGCAATGGATAGCAAGGAAGAAGGTAAGTATTGGTTTAAGAATGTTTAAAAAAAAGGACTTTGTTCTGGTGTTTTGTTTTTTTATTTAACCCTTTGTGAACTGATAAGGGGTCCTTGAAACTCCTATACCAGTACAAAGAGCAGGAGCGTTTGGCAGGTGACTTGCCGAAATACCCCTTCCCCATTACTGGCACCCCCAAAGACCAGGAGGGGTTCAGAAGAGCCCAGTGCCCATATGGGCTATATGGGCTGGTAGCCTTCAGGGCTGGGGGCCAGCCGCTTGGCCTTCGAGCCCACATAGCTGGTGCCTGGGCTAGTTTTGCTGGACAGTGCGGACCCCACACTGTTTCTTTCAATTTTAAGGGTTAAACCCTTATAAATTTGAATTCAAACTATATAGGGAACCCCAGGAGGAGGGCCTCATGCCTTTAAAAACAATTAAGGGATATATCCTTAAAATAAAGGATGAAAAAGGCTGGGGGTGCCCCTTTTCCCCCAGCTGGCCCCTCCTGCCCTTTGAACTAGTATAGTGGTATTAGGGACCCCTTACAAGTTCACAAATGTAAACACACACACTAGGACAAAGTCCTTTATTGCATTTTTTTTACACCAATACAAACCTCCTTCCAATGCTTACCTCGCTATCCATTAGAGGGTGGTGGCCTCATCTGACCTGCACCGCTCTCTGCTGTCTTTAGTAGGTGAGAGGATACAGATCCTTTTTCCCCCTTCTGGCTTCTTTCACTCATTAGGGTTGCAGGGAGGGGCTATTTTTATGCAAGGAGGGAGCCAGTAGCTCACTTCTCGCCTAAAAAATAGTGCCTCCTTGTAGCTGGGAGCAAGATGCCGGAAGGTTGAAGCTAGCCCCTCTGCTGCCTGAGGTGATAGAATTGTGCCCCCTATCATATAGTAAATTACCTTACATCAAACTTATTGGTATACATCATCATCGTGTGCCCCCCACCTTAGATGGTGATGCTTGAGGCAGCTGCCTCATCTGGCCTCATTACTGGTAGACTCCTGACGAGAGCCCACTGCAAGACACAGTATATGTGTTCTCTGTCCCCCTAAAGACAACTGCTGCTCTAGAGGATGAGAACATCACCTGACGCTGTAACGTGGACCTAAGTGAGCTTATTTTTTTAGTTTTAAGAGTGGTTCATTAAAAATTTGTCTTGAGGAAATTCAGTGAATCTTCCAAATCGAATTTTCAAGAAGTTCGCTCCTCTCTAGATACAACAAAATGTAAACTCTTGCAGTAGTATAAAGTTTCATATTACATAATGTGGTGGGGTTTGGCTTCATTATACCTACATATTACCAGTAGCATCACCTTCTCCAAAGTATAAGGCCCCTTGGAGACCGAACATCCACTTTAAGGATTCTTTATTAGATAAACTTCCTATTTGGTAATTGAAGACAGAGAGTAATGCTAAATCATACCAATCGTGCATTGCTCATTTTATCCTTACTATATCCCAGTGTACCAATCTCTTGCAAACATTCCTTGTATGTATTCCTATATGTGTTGCAGAGTTTGAGTACTGGTTGCAGAAGAGTCAATTTAGAAAGACATTGTGACTTAGGCCCTTATTTAAGAAGGGATAGCGTCAGGTAGCGGCTGGTTAATGAGAGGAAGCGACAGGTAGCGACTGGTGAACGCCGGACACGGCTCACAATTGCACATTTATCAACCAGAATCTGTGTAGCGACTGGAATAGCGACATGTAGCGGATAATTCATCAATTTCTCATCCTCAGCGAACAGCGCCAGTGTGGTGCCTTGCACAGCGCAAGGTATTACCTCTCGCTACCTGGCGCTCTCCCATACACTTCTATGGCAGACACTTTTTTTTTTTTTAGGCTTTTGTATATGTTTTTTTTTTTTTTTAGTACATGCATTAAACGTTCATTCTGATTTGTCAGGAATGTTTGGGAAATTTTTTTTTTTTTGGTTTAAATGTATTTCGGAATGTGTCACTTGGATGTCCAAATCACAGCCCTCTCCCAATGTCATTTCAGTTATTGTTAGCGTTTTCGAAGGTATCAAACCCCCCAAATAATCTTTTTTTTTAAGCCGTTACAGGCGCTCTGTGCCGCAGTCAGCTAAAAACAGCGCCCACGCTCTATGATAGTAATCTGTTTGTTGAATTCGTGGTGTTGCGGCGAGGCCCAGTCGCTATGCCGAGTCGCTATGTGTAAAAGCAGCGGCGCTGTGCTGATCATACATGTGGTCTTGTTTTTTTTGTGGCAATTGACTTGTAACGCCCCCAGTCGCTGTTGATGAATATGCAGCAGACACGGCCGCAGCTGACTCGTCGCTCTACGCTATTGTAATGTTGCGTATCCTAGCGAATTGTTAAGCGTATATTAGCGTATTTTAGCAATGCGTGTGTTTATTTTTTTTTTCAATTTGGCATTTTACTTTCGTTTTGCAATTTTCGGTTTCCACCTCTGAGGACCAGACATGCGGCCCAGACGCAGAGCCATCCCCCTCCCCAGCTACTCCTCTGAATCTTCCTCCTCAACCCCTCCCCCCCTCCTCCCCCTGTCTCCCCTAGTCCCTCAACATCCCCTGCCCCCCCCCCACACCCCAAAAATTAAAGCGCAAACGGGTGGATACGCGTGTGAACGGCCAGGTGGTCAAAGTAAGTATATGTTCCATTTATGTTGTGCAACCATATAGCTTGTTATTTATGCTTATAAGTCTATATATATATATGTATTGATGTTTGTTTTTAAAATGTGTTTTTTTATAGGATTTTTTGATAAGGGAATACGACTATGCCCGTGGTGCAAAGAGGCGCATAGCGTTGGCGGTGAAGGCGACTGTGTCCCGGCGCTTCCAGACCCAGCTTACAGTCCGGTCAATTATACAGAAATGGTCGGACTTCAAGCGCCGGGACCCAGAGGGCGTTTATAGGCTCTATGATGCCTGTGCTTCAGGTAAGTGTCAGCTCACAACATGTAAATCATTCCACTAATGTAGTATTATCAAGTTTTTTTTTTTTTGGTTTTTAAAGATGTCCTT
Source organism: Gastrophryne carolinensis (assembly GCA_027917425.1). NCBI lineage: Eukaryota > Metazoa > Chordata > Amphibia > Anura > Microhylidae > Gastrophryne > Gastrophryne carolinensis. The sequence continues at coordinate 363,244,312 of CM051238.1, forward strand.
TTTCCCCCCCTTTTACACAGATAAGCGTCCTCCCCTGGGCAAACGTGGGAAGGGTTTCCTCCCCCGCAGAAGAGTGGTGGGGTCGGATGAATCTGCGGGGGAGGGGCCCTCTCGCCAGTCCTATCTTGAGGACCCAGGGGAGGAAGGGGATGACGCCCCAGAGGAGTGTGCTGCTGGGGGGCGGGCAGTCTGGAGCCTCAGCTCCTCACAATTGGACTCAGTTGAGTCCACAAATCCTGTGGGCCACTCTCAAGTGGGAAGTCCAAGTGGGGATGTGGAGGTGGACTCACCCACACTCCCTAGAGGATCTGGGAGTGAGAGGGAGGAGGGTGGCACATGTGGTTTGGGATGTTCTGGGCCGATTGTGAGGAGTTGAGGCTCAACGCCTCCTCCTCAGAGTCCTCCCTGGGATACCAGCGGCAGTTCATCCCTTGGTGAATGCATTTCTAATTCTTGTTTGTCTGTTACAGGTGATCCTGGTGACTTAGCACTAATCCTGTGCCCTTGTTATCTGGTTTTTAGGGCATCATAGAGCCACCACCTCCAGCAGCTATGCGCCAGCCCTTGCCCGCGGGCATAGTCGTGGTAAGTGTTTGTTGTTATCCCTCACATGCCATATGTAATGACATGCAAAAATACATACACATGTTTACTGCTACAAGATTGTAGTGTAATTTAAATTATCCTCACGAACCCCACTCCAGTCCAATCCAGCTGCAAACCACCCCAATGTTTCTGCATACACATTGATGGTGGCTAGCAAATGTGTTAGTTTTGTAAGTTGTTCCTGCTAACACATGTTGCACACTCTACTATTAATATTCTACCCTCAACTTAAATTACTGCCTTACCATTGCACTGTAAAGGTTAGTGGCACATTATTTTGATGTGTCCATGTTGCACACATAAATAATTTCCATGACCTCACGGGCCAGTAAATATGCTAATGTATGACAACATGTGTGTAACCATGCAAGCATTCTTTTCAAGACTCCCTAAACAGATGGATGTCTAATCTTAATGTGTAATTGCCAAACTAATTTTGTTTTTGGTTTTGCTTTCTCATGACAGATGTTTCCACGCAGACGGACCCTGTCACCATACTCCCCACCCCAGCTCCAGGGACGTCCAGCAGCAAGGGCCACAGCCACAGCTGCGATGGTGAGTACATCAACTTCAGATCCCAAAATACTTAGGACACCTATGTCTTAGTCTAAATTCTAGATTAATTGTCAATGTCCCTATGTGTTTTCTAAGCACACCTCTAGGTGACATTTGCTCGACCCACAATCCTAAATGCATGTCTGCATGCTTGATAGTTGGCTCACATTTTTGGTTTTCACACGTCTTGGTAAAATGTTTGGTTTCCCCCAAAAAATTTCCCTGCTAAGGTTGGGAACTCTAATATGATTTTCCAAAGTAGTTTAATCGTTAGGACTTTGGCCATGATATTTTGCTGGAAATAACCCAATAAATGACCACAATGGAACTTATCCCTTCATTTATTCCAAACAGTTCATACTAAATGTATGGTTTGGATGATAAATGCACATGTAAGGCAGGCGCTACTACTCATATAATGGTAACACATAAGGACCCAGTTTACACCAAGGTTAATGTGTTGGTCAGCTAATTAGAGCAAATTACATAACATTCCTACATCTGTGTATGTTTAGATCCCATTATATTTGTTTTACTGATTTTTTTTTACTCTCTACAGCTTGTGTAACAGAGCATCGCAGACTGTGGCAGTACGTCCGTCGGACGCGCCTTATGCTGCTGGGCAAGAAGAAACAGCGTTAGGGTGGGGGGTATGGTTTTTTCCGCTGTGCGGATTAATGTTGGCCATATTGGCCGCCTTTGAAGCCAATAAATGTTTTCTAATTTTCTACTTTCAGTGTGTTATGCCTTGTAAAGCATAGTTTAAGTGTCTAGCAACCCATTAGTTATAACATTTTATCAAACATTGTTAGGCATTTAATGTGTTAACCATAGTAATGTATGGCAAACAATGTGTGTCATACATTTCTGCCTACATGTACATATCTAGATCTAGAGACTTATCCCTGACTGTGTTAGTAGCTATGTCTTCTCAAAAACACTAATTGGAGCTTTGGTTCAAACATTTATTCCCAGAATTTCAAGGGAACAAGAAGTGCCACAATTATTCCCTGGGTGGCCTCGGAGGTTGGGATTCATTGCTAGGGGTGGTGTTGGGGGACAACAGTGCAGTAAAAAAAATAGACTGCTGTTGTATTAGCTGATGTATCAACAACAAAGTTTGGTCCTGGCGCTGTCCAGATTCTTGTATGGCATGTGACATTTGTTGGATCGAATTTGACATTTGTTGGATTGCCTGAGTAATCTCTGAGTGCTGGTGATTTTGCACTTCTCGCAGTTGTTGCTGCAGGTCCAGAATTTGTTGCCGATCCACTAGCGACTGATTTTCCAACGCCGCAATGTGCTCATTAGTTCCAGCACGCGGCTGTTGTTGACTGTAGCCCTCCAGCATCCGGACCCTAGCTGGTAAAAATCGGTACTTGTGGGTGCAGAAGCTCCAGTTGTAGGATGTTCAGCCTAAAATACAAAAAACAAGATTGTAGTGACAACAAATCAGCCATGGTACCTCAGTGTGCTCCAGCCAAAGTAGTCCCGGTGTCTGGCTGCCAGAAAGGGGCAAATCCACATCTGAGAGATAGGGCAAGCTGGCATATGCTAAACAGGAAAGTCATGTTAGTAGGTCATTTGAGATTGTGGGACTATTTTATGGATACACTATCGAGGCCATACCTCTCCAAAGTGCCGGATTGCACAATAGCAAAAATGGTTAATTGAACATCATATTCCAAACATGTATGTAAGACGAAGAGTATGCAATCATTGTGCCAAACAATAACATACACACATTGCTCAAATTGCACATACCCGCCATCTCACAGATGTCCCGACTTAGGCCCTCAATCGAGCTATGCCCTAAAAAATACATGTTTAATAACAAGTTGGACTAATAAATCAAAAAAACAGGTTAGGCAACATCCTTACTAGAGAATAAACAAAACCAAACTTACCCTCATCTCTAGCAGCCTCACGGTGAAGGGCCCTTTCCGGACGGCCACTTCCTGTATTCTGGTCAACTAAAATACACAATGAATGTATATCAAGATTACCAACACTAGTATGGTGAATGTTTGTGTTTGTATTTTCAAAAATCAAAAAAATGCATGGAACTCATTACAACAATTTTATTTCTGATCGTGTGGATGCCAAATCCACTATAAATATCCAACTTGAAGTTGTAATTTAAATCATGTAGAATTTTAGACTAACAAAATATACACATTGTTACTCAAACAGCTTAAAGGATACAGTGTTTTTTGAAATACACACCAACAGGGTCCTGTTTACCTGCAACACAGGAAGTGGTGTCCAAAGATGAAGCAGGGACTTGGCCTACAATGAAAATAGATGAACACATGCACTTGTGTTAAAGCTGCTAAAGCAAGGTTGACACATGCACTTACCGGCATCCAAAGAGTAGGTTGACTCCTGAGGAGATGCTGGTGCAAATGTCAGGGCAACTATCAGAAATCAAAGTAAGGATTTAGGCATTGGTAATGTGCGGTCAAAAATAACCACCCCAAAAATTATTGAAAAATACCTTCAATGGCAGACTGAGTTATGCTTGAGGTTGGGGGAAGGGCCGGATTTTGGGTGTCCTCCTCCCCAGAATCCTGGGCCTCACTATGTGCACCTATGCAGAAAGCAAGAGACTGGAAAGTCACACATTAATGAGGTATAATGTACTACTTCACATGTCCTACTGTTAGTTTTGCAAAAATTTAGAAACAAAAGAACATACATTCAAACCACAAGATTGAAAAATATCAAAACTAGGTACCTTCAGCCCAACCTGTGGTGTCATCCCCAGAATCAACACCCTGCAGCCGAATGAGCGGAATCTTGCACTTCAGCATCTCCTCATATGGCCTGTAGGTACTCTTTGGACCCTGTTTGGTCCCACTCTCTACAAGTAGATCATTCTTCATCTTTTGCATAAGGGCCCTTTTCAAAGTGTAGAAGCATTTCTTGCAGGATGTGCCACTACGTGGGTATTGAGCACTGCTAGTAGGCTCCTCACCAATGGCATCCCACAATTTGCTCCTTTCTTGCTTGCCTAAAGACTGACTTTGGGAGCCAAATATTAGCTCCCATTTAGCCAGGATCAGACGCACAAGAGTATTGTTATCTGCCAAATTAAATTCTGGCTCCCTCTTGGCAAATGGACGCATGGCCTTGGGTGCTGCCTCACCTTCGGCCTGTGCCCTTTTCCTTAAGGGAGGTCTGCGCACAGCACCCAACAAAGTCCTACTTGGTCCAGCTGTGGCCGGCAGATGCCCAGAATTTGGCTCCATCCTGTAGCTGCACACACACCACTATACAACACACAAGCACGCATGCAGACTACAGAATGGCAACAACTGCTGCTTGGGTGTGGCAGGTTTTATGTGCTCTAAGAACCAATCACAAACAGGTCCACTTAATTGCTTCACACATACTGGCCAGGTGCTTGTAGCGACATCTCCACTGCAATGACTGATGTTTCTGGCAACCATGTGTGGAAGACAATTAAATAATTAGAGAGCTCATTAACCAACCAACACAACCAAAGAAAACAATGTACTCAGGTCTCTTAAACACTTGTTAAATGTGGCTCTAAAAACGGCAATTTGAATTAAGAACAGCATAAGTTTAATTGGCCCAAAACTGAATGATCAACCATATCCGCTAAAGCACGCAAGTATCTGCTCACGTACGCTAGTATGCTTTAGCGTACGCATGCGCAAGCCGTTTCAAGCACACCTGGGGAAGCTAATTGCAGACCGGAAATAGCTAAGCAACGCAAGAGGCGGCAAAGCGGACCAGTCAGTTTCCAAAGTTAAGTATAAGTAGCTTTATTTTGCAACCTTCTGGTAATGTTACACTGTGGCAAAGGCTGTGGTGTTTTCCTTTTCTCCCTTGCTTGCAAAAAGTGTCTGGCTGGGTTTTTGCCTTACTCTGTGTGGCTTGTTGGGTGATTTCTGTCATCAGTGCTGTTTCTTTTGGAGATTTATTTTGTTGGCATATGCAAATATTGTGTAGCATACAGGAAGTGAGGATTGATTTTGGGGCCTTTTGTGGGTTGTGCAGCAAATCCCCTCTTGGTTGTGCCTAACTTAGAAAGCAGACTTTCAGCAGTCTGCTGGTTCAGACCACTATACATCTGGTTTTGTGTTGAGCTGCATTGGTGTGATTGTGTGAGGAGTGTGCTTGTGTCTGTGGTGTGTTGGTTTTCTTTTTTTGGTTTGCATTATTTTGTAGCTTGGGCCAGTGATTGTGAGATGGATGAGAGGGTGATGTTTGGGTTCTGGATGTATGGTTGTGGGAGACTACTCGAAGAACAGGAGGCCAGGGAGGAGGGTGCTGTGAGGCTTAGGGCACCCCGATCCTTTGGCATCCGTCTTTCAGTTTGGGATTTAAGGGACGAGCAGATCAGAAGCAGATTTCGTCTGAATCATGCAGCACTACAGTCCCTATATGATCAGATTAAGAGCAAAATCGATCCATCCTCCAGACGCACCCAATCCATTCCAGGCATAGTTCGCCTATGTGCCACGCTTAATATTGTGGAACGAGGGAATTTCCAGGCAACCTCTGCCCTCCTCAGCGGGATCAGCCAGGCTACAATGAGCCGCATATTTTACCAGGTAGTACTGGCTATTTGTGACCTTATCCCTGTTTATATCAAATTTCCTGAGGATGAGGTTACCCAAATCAAGCATGCGTTCTACCGCATGGGAGGGATTCCGAATGTGCTAGGGTGCGTGGATGGTACACATATCCCTTTCTGCCCTCCCCGTGCACAGGAGCTGCATTATAGGAATAGGAAACAATTCCATTCCATCAATGTCATGGTGGTATGTGACCATGACATGAAGCTGCGGGCCGTGAGATCTGGCTTCCCCGGCTCATGCCATGATTCTTACGTGCTCCAGCATTCAGTCCTGTGCAGGAAGTTTGAGAACAATGAAATGCCACCTGGCTGGCTACTGGGTAAATAAATAACCATGTCAAATTTTTTTTTAAACAAATATGTGGCCTAGTGAGCTAAATTTAAAATATGACGAAAAATAACATGGAGTATTACTAATTGCTGTCCCTCTCAATGTGTTTATTCCACAGCGGACAAGGGATATGGGCAGAGAACGTGGTTAATGACTTCCGTCAGAAACCCAATGTGCAATGTGCAATGTGTTTACTTCTGAATGTTCTAACATTGATTTCAAACCAACAGCAAACAAACATTCAGGCCCTGTCTGAAAAAATAACTGCGCCTATAAAGCAGATCAGAAACATCACATTCACCAAGGTATGCATTCTTCCCGAGAACGGCAGATAGCGACTGAGGAGGCCGGCAGATAGCGACTCATAGCCGTTCGTGGCGTACACTAGCGGTCGCTCATAGCGCCGCACTTCAGACGCTCATCTGTCGCTACCTGGCGCTATTAATGAATCGGCCTCTTAGTGTCTATAATATATTTGTTTCATCACCTTCTTGTTCAAAACAAACTACTAGTTATTTTTCATAAACAAGCACATATATCCATCTCCTTGCCAATTTCTTTGTGAATAAGCAAAGGTCTGCTTTACTCCTTTGAAAGTCCACATCTGTTAGCAATTCATTTATTTTCATATTCCATGCTCTTGCGGCTTGCTTTAGACCATATATACTCAGAAGTTTGCATACTGGGTCTGGCCTTTGTTCGTCTTTGAATCCTAGTGGTTGTTCCATGTAGATGTCTTTGGTTAACTCACTATGTAGAAACGCTGTTTTCACATCAAAATGTTTTCTTTTCCTTTTGACTATAACTATGAGCAAAGTCCTTATTTTAGATTGTTTGAGCACTGGAGCAAGTGTCTCATCATAGTCCTCTCCATATTTTTGGGAAAATTCCTTGACTACCTTGAGTCTTGATTTGTTTTTTTCAACTGTGCCATTTGAATTGTTCTTCACTCTAAAAGTCCATTAACAATCTATGGTAGTTCTGTAGGTGTCTATGTATTAGTGTCATGCATGGTTTTTATCTCTTATCTGTGCAGCCTTTATCCATTTACTGGCTTCCCCTTCTGAACGCTGTGATATGTCCTTCCGAGTTGCAGGTTCACTAGCAGTGCTTGCATTGTCTGAGGTGCTTTACTTTCTCTCCTTGTGCCCCTTGGTTCTGTGTCTTAGCTTGATTGTGGCTGCTCTTCAGTACTGGTAGTGTCTGGTATTAGCTACCCAATTTTCCCTGCAAGCTACGTTGATCATCTTCTGACGGCCAGTGCCACCAATTTTAGACACTGAAGGGGGCATCAGAGAGCCCCAAAGAAGAAAAGAGAGATGCCGCAGGACACAGAACACCTGAGCAAGATGACCCCCTTGCGGGGGAACAAGGGGATAGGTGAGTAAGTTAAATTAAGAAAAATGGGGTGACTGGGGTGAACTGGTAAGGGGTCCAGGGGAGTCAGGAGCCGACGTGGCACTTGCCGTACTCAGTGGGTGCCATGCCGGAAAAAAAATTACACATTAAACGCCCTCATTGGGACATCTGGCATGCAGAAAAGCCTGGTGCCTATCGTTGTGGTCAGGGGGTTCTTCCAGAGTTGTATAAGGCACCCCAGGAAGAGCCCCAAGCCTATACCAAAGGGCATAAGGGCTTATAAATTGCAGAAACAGCAGGGCCTCTGAGCCCTGGGTTAGAAGCCCTTATACTTGGTGGTGGTAGCCTTTGCGTGTGGGACACCACGATTATAAAAAAACAAGTGACCATCAAACGAAAATTAAATAAGAACCTCGCTGTCCATTTCCCTGCTTTTATGAATACTAGTAAAGTGCTTTGTTGTTGGATTCCGGTTTGGCAATGGCCCCTCCTATGTGTATTATTCAGGATTGTTTTTATTTAAATGTGTAGTTTTATGTTATATTCAATGAATGGATATGACAATTTAAAATATGATTATTTAGGGATTTATTAGGTGGTTAGTGCTGCCATCCAGAGGTTGAAGAGAGAATTGCACACTCTTTGGCTTTGATAACAAACCTCTGTGGCGCAGCACTCCAGTTTTGTGTTTTGTTCAAATATGTTTGGTGGTGCCACCTTCTGGTAGGTCTGTATTTTTGTATTGTACATTTTTAGCAAGCAGGGTATAAATAACAATTTAAAGTGCATCGTTTCCCTGGAGTTACTGACAAATTAACTTATTAGACATCATGGTATAATTAGAGATATACATATTATTGAGCTTTTTAACTGATCTGAGAGATCTCTATAATAGTTCACAGAGTAGTGGTGGTCAGCATGATTTGACCCTGATGTGGTATGCAGGATGGGGCGAACCAGACCGAATAGGCAAATACGGGCGAATCTGAAGCCCATCGCTACTGGAAGTAGCATAATGATGCATGGCCTGTTATATGCTAATTAGTTGATTTACAGCTAAACTGTCACATTAGGGCTGATTCAACACCATGAGATTTTTTTCCCATGTTTTTCTGTGTGAAAAACATTTTTATAATGATTTTTCTCCTTAGTGAAATTCATAACCATTTTAGCTGTGCACATTTTTAAATAAATTAATAAATTAATACATTTAAAAAAAAATTCTCACAAACAAGGTGAGACAAAAATGTAATCTTGATTTTTTTCCACTGTGCCATTCAGCATCTTTTTTAGCTGTGCAACTTTATAAAACATTTGCAAAGTTAAACATGGTGCTAAATTACACCAAGGAAAACCATCAAGAATATTTCTCCTCTCTGGGAAACAATTTTCTACTAATGTACAGAATTGGGTGTTCCTCTCCATTCTGAAACTGACATAGAACAGCTCCGATACCTCTTTCTGACGCATCCACCTGGACTAGAAATGGCAGAAAAAAGTTTGAATTTCTTAATACCGGAGCAGAACAAAGCTTCTCTTTTAGTTTATTAAATGAATTTTCACATTCAGGAGTCCATTCTACAAGGTTTCTCTTGGTTTTCTTGGTAAGATCACTTAGTGGAGCTGCCAAATTTGAAAAATTTGGAATAAATCGGCCGTAATAGCCAGCCAGTCCTAAAAATGAACTTACCTCTTTTTTTGTTTTTGGGATTGGGGCATCCATCACTGCTGTGACCTTGGACATTTCTGGTTTAATTTTCCCACCACCTATAACATAGCCAAGATAAGATGTTTCTCTCTGAGCTATTGTACATTTTGTGGGATTGATTGTCAGCCCGGCTTTTGCTATGGCAGAGATAACATTGCCTAAATGCAACAGATGAGACTTCCAATCAGAACTAAAGACAATGACATCGTCCAGATACGCCGCACAGTATGAGCTATGTGGTTTTATGACTGTATCTATTAACCTCTGAAATGTAGCAGGGGCATTGTGTAAACCAAAAGGCATACGTGTGAACTGAAACAAACCTTGTAGGGTGGCAAAAGCTGTTTTTTCACGGGAATCTTCTGCAAGTGGTATTTGTAGGTCCGGAATTTTTGGCGAAATGTCTCTCCATGTATATTGTAGCGTCTCAGAATTGCAGCTTTAACTTTTTGGTAGTTTCCTGCATCCTCAGTGCGCATTTGGCTATAGGCCTGCAAAGCTTTGCTGGTGAGGAATGGTGCAAGATGCATGGCTTGCAGCACCTGTAAGAACTGTTCATCTCTCCTTACCCTTTCCTTTTCTTGTTGCTGCAGCTCAATTTTACGCTGCTCCTCCTCTTTTTCTCTCCTCCATTGCTCACGCTCATAAGCATACTTTTCCTCTTTTCCTCCTCTTTTCTACGCTGGTCACTTAGCTCTTGGCGGTGAACCAACCACACAAGGAGTTCCTCTATATTTTTTGGAGTAGTTACACTCCCCGGTGGATCCGTACCGCTCCCAGCTGCAGCGCCCTCCTCTGGAATCTTAGCTTTAGATTCAATATGGGTGCCTTCCATTTTGGATTTAGGGACCACTGGTTGGCGTCTTTCTGCAGGTCTGGGTGGTTGCTTCGCTGAGATCGCCTTGGAGAAGAAGTTGTTATAAATCTCCTGGCATGACCTCTTCCGGCCATGGACTGAGTTTGACAGCTGCGCTTATGAGTCCAGTACAGACAGCAAGCGTCCCGCTTCTGACACCATATGTTGGGGCGCGGGAGTCGTTGCCGGTAAAAACAGTCCTCACTTAAGTCTTGGCAAAAATAGGCTTAGGTTTATTTTGAGCAAAAACAAAAAACAAATAAACCAAAAAAACAAAATTCATGAAAATAAGGGGTTAAGTTATAGCTACCGTAGGACCAAGTAGCACCCCAGCTCTCAGCTCGTCCTGACTGAACTGAAAAAAAACCCCTCCACCTACATACAGGTGCACTTATCTACCAATTACCAGTTTCCAACAGCCCTTTATTCTTAAAGGAATATACATCTGGTTTTTAAACAGAAATATTACATATAAATCATACATTAAACCACATGAAACAAAGCATCCAGCTGTCTCCTTTAAAAATAAAAAGGAGCTTATAATCTATATACATATTAACAAATTATACACAGGAACATAAACACACTAGGTTTGGCTGCAGCTTTGCCTCACCTGGCAGTAATTAGCAGCATCCTATATAAACCCAGCACACCCTCTGCTCTGGTTTGATCTCTGCAGGTAAGTAGCTGGTCATGCTGTGTGTGTGTTGGTGGGGAATAGTGAACTAGTTTATCTGTGAAAGGGTAGTGGACAGAGATGAAGATTTGCTGGCCAGCAGATAGAAAAGAGAGAGAAAGATACATACACACAGACGGACAGACCTGCTCACTATTAACCCCTCAACACTTCTCCTGGTAGGTATAAAATCCAGGGGTGACAGGTTTAATATATTAATGATTTCGTCTTCCTGACATTGAAATAAAAAAAACATGCCTGGCTGGATATTGCTTGATGTGGGGTATATAAGTGACCCCTCCTCCTGCCATCTAGCATATATATATATATATATATATATATATATATATATATATTTATCATTGCGCCTTTTTTTTTGCGATAGTGCTCCTTTAATTTACCGGGCTGGTAAGCATGCCCTGCCAATGGTAAACTGGAATCAAAGTGGGACACTTTGGGGTATATTCATCAAGGGATAGCAGCAGGCAGCGTCTGGTGAACGCTGGGTGCTGTACGCAATACCACATTTATGAAAGCGATTCTGGTGAGCGACTCTAAAAGCACCATGTAGCATACGATTCATCATTACAGGTGGCTTAGCCTATAGCACCGGCGCTCTAGCTTCCAGAGCTCCAGGTAAGACCTGTTGCTACCTGTCACTCTCCCATACATTTCAATGGACATTACTTTTCTTCTGTTTAAACAGGGTTTTTTGTTTTTAATAATTTTGTTTTTCTCTCAAATAATTGTGTGACCTCTCCTGGCCTAGAAAAAGTCATTTTTGAAAACATCTATAATTTTTGTCCTGGTAGGAATAAAATCTAGGGGTGACAGGTTTAGTCTATGAGGGGTGACAGAGCCCGTCACCCCGGATGTCCTCTTCCTTCCATTTAAATAAAAAAAACAAGTCTGGCTGGATATTTCTTGATACCTTGATACCGGGTGTATAAGTGACCCCTCCTCCCGCCATCCAGCATATTTATATGGATTTTTATCACTGGGCCATTTTTTCGCGATAGTCCTCCTTTAATGTCACAATGTTACTCCATGTGTTTTCGCTTTGTTACTGTTGGATATGTGTTCAAAAATGGATAATCACACAGCGTCTGCCGCTCTACGCTATAGCGACCAGATACAGAGCGCCGAGGCTCTGTTAGTCTGTTTTTTTTATTGAATATGGTGTGAGTCGCTGAGAGTCGGTCACAATGAGCTGGTGCTACCTCTCGCTCCCTGCAACGCTGTACTGGTGTTAGAAAGCCAAACATACATCTCATTCATCAATGCCGGCCAGGTTACTACAGCGAATGAGGCGCTCTGTTACAGCGCCCGATAGCCGATCACAGCGTCTACTAGAGGTTGCTCTTAGCGCCTCTGTACAGACTCTCATCTGCCTATACCTGGCGCTAGCAATGAATCAGCCTGCCTGAAGAACAAATATCTGCAGCATTCCATGTCAGACAAATGCCTAAAGAACAACTTGGATATCTCTGGTCTGTGAAAGATGCTAGTAACTGACCTAACACTACACTACATTCACTACCATCGTTCAGCCACTGACATGGAGCAGGGCACTAATTTCAGTTTTTTAGGTGGGGTGGCATTGGGAAAACAAAGGGAAACTTTTGTGAGTTTAGCCAATAAGCACAGCTTTTCAGCCTCTGAATACTGCAGTAGCTTTAGGCAATTTTCAGCAATAACTTATGTGAGGACGCCATGGAATGTCTGTGAATAAGGAACAGTTTGGAGGTATGTATTTATATAGCTTCAATATCTACTATTCCAGTTTGGAATTGTAATATTAAATATTACATGCTCTGAAAGAAAGGGTACACAAAATTGCAACCCCTGATTGCTGATTGCATTGTTCCACTCGAATAGCTTTGTCCTCACAAAGAACAAAAGAGAAAAACAGCACAGCTCAGTGGTTATTACAGTTCTGTGTCATGTCTTTACCTCCATTTTGTCTGGAGTCATATAATTGTAGCTGTCAGTAATAGCCGAGGAAACTATGTTCTAATTTCAGGCACTTGCTGATCATCGAGTTGTGTTCACTGGGGCATTATAAAGCATGGACATTGAAGATGTGATTATCATTTTGGAAATTGAGGGAGGTGACTAGAGATGAGCGAACTTTTAAAAAATTCGATTCGACTGATTCGCCGAATTTTCCGACAAAAATCGCTTCGACCCGAATTTATTCACGATGAAACGCTATTAAAAACAGCTATTTCTGAGCCTCCTAGAGCCTCAATAGGGTTGTAAACCATTCTGCCTTGCTGTAACACGCATAGGACACGTGCTGGGTTAGTGAAATAATACTGTAAATAATTATCACATGCAGATCGGAGGCATCGCTAATAGAATCGCAAAGCGGCACAATTGCAGAGAGTTGAGGTGGCATCACTATGAGGGGCCCCTATAGTGCCTGAAAAACACACCCTGGAGCTGGCAGCAGCAGGAGCTCAAAAATTAGCTGAATCACACCCTGGAGTTGCAAGCAGCAGCAGGAGCCCAAACATTGGTTGAAAGAGACACTGGGGTTGGCAGCAGGAGCCAAAAAATTGGATGAATCATACCCTGGAGTTGCAAGCAGCAGCAGGAGCCCAAACATTGCTTGAAAGAGACACTGGAGTTGGCTGCAGAAGCCCAAGAATTGGAAGAATCACACCCTGGAGTCGCAAGCAGCAGCAGCAGGAGCCCAAACATAGCTTGAAAGAGACACTGGAGTTGGCAGCAGGAGCCCAAAAATTGGATGAATCACACCCTGAAGTTGGCAGCAGCAGGAGCACAAACATAGCTTGAAAGAGACACTGGAGTTGGCAGCAGGAGCCCAAAAATTGGATGAATCACACCCTGGAGTTGCAAGCAGCAGCAGCAGGAGCCCAAACACTGCGTGAAAGAGACACTGGAGTTGGCTTCAGGAGCCCAGAAATTGGATGAATCACACCCTGGAGTTGCAAGCAGCAGCCCAAACATAGCTTGAAAGAGACACTGGAGTTGGCAGCGGGGGCCAAAAATTGGATGAATCACACCCTGGAGTTGCAAGCAGCAGCAGCAGCAGGAGCCCAAACATAGCTTGAAAGAGACACTGGAGTTGGCAGCAGGAGCCCAAAAATTGGATGAATCACACCCTGGAGTTGCAAGCAGTAGCATCAGGAGCCCAAACATAGCTTGAAAGAGACACTGGGGTTGGCAGCAGGAGCCCAAAAATTGGATGAATCATACCCTGGAGTTGCAAGCAGCAGCAGGAGCCCAAACATTGCTTGAAAGAGACACTGGAGTTGGCTGCAGAAGCCCAAGAATTGGAAGAATCACACCCTGGAGTCGCAAGCAGCAGCAGCAGGAGCCCAAACATAGCTTGAAAGAGACACTGGAGTTGGCAGCAGGAGCCCAAAAATTGTATGAATCACACCCTGGAGTTGCAAGCAGCAGCAGCAGGAGCCCAAACATTGCGTGAAAGAGACACTGGAGTTGGCTGCAGGAGCCCAAATATTGAATGAATCACACCCTGAAGTTGGCAGCAGCAGGAGCACAAACATAGCTTGAAAGAGACACTGGAGTTGACAGCAGGAGCCCAAAAATTGGATGAATCACACCCTGGAGTTGCAAGCAGCAGCAGCAGGAGCCCAAACATTGCGTGAAAGAGACACTGGAGTTGGCTGCAGTAGCCCAAATATTGGATGAATCACACCCTGAAGTTGGCAGCAGCAGGAGCCCAAACATAGCTTGAAAGAGACACTGGAGTTGGCAGCAGGAGCCCAAAAATTGGATGAATCACACCCTGGAGTTGCAAGCAGCAGCAGCAGGAGACCAAACATTGCGTGAAAGAGACACTGGAGTTGGCTGCAGGAGCCCAAATATTGGATGAATCACACCCTGAAGTTGGCAGCAGCAGGAGCACAAACATAGCTTGAAAGAGACACTGGAGTTGGCAGCAGGAGCCCAAAAATTGGATGAATCACACCCTGGAGTTGCAAGCAGCAGCAGCAGGAGCCCAAACACTGCGTGAAAGAGACACTGGAGTTGGCTTCAGGAGCCCAGAAATTGGATGAATCACACCCTGGAGTTGCAAGCAGCAGCAGCAGCCCAAACATAGCTAGAAAGAGACACTGGAGTTGGCAGCGGGGGCCAAAAATTGGATGAATCACACCCTGGAGTTGCAAGCAGCAGCAGCAGCAGGAGCCCAAACATAGCTTGAAAGACACACTGGAGTTGGCAGCAGGAGCCCAAAAATTGGATGAATCACACCCTGGAGTTGCAAGCAGTAGCATCAGGAGCCCAAACATAGCTTGAAAGAGACACTGGGGTTGGCAGCAGGAGCCCAAAAATTGGATGAATCATACCCTGGAGTTGCAAGCAGCAGCAGGAGCCCAAACATTGCTTGAAAGAGACACTGCAGTTGGCTGCAGAAGCCCAAGAATTGGAAGAATCACACCCTGGAGTCGCAAGCAGCAGCAGCAGGAGCCCAAACATAGCTTGAAAGAGACACTGGAGTTGGCAGCAGGAGCCCAAAAATTGGATGAATCACACCCTGGAGTTGCAAGCAGCAGCAGCAGGAGCCCAAACATTGCGTGAAAGAGACACTGGAGTTGACAGCAGGAGCCCAAAAATTGGATGAATCACACCCTGGAGTTGCAAGCAGCAGCAGCAGGAGCCCAAACATTGCGTGAAAGAGACACTGGAGTTGGCTGCAGTAGCCCAAATATTGGATGAATCACACCCTGAAGTTGGCAGCAGCAGGAGCCCAAACATAGCTTGAAAGAGACACTGGAGTTGGCAGCAGGAGCCCAAAAATTGGATGAATCACACCCTGGAGTTGCAAGCAGCAGCAGCAGGAGCCCAAACACTGCGTGAAAGAGACACTGGAGTTGGCTTCAGGAGCCCAGAAATTGGATGAATCACATCCTGGAGTTGCAAGCAGCAGCAGCAGCCCAAACATAGCTTGAAAGAGACACTGGAGTTGGCAGCGGGGGCCAAAAATTGGATGAATCACACCCTGGAGTTGCAAGCAGCAGCAGCAGCAGGAGCCCAAACATAGCTTGAAAGACACACTGGAGTTGGCAGCAGGAGCCCAAAAATTGGATGAATCACACCCTGGAGTTGCAAGCAGTAGCATCAGGAGCCCAAACAAAGCTTGAAAGAGACACTGGAGTTGGCAGCAGGAGCCCAAAAATTGGATGAATCACACCCTGGAGTTGCAAGCAGCAGCAGGAGCCCAAACATTACTTTAAAGAGAGACTGGAGTTGGCTTCAGGAGCCCAAAAATTGGATGAATCACACCCTGAAGTTGCAAGCAGCAGCAGCAGGAGCCCAAACATAGCTTGAAAGAGACACTGGAGTTAGCAGCAGGAGCCCAAAAATTGGATGAATCACACCCTGGAGTTGCAAGCAGCAGCAGGAGCCCAAACATTGCATGAAAGAGACGCTGGAGTTGGCTTCAGGAGCCCAGAAATTGGATGAATCACACCCTGGAGTTGCAAGCAGCAGCAGCAGCAGCAGCCCAAACATAGCTTGAAAGAGACACTGGAGTTAACAGCAGGAGCCCAAAAATTGGACAAATCACACCCTGGAGTTCCAAGCATCAGCAGGAGCCCAAACATTACTTTAAAGAGACACTGGAGTTGGCTTCAGGAGCCCAAAAATTGGATGAATCACACCCTGGAGTTGCAAGCAGCAGCAGGAGCCCAAACATAGCTTGAAAGACACACTGGAGTTGGCAGCAGGAGCCCAAAAATTGGATGAATCACACCCTGGAGTTGCAAGCAGCAGCAGGAGCCCAAACATAGCTTGAGCTTAACAGGTAGGCTGCTAAGTGCAGGTTTGGTATGCCCTGCGGCCTGGTGTTTTTTTTTGTTAAAGGCAGACCAAAAACCAATTCAAAATGCAATACTTTGATTAAGCTGAGGAAGGATGAACAAGTGTATTTAGTATAACAGATAGGCTGCTAAGTGCAGGTTTGGGATGCCCTGCGGCATGGTGTTTTTTTTTGTTAAAGGCAGAGCAAAAACCAATTCAAAATGCAATACTTTGTTTAAGCTGAGGAAGGATGAACAAGCGTATTTAGTATAACAGATAGGCTGCTAAGTGCAGGTTTGGGATGCCCTGTGGCCTGGTGTTTTTTTTTGTTAAAGGCAGACCAAAAACCAATTCAAAATGCAATACTTTGATTAAGCTGAGGAGGATCAACAAGCGTATTTAGTATAACAGATAGGCTGCTAAGTGCAGGTTTGGGATGCCCTGCTGCCTGGCTTTTTTTTCTGTTAAAGGCAGACCAAAAACCAATTCAAAATGAAATACTTTGATTCAGCTGAGGAAGGATGAACAAGCGTATTTAGTATAACAGATAGGCTGCTAAGTGCATGTTTGGGATGCCCTGTGGCCTGGTGGTTTTTTTTGTTAAAGGCAGACCAAAAACCAATTTAAAATACAATACTTTGATTAAGCTGAGGAGGATAAACAAGCGGATTTAGTATAACAGATAGGCTGCTAAGTGCAGGTTTGGGATGCCCTGCGGCATGGTGTTTTTTTTTGTTAAAGGCAGAGCAAAAACCAATTCAAAATGCAATACTTTGATTAAGCTGAGGAAGGATGAACAAGCGTATTTAGTATAACAGATAGGCTGCTAAGTGCAGGTTTGGGATGCCCTGTGGCCTGGTGTTTTTTTTGTTAAAGGCAGAGCAAAAACCAATTCAAAATGCAATACTTTGATTAAGCTGAGGAGGATAAACAAGCGGATTTAGTATAACAGATAGGCTGCTAAGTGCAGGTTTGGGATGCCCTGCGGCATGGTGTTTTTTTTTGTTAAAGGCAGAGCAAAAACCAATTCAAAATGCAATACTTTGATTAAGCTGAGGAAGGATGAACAAGCGTATTTAGTATAACAGATAGGCTGCTAAGTGCAGGTTTGGGATGCCCTGTGGCCTGGTGTTTTTTTTGTTAAAGGCAGACCAAAAACCAATTCAAAATGAAATACTTTGATTCAGCTGAGGAAGGATGAACAAGCGTATTTAGTATAACAGATAGGCTGCTAAGTGCAGGTTTGGGATACCTAGGTGGGCTGGTGTTTTTTTTTGTTAAAGGCAGACCAAAAACCAATTTAAAATACAATACTTTGATTAAGCTGAGGAGGATAAACAAGCGGATTTAGTATAACAGATAGGCTGCTAAGTGCAGGTTTGGGATGCCCTGCGGCCTGGTGTTTTTTTTTGTTAAAGACAGACCAAAAACCAATTCAAAATGAAATACTTTGATTCAGCTGAGGAAGGATGAACAAGCGTATTTAGTATAACAGATAGGCTGCTAAGTGCAGGTTTGGGATACCTAGGTGGGCTGGTGTTTTTTTTTGTTAAAGGCAGACCAAAAACCAATTTAAAATACAATACTTTGATTAAGCTGAGGAGGATAAACAAGCGGATTTAGTATAACAGATAGGCTGCTAAGTGCAGGTTTGGGATGCCCTGCGGCCTGGTGTTTTTTTTTGTTAAAGACAGACCAAAAACCAATTCAAAATACAATACTTTGATTAAGCTGAGGAGGATGAACAAGCGTATTTAGTATAACAGATAGGCTGCTAAGTGCAGGTTTGGGATACCCAGGTGGGCTGGTGTTTTTCTTTGTTAAAGGCAGACCAAAAAATATTTAAACTAATCCAGTTATATTATGATAAATGCTTGTGTGTAACAGATAGGGTTAAATCAGCCACTGCATAGATGGCATGCACAGTGGCAAGGCAGATTTACAGCACAAAGCACACCAATTTAAAAGTGATCAAAACTAAATTAAAACTAATCCAGTTTTTAGAAATGCTTGTGTGTAACAGATAGGATTAAATAAGCCACTGCATAGATGGCATGCACAGTAGAAGGCAGATTTACAGCACAAAGAACTGAAATTGAATTGAAAACTGATCTGGCTAATGAAAAAAAAAAAAAATCACTGTCACTTCTAAGCTGTCCCTGGCTGGATGGTTCCGGTTTTTCCCTATGTTTCCTTGGCTCTGTCTACCTCTCTGTCTGCCTCTCTGACTCTCCCTACCTATCTCTAACTCTCTGTCCCTGTCTCTAATGAGCTGTGCTCTGGCCGCAATGCAAGGCTGAAATGCGCACAAGCAAGATGGCCGCCACTTTATATAGCACGGTGACGTCACCAGGCTTCCTGGCTGCTGATAGGCTGCATGTGACTTACCCATGATACCTTGCCCCAGGGGATATGTCTGGACATGTTCATCCACCATTTTAGAATGCCTGTAATTGAAATAAATGGAGTATAAAGGAAAACTTCGATCGATTGAATCGCGGGGAAATTCGGATTCGTTCAGAATCGAATTTTCCATGAAATTTGGAACGAATCCGTGTTCGTCCGGATCGATTCGTTCATCCCTAGAGATGACAATTGACAGCATAATGGATAACTGCAGACACAAAAAGAGTCATTAGTATGAGCTCCTCAGTGTTATCCTTACCAGACCTGTGAAAAAAAAAGGCAAAGTGATGTACAGCATTTTGGGACTCAAACCTATTGTCTATCGGAGGATGTCTGCAACTTGTTCTGATATATAAAATTGTGTTTGTGTGCTCTATAGATTTTCTTTCAGGTCCCGGTGCACGCAGATGCTCGAACGTTTTGTTAAATGCACAGGTCGAAATGCTCACTGTTGTCAGTGTGTGATGCTGTTCCAGTAGCAACACAATGCTGTATTATTAGTTAACTTTTTAGATTTACTTGTTCCTTGCTTCTTGGATTGTTTTCACATTGTGACCCGGCTTGCCTTTAACCTCTCTCCACTTCTGCATTCACCGATCTTAGCCCGATCTTCAACTTTGAACCTTTACCTCTGAACTCGACTTGTTGACTACTCTTCTGCTTCATTCCCCTGGTACCTTGCCTCAAGTGTATCTGTCCAGATTAAGTGTGGTGAAGGCCTGGTACCGCACCTCAAGTATAGTGGTCCAAATTAAGTGTGGTGCAGGCCTGGTACCTCACCTCAAGTGTAGTGGTCAGTTTAAGTGTGGTGGAGGCCTGGTACCTCGCCTCAAGTGTAGTGGTCCAGATTAAGTGTGGTGAAGGCCTGGTACCTCACCTCAAGTGTAGTGGTCCAGTTTAAGTGTGGTGGAGGCCTGGTACCTCGCCTCAAGTGTAGTGGTCCAGATTAAGTGTGGTGGAGGCCTGGTACCTCGCCTCAAGTGTAGTGGTCCAGATTAAGTTTGGTGGGGGCCTGGTACCTCACCTCAAGTTTACTGGTCCAGATTAAGTGTGGTGGAGGCCAGTAATTAAGTGTAATATTTTCTGATTATCTTTTGTTTCAAAGTCACCCTGGGCTAACATGTTAGCTTCCTGGAAGGTGGGGAATTGAAAACAGCCAATACAATTTATTACTCGCTTTCATCCACATTCTCACATCTAATCATATTTATGCCTGGAAAAGAACAGATTACTGGGCACTTCCCACTGCCTGCTCTACTGCATGCAGCCACCACCAGCCTTTCAGATATTCCAGTACCGGGTGCCTGCAATAATTAGAGGAGTGACAGAGAGTACTTGTAGGGCCATGCATGTGCAGCAGGATCGATTCCCGGACTGAGTATACAGGCAGTCAAGGAGGATTCACACAGCCTAATTGGGATCTCCCAGGGCCATGCCTGGAGTCCTGGAGCTGGCTTACCATGGTTAAGGTCTGCTTTGAAAGTGTAGTATTATGGATCCAATGGATTGCCTGTGATCACCCCCAGTTCTTGAGACCTTACCTATAAAATTACGTTAATACTAGATTAAAAAGGTAAGATCCTTTTATGTTAGCCACACCCAGTGATATAGATCCTGATTCATTTTCCACTTTACATCTAACTTAAAGTGAACCTATACTCAGCGGCAGGGGCGGACTGGGGCTAATAAACGTCCCGGGACTTTTCGGGGCACACCGGCCCTGTTCGGCTGTACTGCTTCTCGCCCAGCATAGTATCTTAACGTCACATTATATATACACTTAATTTTTCATCAACAACATGCACCCAGGGTTTAGAGGACAAAAATAATAAAGAAAACATCCTGAACCATATGGTGTGCTAAAATCCCCCTTACAGACAGCGTGCAGGATCACTCCATTACAGGATAAGGGTGGCATCCCTCATTACAGCGAGTGAGGGGAAGCCCACAGAGGCATGTTGCGGCATCTCCCATTACAGGCAGTGAGGGGAATCCCTCATTAAAGCCAGTAAGCGGCATACCTCATAAAAGGCAGTGTGCAGCATATCTCATCACAGGCAGTAGGAGCATCCCTCTTTTCAGCCAGTGAGAGGCATCCCTTATTACAGCCACTGGGGGCATCCCTCAGTACAGCCACTGGGTGCATCCCTCAGTACAGCCACTGGGGATTTCCCTCAGTACAGCCAGTGGGGGCATCCCTCAGTACAGCCAGTGGGGGCATCCCTCAGTACAGCCAGTGGGGGCGTCCCTCAGTACAGCCAGTGGGGGCATCCCTCAGTACAGCCAGTAGGGGCATCCCTCAGTATAGCCCTTGGGGGCATCCCTCAGTACAGCCACTGGGGCATCCCTCATTACAGCTTACAGCCAGTGGGTGGGGGCATCTCTCAGTACAGCCAGTGGGTGGGGGCATCCCTTAGTACAGCCAGTGGGTGAGGGCATCCCTCAGTAAAGCCAATGGATGGGGGCATCCCTCAGTACAGCCAGTGGGTGGGGACATCCCTCAGTACAGCCAGTGGGTGGGGGCATCCCTCAGTACAGCCAGTGAGTGGGGGCATCCCTCAGTACAGCCAGTGGGTGGGGGCATCCCTCAGTACAGCCAGTGGGTGGGGGCATCCCTTAGTACAGCCAGTGGGTGAGGGCAATCCTCAGTAAAGCCAGTGGATGGGGGCATCCCTCAGTACAGTCAGTGAGTGGGGGCATCCCTCAGTACAATCAGTGAGTGGGGGCATCCCTCAGTACAGCCAGTGAGTGGGGGCATCCCTCAGCACAGCAAGTGGGCTACTCACACACACTCACTCACACATACACTCATGCTTACTGGTGTCGGTGGGTGGGACCCATATGGCCGGCGTCCAATGAAAACAATGAACGCTGCTCATAGATGCCCACCGCGCAACAACCAGGAAGTGCCTGTAAGCGTGTTCGTGTGGCCACGGCGGGGGGAACAGCGGGCTTTTCTGGTGCCGGCCTACCGGGATTTTGCCCTATGGCCAGCCCACCCCTGCTCAGCGGGAAGTATATGTAGTCACCTTCTATCCCCAAAACTAAAGCCTTTGCCCAGACATTCATAACAACACAAACTGGATGCAGTCAGCTATATTGCTCCCTGGCTGAGCAGCCCCACCCCCAATGACGATGCAGTCAGAGTACACACAGCTCAGCAATGGGGAGCACTTCAACCTAACTGCCATTATGTGACAGTTTTGCTGTAACTGAATGAATTAGCATATCTCTGCCATTCACTATAGTACTACTTCCTGTTGTTTTTATTGATATTAGCAAAGGCTGAGGTAAAAAGAAACACAGACTGTATTAGGGCACAGGGCTGGGGATGGAAGGGGACCACATAAACTTCCTTTCTGATTATAGGTGCACTTTAATAATACCAAATTGCAAGATGTTAATTACGCCTACTGTATATGTAACAGTATCAATATACTATTATAGTGGGATAACCCACTAACACCTCACTAGTCAGCTTTCACCACCTGTGACCACTAGTCACCTCCTACAAATTATTTAAAATGTACACATATTTTACTTTGTGTAGAAAAGATACATATACAACGACTTTGTATGGCAACAATATATTCATTTCAAGATTTTCCAATACATAAGGGTCGATTCAAAGAAACATGTAACAGCTTTGATTTTGGTGCCGATCATCCTATTTTTCCCGTACGCTCGTGCGTTCGTATGAACTTGCGAGTGATTCTATAAGCAAATACGTTTCTATCCTAAAATGTACGTCCGTTCGTATGGCAGTTCGGGAATCAGACCTATGTCAGTTTCCATCCTGAATTTTCAGTTTCATTTCTCAGGTTGCAACATTGGTTTTGCCCTTTTTCCTTTTTTGTCTGGACGTAAATCCTTCTGATCTTTCGCCTGCGCACTACAAACTTACCTCATTAAAGTGCATTCTAAATATTTGTTTTTTTTTTTTTTTTTTTTTTATTTTGTAGTAACCAACCATTAATGAATGCATTTGCATAAGTAAATCTTACTTTGTTTAATTTTTAGTTAACTTGCATTTTTTACTTGTGGATTTAATTTTAATATTTTGGCTTCAAATGGTACAACTTAAAATTTTGGGTGTGGTTACCCACACCCTCTACATACAGATTTGCTCTCAAAAATTAAAAAACACCCAGCAACTTCAGCATGTTATGAGCCTAGAAACAGCCAAGATGGCGGCTCAGGTATTCTCGGGCAGCCTGCAAACAGAAAGGGCCTTGTGACTGTTGCTCTGCATTCTTTGATTTCTGACCTTTCCGTGCCCCCAGCTCTGCTGTGTCTGTGCAAAATACAGCAGTAACCCACATCCTGCACTTTATCCCGCTCTCCTCTCCTCAGTAAGTGTGATGCATCTGACCAAAGATGTGCTTAAATAATTAAACAAAGCAAAGGTAAACAACTACACCAATAAATTCAATCTAAAAATATTATTCTAGTACATCAATTTAAAAATAAATAACAAAGGACATACGTTTCTTTAATTAACGCAAATATATTGCAAAATAAAGGTTTACATGCAAAGGACTAATTAAGGTCCACATTAAAATGCTTTTATAAGGCATACATGAATCAGGTATGCATTGCCATACAATTTATGGCCTCGGCCATGCTGATACATGCAGTTCATTGGAGCTCAAGACGCGCAGACTCCTCCACATAGCCAAAAAACCTGTTCAAGAACAGCAATCCGACTGCTAAAAGGTGTCGGCAGTGGCTTTCTTTTAAAACGTATTTAGAGGTTTGAAAACTGTTCTCTGAATCACACCTAAACACATCCGATTATCCTAAGTTTTACGTTTTGATCCTAAGTTTTAGGATTTGATCCTAAGTTTTACGTTTTGATCCTAAAATTTAGGAACGCAATACGCATTCGTACGTAGGCTCGTGCGAGTCGGAAATGGCCAAAAAAACAGGAAAAAATGACACCCACCCAAACTTACGATTCTCGATCCGAAATCAATTAACTTTTGCTCTTTGAATCGAGGGGATAGTGTAGCTGTTTTTTCTAGGCAGATGACAATATATCATACTAGACTACCAGAATGCCACTTGTAACTCAGCTACATGGATTGTGGGTGTCGCGTCGAGAGCGAGGAGGGCGGCATTGGCTCAGCATGTTGGTGTTGTGTTAAACCGGACCTTCACCATGATTTATTGAAAAGCTCAAACCCTTAGGAAATGATTCCCCAGCATCTAAAATTAATATATTTTAAGTTTTTAGTCACTTACTTATTATTCTTTCCCCCACTGTGCTGCAACTCTATTCAGGACTTTAGGATACGGACGCCGCCATCTTGACTCGGAAGCATCACACATACTGAGGAGAAGAGAGTGGGATAAAGTACAGGGGGGCTAGTTATTAGGGATGAGCGAATCGATCCGGACGAACCCGGATTCGTTCCGAATTTCATGAAAAATTTGATTCTGAACGAATCCGAATTTCCCCGCGATTCGATCGATCAAAGTTTTCCTTTAAACTCCATTTATTTCAATTACAGGCATTCTAAAATGGTGGAAGCACATGTCCGGACATATCCCCTGGGGCAAGGTATAATGGGAAAGTCACATGCAGCCTATCAGCAGCCAGGAAGCCCGGTGACGTCACGTGGCTATATAAACCGGCAACCATCTTCCTTGTGCGCATTTCAGCGTTCTATTGCGGCCAGAGCACAGCTGGTTACAGACAGGGACAGAGAGTTAGAGATAGGTAGGTAGAGTCAGAGAGGCAGACAGAGAGGTAGACAGAGCCAGGGAAAGATAGTGAAAGATAGGGAAAAACCGGAACAATCATAGAACAGCATAGAAGTGACGGTGAAATTTTTTTTTTTCATTAGCCAGATCAGTTTTCAATTCAATTTCAGTTCTTTGTGCTGTAAATCTGCCTTGCCCCTGTGCATCCCATCTATGCAGTGGCTTATTTAACCCTATCTGTTACACACAAGCATTTTGAAAAACTGGATTAGTTTTAATTTAGTTTTGATCACTTTTAAATTGGTGTGCTTTGTGCTGTTTCTAAAAACTGGATTAGTTTAAATGTAGTTTTAATATTTTTTGGTCTGCTTTAAATACACCAGCCCACATGGGCATCCTAAACCTGCACTTAGCACCCTATCTGTTATACTAAATACGTTTGTTCATCCTCAGCTTAATCAAACTATTGCATTTTGAATTGGTTTTTGTCCTGCTTTAAATACACCAGCCCACATGGGTATCCCAAACCTGCACTTAGCAGCCAATCTGTTATACTAAATACGCTTGTTGGTCCTCAGCTTAATCAAACTATTGCATTTTGATTTGGTTTTTGTCCTGCTGCCAAAACACTAGGCCGCAGGATATCCCAAACCTGCACTTAGCAGCCTATCTGTTATACTAAATACGCTTGTTGATCCTCAGCTTAATCAAACTATTGCATTTTGAATTGGTTTTTGTCCTGCTGCCAAAACACTAGGCCGCAAGGCATCCCAAACCTGCACTTAGCAGTCTATCTGTTATACTAAATACGCTTGTTGCTCCTCAGCTTAAACAAACTATTACATTTTGAATTGGTTTTTGACCTGCTGCCAAAAAACTAGGCCACAGAGTATCCCAAACCAGCTTTTAGCAGCCTATCTTTTATACTAAATACGCTTGTTGATCCTCAGCTTAATCAAACTATTGCATTTTGAATTGGTATTTGTCCTGCTGCCAAAACACTAGGCTGCGGGGTATCCCAAACCTGCACTTAGCAGCCTATCTGTTATACAAAATACTCTTGTTGATCCTCAGCTTAATCAAACTATTGCATTTTGAATTGGTTTTTGTCCTGCTTTAAATATACCAGCCCACATGGGCATCCCAAACCTGCACTTAGCACCCTATCTGTTATACTAAATGCGTTTGTTCATCCTCAGCTTAATCAAAATATTGCATTTTGAATTGTTTTTTGTCCTGCTGCCAAAACACTAGGCCGCAGGGTATCCCAAACCTGCACTTAGCAGCCTATCTGTTATACTAAATATGCTTGTTGATCCTCAGCTTAATCAAACTATTGCATTTTTAATTGTTTTTTGTCCTTCTGCCAAAACACTAGGCCGCAGGGTATCCCAAACCTGCACTTAGCAGCCTATCTGTTATACTAAATACGCTTGTTGATCCTCCGCTTACTCAAACTATTGCATTTTGAATTGGTTTTTGTCCTGCTGCCAAAACACTAGGCCGCAGGGTATCCCAAACCTGCACTTAGCAGCCTATCTGTTATACAAAATATGCTTGTTGCTCCTCAGCTTAATCAAACTATTGCATTTTGAATTGGTTTTTGTCCTGT
Source organism: Gastrophryne carolinensis (assembly GCA_027917425.1). Lineage (NCBI taxonomy): Eukaryota > Metazoa > Chordata > Amphibia > Anura > Microhylidae > Gastrophryne > Gastrophryne carolinensis. Next base: position 363,270,532 of record CM051238.1, read on the forward strand.
TGCCAAAACACTAGGCCGCAGGGTATCCCAAACCTGCACGTAGCAGCCTATCTGTTATACAAAATTCTCTTGTTGATTCTCAGCTTAATAAAACTATTGCATTTTGAATTGGTTTTTGTCCTGCTTTAAATATACCAGCCCACATGGGCATCCCAAACCTGCACTTAGCACCCTATCTGTTATACTAAATACGTTTGTTCATCCTCAGCTTAATCAAACTATTGCATTTTGAATTGGTTTTTGTCCTGCAGCCAAAACACTAGGCCGCGGGGTATCCCAAATGTGCACTTAGCAGCCTATCTGTTATACTGAATACGCTTGTTACTCCTCAGCTTATTAAAACTATTGCATTTTGAATTGGTTTTTGTCCTGCTGCCAAAACACTAGACCGCAGGGTATCCCAAACCTGCACTTAGCAGCCTATCTGTTATACAAAATACGCTTGTTGCTCCTCAGCTTAATCAAACTATTGCATTTTGAATTGGTTTTTGTCCTGCTGCCAAAACACTAGGCCGCAGGGTATCCCAAACCTGCACTTAGCAGCCTATCTGTTATAATAAATATGCTTGTTGATCCTCAACTTAATCAAACTATTGCATTTTGAATTTTTGTCCTGCTGCCAAAACACTAGGCCGCAGGGTATCCCAAACCTGCACGTAGCAGCCTATCTGTTATACAAAATACGCTTGTTGCCCCTCAGCTTAATCAAACTATTGCATTTTGAATTGTTTTTTGTCCTGCTGCCAAAATACTAGGCCGCAGAGTATCCCAAACCTGCACTTAGCACCCTATCTTTTATACTAAATACGTTTGTTCATCCTCAGCTTAATCAAACTATTGCATTTTAAATTGGTTTTTGTCCTGCAGCCAAAACACTAGGCCGCAGGGTATCCCAAACCTGCACTTAGCAGCCTATCTGTTATACAAAATGTGCTTCTGCTCCTCAGCTTAATCAAACTATTGTATTTTAAATTGGTTTTTGTCCTGCTGCCAAAACACTAGGCCGCAGGGTATCCCAAACCTGCACTTAGCAGCCTATCTGTTATACAAAATACGCTTGTTGATCCTCAGCTTAATCAAACTATTGCATTTTGAATTGGTTTTTGTCCTGCTACCAAAACACTAGGCCGCAGGGTATCCCAAACCTGCACTTAGCACCCTATCTGTTATACAAAATACGCTTGTTGATCCTCAGCTTAATCAAACTATTGCATTTTGAATTGTTTTTTGTCCTGCTTTAAAGATACCAGCCCACATGGGCATCCCAAACCTGCACTTAGCACCCTATCTGTTATACTAAATACGTTTGTTCATCCTCAGCTTAATCAAACTATTGCATTTTGAATTGGTTTTTGTCCTGCAGCCAAAACACTAGGCCGCGGGGTATCCCAAACCTGCACTTAGCAGCCTATCTGTTATACTAAATATGCTTGTTGATCCTCAGCTTAATCAAACTATTGCATTTTGAATTAGTTGTTGTCCTGCTGCCGAAACACTAGGCCGCAGGGTATTCCAAACCTGCACGTAGCAGCCTATCTGTTATACAAAATACGCGTGTTGCCCCTCAGCTTAATCAAACTATTGCATTTTGAATAGTTTTTTGTCCTGCTGCCAAAACACTAGGCCGCAGGGTATCCCAAACCAGCACTTAGCACCCTATCTTTTATACTAAATACGTTTGTTCATCCTCAGCTTAATCAAACTATTGCATTTTGAATTGGTTTTTGTCCTGCAGCCAAAACACTAGGCCGCAGGGTATCCCAAACCTGCACTTAGCAGCCTATCTATTATACAAAATGCGCTATTGCTCCTCAGCTTAATCAAATTATTGTATTTTAAATAGGTTTTTGTCCTGCTGCCAAAACACTAGGCCACAGGGTATCCCAAACCTGCACGTAGCACCCTATCTGTTATACAAAATACGCTTGTTGATCCTCAGCTTAATCAAACTATTGCATTTTGAATTGGTTTTTGTCCTGCAGCCAAAACACTAGGCCGCAGGGTATCCCAAACCTGCACTTAGCAGTCTATCTGTTATACTAAATACGCTTGTTGATCCTCAGCTTAATCAAGCTATTGCATTTTGAATTGGTTTTTGTCCTGCTACCAAAACACTAGGCCGCAGGGTATCCCAAACCTGCACTTAGCACCCTATCTGTTATACAAAATACGCTTGTTGATCCTCAGCTTAATCAAACTATTGCATTTTGAATTCGTTTTTGTCCTGCTTTAAATATACCAGCCCACATGGGCATCCCAAACCTGCACTTAGCACCCTATCTCTTATACTAAATACGTTTGTTCATCCTCAGCTTAATCAAACTATTGCATTTTGAATAGTTTTTTGTCCTGCTGCCAAAACACTAGGCCACAGGGTATCCCAAACCTGCACTTAGCAGCCTATCTGTTATACAAAATACGCTTGTTGATCCTCAGCTTAATCAAACTATTGCATTTTGAATTAGTTTTTGTCCTGCTGCCGAAACACTAGGCCGCAGGGTATCCCAAACCTACACTTAGCAGCCTATCTGTTATACAAAATACGCTTGTTGATCCTCAGCTTAAACAAACTATTGCATTTTGAATTGGTTTTTGTCCTGCTTTAAATATACCAGCCCACATGGGCATCCCAAACCTGCACTTAGCAGACTATCTGTTATACTAAATATGCTTGTTGATCCTCAGCTTAATCAAACTATTGCATTTTGAATTGGTTTTTGTCCTGCTGCCAAAACACTAGGCCGCAGGGTATCCCAAACCTGCATGTAGCACCCTATCTTTTATACTAAATACGTTTGTTCATCCTCAGCTTAATCAAACTATTGCGTTTTGAATTGGTTTTTGTCCTGCAGCCAAAACACTAGGCCGCAGGGTATCCCAAACCTGCACATAGCAGCCTATGTTATACAAAATACGCTTGTTGCTCCTCAGCTTAATCAAACTATTGCATTTTGAATTGGTTTTTGTCCTGCAGCCAAAACACTAGGCCGCAGGGTATCCCAAACCTGCACATAACAGCCTATGTTATACAAAATGCGCTTGTTGCTCCTCAGCTAAATCAAACTATTGCATTTTAAATTGGTTTTTGTCCTGCTGCCAAAACACTAGGCCGCAGGGTATCCCAAACCTGCACGTAGCACCCTATCTGTTATACTAAATACGATTGTTGATCCTCAGCTTAATCAAACTATTGCATTTTGAATTGGTTTTTGTCCTGCTGCCAAAACACTAGGCTGCAGGGTATCCCAAACCTGGTTTAAATACACCAGCCCACATGGGCATCCCAAACCAGTACATGTCACCCTATCTGTTATACTAAATAAGCGTTGTTCATCCTCAGCTTAATCAAGCTATTGCATTTTGAATTGGTTTTTGGTCTGCTGCCAAAACACTAGGCCGCAGGGTATCCCAAACCTGCACGTAGCACCCTATCTGTTATACTAAACGTTGTTCAGCCTCATTTTAATTCAGCTATTGCATTTTGAATTGGTTTTTGGTCTGCTGCCAAAACACTAGGCCGCAGGGTATCCCATATTGCCAATTCTCATAGTATCTGGTGCAGAGAAGCAGTACCTCACTTTATTTAGATTCTGCTTTTTAACGTAAACAAATTTTTTAACGTACCTACTGCGCATTTCAAATACATAAAAATGTCAAGCAGACAAGTCCCAGGATGTTCAAAGAGGAGTGGCAGAGGCAAAGAATCAGCAGGCAGAGGTCGCAGCAGACTAGGGGCGAGTGGCAGCAGGAGTCACGGTGAGAGACCTGATCTGCCAGTATCTGCTAGCGGTCGTGTCTCCACCAGTAACGCATCTGCCGTGGTAGATTGGTTAATGCGGTCATCCACATCATCACAAGTTACATCTGAGACCCCCAGTCTAGGGTCGGTAGGTTTCTCTTACACAACCCTGAGTTGGCATGCCCCGTGAGCAGTCCCTGTCCTCCCATTGCCTCTGTCCTACGCCGTTCCCTCCCCCAGCGACGTATCCTATGCTTTGGGTTCAGCTCCACTCTTTAGTGAGGAGGACGATCAGATAGAGGACAGTCAGCAGCTACTGCCCAGCCAAGAAATGGAGGTGGCTTCTTTAGCTAGGCAGGCAAATAGTGATGTGGAGAGTGTCGTGGGTGTTGTGAGCGTTCCAGCTCCTGCGCCAGACACTGTTGAGGAAACCGAGAACATCAGTGATGTGCAGCCACAACTCGGTGATGATGATGATGAAGAAGCCGATCGCACTTGGGAGCCGGGTGCAGAAGGGGCTTCATCGTCATCATCAGGAGAAGAGGGGTGCAGGTTGCCCCGGAGTCAGCAGCTGAGGCAGCAAGGTGTTAGCAGCATGGTTGGCAGTCAGCATGGGGGCACAATTGTAAAGCCTGGAGCCAAACGGGGCCGGGGCCGGGGTAGAGCACCTGCTGCACGGCAGGCTACCTTATCGGGAGGTAGTGGAGCAGGGGTTCCTGGAGTTGGCGACAGTAGCAGTGAATCAGTGAGGCCTGTTGGTGGGAAAAGTAGCTACTCGGCAGTGTGGCAGTTTTTCCTGAAGCATCTGCAGGAGGGTAACATGGCCACATGCAAGATATGTAGGCAGAAGGTGAAGCGTGGCCAGGGCCCAAATGTTGGCACCACGGCCCTGCGTCAACATATGATGAGTCACCATAAAGCGGCCTGGGAGAACCGAGGCTCCGAACAGGTGGTCCAGCCTGCTTCCTCACCAAGTGGCACGCCGCTCCCAATTTCTGCCAGCCAAGGCTCCAGCACCTCAGCCGAAGGCAGCTGTGCATCATACCCATCCTCTGTCGCTCCTGATGCTCCTGCTCCTCCTCCTCCAAGTCGTGCATCCCGCCAGCAATCCATCAGCGAAGCCATGTCCAAGAGACAGCAGTATGCGCCCACTCATCCTACGGCGCAGAAGCTCAATGTGCTCCTGTCCAAGTTGCTGGTGCTGCAGTCGCTCCCTTTTCAGGTGGTGGACTCTGCACCTTTCAGAGAACTGATGGCTTGTGCCGAGCCGAGGTGGAGAGTCCCAAGCCATCATTTCTTTGCCAAGAAGGCAGTACCAGCGCTGCACACTTTTGTTGAACAGAAGGTGGGCCAGTCCTTGAGCCTGTCCGTGTGTAGCAAAGTGCATGGCAGCGGCGACGTCTGGAACTGAAATTATGGTCAGGAACAGTACATGTCGTTTACGGCCCACTGGGTGAATGTGGTCCCTTTGCAGCAGCAGCAGCAACTTGGACAGGTCACGCCGCTTTGGCTTTCGCGCTCCCTGGCCGTTGTGCCTGTGACACCGTGCGACTCGGCCTCCTCATCCTCCGCCATCTCCTCACCCTCCACTGTAGACTCAAATCTCAGTGCCCCTCAAGTCTACCATGTGTGCAGGGCACGGAGGTGTCACGCAGTGCTTCACATGGTTTGTCTTGGCGAACAGAGTCACACAGGGGAGGAACTGCTTATATTTATTCATCACGAAATCCAAACATGGCTTACTCCAAGAAAACTTAAAATGGGAATCATGGTTACCGACGTCTTCAATCTGGTTGTCAAGCGGTTTCTGAAGTGTTCCCTCCATCTGCAAGACATCCTAACAACTTCAAGGAAACTTTGCATGCACTTCAGCCACTCATACACCGCCAAACACACACTGCTTGAGCTACAGCGTCAGAACGGTAGCCCCCAACATAGTCTGATTTGCGATGTTTCCACCCGTTGGAATTCCACCCTTAACATGTTGGACCGATTATATGAACAGAGAAAAGCCATCACGGATTTCCTGATGATCCAAGCGGATAGGCAGACTCCCCTGTGTAACTTCAATGTCAACCAGTGGCAGCTCATATGCGTGACACCTGCCGTTTTCTCAGGCCCTTTGAGGAAGCCACTTTATTTGTCAGTCGGCAGGATTACGGGATGAACGACGTGATTGCACTGCTTTATGTACTACAGCACATGTTGGAAATCATGGCTGGTCAGGGCACTGGAGACATGGAGACAGGTAGTCCCTTCGAGTCACTTGCGCAAATGGCAGGAAGCATGCTCACGTGCTTGCGTAGTGACCCCAGAATTGTTTCCATTTGTCGCCGGGATGATTTCTGGCTGTCCACCTTATTGGACCCTCGCTTCCGGCACAAAATGGGGGCATTTTTTAAACGCACCGAGAGGGAGGAAAAACTGAACTACTACAAAGATATTCTACGTAGTCAGTTGGCCGATGCCTATCTGCGCCATGGTCCATACTCTCGCAGGTCTGACTTGGGGGGACCTCTGTGCTCACCTTTCACTGCCATGCCTGCTGGGGGGGTTGGCAGGAGCAGCAGCAGCAGCTCCATCAGCAGCAGCCTCAGTCTTCAGTCGCTAATGAGTAGCTTTCTACATCCGCATAGTGAGGCTACTCATGAGCAGCAGGAAGACCTGGAGCAGGACCTCAACCAGCAGGTCATGTCATACCTTGACATGACCATGCCAACACACCTTGAGGATCCGCTGGACTTCTGGGCAGCCAAACTTGGTTTGTGGCCGCAACTAGCAGAGTTTGCCCTGGAAAAGCTGTCCTGCCCGGCCAGTAGCGTGCCATCTGAGCGGGTGTTTAGTGCGGCGGGGGCCATAGTTACGGCGAGGAGAACTCATCTGTCAACTAAAAATGTGGAGAGACTCACCTTTGTCAAAATGAATCAGGGATGGATCAGCCAGGATTTCCACCCACCAATGGCTCATGCATGCGACTAGATTCAGCATGGTGCCGCGTTTTACACTTTCCAAATGGTGCAAAACATATTTATGTCTTTAGGCCAATTTTTGGGCTCCTGCTGATGCCAACTTCAGGGTGTGCCTTTCAGCCAATTTCTGGCCTCGTGCTGCTGCTGCTGCTGCCAACTCCAGGATGTGCCTTCCAGCTAATGTTTGTGCTCCTGCTGCTGCTGCTTGTAACTCCAGGGTGTGATTCATCCAATTTTTGGGCTCCTGCAGCCAACTCCAGTGTCTCTTTCAAGCTATGTTTTGGCTTCTGCTGCTGCTTGCGACTCCAGGGTGTGATTCAGCCAATTTCTGGGCACCTGCTGCCAACTCAAGTGTCTCTTTCAAACTATGTTTGGGCTGCTGCTGCTGCTGCCAACTGCAGTGTTTCTTTAGGCCAATTTTTGGGCTCCTGCTGCCAACTCCAGTGTCTCTCTCAAGCTATGCTTGGGCTCCTGCTGCTGCTGCTTGCAACTCCAGGGTGTGATTCATCCAATTTTTGGGCTCCTGCAGCCAACTCCAGTGTCTCTTTCAAGCTATGTTTGGGCTGCTGCTGCTGCTTGCAACTCCAGGGTGTGATTCAGCCAATCTTTGGGCTCCTGCTGCCAACTCCAGTGTCTCTTTCAATCTATGTTTGGGCTCCTGCTGCTGCTACTTGCAACTCCAGGGTGTGATTCATCCAATTTTTGGGCTCCTGAAGCCAACTCCAGTGTCTCTTTAAAGTAATGTTTGGGCTCCTTCTGCTGCTTGCAACTCCAGGGTGTGATTCATCCAATTTTTGGGCTCCTGCTGCAAACGCCAGTGTCTCTTTAAAGTAATGTTTGGGCTCCTGCTGCTGCTTGTAACTCCAGGATGTCATTCAGCCAATTTTTGGCCTCCTGCAGCCAACTCCAGTGTCTCTTTCAAGTTGTTTGGGCTGCTGCTTGCAACTCCAGTGTGTCATTCATCCAATCTTTGGGCTCCTGCTGCCAACTCCAGTGTCTCTTTCACCCAATGTTTGGGCGGCTGCTGCTGCTTGCAACTCCAGGGTGTGATTCAGCCAATTTTTCGGCTCCTGCTGCCAACTAAAGTGTCTCTTTCAATCTATGTTTTGGCTCCTTCTGCTGCTGCTTGCAACTCCAGGGTGTGATTCATCCAATTTTTGGGCCCCTGAAGCCAACTCCAGTGTCTCTTTAAAGTAATGTTTGGGCTCCTGCTGCTGCTTGTAACTCCAGGATGTCATTCAGCCAATTTTTGGCCTCCTGCAGCCAACTCCAGTGTCTCTTTCAAGCTATGTTTGGGCTGCTGCTTGCAACTCCAGTGTGTCGTTCATCCAATCTTTGGGCTCCTGCTGCCAACTCCAGTGTCTCTTTCACCCAATGTTTGGGCGGCTGCTGCTGCTTGCAACTCCAGGGTGTGATTCATCCAATTTTTGGGCCCCTGAAGCCAACTCCAGTGTCTCTTTAAAGTAATGTTTGGGCTCCTTCTGCTGCTTGCAACTCCAGGGTGTGCTTCATCCAATTGTTGGCCTCCTGCAGCCAACTCCAGTGTCTCTTTAAAGTAATGTTTGGGCTCCTGCTGCTGCTTGCAACTCCAGGGTGTGATTCATCCAATTGTTGGCCTCCTGCAGCCAACTCCAGTGTCTCTTTCAAGCTATGTTTGGGCTCCTGCTGCTGCTGCTTGCGACTCCAGGGTGTCATTCAGCCAATTTTTGGGCTCCATCTGCCAACTCCAGTGTATCTTTAAAGTAATGTTTGTGCTCCTGCTGCTGCCAACTTCAGGGTGTGATTCATCCAATTTTTGGCCTCCTGCAGCCAACTCTGTTGTGCAGTGGTTCTTTCACGCAATGTTTGGGCTCCTGCTGCTGCTGCTTGCAACTCCAGGGTGTGATTCATCCAATTTCTGGGCTCCTGCAGCCAACTCCAGTGTCTCTTTCACGCAATGTTTGGGCTCCTGCTGCTGCTTGCAACTCCAGGGTGTGATTCATCCAATTTTTGGGCTCCTGCTGCCAACTCTAGTGTCTCTTTCAAGCTATGTTTGTGCTCCTGCTGCTGCTGCTTGCAACTCCAGGATGTCATTCAGCCAATTTTTGGGCTCCTGCTGCCAACTCGAGTGTCTCTTTCAAGCTATGTTTGGGCTCCTGCTGCTGCTGCTTGCAACTCCAGGGTGTCATTCAGCCAATCTTTGGGCTCCTGCTGCCAACTCCAGTGTCTCTTTCAACCAATGTTTGGACGGCTGCTGCTGCTTGCAATTCCAGGGTGTGATTCAGCCAATTTTTTGGCTCCTGCTGCCAACTCCAGTGTCTCTTTCCAGCTATGTTTGGGCTTCTGCTGCTGCTGCTTTCAACTCCAGGGTGTCATTCATCCAATTTTTGGGCTCCTGCTGCCAACTCTAGTGTCTCTTTAAAGCAATGTTTGGGCTCCTGCTGCTGCTTGCAACTCCAGGGTGTGATTCATACAATTTTTGGCCTCCTGCAGCCAACTCCAGTGTCTCTTTCAAGCTATGTTTGGGCTCCTGCAGCCAACTCCAGTGTCTCTTTCAAGCTATGTTTGGGCTCCTGCTGCTGCTGCTGCTTGCAACTCCAGGGTGTGATTCATCCAATTTTTGGGCTCCTGCAGCCAACTCCAGTGTCTCTTTCAAGCTATGTTTGTGCTCCTGCTGCTGCCAACTTTAGGGTGTCATTCATCCAATTTTTGGCCTCCTGCAGCCAACTCCAGTGTCTCTTTCACGCAATGTTTGGGCTCCTGCTACTGCTTGCAACTCCAGGGTGTGATTCATCCAATTTTTGGGCTCCTGCTGCCAACTCCAGTGTCTCTTTCAAGCAATGTTTGGGCTCCTGCTGCTGCTTGCGACTCCAGGGTGTCATTCAGCCAATTTTTTGGCTCCTGCTGCCAACTCCAGTGTCTCTTTCAAGCTATGTTTGGGCTCCTGCTGCTGCTGCTTGCAACTCCAGGGTGTGATTCATCCAATTTTTGGGCTCCTGCTGCCAACTCCAGTGTCTCTTTCAAGCTATGTTTGGTCTGCTGCTTGCAACTCCAGTGTGTCATTCATCCAATCTTTGGCCTCCTGCTGCCAACTCCAGTGTCTCTTTCACACAATGTTTGGGCGGCTGCTGCTGCTTGCAACTCCAGGGTGTGATTCAGCCAATTTTTTGGCTCCTGCTGCCAACTCCATTGTCTCTTTCAATCTATGTTTGGGCTCCTGCTGCTGCTGCTTGCGACTCCAGGGTGTCATTCAGCCAATTTTTGGGCTCCTGCTGCCAACTCCAGTGTATCTTTAAAGTAATGTTTGTTCTCCTGCTGCTGCCAACTTCAGGGTGTGATTCATCCAACTTCTGGCCTCCTGCAGCCAACTCTGTTGTGCAGTGGTTCTTTCACGCAATGTTTGGGCTCCTGCTGCTGCTTGCAACTCCAGGGTGTGATTCATCCAATTTCTGGGCTCCTGCAGCCAACTCCAGTGTCTCTTTCACGCAATGTTTGGGCTCCTGCTGCTGCTTGCAACTCCAGGGTGTGATTCATCCCATTTTTGGGCTCCTGCTGCCAACTCCAGTGTCTATTTCAAGCTATGTTTGTGCTCCTGCTGCTGCTGCTTGCAACTCCAGGATGTCATTCAGCCAATTTTTGGGCTCCTGCTGCCAACTCCAGTGTCTCTTTAAAGCTATGTTTGGGCTCCTGCTGCTTGCAACTCCAGGGTGTCATTCAGCCAATCTTTGGGCTCCTGCTGCCAACTCCAGTGTCTCTTTCACCCAATGTTTGGGCGGCTGCTGCTGCTTGCAACTCCAGGGTGTGATTCAGCCAATTTTTTGGCTCCTGCTGCCAACTCCAGTGTCTCTTTCAATCTATGTTTGGGCTCCTGCTGCTGCTGCTTGCAACTCCAGGGTGTGATTCATCCAATTTTTGGGCCCCTGAAGCCAACTCCAGTGTCTCTTTAAAGTAATGTTTGGGCTCCTTCTGCTGCTTGCAACTCCAGGGTGTCATTCATCCAATTTTTGGGCTCCTGCTGCCAACTCCAGTGTCTCTTTAAAGCAATGTTTGGGCTCCTGCTGCTGCTTGCAACTCCAGGGTGTGATTCATACAATTTTTGGCCTCCTGCAGCCAACTCCAGTGTCTCTTTCAAGCTATGTTTGGGCTCCTGCAGCCAACTCCAGTGTCTCTTTCAAGCTATGTTTGGGCTCCTGCTGCTGCTGCTTGCAACTCCAGGGTGCGATTCATCCAATTTTTGGGCTCCTGCAGCCAACTCCAGTGTCTCTTTCAAGCTATGTTTGTGCTCCTGCTGCTGCCAACTTTAGGGTGTCATTCATCCAATTTTTTGCCTCCTGCAGCCAACTCCAGTGTCTCTTTCACGCAATGTTTGGGCTCCTGCTACTGCTTGCAACTCCAGTGTCTCTTTCAAGCTATGTTTGGGCTCCTGCTGCTGCTGCTTGTGACTCCAGGGTGTCATTCAGCCAATTTTTGGGCTCCTGCTTGCAACTCCAGTGTCTCTTTCAAGCTATGTTTGGGCTGCTGCTGCTGCTTGCAATCCAGGGTGCGATTCATCCAATTTTTGGGCTCCTGCTGCCAACTCCAGTGTCTCTTTAAAGCAATGTTTGGGCTCCTGCAGCTGCTTGCAACTCCAGGGTGTGATTCATCCAATTTTTGGGCTCCTGCAGCCAACTCCAGTGTCTCTTTCACACAATGTTTGGGCTCCTGCTGCTGCTGCTTGCAACTCCAGTGTGTCATTCATCCAATCTTTGGGCTCCTGCTGCCAACTCCAGTGTCTCTTTCACCCAATGTTTGGGCGGCTGCTGCTGCTTGCAACTCCAGGGTGTGATTCAGCCAATTTTTTGGCTCCTGCTGCCAACTCCAGTGTCTCTTTCAATCTATGTTTTGGCTCCTGCTGCTGCTGCTTGCAACTCCAGGGTGTGATTCATCCAATTTTTGGGCCCCTGAAGCCAACTCCAGTGTCTCTTTAAAGTAATGTTTGGGCTCCTTCTGCTGCTTGCAACTCCAGGGTGTGCTTCATCCAATTGTTAGCCTCCTGCAGCCAACTCCAGTGTCTCTTTAAAGTAATGTTTGGGCTCCTGCTGCTTGCAACTCCAGGGTGTGATTCATCCAATTTTTCGCCTCCTGCAGCCAATTCCAGTGTCTCTTTCAAGCTATGTTTGGGCTCCTGCTGCTGCTGCTTGCGACTCCAGGGTGTCATTCGCCAATTTTTGGGCTCCTGCTGCCAACTCCAGTGTATCTTTAAAATAATGTTTGTGCTCCTGCTGCTGCCAACTTCAGGGTGTGATTCATCCAACTTCTGGCCTCCTGCAGCCAACTCTGTTGTGCAGTGGTTCTTTCACGCAATGTTTGGGCTCCTGCTGCTGCTGCTTGCAACTCCAGGGTGTGATTCATCCAATTTCTGGGCTCCTGCAGCCAACTCCAGTGTCTTTTTCACGCAATGTTTGGGCTCCTGCTGCTGCTTGCAACTCCAGGGTGTGATTCATCTCATTTTTGGGCTCCTGCTGCCAACTCCAGTGTCTATTTCAAGCTATGTTTGTGCTCCTGCTGCTGCTGCTTGCAACTCCAGGATGTCATTCAGCCAATTTTTGGGCTCCTGCTGCCAACTCCAGTGTCTCTTTCAAGCTATGTTTGGGCTCCTGCTGCTTGCAACTCCAGGGTGTCATTCAGCCAATCTTTGGGCTCCTGCTGCCAACTCTAGTGTCTCTTTCAACCAATGTTTGGGCGGCTGCTGCTTGCAACTCCAGGGTGTGATTCAGCCAATTTTTTGGCTCCTGCTGCCAACTCCAGTGTCTCTTTCCAGCTATGTTTGGGCTTCTGCTGCTTTCAACTCCAGGGTGTCATTCATCCAATTTTTGGGCTCCTGCTGCCAACTCCAGTGTCTCTTTAAAGCAATGTTTGGGCTCCTGCTGCTGCTTGCAACTCCAGGGTGTGATTCATACAATTTTTGGCCTCCTGCAGCCAACTCCAGTGTCTCTTTCAAGCTATGTTTGGGCTCCTGCAGCCAACTCCAGTGTCTCTTTCAAGCTATGTTTGGGCTCCTGCTGCTGCTGCTTGCAACTCCAGGGTGGGATTCATCCAATTTTTGGGCTCCTGCAGCCAACTCCAGTGTCTCTTTCAAGCTATGTTTGTGCTCCTGCTGCTGCCAACTTTAGGGTGTCATTCATCCAATTTTTGGCCTCCTGCAGCCAACTCCAGTGTCTCTTTCACGCAATGTTTGGGCTCCTGCTACTGCTTGCAACTCCAGTGTCTCTTTCAAGCTATGTTTGGGCTCCTGCTGCTGCTGCTTGAGACTCCAGGGTGTCATTCAGCCAATTTGGGCTCCTGCTGCCAACTCCAGTGTCTCTTTCAAGCTATGTTTGGGCTGCTGCTGCTGCTTGCAATCCAGGGTGTGATTCATCCAATTTTTGGGCTCCTGCTGCCAACTCCAGTGTCTCTTTAAAGCAATGTTTGGGCTCCTGCAGCTGCTTGCAACTCCAGGGTGTGATTCATCCAATTTTTGGGCTCCTGCAGCCAACTCCAGTGTCTCTTTCACGCAATGTTTGGGCTCCTGCTGCTGCTGCTTGCAACTCCAGGGTGTGATTCATCCAATTTTTGGGCTCCTGCTGCCAACTCCAGTGTCTCTTTCAAGCTATGTTTGGGTTCCTGCTGCTGCTGCTTGCAACTCCAGGGTGTCATTCAGCCAATTTTTTGGCTCCTGCTGCCAACTCCAGTGTCTCTTTCAAGCTATGTTTGGGCTCCTGCTGCTTGCAACTCCAGGGTATCATTCGGCCAATTTTTGGGCTCCTGCTGCCAACTCCAGTGCCTCTTTCAAGCTATGTTTGGGCTGCTGCTTGCAACTGCAGGGTGTGATTCATCCAATTTTTGGGCTCCTGCTGCCAACTCCAGTGTCTCTTTCAAGCTATGTTTGGGTTCCTGCTGCTGCTGCTTGCAACTCCAGGGTGTCATTCAGCCAATTTTTTGGCTCCTGCTGCCAACTCCAGTGTCTCTTTCAAGCTATGTTTGGGCTCCTGCTGCTTGCAACTCCAGGGTGTCATTCGGCCAATTTTTGGGCTCCTGCAGCCACCTCCAGTGTCTCTTTCAAGCTATGTTTGTGCTCCTGCTGCTGCCAACTTTAGGGTGTCATTCATCCAATTTTTGGCCTCCTGCAGCCAACTCCAGTGTCTCTTTCACGCAATGTTTGGGCTCCTGCTACTGCTTGCAACTCCAGTGTCTCTTTCAAGCTATGTTTGGGCTCCTGCTGCTGCTGCTTGCGACTCCAGGGTGTCATTCAGCCAATTTTTGGGCCCCTGCTGCCAACTCCAGTGTCTCTTTCAAGCTATGTTAGGGCTGCTGCTTGCAATCCAGGGTGTGATTCATCCAATTTTTGGGCTCCTGCAGCCAACTCCAGTGTCTCTTTCACGCAATGTTTGGGCTCCTGCTGCTGCTGCTTGCAACTCCAGGGTGTGATTCATCCAATTTTTGGGTTCCTGCTGCCAACTCCAGTGTCTCTTTCAAGCTATGTTTGGGTTCCTGCTGCTGCTGCTTGCGACTCCAGGGTGTCATTCAGCCATTTTTTTGGCTCCTGCTGCCAACTCCAGTGTCTCTTTCAAGCTATGTTTGGGCTCCTGCTGCTTGCAACTCCAGGGTATCATTCGGCCAATTTTTGGGATCCTGCTGCCAACTCCAGTGTCTCTTTCAAGGTATGTTTGGGCTCCTGCTGCTGCTGCTTGCAACTCCAGGGTGTGATTCATCCAATTTTTGGGCTCCTGCTGCCAACTCCAGTGTCTCTTTCAAGCTATGTTTGGGCTGCTGCTGCTGCTTGCAACTCCAGGGTGTGATTCATCCAATTTTTGGGCTCCTGCTGCCAACTCCAGTGTCTCTTTCAAGCTATGTTTGGGTTCCTGCTGCTGCTGCTTGCGACTCCAGGGTGTCATTCAGCCAATTTTTTGGCTCCTGCTGCCAACTCCAGTGTCTCTTTCAAGCTATGTTTGGGCTCCTGCTGCTTGCAACTCCAGGGTGTCATTCGCCAATTTTTGGGCTCCTGCAGCCAACTCCAGTGTCTCTTTCAAGCTATGTTTGTGCTCCTGCTGCTGCCAACTTTAGGGTGTCATTCATCCAATTTTTGGCCTCCTGCAGCCAACTCCAGTGTCTCTTTCACGCAATGTTTGGGCTCCTGCTACTGCTGGCAACTCCAGTGTCTCTTTCAAGCTATGTTTGGGCTCCTGCTGCTGCTGCTTGCGACTCCAGGGTGTCATTCAGCCAATTTTTGGGCTCCTGCTGCCAACTCCAGTGTCTCTTTCAAGCTATGTTTGGGCTCCTGCTGCTTGCAACTCCAGGGTGTCATTCGGCCAATTTTTTGGCTCCTGCTGCCAACTCCAGTGTCTCTTTCAAGCTATGTTTGGGTTCCTGCTGCTGCTGCTTGCAACTCCAGGGTGTCATTCAGCCAATTTTTTGGCTCCTGCTGCCAACTCCAGTGTCTCTTTCAAGCTATGTTTGGGCTCCTGCTGCTTGCAACTCCAGGGTATCATTCGGCCAATTTTTGGGCTCCTGCTGCCAACTCCAGTGCCTCTTTCAAGCTATGTTTGGGCTGCTGCTTGCAACTGCAGGGTGTGATTCATCCAATTTTTGGGCTCCTGCTGCCAACTCCAGTGTCTCTTTCAAGCTATGTTTGGGTTCCTGCTGCTGCTGCTTGCAACTCCAAGGTGTCATTCAGCCAATTTTTTGGCTCCTGCTGCCAACTCCAGTGTCTCTTTCAAGCTATGTTTGGGCTCCTGCTGCTTGCAACTCCAGGGTGTCATTCGGCCAATTTTTGGGCTCCTGCAGCCACCTCCAGTGTCTCTTTCAAGCTATGTTTGTGCTCCTGCTGCTGCCAACTTTAGGGTGTCATTCATCCAATTTTTGGCCTCCTGCAGCCAACTCCAGTGTCTCTTTCACGCAATGTTTGGGCTCCTGCTACTGCTTGCAACTCCAGTGTCTCTTTCAAGCTATGTTTGGGCTCCTGCTGCTGCTGCTTGCGACTCCAGGGTGTCATTCAGCCAATTTTTGGGCCCCTGCTGCCAACTCCAGTGTCTCTTTCAAGCTATGTTAGGGCTGCTGCTTGCAATCCAGGGTGTGATTCATCCAATTTTTGGGCTCCTGCAGCCAACTCCAGTGTCTCTTTCACGCAATGTTTGGGCTCCTGCTGCTGCTGCTTGCAACTCCAGGGTGTGATTCATCCAATTTTTGGGTTCCTGCTGCCAACTCCAGTGTCTCTTTCAAGCTATGTTTGGGTTCCTGCTGCTGCTGCTTGCGACTCCAGGGTGTCATTCAGCCATTTTTTTGGCTCCTGCTGCCAACTCCAGTGTTTCTTTCAAGCTATGTTTGGGCTCCTGCTGCTTGCAACTCCAGGGTATCATTCGGCCAATTTTTGGGATCCTGCTGCCAACTCCAGTGTCTCTTTCAAGGTATGTTTGGGCTCCTGCTGCTGCTGCTTGCAACTCCAGGGTGTGATTCATCCAATTTTTGGGCTCCTGCTGCCAACTCCAGTGTCTCTTTCAAGCTATGTTTGGGCTGCTGCTGCTGCTTGCAACTCCAGGGTGTGATTCATCCAATTTTTGGGCTCCTGCTGCCAACTCCAGTGTCTCTTTCAAGCTATGTTTGGGTTCCTGCTGCTGCTGCTTGCGACTCCAGGGTGTCATTCAGCCAATTTTTTGGCTCCTGCTGCCAACTCCAGTGTCTCTTTCAAGCTATGTTTGGGCTCCTGCTGCTTGCAACTCCAGGGTGTCATTCGCCAATTTTTGGGCTCCTGCAGCCAACTCCAGTGTCTCTTTCAAGCTATGTTTGTGCTCCTGCTGCTGCCAACTTTAGGGTGTCATTCATCCAATTTTTGGCCTCCTGCAGCCAACTCCAGTGTCTCTTTCACGCAATGTTTGGGCTCCTGCTACTGCTGGCAACTCCAGTGTCTCTTTCAAGCTATGTTTGGGCTCCTGCTGCTGCTGCTTGCAACTCCAGGGTGTCATTCAGCCAATTTTTGGGCTCCTGCTGCCAACTCCAGTGTCTCTTTCAAGCTATGTTTGGGCTCCTGCTGCTTGCAACTCCAGGGTGTCATTCGGCCAATTTTTTGGCTCCTGCTGCCAACTCCAGTGTCTCTTTCAAGCTATGTTTGGGCTCCTGCTGCTTGCAACTCCAGGGTGTGATTCATCCAATTTTTGGGCTCCTGCAGCCAACTCCAGTGTCTCTTTCAAGCTATGTTTGTGCTCCTGCTGCTGCCAACTTTAGGGTGTCATTCATCCAATTTTTGGCCTCCTGCAGCCAACTCCAGTGTCTCTTTCACGCAATGTTTGGGCTCCTGCTACTGCTTGCAACTCCAGTGTCTCTTTCAAGCTATGTTTGGGCTCCTGCTGCTGCTGCTTGTGACTCCAGGGTGTCATTCAGCCAATTTTTGGGCTCCTGCTGCCAACTCCAGTGTCTCTTTCAAGCTATGTTTGGGCTCCTGCTGCTTGCAACTCCAGGGTGTCATTCGGCCAATTTTTGGGCTCCTGCTGCCAACTCCAGTGTCTCTTTCAAGCTATGTTTGGGCTCCTGCTGCTGCTGCTTGCAACTCCAGGGTGTGATTCATCCAATTTTTGGGCTCCTGCTGCCAACTCCAGTGTCTCTTTCAAGCTATGTTTGGGCTGCTGCTGCTTGCAAATCCAGGGTGTGATTCATCCAATTTTTGGGCTCCTGCTGCCAACTCCAGTGTCTCTTTAAAGCAATGTTTGGGCTCCTGCAGCTGCTTGCAATTCCAGGGTGTGATTCATCCAATTTTTGGGCTCCTGCTGCCAACTCCAGTGTCTCTTTCACGCAATGTTTGGGCTCCTGCTGCTGCTGCTTGCAACTCCAGGGTGTGATTCAGCTAATTTTTGGGCTCCTGCTGCTGCCAGCTCCAGGGTGTGTTTTTCAGGCACTATAGGGGCCCCTCATAGTATTGCCACCTCAACTCTCTGCAATTGTGCCGCTCTGCGATTGTATTAGCGATGCCCCCGAACTGCATGTGATAATTATTTACAGTATTATTTCACTAACCCAGCACGCATCCTATGCGTGTTACAGCAAGACAGAATGGTTTGCAACCCTATTGAGGCTCTAGGAGGCTCAGAAATTGCTGTTTTAACAGCGATTCGTTGCGAATAAATTCGGGTCGAATCGATTTTTGTCGGAAAATTCGGCGAATCAGTCGAATCAAATTTTTTAAAAGTTTGCTCATCTCTACTAGTTATAGCTGTGCTTTGCTCAGACTGAGCAGAGCTTGGGTCAGAAGGCACTTCCTGTTTGCAGGCTGCCTGACGACCCATGAGCCGCCATCTTGGATGTTTAAAGGCTCAAAACATGCAGTAGATGCAGATAGGATGATTTTTAATGGGACCAATCTGTATGTGCAGGGTGTGGGAAACTTATAAGATAGACTATTATTCAGAGTGAAGGACCGCTTTAATGGGGGACAAGCATTTTCTAAGTGCAGATAGACATGTATATTATGGGCCTTATTTATCACGGGCTAGCGCCAGGTAGTGTCTGACGAGCGCCAGGTACCGCCAGCTAACGGAGGCTACCGACTCAAGTACGCCCGGCGTCGGCCACAATGACGCATTTATCAAGCTAAATGAGGCTAGCGCCGGCGAGAGCGACGGCTAGCGCGGGATTCATCATGTAGCCGACTGCAACGAACAGCGCCGCTGCTAATCCCATCACAGCGACAGGTATGACCTGGCGCTACCTGCCGCTCTCCCATACATTTCAATGGCAGACGCTGCAATGATTGTTTTAAGTGGTTTTTGTGTTCTTGTCTTTGGCACAAAATTCAACACATGTTTATTGGGATATGTTTTATTAATCTGGCTGGTTATTTTTCTTTTTTTGAAGAAAGTTGTTATTTTTACACTGTAATGTTGTGAGTGACATCTAAAATGCATCTCCTCCCACAAAACTCATTGGGCTCAAAATCGCTTGTTTTCACCACACACGGGGCTTGTAAAGCTACTTTTTAGCCAGTCATGTTTGGCGGTCACATTCGCTCTTCGAAATTGTCAGCGCCCAAGCTATTCGGCAGCCCTGTCCTTGATGAATCTGTGGTGGTCAGAGTTTGTGCAGTCGCTGTTTTGATTCGCTATGTGGCGGCGCGAGCGTCGCTGTGCTGCGCTGTGCGGCGCTGTGCTGTTCATACATGTGCCCTTCTGCCATTTTCATTTTGTGAGCGTGCATGTCCACATTATGCAGGATTTATTCAGGCGTACAAGCTCAACAACCCGTTATGCATTCTCATGTGTGCCACATTATCATGTAGTTGGATAGTTTTATTGTGTGATGATTTTATGAAGGAATAAGATTTGTCTTTTTAAGCACCAAGTTTTTTGGTTTTCAAGGACCTATGCATTACAGTATCTTGAACCCCCTGCTAAATCAAGCTAATAATTAATGGCGTCTTTGCCAATAGCTTGTTGTAATGCGTCAATTTACTTTTTCCGCCACTTAGCTTGCACATAGCTGATATTAGCTTGTTCCTGGTGCGCGGATCTTTTTTTTTTTAATTTATTTCACAGTTGCTTTGGTCATATCCGGTTCCAGTTTCCTCCTTTGCGTTTCAAAGCCACCTAAAGCTAAAAATGACTAGCGCTTAGGCCAATAGCTTGTTGTAATGCGTCAATTTACTTTTTCCGCCACTTAGCTTGCACATAGCTGATATTAGCTTGTTCCTGGTGCGCGGATCTTTTTTTTTTAAATTGATTTCACAGTTGCTTTGGTCATATCCGGTTCCGGTTTCCTCCTTTGCGTTTCAAAGCCACCTAAAGCTAAAAATGACTAGCGCTTAGGCCAATAGCTTGTTGTAATGCGTCAATTTACTTTTTCCGCCATTTAGCTTGCACATAGCTGATATTAGCTTGTTCCTGGTGCGCGGATCTTTTTTTTTGAAATTTATTTCACAGTTGCTTTGGTCATATCCGGTTCCGGTTTCCTCCTTTGCGTTTCAAAGCCACCTAAAGCTAAAAATGACTAGCGCTTAGGCCAATAGCTTGTTGTAATGCGTCAATTTACTTTTTCCGCCACTTAGCTTGCACATAGCTGATATTAGCTTGTTCCTGGTGCGCGGATCTTTTTTTTTTAAATTTATTTCACAGTTGCTTTGGTCATATCCGGTTCCGGTTTCCTCCTTTGCGTTTCAAAGCCACCTAAAGCTAAAAATGACTAGCGCTTAGGCCAATAGCTTGTTGTAATGCGTCAATTTACTTTTTCCGCCACTTAGCTTGCACATAGCTGATATTAGCTTGTTCCTGGTGCGCGGAGCGTTTTTTTTTTTTTTGTCCCTGTCGCTTTGGTCATATCCGGTTCCTGTTTCCTCCTTAGCGTTTCCACCATGCTGCCCAGGAGACGGATTCAGCGCCTCCCCAGCTCCTCCTCCGAATCTGACCCCACCACCCCTCCCCCACCTCCCCCACCTACCTCACCTCCCCCACCTAGCACCCCTCCCACCCCTTCCCCTCCTGGGCATGCAAAAAAAAAACGGATGAGAGTGGATAGCCGCGTTAATGGCCAGGTGGTCAAAGTGAGTATGTTTTTCTTGCATTTTATGTTTAAAGTGGACCAACACACAGGGGGGATTGGCCCTGAAATCTATTAGTTTTCAGGACCAATCTGATCACTCCCCGCGGGGCATCCCCAATTTGGATGTCCTGCGGGGATGAACCCCCCTGGAGGCCCATAAACCTTACCTCAGCCCCGTCCCATCTGTGCATGCGTGAGCTGCGGATGCGTCTTGCGCTTCCCTCTAGCAGGGTGGTCCCCTGCGCCAGACATTTGTTCATGGCCTGCGCAGGCGCCATCCCTGTTAGAGTCAAACGCCACACGCGTCCTTCGGCGCTCAGAGGCAGCTGAGCTGGTATGCACGTCCAAACGGCCTTGGATGCGCATACCACAGCGGCGCAGAGCGCTGTGCTAGCCTGGCGCAGTCACGTTGGAGCGTGGTCAGTGGTGTATTTCTGGCCTTCCAAGGGGGTTTCAGACAGCGGACCACCCCCGATTGGTGTGCCCCACCAAAGTGGACCCAAAGCCAGAATAGTGATAATCCGGGGTGTGGGTCCACTTTAATCTGGTCTCAGTATAACTGTTTATGCCATTGTTCTGATGTCATGTATTGATTTGTGTTTGTTTTTCATTTCTCATAGGATTTCTGCGTGAAGCAGTATGACTATGCCCGTGGGGGAAAAAAAAGAATAGCCATGGAGGTGAAGGCCACAGTGTCCCGGCGCTTCAACACCCAGCTCTCCGTCCGAGCCATACAACAAAAGTGGTCGGACTTCAAGCGCCGGGACCCTGAAGGCGTGTACCGCCTATATGATGCCTACGCATCAGGTAAGTTTAAGCTTATGCTATGTTTATACTTTAGTTTAAATCATCTGCTAAGCTGTGTCCATTTGTGGTCTTAATATTAATTATTTACTTTCACCCCCTCAACACAGATAAGCGTCCTCCCCTGGGGAAACGTGGGAAGGGATTCCTCCCCTGAACCAGGCAGGTGGACTCGGGGGAGTCATCGGGGGAGGGTCCCTCTCGCGGATCCTATTTGGAGGACCCAGGGGAGGAAGGGGATGACGCCCCAGAGGAGTGTGCTGCTGGGGGGCTGGCAGGATCAAGCCTCAGCTCCTCACACTCTGACTCTGAGGAGTCTCACCAGCCAAGGGGCCACTCTCAAGTGGGGAGTCCAAGTGGGGTGGAAGGAATGGACTCTCCCACACTCCCTGAAGGAGCAGGGAGTGAAAGGGAGGAGGGTGGCCCTTTGGCTGGGGGATCTTCTGAGCAGAGTGTGAGGAGCCGAGGCTCCCCGCCTCCTCCTCAGAGCCCTCCCTGGGCTTCAAGTGGCGGATCATCCCCTGGTGAGTGCACATTTTGTCATTGTTAGTCTGTGACAGGTTTCATCTGGCCATTTGTACTTAGCCCTTGCCATTCCTCTCTAATTTGCAGGGCATCATATAGGCGGCACCTCCATGGCCTTTTGGCAACGCCTTCTCCACGGGCATAGTCATGGTAAGTGTTTGTTGTTATCCATCACATTCCCTATGTTATGACATTCCTTAAAGTGGACCAACCCCCCCCTGTTGATTGTGCTTGGAATCTCGAAGCTTCCCTGCCCAATCACCTCCCTCACCCAGGGCCCCCCCCCAAAAAACCTCATTGGGGGTGGCAGAAGCCACCGGCGCAGCCTCCTGCGTGCCCCTCTAGATGTGTGTGCGCCTGCGCTCTCTGTTTCCTAATGGTCTGCGCGTGCGCACACACTGGAGGAGTGATGTGCGGAAGGCAGCGGCGGCGGACGGTGGTGCTCTGCCAAAGTGGACCAAAACACAGAATAGTATCAATCCTGGGTCTTGGGCCACTTTTAACAGACACATGTTTCCTGGTCCATAGTACAAGCTGGTTTGCTAATGTACATTAACATCACAAACCCCACTACAGTGCTAGCCAACTGGCAACCACCCCTATGTTTCTGCCCACACCATGATGGGGGCTAGCAAATGTGTTATTTGGTTAAGTTGTTCCGGCTAACACATGTTGCACACTAGTAACATTCGACAATCAACTGCAAATTAGTCCTTAACATTGCACTGTCAAGGTTATTGGCACATTATCTTTAGGGGTCCATGTTGCAACCATAAATAATTTACATGAACTCATGGACCAGGAAATATGATAATGTTGGACAACATGTATGTAACCATGCAAGCATTTGATTTTTCAGACTCCCTAACCAGATGGATGTCAAATAGTCAGGTGTCATTGGCCCACTAATTTTGCTTTTCTCTTTTGCTTTCTCCTGACAGATGTTGCTACGCAGACGGAGCCAGTGACCATCCTCCCCACCCCAGCTCCAGGGACGGCCAGCAGCATGGGTCCCCGCCACAGCTGCGATGGTGAGTACATCCCACTTCAGGTGCCTAAAGACTTGTGAACCCTATGTCTTCTAGTCAAATCTGCAGACATTTACAATGTACCTATGTGTTAATTTAACACACATCTAGGTTACATGTGTTTGGGCAACAATCCTACATGCCTGTCTGCATGCTTGATTGTTGCCTCACATTCTTGAGTTTGCCACATAGAGACAATTTGTGGTTTAGACACAACCAATGGGGCTGCTTAGGTCGTGACCTCTAAGATTCTTGGCCAAACTAGTTTACTCGTTAGGACTTAGGCCCTGATGTTTGGCTGTGACTCAACACATAAATGTCCACACTGGGACTTATACCTTCTTTGATTCCCAAGAGTTAAGAGTAAATGTATGCTTGGGATGTGGTGGCCAAATTTAAGCCAGCCACTAGTACTCATATAATGTTAACAACTAAGGGTACAGTGGGCAACAATGTTAATGTGAGAGTCAGCTAATTGGACCCACTGACATTACATTGCTACATCTGTGTCTGTTGAGGTCACATTCCATTTATTAAATCTGTTTTTTTATACATCTCTACAGCTTGTGAAAACCAGCATCGCAGACTGTGGCGGTCGATCCGGGGTCTGAAACTTATGCTGCTGGCCAAGAAGAGGCGGCGGCGTCGTTAGGGTGGGGGGATGACTGGCCCCTTGTTGGAGGCCCTTTGTGGGCCAATGTTGGGCCTGTTGCCCACCTTTAAAATAAATATTTTTATATTTTGCTAATTACAGTGTTGTGCCTTGTCAAGCATAGTTTAAGTGTCTACAAACCTATTTGTGTGTAAATTTAGCCATACCTTTGGAGCCATTTAATGTGTAAACCATAGTAAGCTATGGTCACAAATGTGTGGCATAAATTTGGAACTACATTTACATATGTAGATCAAGATACTCATCCCTGACTGTGTTCTTAGCTATGTCTTAGGAAAAACACAAATTAGAGGTGGGTTAATCAAATCTATTTACAGAAAAAAGATATAACCACAAACAAATTAATATTCTTGGCTGGGTGGCCAGGGAGGTTGGAAGTCATTGCTAGGGGCGGTGTTGGGGGACAACAGTGCAGTAAAAAATATAGACTGCTGTTGTATGAGCTGTTGTATCAACAACAAAGTTTGGTCCTGTCGCTGGAGAGATTGCTCCATTAGATTGCCGAGGCGACCAAGTTCCTGGTTCTGCTGTTGGTTTTGGAGCAACTGGTCGATCTGGCGCTGCTGGGCCTCATTTTGTTGCTGACACATCAGCACCTGATGTTCCAACGCCGCAATGCGCTCATTAGTTCCATCACGCGGCTGTTGGCGACTGTAGTCCTCCAGCATCCGGACCCCTAGCTCATAAAAATCCTGACTTGTTGGTGCCACATCTCCTCTTGCTGTGGTTTGAGGCTAACAAAATAGAAAACAACATTTTAGTCAAACCGAACCAATGCAGCTATGCCCCTCCAAATCATTTGCCAAAACTGTCACAATACAACTTACCCTTGTTTGAGCCTCGGAAGCTTGGCCGCATGGCACTTGGGAAGAGGTCCCAGCTTGGGGTTCTGGTTCCGCCTCCTGCAAAAACGACCAAGAAAGGAAATGTGACATGTTGGTTCATCGACTACCCACGAACATGGCAATGTGGTTATTGGTCCTCTAAATCAGCCATGTTACCTCCGTGTCGTCCGGCACAGGTAGGAGCGGGGTATCGCTGCCAGAGAGGGGCAAATCCACATCCGAGATCTCCGGCAAGTTGGCATATGCTAAACAGGAAAGTCAGGTTAGTAGGTCAGTGGACCAAACTCAAATGTAACATGGATAGCCTATCGAGGCCATACCTCCACAAAGTGCCAGATTACACACTAGCCAAAAGGTATCTGTTAAACTCAGATTGCTAACATGTATGTTAGAGGAATATGAGGCAATAATTGGGCCAAATAAGATCAGACACATTGCTAAAATTACACATACCCGTAATCTCCCA
This sequence comes from Gastrophryne carolinensis, assembly GCA_027917425.1. NCBI lineage: Eukaryota > Metazoa > Chordata > Amphibia > Anura > Microhylidae > Gastrophryne > Gastrophryne carolinensis. Next base: position 363,295,096 of record CM051238.1, read on the forward strand.
GATGTCTGGAGTGGGGCCCTCACTCGAGCTTTGACCTTGAAAATACATGTGGAAACACAAGTTGCCTGAAGAAAGTGCCACAAAAGTAGAGCCAAAATACATACTAGATCATCAAGCCTAAACAACTTACCCTCATCTCTGGCAGCCTGAACGTGAAGGGCCCTTTCTGGACAGCCACTTCCGATATTCTGGCCAACTAAAAAACACAATTAATGTCTCAAAATATTCCTCCAACTACTTGGGTGAATGTTTGTCTAAAAATATTTTTAATAAAATGCATTGCAATCACTCCAAAAACTATTAGACTGACCCTGGGGATGGAATAAGCACTCAAAATAGGCATCTTCAAGTTGACAGAGCAAACATGTAGATTATTAGACTAACCAAATTGAACCAGTGTAACATAAACAGCATAAAGGATACATTATGTATTGCTATACACACCAACAGGGTCCTGTTGACCTGCAACATCGGAAGTGGGGTCCAAAGATGAACCAGTCACTTGGCCTACAAATAAAAAAGAGGAATGAGACACATGCACTTGGGTTAAAGCGGATAAAGCAAGGTTGACACATGCACTTACCGACATCCAAAGAGTAGCTTGGCTCCTGAGGAGATGCTGGGACCAATGGCGGGGCAGCTAGGCAAAAACCAAGCAAACATTGAGCCATTGGTAATGTGCGGTCAAAAATCAAACATGCATTAAGGTGTGTGTGAGCAGCTCATTCACTAATATTCACTAATCAAGGCCAGTGTGGCTTACACATGTATATGCAGATATATGGCCACACATCTCTGCCTTCCAACATAGCTACACATGTTAGGGCCTTGTTAGTTAGTTGCTGTGAGGGTTAAAGTGGGCGTGAAATTAGGCCGCAGGTCCATATTATTAATCCTCAACAGTGCCCCACTCTATTGTTTGAGCTGCACCCACACCCATTTGGTCCCCAAACAACCAGCACCTAAATTAGTGGTAAATACCTTCAATGGCAGACTGGGTTAGGCTTGAGGTTGTTTGAAGGGCAGGAGTTTGTGTGTCCTGAGCCAAATCCTGGACAGCACCATGTGCACCTATGCAGAAAGCAACAGACAGGAAAGTAAAACATTTATGAGGTATAATGTACTACTTCACAGGTCCTACTGTTAGTTGGCCAGAAAGAGAAAATGCAAATCACATACATTAACATTAGCTTGAAAAAAAATGCAGAAAATATGTACCTTCATTCCAACCTGTGATGTCATCCCCAGGATCCACACCCTGCAGCCGAGCCAGTGGAATTTTGGCCTTCAGCATCTCCTCATACGGCCTGTAGGTACTCTTTGGAGCCTGGATGGTCCCACTGTCCACATCAAGATCGTGATTCATCTTTTTGATAAGGGCCCCTCTCAAAGTGTAGAAGCGTTTCCTGCAGGATGGGCCACTACGTGGGTGTTGAGCAGTGCTACTAAGCTCAACACCAATGGCATCCCACAGTTTGCTTCTTTCTTGTTTGCCTATTGACTTGCTTTGGGAGCCAAATATCAGCTCCCATTTAGCAAGGGTAAGGCGCACAAGATGATTATTCTCCACCAAATTAAATTCAGGCTCCCTCTTGGCACCTGGGCGCTTAGCCTGGGGTGCTGCACCACCTTCAGGCTGGGCCCTTTTCCGTAAGGGAGGTCTGCGCACAGCACCCACCACACTCCTACTTGGGCCTGCTGTGGCCGGCAGATGTCCTGAATTTGGCTCCATCCTGTAGCTGCACACACACACCAATACACAACCAACAAGCACGCATGCAGACTACAGAATGGCATCGCACTCTCTTTGGGTTGGCCAGGTTTTATGTGCTCTAACAGCCAATCACAAACCAGTCCACTTAATAGATTCACACATACTGGCCAGGTGCTTGTAGCCACACCTCCACTGCACTGACTGAAGCATGTGTGTTAGCCAATTAACTAATTACAGACCTCATTAACCAAACAACACACAACCAAATACAACAATGTACTCATGTATATGAAACACTTGTGACATGTGGCTATCCTAACGGCTATTTAAATAAACAGCAGCTTACCTTTCATTGGCCCACCACTGAATTTTCTGCCATGTCCGTTAATGCACGCAAGTTTCGGCTCACGTACGCTAGTAGCGCTACTAGCGTGCGCGTGCGCACTCCGTTTCACGCACACACGGGTCAGCTAATTGGCGCTTGAAATAGCAGAGCAACGCAAAAGGCGGCAAAGCGGACCTGTCCTTTTTCAAAGTGAAGTATAAATGGAAGCATTTAGAAAGCTTCTGGTATTGGTACACTGTGGCAAAGGCTGTGGTGTGGTGCTTGTTTCCCTTAGCTCATTTGAGTGTCTGTCTGGGTTTGGTCCTCACTCTCTGTGGCTTGTTGGGTGATTTCTGACATCAGTGCTGTTTCTTTAGGAGATTGATTTTGTTGGCATATGCAAATATTGTGGAGCATACAGCAAGTGAAGCTTGATTTTGGGGCCTTTTGTGGGCTGTGCAGCAACTCCCCTCTTGGTTGTGCCTAATTTAGAAAGCTGCTTTTCAGCAGGCTGGTGGTTTGGACCACTATACTTCTGGTTTTGTGGTGAGCTGCATTGTAGTGAGTGTGTGAGGAGTGTGATTGTTTGTGTGTGTGGTGTGTTTGTGGTTTTTGTTTTTGTTTGTTTGATTTTGTATATCTGTTGCGTGTGTGTGATGGATAAGAGGGTGATGTATGGTGTCTGGGTGGATGGATGTATGCGTATGCTGGAAGAGCAGGAGGACAGGGAGCGGGGTGTTGTGAGGCTTAGGGCACCCCGCTCCTTTGGAATCCGCCTTTCAGTATGGGACTTAAAGCGGACCTTCACTCTAAATAAGAGTCTATCTTATATGTTTCCCACACCCTGTACATACAGATTGCTCACATTAAAAATCATCCTACCTGCATCTACTGCATTTTATAAGCCTTTAAACATCCAAGATGGCGGCTTATGGAAGCTGCCATTTTTGCAGGCAGCCTGCAAACAGGAAGTGCCTGCAAACAGGAAGTGACTGTGCTGCTCTGCATTCTGGGACTGCTGACCTTTCCCTGACCCCAGCTCTGCTCTGTCTGAGCAAAGCACAGCTATAACCCGCCCCCCTGTACCTTATCCCACTCTCCTCTCCTCAGTAAGTGTGATGCTTCTGAGTCAAGATGGCGGCGCCCGTATCCTAAATTCCCGAACAGAGTTGCAGCCCAGTGGGGGAAAGTATAATAAATTAGTGACTAAACATGTAAAATATATTAATTTTAGATGCTGAGGAATTGTTTTTTAAGAGTTTGGGCTTTTCATTAAATCATGGTGAAGGTCCGGTTTAAGTGACGAGCAGATCAGGAGCCGCTTCCGTCTGAATCGTGCTGCACTACAGTCCCTATATGATCAGATTAAGCACAAAATCGAGCCATCCACCAAACGCACTCAATCCATTCCAGGCATAGTACGCCTGTGTGCCACTCTGAATATTTTGGCACGAGGGACCTTACAGGCAACCTCTGCCCTCCTCAGCGGGATAAGCCAGGCTACTATGAGCCGCATATTAATCCAGGTAGTTCTGGCGATTTGTGATTTAATCCCAATTTGCATCAAGTTTCCTGAGGATGAGGAGGAGGTTGCCAAAATAAAACATGCTTTCTATCTAATGGGAGGGATCCCGAATGTGCTAGGGTGCGTTGATGGTACACATATCCCTTTCCGCCCTCCCCGTGCACAGGAGCTGTATTACCGAAACAGAAAACAATTTCATTCTTTTAACATCATGGTGGTCTGTGACCATGAAATGAAGCTGCGGGCGGTGAGATCGGGGCTCCCCGGCTCATGCCACGATTCTTACGTCTTGCAGCGGACAGTCCTGTGCCGGAGGTTTGAGAACAACGAAATGCCATCTGGCTGGCTACTGGGTAAATAATTAACCATGTCAAAGTATTTTGCCTAAAATATGTGGCCTAGTAAGCCAAATGATAAAAAATGAAAACCAAAACATGTACTAGTACTAATTGCTGTCTCTCTCTCCTTGTGTTTTTTCTACAGCGGATAAGGGATATGGGCAGAGAACGTGGGTGCTGACTCCGGTCAGGAGCCCACAGACCTCTGCCCATGAACGCTACAATGCAGCACACCGCAAGACCAGAAGCATTGTGGAAAGAACCATCGGCCTGCTGAAAGCACGCTTTCTATGTTTGGCACGCCCAGGAGGAGAGATGCTGTACAGTCCACAGAAGGTCTCCAAGATCATCCTCGCCTGCTGTGTGCTCCACAATATATGCATATGCCACAGAATTCAATCCCCTGAAGAGACAGCGCTGGTGCCCGAAATCCCCAACTTGCCCGCAGAAAGAAGTGAGGACACCCAGACTGGCGATGAGCTAAGGGAAAGGATGATCACTTCCTTTTTTGCGGTAAGCTAACTACCCTTCACTCTAATCCAAGTACTGCACTACCGGGAAAATTTTCTTGACCTCCCATCATAATTTGGCAAAAACAACTCTAAGGTGGTGTGTAAGATGACCCAAACCACTCTAAGGGGGGTCTAAGATGACCCAAACCACTATAAGGGAGGTGTAAGATGACCCAAACCACTCTAAGGGGGGTGTAAGATGACCAAAACCACTCTAAGGGGAGTGTAAGATGACCAAAACCACTCTAAGGGGGGTGTAAGATGACCAAAACCACTATAAGGGGGGTGTAAGATGACCAAAACCGCTATAAGGGGGGTGTAAGATGACCAAAACCACTAGAAGGGGGGTGTAAGATGACCCAAACCACTCTAAGGGGGGTGTAAGATGACCAAAACCACTCTAAGGGGGGTGTAAGATGACCCAAACCACTATAAGGGGGGTGTAAGATGACCCAAACCACTCTAAGGGGGGTGTAAGATGACCAAAACCACTCTAAGGGGGATGTAAGATGACCACAACCACTATAAGGGAGGTGTAAGATGACCCAAACCACTCTAAGGGGGGTGTAAGATGACCAAAACCACTATAAGGGGGGTGTAAGATGACCAAAACCACTCTAAGGGGGGTGTAAGATGACCAAAACCACTATAAGGGGGGTGTAAGATGACCCAAACCACTCTAAGGGGGGTGTAAGATGACCAAAACCACTCTAAGGGGGGTGTAAGATGACCCAAACCACTCTAAGGGGGGTGTAAGATGACCAAAACCACTCTAAGGGGGGTGTAAGATGACCACAACCACTATAAGGGAGGTGTAAGATGACCCAAACCACTCTAAGGGGGGTGTAAGATGACCAAAACCCACTATAAGGGGGGTGTAAGATGACCAAAACCACTCTAAGGGGGGTGTAAGATGACCAAAACCACTCTAAGGGGGGTGTAAGATGACCAAAACCACTATAAGGGGGGTGTAAGATGACCAAAACCACTATAAGGGGGGTGGAAGCTGAACAACATAACAATTAGGGTTGGTGTGCAAGTTTGACCCAAATGTTGGTTACCAATTAATGCAATATTTTTTTACAGCGAAAAAGCCAATTTAAATATATATACTAACTGCACTTTTTAATCTTTTTCAGGCACCCCGAGATGCACCATGACAGGCATTTTCATTTTCATGAACATTTAAGTTAAATTTATTTACTTTTCAAAACAAAATTAAAAAAAACAAAAGAAACATGTTGCAATGTGTTTAATTCTGAAGGTACTTGATTTCAAGCCCACAGCAAAGCAAAGCGCAGGCGCTGTGTTGAATAGCGTGGTCAAACTGACAGCGCCTACAAAGCTGAGCTCCAACATCATATTCAGCACTGTAGGCGTTGTTCCCAACAATGGCAGGTAGCGACTGAGGAGGCCTGCTATAGCGAATCGCTACCGCCCGCGGCGTACGCTAGCGGCACTCATAGCGCCATACTTCAGTCGCTCATCTGTCGCTACCTGGCGCTATTAATGAATCGGCCTCTATGTTTGAATGGCACCTCCATGATGGAGGAAAATTCCCTTGCTTCCTGTTAGCAGACCAGGCCAGACCAAGAGGGAGCCTAGTCCTCAGCAGACCTGCAAAGAGGACATGGGGGACAAATGAAGGAAAAGGCGGCAACATCTACAGCCAGCAACATACAAAGACGTAATCCAAGTGGACGCCCACAAACCTTACCTTAACCCCGTTCCAACGGCGCATGTGCGGGCCGCGGCCACGTCTCACGCTTCCCTCTAGCAGGGCACGCACCCGCGCCGGCCATTTGTGAATGGCCGGCGCGGGCGTGCTCCCTGTTAGAAGGAAGTGCGAGACGTGGCCTCCAGCGCTCAGAGCCGCTGTGGTTGCATACCACAGCGGCTCTGAGCTCTCTGATTGGACGAGCGCCCGCGTAGGAGCGTGGGGAGGTGAGTGTTTACGGGCGTTCTGGGGGGTTTCACACAGCGGGGTGCCCCACCGAAGTGGACCAAAACCCAGGATAGTCAAAATCCTGGGTGTTGGTCCACTTTAAGAGATGAGCAGAATATGTGCAGCACTTAATGACTGTTTCATTATTGATTAACAGTCCCATAAACAAAACCTGTCTGTTCTGAGCCAATGAATACTTCCTAATTAATGCTGGTTTCAAGACCAATATCTATGCAATGATTGGATATTGACCTAGTGAGTCTTTTGATTTGGCGCATCATATACCATGATTTGGTAAGTATATATTATTGGTGGTGGGTGTACATCATGATTGCGTGGATCTTCACATTGAGGCACAACCTGTGGTGCAAAGATCAATATAAGGAAGAATTTAATGTAATGCAGCATAGCTCTGTGCTTTCCTTTATAATTGGTGTTGTGACTGATTAGTGACATTGAAGTTCTGCATGTGGAGCTATTTTGTTTAATGTTTTTTCATTTGAATGTAATTTCTGTACAAATCTAGCGCAGTATTTTCACTTGTTGCTGCTGGTACCTAGGACACACATCAGGGGTTGCAATGTGACACTACACTGAGCATCCAAAGTGGGACAGTCTTGGCCTAAAGGTAAGGAAGCAGAGGAGAGTGGCAGGTTCAATTCCCGGTCATGGAACATGATTGAAATCCTATTGAGCAAGGCACTGGAACATCCAACTGCTTCCCAAACCTGTATTTAGGGCAACCTGCTTCTATGTTTATGTGAATACTCACTCCACGGATGGGTTAAATGCGTTTGTGTGAGTCAGCTAATTTGTGTTAGACGATGAGACTTGTCATTTAATGACATGTGACACATTTTCAACCTGTAGGTCCTTTGTACAGATTTGAAATATGTCACATGTCACTCCCAGTGAGGGGGTGCATGTCTGTTGATTCCATCAGAGGCATTTAAATAGATTATTAAACAATGTTTTTGTACATCTTGAGAAAGTCAACTCAAGTGAAAGCCAGCAAGTCCAGTTGCTTTGGCATACTACAGATAGACTCTCAAATACCAACTTTCTGGTGCTTAACTTTAATCTATAATGAGTGGAGGTGACTGGCAAACACTTTTGCTATAGAAGAGCTCATTACAATTTATACACGCCACATGTTAACCTAATTCTCATTACTGCAAAAAGGCGCTGCCTCCAAAACTCATTCTATTAGTGTTAATTAATGTGAACAGGTACACGATGTAGCTTCTGATTTCTCTAATTTGGAAAGCAGAAATCTCAATAATAGACTTTGTCATTGTAATAGTAAAGTAAATTTATTATAGCAGTCTTTGATATGTTTTTTTTTTGTACCATTCTTTTTGAATCACACTCTATTTACCGTATATAATTTAATGTCATCAAATATATAAAATATTTAATTCCCAAACCAACATCTATTGCAATGATCTGGATCAACATTAAAAAAATAATTTCAATTTGCAATATATATAAAAAACAGCCTATTGTGCCTGGAGCTGGAGGCTGTACCCACGGGCTGTACCCAAGAGTTCTACAGCTAAACAATCCTCAGGCCAGAAAGTAATGTAGTAGTAAATGCATGTTGTTACCTTATATATGTGTCCCGTAAGGGAGCCCACGTGTACCCAATTCGCCACAGCTGAGAGATAATAAGTGCATTTCAATTATTGCCCCCCACCCCCACAGATTCTGCAGCCCAGAGCTACTCCGTACTTTCTAGTATATTTATATGCAGGGCAGACTGGCTATAGGGAGACTCCTTTGGGGCCAGTTGGGCTACTTTTAACCCCCACATTCAATCCCTGCCCCCTTAGTCTCCCTCTCAGCCCCTTGTACCCAGCCCCACTGTAACCACAAGCCAAGGACACCCAGTACTCAATGCTATAGCCCCAGCATCATGGTTGGGGGGCCTCAGCAGAGATATCTCAGGCCGGCCAGGGGCTGGTAAAATCCAGGGCTTTTTATCCCCAGTCTGCCACAGTTTATATGAATAAAATCTAACCCAGAAATGTGCTAGCCCTGAGTCAATCTGTATTACAGAAGCGCATCTGTGTTACAGAATATTTTTATCAGTGTCAGTTTAGTTTAGTGCTGAGCGGTGTGCTAATATATTTTGCTGATTTATCCATTTTAATACAAATGTTGGCCTTTTTACTTATAAATTATTAAATCTGTGTATGCAAGAACATTTGTGATCACAAAAACGTCCCTTTTTTGGGAGCCATAAGAAGATTCTGACAGTAATTGACGTGTGTACATTGGTGATTCAATAATAATAATTAAACTGCTGACTGACGGAAATGTCAGTCACCTCTCTAGAGGAAATACTATTAGCTATACCCTATAGGTATCTCTACAGGCTACAGAGTCATTATCTGCATATAATATTATAATTACCAGCAAGATCAAAAAGAAAAAAACATCAACTGAAAACGCAAATCAAATCGGTAATGTTTTAATTTTTCAAGCACTTATTTATTGACATCTCCCCTACAGCATAGTCTCAATGAGGCGAGGAGCAATAAAATAATAATTGAATATAAAATAAATGAGCATCTTTGTATATGGAGAGTGCACCTGCCCCATACAACTCCAGAAAGGTTAAATGGTTGGAAGGGTCTAACTGGTTATAGAAGACAAATACAGTTTAATCACTTAAGTGCAAACACATCCTGAATTGGGATGCCTCGTTGTGTGAAACCTCCCTGTTTGCCCATAAAAACTCTCCTGGCCAGGCTACAGTGGCACATATTCGGGCTCTCGTACGTCATAACTACGTCAATCGAGTGGCAGCTCTTTTAGATTCCAGGCTGGATGATGCTGGGTTTTTGTTCACTTTAAAGTGATTTATAACATGACATCAGTCATGGGACACTTCTAGTGTCCTTACTTATGGAAGGCAGCGGCTATCTTTTTGTAGCCCCAGCTGGGTCCAGTTTGTTTGACAGTTTGTTCACAGGAAGAGGATCAGTCAGAGATGAGTTATAGCAGCTTTCTGCTGCTAAACAGCCCATCAACCAGCTTTTCCGTGTCCTGGTAAGATGGCGAACTCGAACAGGAACTTCTGGCTGAAGTTCATGTTTGGGTTTGGGAACCTGAACTGCAAAGTTCGGTACGAACCCGAACATTGCAGTTCAGGTTTGGCCATCTCTACTGACAAGTCATATGCACCACCATATGCAAAAAAAAGAAAAGTGGTACTTGATGAAAAAAAGGCTGGGAAGACCTGACATATAGCAAAATATTTTACATTAGAATAGTATCTACATTAGAATAGTACTAGTAGAAAGCCTTACAGTTTTATTTAGATCATTTGGCCTGAGTATAGCATCTGATATTACAGTAATGTCATTTTAGAATGATATACTAGAGGTACCTTTGGGATCCTTCTGTGGGCAGTTGACTGCTCATTAACATCATTTTTGAAACTGTCAGTTCTAATCCAAATATATTTTCAGCAATCAAAATTAGAACTTTATTTTCAGATACTTAATAACAAATGCTCTGGGCAAGATGTAAGGTAGAGGGATTAAAAGCGGCTTAAAAGAAAAAAATCAGAAAGCTTTAATTAGCTGTTAGTACTTTACATGATCTGCCTCTCAATGCTCAAATGGGAAATAGGGAAAAAAACAAGCATATGATAAAGGATTCTTGCTTAAAATGATATTGAGAAATACACTGCTATGACAAATAAAAGTACATGTAAAGGTAAAAACATAGGAGTCTGAAAATGAAGTCTATAGTAACCAGACCTTTACTTTTGAATCCACTGTGTTGTTGTCCAGGTACATACCTGTTCTGATTGTTGAAGAATGTGAGTGCTAGGTGCAGCGGAGTCAAATCCAGATAGACATTTGTGGTGTAACAGGAACATTATATGGTGAAGGTAACATTATATGGTGGATAACAGACAGGAAAAGGAAGTCATAGAGATCACCTCATTGTACAGGATACACAACATGAGCAGCACACATCAGAGAATGTACAACGAAGACAGCAGTGCCATCTATTGTCATAAATGACATATATTTCATTAACCCATCAATATAGATGCAGATCATATACAGAGACAATGAAGAAAGAGATACTTTTTAAAATGGATCCCTTTTTAAATATATTATGCTAATAAACAAATCCCTCCCAATATGTCACGCAGTGATTCACAAATGTTAACTGTTATATATTTTACTTACCAAGTTGACTAGAATTTGTCACAACTTGTATTTGCCTGAAAAAATAGCTTAAAAATCATTGTTACATTCTTCCCAAGTTAATCTGAAATATTGGGCTAAATAACAAGACACGAGGAATAGTATTTCACACATATTATTACACAGCTTTTACACAGCTTGAAACAAATGCTTTCAAAGTACGAATCAATTGTAAGGAGTGCTTTGTTCTGAATGAAGTCTACTTCTTATGTATTGCCAATAAATAAAGAGATATTTGAAGTGTAACGGTCAATTATTTAGATATTGACATCCTATCCTTTCCCTTTATGAATCTATATTTAGTCATTTCAATGCATTGATGTGTGGTATTTACTGCTTCTTAAATGTGTTATTGAATCATTCTCCAAACAGAATTTAATAAGAACACTATTTGCTGCCCCTCAGGTCTCCTGTTGCCTCCGTCTTCAGAATCTCCTGCTGCTGCTGCCGCCACTAGATGAAAACAGTGTTTTGTGTTTTTTTTAATGATATCATTGTGTGACCTCCCCTGCCCTTTTAAAAGTCATTTTTGAAAACGTTTTTGATTTTTAATATTTTTATGCAGAATTGTCCAAAAAGGTCTGGCATTAAAGTGTTAATTTCACAATGTAATATCAATGGCATTCCATGTGTTTTTGCTTGGTTACAAGTAGATAAATGTTAGAAAACAGACTTTAATCACACAGTGTCTGGTGCTCTGGGCTACAGCGACCCAATTTTGACCGCCGGCGCTGTGTGAAGCTGTTTTCTCTCCCATATAGCGCTCTACTGGTGTTAAAGCGGCCGACATACATCAAATTCATCAATGTCGGCCAGGTTACTACAGCGAATGAGGCGCTCTGTAATAGCGTCTCACGGCCGATCAGAGCGACCACTACTGGTCACTAGCGGTCACTCTTAGCGCCGCTGTACAAACACTCATCTGCCGTTACCTGGCGCTAGTAATGAATCAGCCTGCAAATTTACAATTAGAAGATCTTATTTCACTGTTTGTGAGAATGCCCATAAAAAATGGTACAAATACCAACATACCAACAACTGCTGTAATTAATTTATTTCAGAAATACTGATATGACAAGAAAGGTTAACTCTTCAGTCACAGATGTTCCATGTACAGTATGCACACTGTGATCCAGCAGATGTCTACACCACGTTGCCTTTCCTTTGCCTTAACTGCTGTAAGTCCTGTGGAAGTGAGGGGAGACATTTCCTCAAACTGTTTCACCCACTATGTGATGTTGCAAGATTAGGTGCTTTTTTAGCCAATTTGGGCTGGAAATGTATCTGAACAACAGCTATCGATGTTAAGTGTTTTTAATTGTAGCACACAATATGTTTTTTCTTGCCTTGATGCAATTTTGGATAACAGCGCATTTAGTGAGCATTTCTCAAACTTTTCAGTGTTGCCAATAATAAATCAGAAGGTTACATGTATATTGGTATTTGTGAGGTAAATTAATTAAAGCAGTAATTGGTGTGTTCTATTTTTGTACCATTTTCTTTTTAAATTCTCCAATGTAATTGCGGTGTAGCCGGCGGAAGGTATTCAGCCATTATCTTTGTGGTCTTTTAAACCGGACCTTCAGCGTGATTTAATGAAAAGCCCAAACTCTTAAAAAACTATTCCTCATCATCTAAAATTAATATATTTTACGTTTTTAGTCACTAACTTATTATTCTTTCCCCCACTGGGCTGCAACTCTGTTCAGGAATTTAGGATACGGGCGCCGCCATCTTGACTCAGAAGCATCACACTTACTGATGAGAGGAGAGCAGGATAAAGTACAGGGGGGCGGGTTATAGATGTGCTTTGCCCAGACAGAGCAGAGCTGGGGTCAGGTAATGGTCAGCAGTCCCAGAATGCAGAGCAGCACAGTCAGGAGGCACTTCCTGTTTGCAGGCTGCCTGATAAGATGGCGGCTTCCATAAGCCACCATCTTGGATGTTTAAAGGCTCATACCATGCAGTAGAGGCAGGTAGGATGATTTTTAATGTTGACAATCTGTATGTACAGGGTGTGGGAAACATATAAGATAGACTCTTATTCAGAGTGAAGGTCCGCTTTAATGTAATGATTCATATCTGTCCTGCAGTTGCACTACATCACCACAAGATGGCACTGTTGGATAAGAAATGGATTGTAACATTGCAGGTCTACCAAACCTAAAACCTAACCACATAGCAGTACAGCTGAGCTGCCATTGGCTAAGGTGAGTAGAAAGTTAGAGAAGGTTCCAGAAGCCAGTAGAGGGAGTCTATATAAGGGGAGTTCATACACATATACAAATGCAAATGTATAGATCTCTGCGGGACCAGTTCAAACGCAGTATACTCTATTCACCAAGTGAAGCAGCAAATCATTTCATGTGTGTATCCACCACCTGCCACACAGTGAACGTACCAGACAAAAGCCGTTAGAAAGCCTTTCGTTTATACACCTTCTATTTCCTCATTCTTTTGATCCTTATATCCAAATGAATATCCGCTCTTCAAATCAATAATTGCTCCTTATTAAAACTCAACCTCGATTAAAGTTTATAAAAAGAGGCGTTCCTCATTTATTTGGTTTCACATGCAAGATAAAATTGTGTTTCCACACATAGTGTAAAACTGTAAACACTGTATATACTGCGCAAGGCTTAAATTGCTCTTACCAGAATGTTGGAGCTACACGTCTCGCTGCTGGGTGCGCGCTATATGCGGTGAAGGGGAAATAGGGAGGTGAAACATCCACTACCTACATCTATCTGAATTGTTTTATACAACGCCTGATTAAACTGACATTCTGGTAAGCGCAATTTAAGCCTTGCGCAGTATATACAGTGTTTACAGTTTTACACTATGTGTGAAAACACAATTTTATCTTCCATGTGAAACCAAATAAATGAGGAACGCCTCTTTTTATAAACTTTAATGGAGGTTGAGTTTTAATAAGGAGCAATTATTGATTTGAAAAGCGGATATTCATTTGTATATAAGGATCAAAAGAATGAGGAAATAGAAGGTGTATAAACTAAAGGCTTTCTAACGGCTTTTGTCTGGTACGTTCACTGTGTGTCAGGTGGTGGATACGCACATGAAATGATTTGCTGCTTCACTTGGTGAATAGAGTATACTGCGTTTGAACTGGTCCCGTGGAGATCTATACATTTGCATTTGCATTTGTATATGTGTATGAATTATTGTTGGGAGCTTTTTTGGTGACAAGCTCTATATTTCTCCTTGTGCTATGGACATTAAATAAGAGATACATATTTTGTAAAAACAGTTTTTAAAGTTTAAAAGCACGGATCCACAAGCTTGTATGGTTTATTTATATAAGGGGAGTTACCTCAGAATGAGGCAGTGTTCTAGTGTTCTACAAGATGTAGTCCTCTATTGTAGTAACCGGGAGTGAGAGTGTCACGGACCTTGTGGAGCGGACTCAGGTGTGGATCCGCTTTAACTGTGGAACAGATGGCAGGTACTGCGTCAGGAGAGTGGAGTCTAAGAGGCCACCAGTATTCACCAGAGCCCATCACAAGGCAGGTTGGTCTTGTGCGGCGAGTGACCCCCAGGTCGCTATCCCCAAACAGGGGCGTAGTTCCACGGCTAGCTGAGGCTCAGCGGGGTACACAAGAGGCAGGCAAAAGGCGTAGTACATACAGGCAGAGGTCAGGGCAGGCAGCAGAGGTTCGTAATAAAGGTGAGTAGCCAAGGTCGGGGAAGGCGGCAAAGGTTCAGCGTCGGGGACAGGCAGAGGTCGGTACATTGGTGAGCAATCAAAAACCAACTGATTTACAACTGGCATGGAAAGACCAAGATCCGGCACTGAAGGAAAGGAAATGCCTCTTTAAATTAGGGAAGTGAATGCAGGATTGGATGACCAGGCACCAATCAGTGCTGTACAGGCCCTTAAAATCTCAGGAATGCAGTGCGCTTGCCCTCTAGTGGACGGGGATGTGCGCGCACTTGACCATGCGAGGAGGAAGCATGGGGGGAAGGGAGATGGCTGGGAGCAGCCATGGAGGTGAGGGAAATGCTATGAGATGGACGACGACTGGATGCAGCCATGGAGGTAAGTGAAGTGCTGCGAGATGGGCGTGCAGCGCTCGCCCTAACAGTACCCCCCTTGGGTCTCCCCCTCTTCTTGGGACCAAGAAAATCCGAAATGAGACTACGATCCAGAATGTTCTCTTCGGGTTCCCAAGATCTTTCCTCAGGTACACAGCCTTCCCAGTTGAATTAAAAATATCTTTTTCATCTGGAGAGCTTAGAGGCCAGAGTCTCTTTCACCGTAATGGCATCCTCGGTACCAGAGATTGGAGCAGGCACCAAGGTTTTAGGAGAGAACCGATTGATAATTACAGGCTTCAACAGGGAAACGTGGAAAGAATTGGGAATTCCCAGTGATGTTGGTAGGTGTAGCTTATAACAAACTGGAGTGTTCTGTTGCTTGATCTTGTAAGGACCCAGGTAACGGGGGCCCAATTTGTAGCTAGGAATTTTGAAGCCGATGTATTTCGCCAACAGCCACACCTTATCTCCTGGAGAATAGACAGGCGGAGCTCTTCTCCTCTCATCAACGCTAACTTTCATAGGGGCGGAAGCTTGACAAAGGGCACGTTGGGTCTCTTGCCAGATGGTAGAGAAATCCTGTGTGATGTCATCCACGGCGGGTACTCCAGAGGACGTGGACAAGGGCAGAGGCGGAAGAAGATGCCGACCGTATACCACCAAGAACGGGGACTTCCTCGAAGACTCAGAATCCTTGAAATTATACGAGAATTCCTCCCAGGGCAGAAGATCGACCCAATCGTCTTGACGGGCAGAAACAAAATGGCGAAGATAATGCCTGAGAATCTGATTAACTCTTTCCACCTGACTGTTTGACTGGGGGTGATAAGCAGAGGAAAAGTCCAGTTTAATTTTCATTTGTTTGCAAAGGGCTATCCAGAACTTGGAAACAAACTGCGCACCTCTGTCAGACACAATGTGTGAAGGAAGCCCATGAAGTCGAAAGATATGCATCAGGAAGTATTTCGCCAACTGAGGAGCCGACGGAAGGCCAGGCAAAGGAACAAAGTGCGCCATCTTAGAAAACCTATCCACTACCACCCAAATAACAGTATTGCCATGAGAAGAAGGGAGGTCAGTAATAAAGTCCATACCAATGTGTGTCCATGGGGTATCTGGAATAGGCAGAGAGAGGAGTAGGTCAGCAGGTCTTTGGCGAGGAGTTTTGTCACGTGCACAGATGGTACAGGCCTGAATGAATTCCGTCACATCCTTTTCTAAAGAAGGCCACCAATAATATCTAGAAATGATAGCACAGGATTTTCTGATGCCGGCATGGCCAGCTACATGTGAAGAATGACCCCATCTTAGTATTTTGCGACATTGGCGAGCTTGCACGAAAGTCTTTCCCGGCGGTGCCTGTACAAAGGCAGTGGGTGCGGAGTGGACAAGGCATTCAGGCGAGATAATATGTTGTGGAGTGGATTCAACACCAGAGATGTCTGAGGAGCGAGAAAGGGCGTCCGCCCTGATGTTCTTGGCGGCTGGCCGGAAGTGGTTTTGAAAGTTGAAACAGGCGAAAAACAACGAGCTTGTCGTGGGTTCAGTCGCTGGGCAGTTTCTAAATAAGACAGATTTTTATGATCAGTATAGATGGACACCTGATGGGCGGAACCTTCTAAGAGATGTCTCCACTCCTCCAATGCCAACTTGATGGGGAGTAACTCCCGATCTCCAATGGAGTAATTCCTTTCAGCTGGAGAAAAGGTCTTTGAAAAGAACGCGCAGGTGAGAATTCTGCCAGTAGAAGATTTTTGAGTGAGCACAGCTCCGGCTCCAATGGAGGAGGCATCTACTTCAAGGGCAAAAGCATGGGGGGAAGGAAGATGGCTGGGAGCAGCCATGCAGGTGAGGGAAATGCTGTGAGATGGACGACGGCTGGATGCAGCCATGGAGGTAAGTGCTGCGAGATGGGCGTGCAGCGCTTGCCCTAACAGAGAGGAAGGTACCAGCAGGGTCAACTGGTAGCAGTCGCAGGAACGTAGAGAGAGAGAGCAGAGGAGCCACATTCAAGTGACCACAGGAGAAGGTGAACCATTCCACCCAAGATGCTGATGGAGGAAGCTTACGGCCGCAGTATTCTGCTATGGGATCAGGATGAGTGACCACCACCTGTTGGAGTTCATTTGGATGTAATGTTGTGCTATGGAAGCTGCTAAGGAAACTGTTGTGGAAAGACTGTATGACCTGCTGTGAAGCCTAAAGTGTACCTGAAGTCCTGCTAATAAAGTAAGTGCCCTTTTCATAAAGTCGGTCTCATTGGAGTTTTTTGGAAGTAAGCCCACATCAGGAGGTCTCTCAAGCCCGTTAACAAAGAACCCACTCCCCATACACCCTGAGGAGCTAAACCCCTCAGGGACCCGTATGCTACAATGGCTTTAATCTGAGTTTCAGTGCCCTACGACGAGCTTGTTCTTGTGTGTACCCCACAAATAGCTGCATCTATTTAACTGCAGGAAGTCCTGTTTTTGTATTCCGGGGGTCGGCACTAATCCATATATTTTTGGGAGCAGTAAAGGTCAGATGTTACGTATTTCAGTAGGAAGCCCTGACACTGAACTGGGGTGGTGTTTGGCCTGATGATAGCAGCTGATGTTGCAGTAATGTCATTTTAGAAGGAAATACATGGAGCTTTTTATGAAGCGTCATCACTAGAGATGAGTGAATCGATTCTGACGAACCCGAATTCATTACGAATTTCATGAAATATTCAATTCGTTACGATTCCGAATATCGCCGCGATTCGATTGCTCAAATCGCTTCCTTAAAACTACATTTACTGCTATAAAGTTCATCTAAAATGGTGGATCCACATGTCAGGACATGTCCCATGGGGCAAGGAATGCTGGGTAGGTGTCACATGCTACCTATCAGCAGACAGGCTTATCGATGATGTCACAGCCCCATATAAATGGCGGCCATCTTGTGGAAGATCATTCTGACACTGTATTGCGGCCAGAGCAGATCAGGCAGGGAGAGAGCGAGGGATAGATAGATAGATAGATAGATAGATAGATAGATAGATAGATAGATAGATAGAACAGAAGAAGCGCGGGAAAGATAGAGAAGGAGAGAGGCTGTGACAGTGACAGATAAAGACAGGGACAGTTTAAACTGTTTGCATTAGTTTTCAAGCCTATTTTGTGTTAATAACACTCCTGCCTATTTAGCTTTTCCTTTACCTGGTGTCATTCTTTAAAAAGCGTGCTAGCATTAATATTTCAAGACTACCTGTGTAATAACTGCTTGCATTTTATAATTAACGTCACTTTTCCACAATCAAGGGAGCTCTCCTCTGTATGTGAGCAGGGGGCATCCCAAACACTAGCATAAATATTTCAAGACTACCTGTCTAATAACTGTTTGCATTTTATAATTAACATCACTTTTCCACAATCAAGGGAGGCCTGCTCTGTATGTGAGGAGGGGGCATCCCAAACACTAGCATAAATATTTCAAGACTACCTGTCTAATAACTGCTTGCATTTTATAATTAACATCACTTTTCCACAATCAAGGGAGGCCTGCTCTGTATGTGAGGAAGGGGCATCCCAAACACTAGCATAAATATTTCAAGACTACCTGTCTAATAACTGCTTACATTTTATAATTAACATCACTTTTCCACAATCAAGGGAGGCCTGCTCTGTATGTGAGGAGGGGGCATCCCAAACACTAGCATAAATATTTCAAGACTACCTGTCTAATAACTGCTTGCATTTTATAATTAACATCACTTTTCCACAATCAAGGGAGGCCTGCTCTGTATGTGAGGAAGGGGCATCCCAAACACTAGCATAAATATTTCAAGACTACCTGTCTAATAACTGCTTGCATTTTATAATTAACATCACTTTTCCACAATCAAGGGAGGCCTGCTCTGTATGTGAGGAAGGGGCATCCCAAACACTAGCATAAATATTTCAAGACTACCTGTCTAATAACTGCTTACATTTTATAATTAACATCACTTTTCCACAATCAAGGGAAGCCTGCTCTGTATGTGAGGAGGGGGCATCCCAAACACTAGCATAAATATTTGAAGACTACCTGTCTAATAACTGCTTGCATTTTATACTCAACGTCACTTTACCACAATCAATGGAGGCCTCCTCTGTATGTGAGGGGGGCATCCCAAACACTAGCATTAATATTTCAAGACTACCTGTCTAATAACTGCTTGCATTTTATAATCAACGTCACTTTTCCACAATCAAGGGAGGCCCCCTCTGTATGTGAGCAGGGGGCATGCCAAACACTAGCATAAATATTTCAAGACTACCTGTCTATTAACTGCTTGCTTTTAAAATCAACATCACTTTACCACAATCAAGGGAGGCCTGCTCTGTATGTGAGCAGGGGGCATGCCAAACACTAGCATTAATATTTCAAGACTACCTGTCTATTAACTGCTTACTTTTAAAATCAACGTCACTTTTCCACAATCAAGGGAGGCCTGCTCTGTATGTGAGGAGGGGGCATCCCAAACACTAGCATAAATATTTCAAGACTACCTGTCTATTAACTGCTTGCATTTTATAATTAACGTCACTTTTCCACAATCAAGGGAGGCCTCCTCAGTATGGGAGCAGGGGGCATCCCAAACACTAGCATAAATATTTTAAGACTACATTTCTAATAACTGGTTGCATTTTGTAAGCAAAGTCACTTTTTAAGCAAAATTTGCCTTTCGCCGGGGGGCATCCCAAACACTAGCATAAATATTTCAAGACTACTTGTCTAATAACTGCTTGCATTTTATAAGGAAAGTCACTTTTCCACAATCAAGGGAGGCCTGCTCTGTATGTGAGGAGGGGGCATCCCAAACACTAGCATAAATATTTCAATACTACCTGTGTAATAACTGCTTGCATTTTATAATCAACGTCACTTTACCACTATCAAGGGAGGCCTGCTCTTTATGTGAGGAGGGGGCATCCCAAATACTAGCATAAATATTTTAAGAGTACCTGTCTATTAA
Source organism: Gastrophryne carolinensis (assembly GCA_027917425.1). Lineage (NCBI taxonomy): Eukaryota > Metazoa > Chordata > Amphibia > Anura > Microhylidae > Gastrophryne > Gastrophryne carolinensis. The sequence continues at coordinate 363,314,721 of CM051238.1, forward strand.
CTGGTCGCATTTTGTAAAGAAAGTCACGTTGTCAAATTGCCAGCAGCCATTGCCTTTAACCGGGGGGCATCCCAAATATGTTAGCATGTGTCTTTTCAGAGTACTCACATTGGAGTTGGCAGCAGCATTAGGAGCCCATATATTGCCTGAATGACACACATATGAGCTGGCAGCAGCAGCATAGGGAGCCCATATATTGCCTGAAAGACACACCCATGAGTTGGCAGCAGCATAGGGAGCCCATATATTGCCTGAAAGACTCACCCTGGAGTTGGCAGCAGCATAAAGAGCTACCATGCATCAGCTACTACCATGGATCAGCCATTGGGAGCTGGAAATCCTGGCTGAACCATGCCTGATTCATCTTCACAAAGGTGAGTGCACATTTTTCGTGGACAGACGAGTTCTTCTTGGCAGGACTATGCCCCCCGCCGCACTAAACACCCTCTCAGATGGCACACTACTCGCTGGGCAGGACAGCTTTCCCAGGGCAAACTCCAGTTGCAACCACAAGTCAAGTTTGGCTGCCCAGAAGTCCAGCGGGTCCTCAAGGTGCATTGGCATGGTCATGTCAAGGTATGACACTACCTGCTGGTTCAGGGCCTGCTCCAGGTCTTTCTGCTGCTCATGTTTAGCCTCACTATGCGGGTCGCCTGTGATTAGGGTGTGATTCTGTTAGTCGTTATCTGATTCTGACCCGGGTTGATCTACCATTCCTGTCTGCTGCCTGTACCGACCTCTGCTTTGTCTGACCACGAACCTGCCTGCCCCTCTGGATACCCCGCGATCTCTGACCTCCTGGCAAGACCCTTTGGCTACTCCTGACTCATTCCTGTACTCTGACGCACCCTCCGAATTGACTACCTGTGAACGACCTCGGCTTCGGGATACCTTCGTGGTTCATCGGCCTTCACCGTAAGCAGCCATCCTTTGTGGCAATTAAGATCTGGGGGCAACCAAGTCCGGAGAGGCGTACCTAGCGTCCCGCCAAACGGGGGCTTGACTATAGGCAGAAGCGGAGGTGGAGATTGAGGGTTGCCTGCTTACAGAAGGCTGGTGTCCTGCTGAGCATCACAGTATGGACCATGGCGCAGCTAGGCATCGGTCAACTGACTATGTAGAATGTCTCTGTAGTAGGTCAGTTTGTCCTCCCTCTCAGTGGGTGTAAAAAATGCCCCCATTTTGTGCCGGTAGCGAGGGTCCAATAAGGTGGAGAGCCAGAAGTCATCCCGCTGACAAATGGAGACAATTCTGCGGTCACTACACAAGCACGTGAGCATGCATCGTGCCATTTGTGCAAGTGACTCGAAGGGACTACCTGTCTCCATCTCCACTGCATACTGCCACGGTGTGTCTGGTTCCTCTGTCTCGCCTTCCTCACAACCCTCTAGCTCCTCTGGCTGCTCCTGCTCCTCCTCTCCTGTCAGATGACTAGATAAAATGGCCATTTTGTCAAACCTAAACTGTGATTCGCTGTGCCCCACCCCCTCCTCCTCCACTTCAGCCCCCACAGGCTTCATGTGGCCGTGAAATGTAGGCGCCATGTCTCCAGTGCCCTGACCAGCCATGGTTTCCAACATGTGTTGTAGTACATGAAGCAGTGGAATCACATCATTCATCCCATAGTCCTGGCAACTGACTAATAATTGGCTTCCTCAAAGGGCCTGAGCAAACGACAGGTGTCACGTATGAGCTGCCACTGGTTGACATTGAAGTTACACAGGGGAGTCCCCCTATCCGCTTGGACCATCAAGAAATCAGTGACGGGTTTTCTCAGTTCGTATAGTCGATCCAACATATGGAGGGTGGAAACATCGCAAATCAGTCTATGTTGGGGGACACCGTTCTGACGCTGTAGCTCAAGAAGGGTGTGCTTGGTGGTGTAGGAGTAGCTGAAGTGCATGCAAAGTTTCCTTCCCTTTGTTAGGATGTCTTGCAGATGGGGGGAAGACTTCAGAAAATGCTTGACAACTAGGTTAAACACATGTTGCATACAGGGCGCATGGCTCAGGCTTCCTTGTCACAGTGCAGACAAGATGTTCTTCCCATTGTCAGTCACCATGGTTCCCATTTGCAGTTTTGGTGGAGATTTATGATTTTTAGCAGTTCCTCCCATGTGTGACTCCGTGGCTCAAGGCAAACCATGTGAAGAACAATGTGAAACCGCCGTGTCCTGCACACATGGTAGGCTGGAAGGGCACTGAAAAAAATAAAAAAAAAAATACAGAAAAAATATTTAGTAAAAACAAAATAAAAAAAAAAATAAAAAAAATGAACAAAAAAAATTGTAAAAAAACTAAAAAAAATGTTACAAAGACAATGGAAAAAATATATATAAAAAAATAAAAAAATATATTTTTAAAAAAATACAAAATATAAAAAAAAAGAAAATGAAAATAAAATACAAAATTTACCCCCCAAAAAATTGGATACATTTTATGTTATTGTTATTATGTTATATGTTATTGTTATTATGCTATATGTTATTATATATTATTATTAGAAATGTGTTCAAATATGATAAATGTTAACAATTAATATGGAATTGACAATTAGGCACTTTTTTTGTGTGACACCATTGCTAAGTGCAAGTGCACTGTCACAGGCACAACGACCTAGGAGCATGGAGGCAACAGCGGAGGGACCTGTCCAAGTTGCTGTTGTGGTTGTGCAGGAACCACAATCACCCAGTGGGGCTTAAAGGATATGTATTGTTCCTGACCTTAGTTACAGCTCCAGACGTAGGCACTGCCGTGCACTTTAGTACACACTGACAGGCTAAAGGACTGGCCCACCTTCTGTTCAAAAAAATTGTACAGGGCTGGTACTGCCTTCTTCGCAAAGAAATAACAGCATGGGACTCTCCACCTCGGCTCGGCACAAGCCATCAGTTCTCTGAAAGGTCCATCACCTCAAAAGGGAGGGACTGCAGCACCAGCAACTTATACAGGAGCACATTTAGCTTCTGCACGTTGGATGAGTGGGCACATACTGTTGTCTCTTGGACATGGCTTGGCCAATGGATTGCTGGCAGAATGACTGACTGGGATTAAGAGGAGGAGGAGCATCTGGAGCGACAGAGGATGGGTATGACACACAGGAGGTGGTGGAGCCTTGGCTGGCTGGAACAGGGAGCGGCGTGCCACTGGGTGATGCAGCAGGCTGGACCACCACTTAGGAGCCAACTCTCCCAGGCCGCTTTATGGTGACGCTGCAAATGTTGATGCAGGGCTGTGGGTCCAACATTGAGACCCTGGCCACACTTCCCCTTCTGCCTACACATATTTCATATAGCCATGTTAACCTCCTGCGGATGCTTGATGAAAAGCTGCCACATCGCTGAGTAGCTGATTTTCCTATCAACAGTCTGCACTAATTCACTGCTGCTGTCGCCGCTGCCGCCGACTCCAGGGACCCTCTTCCACTACCTCCTGGGAAGGTAGCCTGCCACGCAGCAAGTGGTCTACCCCAAGCACATTTGCCTCCATACTTTCCCCTTCTGCCACCATGCTGACCGCTAAATCCGTCACTCTCCATCACCCCAAGCCTTTAAAAGTGCCCTCAAAACTCACTGATGTCCTCCTCAGGTTCCTCAACAGCGTCTGCTTAAGGAGCCAAAACTCTTGCAACACCACCTCCCACGCCACTCTCCTCATCACTACTTGCCCGCCTAGTGGAAGAAGCAGCGAGTGTCTCCTCCACTTCTTGGCTGGGCAGTAGCTGCTGATTTTTCTGATTATCAGATCGTCCTCACTGAATAGTGGAGCTGAACCCAAAGCATAAGATATAACCGACAGTTGAATGGGGGTGTCAGATGTCACTTGTGATGAAGTGGATGATCGTGTTAACCAATGGATGACGGCAGATGGGTTGCTGGTCAAGACACGACCGCTAACTGATACCGGGAGATCAGGCCTCTCACTGAGACTCATGCTGCCACTCACCCCTAGTCTGCTGAGACCTCTGCTTGATGAATTTAGGCCTAATATGTTACTATGTTACTAATATGATACTATGTTACTAATATGTTACTATGTTACTAATTACTAATATGTTACTATATTACTAATTACTAATATGATACTATGTTACTATGTTACTAATATGTTACTTATCTGTCACTCTCCATCACTCCAAGGCTTTTAAAGTGCCCTCAAAACTCACTGATGTCCTCCTCAGCTTCCTCAACAGTGTCTGCTTAAGAAGCCAAAACGCTTGCAACACCACCTCCCACGCCACTCTCCTCATCACTACTTGCCCGCCTACAAAGTGATGAAACTCTTAGATGTGCGTATGTGATGCTCTGATGAGAGCGATTCAATGTGCTCCAGTATGCTTGAAAAATGTTTTTTTGAGAGCCTGGCCTGCGTGGAAATGAATCGGGCATGGATCAGCCAAGATTTCCACCCACCAATGCCTGATGCATTAGAGTAGATTGATCATGGGGCCAGACCAACACTAAAGAAATATGGATAGTGCAAAACAGATTTAAGGCGCTGCTCTCCAGTTACAGACATTCCTCCGCATCAGACCACAAGTAATTATTGAGAAAATGCTTTACGGTAATCTTAATTTTATTAATATTCTTCGGATAACATATATGTGCTGAAAATCTGTATATGTTCTCTTCATGCTGCTGCCAACTCCAGGGTGTGTCTTTCAGGCAATATATGGGCTCCTAATGCTGCTGCCAACTCCAATGTGTGTCTTTCAGGCAATATATGAGCTCCCTGTGCTGCTGCTGCTGCCAACTCCTCGGTGTGTCTTTCAGGCAATTTATGGGCTCCTAATGCTGCTGCCAACTTCAATGTGTGTCTTTCATGCAATATATGGGCTCCGAATGCTGCTGCCAACTATGTGTGTTTGTATATATGTATATATATATATATATATATATATATATATATATATATATGGTGTGTGTGTGTGTATGTGTGTGTGTGTGTGTATATATATATATATATATATATATATATATACATATATACAAACACACATATATATATATATATACACACACAAACACACACACACACACACATATATATATATATATGTGTGTGTGTGTATATATGTGTATGTGTGTATATAATATATATATATATATATATATATATATATATATATATATATATATATATATATATTAATATATATGTGTGTGTGTATATATATGTGTGTGTAATACTGAGATGATAATTGAGGTTTAGAAACAATGTTTAAGCGCTAACACACAGAACTACATCAAGACGGTAATTGAACCCCTCAGGGATCCTGATACCTAGTTCTAATATCCAGCAAGACTCCTGTAATAAGAGATTCGCCTGGATACTGTATCTCCACCTCTGGGATCTAATTTTTAGACGTTCTACTTTTAAAGAAACATTCCCCAAACCTGACATCTTTACAGGATATCAACTGTAATACATTCCCAAAGTAACAATGAATCAATTGTTTTTTAGAGTAAAGTCTGATAACTCTTGAACATCCATTTAGGATACACTCTGCCCCCAAGACAAATTGCAGTTTCTTCTCAAAATCCTTTTCCTGGAAGCAATTATGCCTAGCGCTGATCATTTCACACATCTGAACTGATTTTAAAGTGTTTAAATAATATTATGAATTAACCCCAAGGATGCTGTTGCTAGCCGTGGTCCTCCTGAATGTAGAAGAGTTGATGGTGACACCATCTTCATCCTCACATTTAAAAAAGATCCAAGAATTTGATCTTTTGATGCTGAAAAGAATGTGTAAATTGCAGCTTTAAATCATTCTCTTTAATGAGCTGAAAGAACTCCCTCAGCTCAATCACTGTACTGATCCGAATGTAATGACTGTACTACAGAATAGTACTATGGCCACAGGTCATCTATCCTGTAGTACAGTCACTGGCCTTCTTCTCATTTCCTCCCCAAAAGATGCAGGACTCCTCCCACCAGCTCATATCTAGGATGACCAGGGATGAGCAGGGATGGGAAAAGAGGCCAGCCAGAGGGCAGAAGGCGGGTGCACAGGGCCACGCCGAGCCTACCCATACATGTATCCAAAGCCAATAACCAGGCCTACATAGAGAGAGAACACAATAGCGCTGCCCTGGATCATCCCACAGTTGGCATTGTTTTTGATAGGAGTCAGATGAAATTTCCATGAATCATGGAGCCCACCCATTGAGCATTCTATAATGAACAAAAAAGTGCAAATTAAAAACAAGATCAATAGTCAAAGTTTGACATTAGGGATGAGCGAATCGATCCGGACGAACCCGGATTCGATCCGAATTTCATGAAAAATTCGATTCGGATCGAATCCGAATTTCCCCGCGATTCGATCGCTCGAAGTTTTCCTTTAACATCCATTCATTTACATTTACAGGCACTCTAAGATGGCGGACGGGACATGTCCAGACATGTAAGGTGGGGCAGTGTATGCTGGGACAGTCACATGCAGCCTATCAGCAGCCAGCAAGCCCGGTGACGTCACAGCGCTATTTAAGGCGGCCATCTTGCTTTTCCTTCCTCATTTCTCTATTGCATTCGTGAGAGACAGAACGCTGTAGTGAGGGAGAGAGGCAGTTAGACAGGCAGGGACAGACAGGGACAGGCTGGAGACAGGCAGGAGACAGGCAAGAGACAGACAGAAAGTCAGCGAAAAACAGGGAAAGTTAGGAAAAATCGGAGGCAGTCACAGGGAGATTTTTTTTTTTTCATCCAGCCTGAGTGTTTGTTACTGGCTGGCTGACAGGCTTTGTTAGCGTTTTCAGGCTGCTTATACTAACTAACTGTGCATATATACTGAACTGATCTTAAGTCTGCTGTGAGGCATCCCATTCTGTGACTACACCAGCCTCTATTTAAGACCATATAACCATTTGCACTTATTCTAATTGAAATTAGGCCTGATAAAGACACTTTTGCTGTGCATATTCTTACTGCTGCCTGCCAGGTGCACTCCTGTTTTTGGGGCATCCCATTCTTTGACTACAGCAGCCTCTATTTAAGACCATATAACCATTTGCACTTATTCTAATTTAAATTAGGCCTGATAAAGACACTTTTGCTGTGCATAGCACTACTTGTCCCTGCCAGGTGCACTGCTGGTTTTTGGGGCATCCCATTCTGTGACTACAGCAGCCTCTATTTAAGACCATATAACTATTTGCACTTATTCTAATTGAAATTAGGCCTGATAAAGACACTTTTGCTGTGCATAGCACTACTTGTCCCTGCCAGGTGCACTGCTGGTTTTTGGGGCATCCCATTCTGTGACTACAGCAGCCTCTATTTAAGACCATATAACCATTTGCACTTATTCTATTTGAAATTAGGCCTGATAAAGACACTTTTGCTGTGCATAGCACTACTTGTCCCTGCCAGGTGCACTGCTGGTTTTTGGGGCATCCCATTCTGTGACTACAGCAGCCTCTATTTAAGACCATATAACCATTTGCACTTATTCTAATTGAAATTAGGCCTGATAAAGACACTTTTGCTGTGCATAGCACTACTTGTCCCTGCCAGGTGCACTGCTGGTTTTTGGGGCATCCCATTCTGTGACTACAGCAGCCTCTATTTAAGACCATATAACCATTTGCACTTATTCTAATTGAAATTAGGCCTGATAAAGACACTTTTGCTGTGCATAGCACTACTTGTCCCTGCCAGGTGCACTGCTGGTTTTTGGGGCATCCCATTCTGTGACTACAGCAGCCTCTATTTAAGACCATATAACCATTTGCACTTATTCTAATTGAAATTAGGCCTGAGAAAGACACTTTTGCTGTGCATAGCAGTACTTGTCCCTGCCAGGTGCACTGCTGGTTTTTGGGGCATCCCATTCTGTGACTACAGCAGCCTCTATTTAAGACCATATAACCATTTGCACTTATTCTAATTGAAATTAGGCCTGATAAAGACACTTTTGCTGTGCATAGCACTACTTGTCCCTGCCAGGTGCACTGCTGGTTTTTGGGGCATCCCATTCTGTGACTACAGCAGCCTCTATTTAAGACCATATAACCATTTGCACTTATTCTAATTGGAATTAGGCCTGATAAAGACACTTTTGCTGTGCATAGCACTACTTGTCCCTGCCAGGTGCACTGCTGGTTTTTGGAGCATCCCATTCTGTGACTACAGCAGCCTCTATTTAAGACCATATAACCATTTGCACTTATTCTAATTGAAATTAGGCCTGATAAAGACACTTTTGCTGTGCATATCACTACTTGTCCCTGCCAGGTGCACTGCTGGTTTTTGGGGCATCCCATTCTGTGACTACAGCAGCCTCTATTTAAGACCATATAACCATTTGCACGTATTCTAATTGAAATTAGGCCTGATAAAGACACTTTTGCTGTGCATAGCACTACTTGTCCCTGCCAGGTGCACTGCTGGTTTTTGGGGCATCCCATTCTGTGACTACAGCAGCCTCTATTTAAGACCATATAACCATTTGCACTTATTCTAATTGAAATTAGGCCTGATAAAGACATTTTTGCTGTGCATAGCACTACTTGTCCCTGCCAGGTGCACTGCTGGTTTTTGGGGCATCCCATTCTGTGACTACAGCAGCCTCTATTTAAGACCATATAACCATTTGCACTTATTCTAATTGAAATTAGGCCTGATAAAGACACTTTTGCTGTGCATAGCACTACTTGTCCCTGCCAGGTGCACTGCTGGTTTTTGAGGCATCCCATTCTGTGACTACAGCAGCCTCTATTTAAGACCATATAACCATTTGCACTTATTCTAATTGAAATTAGGCCTGATAAAGACACTTTTGCTGTGCATAGCACTACTTGTCCCTGCCAGGTGCACTGCTGTTTTTTTGGGCATCCCATTCTGTGACTACAGCAGCCTCTATTTAAGACCATATAACCATTTGCACTTATTCTAATTGAAATTAGGCCTGATAAAGACACTTTTGCTGTGCATAGCACTACTTGTCCCTGCCTGGTGCACTGCTGGTTTTTGGGGCATCCCATTCTGTGACTACAGCAGCCTCTATTTAAGACCATATAACCATTTGCACTTATTCTAATTGAAATTAGGCCTGATAAAGACACTTTTGCTGTGCATAGCACTACTTGTCCCTGCCAGGTGCACTGTTGGTTTTTGGGGCATCCCATTCTGTGACTACAGCAGCCTCTATTTAAGACCATATAACCATTTGCACTTATTCTAATTGAAATTAGGCCTGATAAAGACACTTTTGCTGTGCATAGCACTACTTGTCCCTGCCAGGTGCACTGCTGATTTTTGGGGCATCCCATTCTGTGACTACAGCAGCCTCTATTTAAGACCATATAACCATTTGCACTTATTCTAATTGAAATTAGGCCTGATAAAGACACTTTTGCTGTGCATAGCACTACTTGTCCCTGCCAGGTGCACTGCTGGTTTTTGGGGCATCCCATTCTGTGACTACAGCAGCCTCTATTTAAGACCATATAACCATTTTCACTTATTCTAATTGAAATTAGGCCTGATAAAGACACTTTTGCTGTGCATAGCACTACTTGTCCCTGTCAGGTGCACTGCTGGTTTTTGGGGCATCCCATTCTGTGACTACAGCAGCCTCTATTTAAGACCATATAACCATTTGCACTTATTCTATTTGAAATTAGGCCTGATAAAGACACTTTTGCTGTGCATAGCACTACTTGTCCCTGCCAGGTGCACTGCTGGTTTTTGGGGCATCCCATTCTGTGACTACAGCAGCCTCTATTTAAGACCATATAACCATTTGCACTTATTCTAATTGAAATTAGGCCTGATAAAGACACTTTTGCTGTGCATAGCACTACTTGTCCCTGCCAGGTGCACTGCTGTTTTTTGGGGCATCCCATTCTGTGACTACAGCAGCCTCTATTTAAGACCATATAACCATTTGCACTTATTCTAATTGAAATTAGGCCTGATAAAGACACTTTTGCTGTGCATATTCTTACTGCTGCCTGCCAGGTGCACTTCTTTTTTGGGGCATCCCATTCTGTGACTACACCAGCCTCTGTTTAAGACCATATAACCATTTGCACTTATTCTAATTGAAATTAGCCCTGATAAAGACACTTTTGCTGTGCATAGACTTACTGCTGCCTGCCAGGTGCACTTCTGTTGGGGCATTCCATTGTGTAACATACCATACCCCTCTTTATTTACACTAAGCAGCTCTCTTATTTACACTAAGCAGGCCTGTTGGATGCTGAGTGTTACTGCTCACTTTTGGTGTGCATTATATTCTATTTCATATAGACCCACCGCTGCCTGGGGGTTCTTAAAATATCACCTACTACCACGCCAGAGGCCAAGATTCCGCAGGCAGAGCTCGCATCAGACTGGGGGCCAGTAGCAGCAGGAGTCACGCTGAGAGACCTAATCTGCCAGTATCTGCTAGTGGTCGGGTCTCCACCAGTAACGCATCTGCCGTGGTAGATTGGTTGACGCGCTCATCAACAACATCATCACAACTTACGTCTGAGACCCCCAGTCTAGGGTCGGTAGGTTCCTCTGACACAACCCTGAGTTGGCATGCCCCGAGAGCAGTCCCTGTCCTCCCATTGCCTCTGGCCTACGCCGTTCCCTCCCCCAGCAACGTATCCTATGCTTTGGGTTCAGCTCCACTCTTTAGTGAGGAGGACCATCAGATAGAGGACAGTCAGCAGCTACTGCCCAGCCAAGAAATGGAGGTGGCTTCTCTAGCTAGGCAGACAAATAGTGATGTGGACAGTGTCGTGGGTGCTGCGAGCGTTCCAGCTCCTGCGCCAGACACTGTTGACGAATCCACGAACATCAGTGACGTACAGCCACAACTCGTGATGATGATGATGACGATGAAGCCGATCGCACTTGGGAGCCGGGTGATGAAGGGGCTTCATCGTCATCATCAGGAGAAGAGGGGCGCAGGTTGCCCAGGAGTCAGCAGCTGAGGCAAGGTGGTAGCAGTCAGCATGGGGGCACAATTCCAAAGGCTGGAGCCGGCCGGGGCCGGGGCCGGGGTAGAGCACCTGCTGTGCGGCAGTCTACCTTATTGGGAGGTAGTGGAGCAGGGGTTCCTGGAGTTGGCAACAGCAGCAGTGAATCAGTGAGGCCAGGGGGTGGGAAAAGTAGCTACTCGGCAGTGTGGCAGTTTTTCCTGAAGCATCCGCAGGAGGGTAACATGGCCACATGCAAGATATGTAGGCAGAAGGTGAAGCGTGGCCAGGGTCCAAATGTTGGCACCACGGCCCTGCGTCAACATATGATGCGTCACCATAAAGCGACCTGGGAGAACCGAGGCTCCCAAGGGGTGGTCCAGTCTGCTTCCTCACCAAGTGAGCTCCCAATTTCTGCCAGCCAAGGTTCCAGCACCTCAGCCGAAGGCAGCTGTGCGTCATACCCATCCTCTGTCGCTCCTGCTCCTCCTCCTCCAAGTCATGCATCCCGCCAGCAATCCATCAGCGAAGCCATGTCCAAGAGACAGCAGTATGCGCCCACTCATCCTACGGCGCAGAAGCTGAATGTGCTCCTGTCCAAGTTGCTGGTGCTGCAGTCGCTCCCTTTTCAGGTGGTGGAATCTGCACCTTTCAGAGAACTGATGGCTTGTGCCGAGCCGAGGTGGAGAGTCCCAAGCCGTCATTTCTTTGCCAAGAAGGCAGTACCAGCGCTGCACACTTTTGTTGAACAGAAGGTGGGCCAGTCCTTGAGCCTGTCGGTGTGTAGCAAAGTGCATGGCAGCGCCGACATCTGGAGCTGTAACTACGATCAGGGACAGTACATGTCGTTTACGGCCCACTGGGTGAATGTGGTCCCTTTGCAGCAGCATCAGCAACTTGGACAGGTCACGCCGCTTCGGCCTTCGCGCTCCCTGCCCGTTGGGCCTGTGACACCGTGCGACTCGGCCTCCTCATCCCATTCTGTGACTACAGCAGCCTCTATTTAAGACCATATAACCATTTGCACTTATTCTAATTGAAATTAGGCCTGATAAAGACACTTTTGCTGTGCATAGCACTACTTGTCCCTGCCAGGTGCACTGCTGGTTTTTGGGGCATCCCATTCTGTGACTACAGCAGCCTCTATTTAAGACCATATAACCATTTGCACTTATTCTAATTGAAATTAGGCCTGATAAAGACACTTTTGCTGTGCATAGCACTACTTGTCCCTGCCAGGTGCACTGCTGGTTTTTGGGGCATCCCATTCTGTGACTACAGCAGCCTCTATTTAAGACCATATAACCATTTGCACTTATTCTAATTGAAATTAGGCCTGAGAAAGACACTTTTGCTGTGCATAGCAGTACTTGTCCCTGCCAGGTGCACTGCTGGTTTTTGGGGCATCCCATTCTGTGACTACAGCAGCCTCTATTTAAGACCATATAACCATTTGCACTTATTCTAATTGAAATTAGGCCTGATAAAGACACTTTTGCTGTGCATAGCACTACTTGTCCCTGCCAGGTGCACTGCTGGTTTTTGGGGCATCCCATTCTGTGACTACAGCAGCCTCTATTTAAGACCATATAACCATTTGCACTAATTCTAATTGGAATTAGGCCTGATAAAGACACTTTTGCTGTGCATAGCACTACTTGTCCCTGCCAGGTGCACTGCTGGTTTTTGGGGCATCCCATTCTGTGACTACAGCAGCCTCTATTTAAGACCATATAACCATTTGCACTTATTCTAATTGAAATTAGGCCTGATAAAGACACTTTTGCTGTGCATAGCACTACTTGTCCCTGCCAGGTGCACTGCTGGTTTTTGGGGCATCCCATTCTGTGACTACAGCAGCCTCTATTTAAGACCATATAACCATTTGCACTTATTCTAATTGAAATTAGGCCTGATAAAGACATTTTTGCTGTGCATAGCACTACTTGTCCCTGCCAGGTGCACTGCTGGTTTTTGGGGCATCCCATTCTGTGACTACAGCAGCCTCTATTTAAGACCATATAACCATTTGCACTTATTCTAATTGAAATTAGGCCTGATAAAGACACTTTTGCTGTGCATAGCACTACTTGTCCCTGCCAGGTGCACTGCTGGTTTTTGAGGCATCCCATTCTGTGACTACAGCAGCCTCTATTTAAGACCATATAACCATTTGCACTTATTCTAATTGAAATTAGGCCTGATAAAGACACTTTTGCTGTGCATAGCACTACTTGTCCCTGCCAGGTGCACTGCTGGTTTTTGGGGCATCCCATTCTGTGACTACAGCAGCCTCTATTTAAGACCATATAACCATTTGCACTTATTCTAATTGAAATTAGGCCTGATAAAGACACTTTTGCTGTGCATAGCACTACTTGTCCCTGCCAGGTGCACTGCTGGTTTTTGGGGCATCCCATTCTGTGACTACAGCAGCCTCTATTTAAGACCATATAACCATTTGCACTTATTCTAATTGAAATTAGGCCTGAGAAAGACACTTTTGCTGTGCATAGCACTACTTGTCCCTGCCAGGTGCACTGTTGGTTTTTGGGGCATCCCATTCTGTGACTACAGCAGCCTCTATTTAAGACCATATAACCATTTGCACGTATTCTAATTGAAATTAGGCCTGATAAAGACACTTTTGCTGTGCATAGCACTACTTGTCCCTGCCAGGTGCACTGCTGGTTTTTGGGGCATCCCATTCTGTGACTACAGCAGCCTCTATTTAAGACCATATAACCATTTGCACTTATTCTAATTGAAATTAGGCCTGATAAAGACATTTTTGCTGTGCATAGCACTACTTGTCCCTGCCAGGTGCACTGCTGGTTTTTGGGGCATCCCATTCTGTGACTACAGCAGCCTCTATTTAAGACCATATAACCATTTGCACTTATTCTAATTGAAATTAGGCCTGATAAAGACACTTTTGCTGTGCATAGCACTACTTGTCCCTGCCAGGTGCACTGCTGATTTTTGGGGCATCCCATTCCGTGACTACAGCAGCCTCTATTTAAGACCATATAACCATTTGCACTTATTCTAATTGAAATTAGGCCTGATAAAGACACTTTTGCTGTGCATAGCACTACTTGTCCCTGCCAGGTGCACTGCTGGTTTTTGGGGCATCCCATTCTGTGACTACAGCAGCCTCTATTTAAGACCATATAACCATTTGCACTTATTCTATTTGAAATTAGGCCTGATAAAGACACTTTTGCTGTGCATAGCACTACTTGTCCCTGCCAGGTGCACTGCTGGTTTTTGGGGCATCCCATTCTGTGACTACAGCAGCCTCTATTTAAGACCATATAACCATTTGCACTTATTCTAATTGAAATTAGGCCTGATAAAGACACTTTTGCTGTGCATAGCACTACTTGTCCCTGCCAGGTGCACTGCTGTTTTTTGGGGCATCCCATTCTGTGACTACAGCAGCCTCTATTTAAGACCATATAACCATTTGCACTTATTCTAATTGAAATTAGGCCTGATAAAGTCACTTTTGCTGTGCATATTCTTACTGCTGCCTGCCAGGTGCACTTCTTTTTTGGGGCATCCCATTCTGTGACTACACCAGCCTCTGTTTAAGACCATATAACCATTTGCACTTATTCTAATTGAAATTAGCCCTGATAAAGACACTTTTGCTGTGCATAGACTTACTGCTGCCTGCCAGGTGCACTTCTGTTGGGGCATTCCATTGTGTAACATACCATACCCCTCTTTATTTACACTAAGCAGCTCTCTTATTTACACTAAGCAGGCCTGTTGGATGCTGAGTGTTACTGCTCACTTTTGGTGTGCATTATATTCTATTTCATATAGACCCACCGCTGCCTGGGGGTTCTTAAAATATCACCTACTACCACGCCAGAGGCCAAGATTCCGCAGGCAGAGCTCGCATCAGACTGGGGGCCAGTAGCAGCAGGAGTCACGCTGAGAGACCTAATCTGCCAGTATCTGCTAGTGGTCGGGTCTCCACCAGTAACGCATCTGCCGTGGTAGATTGGTTGACGCGCTCATCAACAACATCATCACAACTTACGTCTGAGACCCCCAGTCTAGGGTCGGTAGGTTCCTCTGACACAACCCTGAGTTGGCATGCCCCGAGAGCAGTCCCTGTCCTCCCATTGCCTCTGGCCTACGCCGTTCCCTCCCCCAGCAACGTATCCTATGCTTTGGGTTCAGCTCCACTCTTTAGTGAGGAGGACCATCAGATAGAGGACAGTCAGCAGCTACTGCCCAGCCAAGAAATGGAGGTGGCTTCTCTAGCTAGGCAGACAAATAGTGATGTGGACAGTGTCGTGGGTGCTGCGAGCGTTCCAGCTCCTGCGCCAGACACTGTTGACGAATCCACGAACATCAGTGACGTACAGCCACAACTCGTGATGATGATGATGACGATGAAGCCAATCGCACTTGGGAGCCGGGTGATGAAGGGGCTTCATCGTCATCATCAGGAGAAGAGGGGCGCAGGTTGCCCAGGAGTCAGCAGCTGAGGCAAGGTGGTAGCAGTCAGCATGGGGGCACAATTCCAAAGGCTGGAGCCGGCCGGGGCCGGGGCCGGGGTAGAGCACCTGCTGTGCGGCAGTCTACCTTATTGGGAGGTAGTGGAGCAGGGGTTCCTGGAGTTGGCAACAGCAGCAGTGAATCAGTGAGGCCAGGGGGTGGGAAAAGTAGCTACTCGGCAGTGTGGCAGTTTTTCCTGAAGCATCCGCAGGAGGGTAACATGGCCACATGCAAGATATGTAGGCAGAAGGTGAAGCGTGGCCAGGGTCCAAATGTTGGCACCACGGCCCTGCGTCAACATATGATGCGTCACCATAAAGCGACCTGGGAGAACCGAGGCTGCCAAGGGGTGGTCCAGTCTGCTTCCTCACCAAGTGAGCTCCCAATTTCTGCCAGCCAAGGTTCCAGCACCTCAGCCGAAGGCAGCTGTGCGTCATACCCATCCTCTGTCGCTCCTGCTCCTCCTCCTCCAAGTCATGCATCCCGCCAGCAATCCATCAGCGAAGCCATGTCCAAGAGACAGCAGTATGCGCCCACTCATCCTACGGCGCAGAAGCTGAATGTGCTCCTGTCCAAGTTGCTGGTGCTGCAGTCGCTCCCTTTTCAGGTGGTGGAATCTGCACCTTTCAGAGAACTGATGGCTTGTGCCGAGCCGAGGTGGAGAGTCCCAAGCCGTCATTTCTTTGCCAAGAAGGCAGTACCAGCGCTGCACACTTTTGTTGAACAGAAGGTGGGCCAGTCCTTGAGCCTGTCGGTGTGTAGCAAAGTGCATGGCAGCGCCGACATCTGGAGCTGTAACTACGATCAGGGACAGTACATGTCGTTTACGGCCCACTGGGTGAATGTGGTCCCTTTGCAGCAGCATCAGCAACTTGGACAGGTCACGCCGCTTCGGCCTTCGCGCTCCCTGCCCGTTGGGCCTGTGACACCGTGCGACTCGGCCTCCTCATCCTCCGCCATCTCCTCACCCTCCACTGTAGGCTCAAGTCTCAGTGCCCCTCCAGTCTACCATGTGTGCAGGGCACGGAGGTGTCACGCAGTGCTTCACATGGTTTGTCTTGTCGAACGGAGTCACACAGGGGAGGAACTGCTTAAATGTATTCATCAGGAAATCCAAACATGGCTTACTCCAAGAAAACTTAAAATGGGAATCATGGTTACCGACAATGGTAAGAACATTTTGTCTGCGCTGCGCCAAGGAAGCCTGACCCATGCCCCCTGCATGGCTCACGTCTTCAATCTGGTTGTCAAGCGGTTTCTGAAGTGTTCCCCCCATCTGCAAGACATCCTAACAACTTCAAGGAAACTTTGCATGCACTTCAGCCACTCCTACACCGCCAAACACACCCTTCTTGAGCTACAGCGTCAGAATGGTATCCCCCAACATAGTCTGATTTGCTCCACCCGTTGGAATTCCACCCTTCACATGTTGGACCGATTATATGAACAGAGAAAAGCCATCACGGATTTCCTGATGATCCAAGCAGATAGGGGGACTCCCCTGTGTAACTTCAATGTCAACCAGTGGCAGCTCATACGTGACACCTGCCGTTTGCTCAGGCCCTTTGAGGAAGCCACTTTATTTGTCAGTCGGCAGGAATACGGGATGAACGACGTGATTCCACTGCTTCATGTACTACAGCACATGTTGGAAACCATGGCTGGTCAGGGTACTGGAGACATGGCGTTTACATCTTACGGCCACATGAACCCCGTTGGAGCTGAACTGGAGGAGGAAGAGGAAGAGGAGGAGTTGCCCAGCGAAACACAGTTTAGGCTTGGCGAAATGGCTGGTTTATCTAGTCAGCGGACAGGAGAGGAGGAGCAGGAGCAGCCAGAGGAGCTAGAGGTTTTTGAGGAAGGCGAGACAGAGGACCCGGGCACACCGTGGCAGTATGCAGTGGAGATGGAGACAGGTAGTCCATCCGAGTCACTTGCGCAAATGGCAGGAAGCATGCTCACGTGCTTGCGTAGTGACCCCAGAATTGTTTCCATCTGTCGGCGGGATGACTTCTGGCTGTCCACCGTATTGGACCCTCGCTTCCGGCACAAAATGGGGGCATTTTTTAAACCCACCGAGAGGGAGGACAAACTCAACTACTACAAAGACATTCTACACAGGTAGTTGGCCGATGCCTATCTGCGCCATGGTCCATACTCTCGCAGGTCTGACTCGAGGGGACCTCTGTGCTCACCTTCCACTGCCATGGCCGCTGGGGGGGTTGGCAGGAGCAGCAGCAGCAGCTCCATCAGCAGCAGCAGCCTCAGTCTTCAGTCGCTAATGAGTAGCTTTCTACACCCGCATAGTGAGGCTACTCATGAGCAGCAGGAAGACCTGGAGCAGGACCTCAACCAGCAGGTCATGTCATACTTTGACATGACCATGCCAACACACCTTGAGGATCCACTGGACTTCTGGGCAGCCAAACTGGATTTGTGGCCGCAACTAGCAGAGTTTGCCCTGGAAAAGCTGTCCTGCCGGCAAGTAGCGTGCCATCTGAGCGGGTGTTTAGTGCGGCGGGGGCCATAGTTACGGCAAGGAAAACTCGTCTGTCAACTAAAAATGTGGAGAGACTCACCTTTGTCAAAATGAATCAGGGATGGATCAGCCAGGATTTCCACCCACCAATGCCTGATGCATGCGACTAGATTCAGCATGGTGCCACGTTTTACACTTTCCAAATGGTGCAAAACATATTTATGTCTTTAGGCTCCTGCTGCTGCTGCTGTCAACTCCTGCCAACTCCAGGGTGTGATTCATCCATATTTTGGGCTCCTGAAGCCAACCCCAGGGTCTCTTTGAAGTAATGTTTGGGCTCCTGCTGCCAACTTCTGCCAACTCCAGGGTGTGATTCATCCAATTTTTGGGCTCCTGAAGCCAACCCCAGGGTCTCTTTGAAGTAATGTTTGGGCTCCTGCTGCTGCTGCTGCCAACTTCTGCCAACTCCAGGGTGTGATTCATCCAATTTTTGGGCTCCTGAAGCCAACTCCAGTGTATATTTGGGCTCCTGCTGCTGCTGCTGCCAACTCCAGGGTGTGAATCATCCAATTTTTGGGCTCCTGAAGCCAACTCCAGTGTATATTTGGGCTCCTGCTGCTGCTGCTGCCAACTCCAGGGTGTGATTCATCCAATTTTTGGGCTCCTGAAGCCAACCCCAGTGTCTCTTTAAAGTAATGTTTGGGCTCCAGCTGCTGCTGCTGCTGCCAACTTCTGCCAACTCCAGGGTGTGATTCATCCAATTTTTGGGCTCCTGAAGCCAACTTCAGTGTATATTTGGGCTCCTGCTGCTGCCAACTCCAGGGTGTGATTCATCCAATTTTTGGGCTCCTGAAGCCAACCCCAGGGTCTCTTTAAAGTAATGTTTGGGCTCCTGCTGCTGCTGCTGCCAACTTCTGCCAACTCCAGGGTGTGATTCATCCAATTTTTGGGCTGCTGAAGCCAACCCCAGTGTCTCTTTAAAGTAATGTTTGGGCTCCTGCTGCTGCTGCTGCCAACTTCTGCCAACTCCAGGGTGTGATTCATCCAATTTTTGGGCTCCTGAAGCCAACCCCAGGGTCTCTTTAAAGTAATGTTTGGGCTCCTGCTGCTGCTGCTGCCAACCTCTGCCAACTCCAGGGTGTGATTCATCCAATTTTTGGGCTCCTGAAGCCAACCCCAGGGTCTCTTTGAAGTAATGTTTGGGCTCCTGCTGCTGCTGCTGCCAACTTCTGCCAACTCCAGGGTGTGAATCTTCCAATTTTTGGGCTCCTGAAGCCAACCCCAGTGTCTCTTTAAAGTAATATTTGGGCTCCTGCTGCTGCTGCTGTCAACTCCTGCCAACCCCAGGGTGTGATTAATCCAATTTTTGGGCTCCTGAAGCCAACCCCAGGGTCTCTTTGAAGTAATGTTTGGGCTCCTGCTGCTGCTGCTGCTGCCAACTTCTGCCAACTCCAGGGTGTGATTCATCCAATTTTTGGGCTCCTGAAGCCAACTCCAGTGTATATTTGGGCTCCTGCTGCTGCTGCTGCCAACTCCAGGGTGTGATTCATCCAATTTTTGGGCTCCTGAAGCCAACCCCAGTGTCTCTTTAAAGTAATGTTTGGGCTCCTGCTGCTGCCAACTTCTGCCAACTCCAGGGTGTGATTCATCCAATTTTTGGGCTCCTGAAGCCAACACCAGGGTCTCTTTGAAGTAATGTTTGGGCTCCTGCTGCTGCTGCTGCTGCCAACTTCTGCCAACTCCAGGGTGTGATTCATCCAATTTTTGGGCTCCTGAAGCCAACCCCAGTGTCTCTTTAAAGTAATGTTTGGGCGCCTGCTGCTGCTGCTGCCAACTTCTGCCAACTCCAGGGTGTGATTCATCCAATTTTTTGTGCTCCTGAAGCCAACCCCAGGGTCTCTTTGAAGTAATGTTTGGGCTCCTGCTGCTGCCAACTTCTGCCAACTCCAGGGTGGGATTCATCCAATTTTTGGGCTCCTGAAGCCAACTCCAGTGTATATTTGGGCTCCTGCTGCTGCTGCCAACTCCAGGGTGTGATTCATCCAATTTTTGGGCTCCTGAAGCCAACCCCAGTGTCTCTTTAAAGTAATGTTTGGGCTCCTGCTGCTGCTGCTGCCAACTTCTGCCAACTCCAGGGTGTGATTCATCCAATTTTTGGGCTCCTGAAGCCAACTCCAGTGTATATTTGGGCTCCTGCTGCTGCCAACTCCAGGGTGTGATTCATCCAATTTTTGGGCTCCTGAAGCCAACCCCAGGGATTCTTTAAAGTAATGTTTGGGCTCCTGCTGCTGCTGCTGCCAACTTCTGCCAACTCCAGGGTGTGATTCATCCAATTTTTGGGCTCCTGAAGCCAACCCCAGTGTCTCTTTAAAGTAATGTTTGGGCTCCTGCTGCTGCTGCCAACTTCTGCCAACTCCAGGGTGTGATTCATCCAATTTTTGGGCTCCTGAAGCCAACCCCAGTGTCTCTTTAAAGTAATGTTTGGGCTCCTGCTGCTGCTGCTGCCAACTTCTGCCAACTCCAGGGTGTGATTCATCCAATTTTTGGGCTCCTGAAGCCAACTCCAGTGTATATTTGGGCTCCTGCTGCTGCTGCTGCCAACTCCAGGGTGTGATTCATCCAATTTTTGGGCTCCTGAAGCCAACTCCAGTGTATATTTGGGCTCCTGCTGCTGCTGCTGCTGCTGCCAACTCCAGGGTGTGATTCATCCAATTTTTGGGCTCCTGAAGCCAACCCCAGTGTCTCTTTAAAGTAATGTTTGGCCTCCTGCTGCTGCTGCTGCTGCTGCTGCCAACTTCTGCCAACTCCAGGGTGTGATTCATCCAATTTTTGGGCTCCTGAAGCCAACCCCAGGGTCTCTTTGAAGAAATGTTTGGGCTCCTGCTGCTGCCAACTTCTGCCAACTCCAGGGTGTGATTCATCCAATTTTTGGGCTCCTGAAGCCAACTCCAGTGTATATTTGGGCTCCTGCTGCTGCTGCCAACTCCAGGGTGTGATTCATCCAATTTTTGGGCTCCTGAAGCCAACCCCAGTGTCTCTTTAAAGTAATGTTTGGGCACCTGCTGCTGCTGCCAACTTCTGCCAACTCCAGGGTGTGATTCATCCAATTTTTGGGCTCCTGAAGCAAACTCCAGTGTATATTTGGGCTCCTGCTGCTGCTGCTGCCAACTCCAGGGTGTGAATCATCCAATTTTTGGGCTCCTGAAGCCAACTCCAGTGTCTCTTTAAAGTAATATTTGGGCTCCTGCTGCTGCTTGCAACTCCAGGGTGTGATTCATCCAATTTTTGGGCTCCTGAAGCCAACCCCAGTGTCTCTTTCAGCCAATGTTTGGGCTCCTGCTGCTGCTGCTGCCAACTCCAGGGTGTGATTCATCCAATTTTTGGCCTCCTGAAGCCAACCCCAGTGTCTCTTTAAAGTAATATTTGGGCTCCTGCTGCTGCCAACTCCAGGGCGTGATTCATCCAATTTTTGGCCTCCTGACGCCAACCCCAGTGTCTCTTTAAAGTAATATTTGGGCTCCTGCTGCTGCTGCTGCCAACTCCAGGGTGTGATTCATCCAATTTTTGGGCTCCTGAAGCCAACTCCAGTGTATATTTGGGCTCCTGCTGCTGCTGCCAACTCCAGGGTGTGATTCATCCAATTTTTGGGCTCCTGAAGCCAACCCCAGTGTCTCTTTAAAGTAATGTTTGGGCTCCTGCTGCTGCTGCTGCCAACTTCTGCCAACTCCAGGGTGTGATTCATCCAATTTTTGGGCTCCTGAAGCCAACTCCAGTGTATATTTGGGCTCCTGCTGCTGCCAACTCCAGGGTGTGATTCATCCAATTTTTGGGCTCCTGAAGCCAACCCCAGGGTCTCTTTAAAGTAATATTTGGGCTCCTGCTGCTGCTGCTGCCAACTTCTGCCAACTCCAGGGTGTGATTCATCCAATTTTTGGGCTCCTGAAGCCAACCCCAGGGTCTCTTTGAAGTAATGTTTGGGCTCCTGCTGCTGCTGCTGCTGCCAACTTCTGCCAACTCCAGGGTGTGATTCATCCAATTTTTGGGCTCCTGAAGCCAACCCCAGTGTATATTTGGGCTCCTGCTGCTGCTGCTGCCAACTCCAGGGTGTGATTCATCCAATTGTTGGGCTCCTGAAGCCAACCCCAGTGTCTCTTTAAAGTAATGTTTGGGCTCCTGCTGCTGCTGCTGCCAACTTCTGCCAACTCCAGGGTTTGATTCATCCAATTTTTGGGCTCCTGAAGCCAACCCCAGGGTCTCTTTGAAGTAATGTTTGGGCTCCTGCTGCTGCTGCTGCCAACTTCTGCCAACTCCAGGGTGTGATTCATCCAATTTTTGGGCTCCTGAAGCCAACCCCAGGGTCTCTTTGAAGTAATGTTTGGGCTCCTCCTGCTGCTGCTGCCAACTTCTGCCAACTCCAGGGTGTGATTCATCCAATTTTTGGGCTCCTGAAGCCAACTCCAGTGTATATTTGGGCTCCTGCTGCTGCTGCTGCCAACTCCAGGGTGTGATTCATCCAATTTTTGGGCTCCTGAAGCCAACCCCAGTGTCTCTTTAAAGTAATGTTTGGGCTCCTGCTGCTGCTGCTGCCAACTCCAGGGTGTGATTCATCCAATTTTTGGGCTCCTGAAGCCAACTCCAGTGTATATTTGGGCTCCTGCTGCTGCCAACTCCAGGGTGTGATTCATCCAATTTTGGGCTCCTGAAGCCAACCCCAGGGTCTCTTTAAAGTAATATTTGGGCTCCTGCTGCTGCTGCTGCTGCTGCCAACTCCAGGGTGTGATTCATCCAATTTTTGGGCTCCTGAAGCCAACCCCAGTGTCTCTTTAAAGTAATGTTTGGGCTCTTGCTGCTGCTGCTGCCAACTTCTGCCATCTCCAGGGTGTGATTCATCCAATTTTTGGGCTCCTGAAGCCAACCCCAGGATCTCTTTGAAGTAATGTTTGGGCTCCTGCTGCTGCTGCTGCCAACTTCTGCCAACTCCAGGGTGTGATTCATCCAATTTTTGGGCTCCTGAAGCCAACTCCAGTGTATATTTGGGCTCCTGCTGCTGCTGCTGCCAACTCCAGGGTGTGATTCATCCAATTTTTGGGCTCCTGAAGCCAACCCCGGTGTCTCTTTAAAGTAATGTTTGGGCTCCTGCTGCTGCTGCCAACTTCTGCCAACTCCAGGGTGTGATTCATCCAATTTTTGGGCTCCTGAAGCCAACTCCAGTGTATATTTGAGCTCCTGCTGCTGCTGCTGCCAACTCCAGGGTGTGAATCATCCAATTTTTGGGCTCCTGAAGCCAACTCCAGTGTCTCATTAAAGTAATATTTGGGCTCCTGCTGCTGCTTGCAACTCCAGGGTGTGATTCATCCAATTTTTGGGCTCCTGAAGCCAACCCCAGTGTCTCTTTCAGCCAATGTTTGGGCTCCTGCTGCTGCTGCTGCCAACTCCAGGGTGTGATTCATCCAATTTTTGGCCTCCTGAAGCCAACCCCAGTGTCTCTTTAAAGTAATATTTGGGCTCCTGCTGCTGCCAACTCCAGGGCGTGATTCATCCAATTTTTGGCCTCCTGAAGCCAACCCCAGTGTCTCTTTAAAGTAATATTTGGGCTCCTGCTGCTGCTTCTGCTGCCAACTCCAGGGTGTGATTCATCCAATTTTTGGGCTCCTGAAGCCAACTCCAGTGTATATTTGGGCTCCTGCTGCTGCTGCCAACTCCAGGGTGTGAATCATCCAATTTTTGGGCTTCTGAAGCCAACCCCAGTGTCTCTTTAAAGTAATATTTGGGCTCCTTCTGCTGCTGCTGCCAACTCCAGGGTGTGATTCATCCAATTTTTGGGCTCCTGAAGCCAACTCCAGTGTCTCTATAAAGTAAACTTTGGGCTCCTGCTGCTGCTGCTGCCAACTCCAGGGTGTGATTCATCCAATTTTTGGGCTCCTGAAGCCAACTCCAGTGTCTCTTTAAAGCAATATTTGGGCTCCTGCTGCTGCTTGCAACTCCAGGGTGTGATTCATCCAATTTTTGGGCTCCTGAAGCCAACCCCAGTGTCTCTTTAAAGTAATGTTTGGGCTCCTGCTGCTGCTGCCAACTCCAGGGTGTGATTCATCCAATTTTTGGGCTCCTGCTGCTGCCAACTCCAGTGTCTCTTTAAGCAATGTTTGGGCTCCTGCCCCTCATAGTGATGCCACTTCAACTCTCTGCAATTGTGCCGCTCTGTGATTCTATTAGCGATGCCTCTGATCTGCATGTGATATTTATTCAAAGTATTATTTAACTAACCCAGCACGCATCCTGTGCGTGTTACAGCAAGGCAGAATGGTTTACAACCCTATTGAGGCTCTAGGAGGCTCAGAAATAGCCGTTTTTAATAGCGATTCGTCGCGAATTTATTCGGGTCGAAACGATTTTTGTCGGAAAATTCGGCGAATCAGTCGAATCGAATTTTTCAAAAGTTTGCTCATCTCTATTTGACATCATACATAAACCTATCGAAACCACTAATAATTTTCAATGCTCCATCTCCAGATTACCAATCAGTTTATACTAAAAAGATACTATCCAACAGCTATTTAGTGAATCTGGGGTTTAATTAAAGTGGACCAAAATCCACATTTTTAACTAGCATCCCCTGAATTACTCCCTCTATTAAAAGTACCTTTTGCTATTTTGCACTGCTCCTACTTCACTCTAATTCCAGATAAATGTGCATGTTTTAGCTGTAAAGCTCCGCCTCTTCCATTCATTGTTACTGATGTGTGTGGCAATGAGGTAATTGCCACACCAATGCAATGACTGATCACCTGCTATCTCAAACCAAGGAGGAACAAAACAATCAGTGTTCGAGGATAATTCATAAAGTGAAAATATCCATTTCTAGTTCTACAACCTAAGAAGGGGGTATTGGCAAATGCTTTGGCCAAATGTCTTTCACTGGTTCAGTGGGGTTTGGTCCGCTTTAAGAGTGCTAGATTGTAGTGCTAGATGAAGTCAGGTAGTCAAGAAGTGCTAGATGAAGTCAGGTGAATGTCAGGTCCCAGTGCAAAAGGTGTAGTTATGTATTTACAAAGTCCATAGAACCTCTGATATCCAAGGTAGTGTCATATCTATCAACAGTGCCAACAAGTATATGAGTGCCGGTGCTGTGTTCCCTACAGTGCCACATAAGACCAGGCACACACCATGCGATTACATTCATCCAGAAAGCAGAAGCTCCCCTCACATAACCCCCACAGAAGTGAAGTTATCATCTACTGCCAAGCCTTGTTGCCTATTCTGCCTTGTCTCACCATGTCTCGTGTCATGCCCTGATGTTGACCCTGTCT
Source organism: Gastrophryne carolinensis (assembly GCA_027917425.1). Lineage (NCBI taxonomy): Eukaryota > Metazoa > Chordata > Amphibia > Anura > Microhylidae > Gastrophryne > Gastrophryne carolinensis. Next base: position 363,339,940 of record CM051238.1, read on the forward strand.
AGTCTGTTTACATCTTGTGCCAAACCCTGTTGATGATCCTGCCACATCTGAAAATGTTTTACTGCCAAGTCCTGTTGCTGACCCTGCCATGTCTCACTATGTCTTGCTGCCAAGCCCTGTTGCTGACCCTCCCAAATCTGACAATGTCTTCTGCTAAGCCCTTTTGCCAACAAAGCCATGCCTGTACCATCAGAACTGATCGTCAGCCGAGGTTGAACCCTCAGTCTTGTCGTTAACATCACTTGGAGGTCCCTTTCTGAATCTACTGTATAAGTAACAAAGATATTGCATCTAATATAGTGTCCAACTCTAGTTTGGTGGATCAGGCTTCTTTGGCCCTATTAACCGATTGATCAGGGGCGTAGCTACTTTTTTCTTCTACCATCCTAACACTTGCCAAAGTTTGGGGTAGGAATTGTATATTTTCTAAAGTAATACCATTATCTTGTCGCAGGCACACCTGGAAAGTATTGATGAGCTGAACGTACATCTATTCTGTTTTGGTGCATTTTTGTAAAGTAATTTAATAATAAATAATAATATTCAGTTCTGCAATATCCAAATCTGAAATCCATTAACGTCCATTAAGGGAAAATCTGAATGTGTTTTTGGGACTGTGAAAAGTAACTAAATCAAACAAACACCCCCAGACTGTGTGATGGGAATATGCTGGGGCATTAAATAAACAATAATAATAATTATGGGAAGACCAAAAAATGTGGGGAACATTGTTTTAAATAAAAACAAGAACATCAGTGGTGTCCTAAGCCAAATGTAAAAGGCCCATTTCATGTGCTTAAAAGATCTACATGTAAAGCAGAATAATGAATAGTAAGAGAGGAAGATAATCATTATTTTATTATAAACATTTGTATTTAATGCTAGAAGATAGCAGGTTTAAAGAGATTTTAGGACTAAGGCCCAAGCTACATGTCCGAAATACATAAGAAACCATACTAATATTTTCGCTTCACTGTTCCTGGATTTTTTCTGATTTTATACCGTTGGATTGTGGAATACACTGTTTTAAATGGACAAATTAAAATGTTTTATTTATTTATTTAAACATTTTGCTGGCTATTCTACCTGTTTATATTGGTTTGGTGGGACCTGAGGAATCCTTGCCAAGCACTCTGATGAGCAGGGATGAGCGGTTGGCGACGGATAACATGTGTCTTTAAATAATACTTACTAGAGAAAGGAACTTGCTTTCGATTGAACAGAACACAAGGTGGAGTAATAAACTAGCCTTAGAAGTAAGCCTGCGGATAAGGATTCTATGACCCTTACTCAGAAGCTTTGATCCATGTATTTGAGCAAAGAGGGGACCATCTGGCTCATAATACAAAGTATATCAATTTATCCAGAGCTAGAGGATAAACAGAGCAGTGAGTAACACTGTAATATCGAAGCAAATGATCAGTTTCAGCACCAGCCAGGGATAGGGCAAAAATCTATTAGCAGCTTAGGGAATATCAGAAAAAAACTCTGTTTCCAGCTCTTACTGCCGCATTAGCAGGTCCAGGTTCTAAAAGCACTTACTGGAAAGACAAGCACAGATTGGCAAAGAACAACAAGCACAAATAGGCACAGCGAATTACTGATACGTCGATTTCAAGTTGTTAGACAATGCCAGCTCCCTAAAGATCAACCCAAATATCTCAAATGGGAAGGTGTTAGCAGCCTTTGTTGACCTTGCACAATCCAAAGTCTTTGACAACAGCACAGCAAAGTATATGTTGCCCATCAGATGCCCTAAAAGGCTGAAATGATCTTTCTACAGCTAAAGGGAGGTAAGGCAGCCAGCAACCCTCTTTTGCCCAGTGGATGTCACAGAGCCAGATCTACTAGAGGACTGTCTACATTAGCTGGCTGGGCAAATTATGGATTACAAATTTCAAGGGACTTACAGTAAATCCACTTTAATTGTTCATACAACTGCTCCAACTCTTCTGTTTTATTTGTTGCACATCACTTGGAAATGCCATAATATTTAAATTTGATTACATAATCCCTAAGAAAAAACTCAAGTTGTCACAGCAGTTGGTGTAACAAATCCTTTTATTTATTTATATGCATATATGATCATTATTGTTAAATGTTGTTAAAATTTAACTCATCCATGCAGTGAGACAAACACAAGCAATGGCTGCACACATGTCAGCAGTAGAGATGAGCGAGTAGTGAAATATTCGAAATTTCGAATTTCGATTAGAATAGACCGCGTTACTCGACTACTCGACCGAATATCGAATCCCATTATAGTCTATGGGAAAAAAATGCTCGACACTTGGAAATCTCAATTCGACCACTTGGAGGTCACCAAGTCCACCCTGAAACATCAGAAAATGATGCCAACACTGCTGGAATGCAACTGGGACAGCAGGGGAAGCATGTCTGGGTGCATATAACGCGCCCAAGTCGCACTATTACGCCACTATCACAGCCTCTCAACAATACACTCCAAACACAATATTACTTCTACGTAAAGTGAGACAAGACAAGGAAACCTTCTTTCCTCTACATTGCCATGGACCCCAAGCCAAACTGTACAAAAAAGAAGAACAAAATTCTGCACCCCTTAAAATCACGTTGCCTAATGACAACCACAGATGGCATAGGCAAGGGGGAAAATAAATAGACCCCACCCCTAATTGTCATTGTGTGTGTGTGTGTGTGTGTGTGTGTGTGTGTGTGTGTGTGTGTGTGTGTGTGTGATGTGGTCAGACATGTCCTCTTGTGTCATTGTGTCACCCCAGCAGTAAGGGAAGCTTAAAGGAGGAGGTTTGTTACAGTGTGTTACCCCAGCAGTAGGGGAAGCTTACAGGAGGAGGTTTGTTACAGTGTGGCACCCCTGCAGTCAGGGAAGCTTACAGGAGGAGGTTTGTTACAGTGTGTCACCCCAGCAGTAAGGGAAGCTTACAGGAGGAGGTTTGTTACAGTGTGGCACCCCTGCAGTCAGGGAAGCTTACAGGAGGAGGTTTGTTACAGTGTGTCACCCCAGCAGTCAGGGAAGCTTACAGGAGGAGGTTTGTTACAGTGTGTTACCCCAGCAGTAGGGGAAGCTTACAGGAGGAGGTTTGTTACAGTGTGTCACCCCAGCAGTCAGGGAAGCTTACAGGAGGAGGTTTGTTACAGTGTGGCACCCCAGCAGTAAGGGAAGCTTACAGGAGGAGGTTTGTTACAGTGTGTCACCCCAGCAGTCAGGGAAGCTTACAGGAGGAGGTTTGTTACAGTGTGGCACCCCAGCAGTAAGGGAAGCTTACAGGAGGAGGTTTGTTACAGTGTGTCACCCCAGCAGTCAGGGAAGCTTACAGGAGGAGGTTTGTTACAGTGTGTCACCCCTGCAGTAAGGGAAGCTTACAGGAGGAGGTTTGTTACAGTGTGTCACCCCAGCAGTAGGGGAAGCTTACAGGAGGAGGTTTGTTACAGTGTGGCACCCCTGCAGTCAGGGAAGCTTACAGGAGGAGGTTTGTTACAGTGTGTCACCCCAGCAGTAAGGGAAGCTTACAGGAGGAGGTTTGTTACAGTGTGTCACCCCTGCAGTCAGGGAAGCTTACAGGAGGAGGTTTGTTACAGTGTGTCACCCCAGCAGTCAGGGAAGCTTACAGGAGGAGGTTTGTTACAGTGTGGCACCCCAGCAGTAAGGGAAGCTTACAGGAGGAGGTTTGTTACAGTGTGTCACCCCTGCAGTCAGGGAAGCTTACAGGAGGAGGTTTGTTACAGTGTGTCACCCCAGCAGTAGGGGAAGCTTACAGGAGGAGGTTTGTTACAGTGTGGCACCCCTGCAGTCAGGGAAGCTTACAGGAGGAGGTTTGTTACAGTGTGTCACCCCTGCAGTCAGGGAAGCTTACAGGAGGAGGTTTGTTACAGTGTGTCACCCCAGCAGTAAGGGAAGCTTACAGGAGGAGGTTTGTTACAGTGTGTCACCCCAGCAGTCAGGGAAGCTTACAGGAGGAGGTTTGTTACAGTGTGGCACCCCAGCAGTCAGGGAAGCTTACAGGAGGAGGTTTGTTACAGTGTGTCACCCCTGCAGTCAGGGAAGCTTACAGGAGGAGGTTTGTTACAGTGTGTCACCCCAGCAGTAGGGGAAGCTTACAGGAGGAGGTTTGTTACAGTGTGGCACCCCTGCAGTCAGGGAAGCTTACAGGAGGAGGTTTGTTACAGTGTGTCACCCCAGCAGTAAGGGAAGCTTACAGGAGGAGGTTTGTTACAGTGTGTCACCCCAGCAGTCAGGGAAGCTTACAGGAGGAGGTTTGTTACAGTGTGTCACCCCAGCAGTCAGGGAAGCTTACAGGAGGAGGTTTGTTACAGTGTGTCACCCCAGCAGTAGGGGAGGCCCAAGAGCTGAGACCTTTTAAAAATTGTGTGGAGGCCCAAGAGCTGAGACCTTTTAAAAATTGTGTGGAGGCCCAAGAGCTGAGACCTTTTAAAAATTGTGTGGAGGCCCAAGAGCTGAGACCTTTTACAAATTGTGTGGAGGCCCAAGAGCTGAGACCTTTTAAAAATTGTGTGGAGGCCCAAGAGCTGAGACCTTTTAAAAATTGTGTGGAGGCCCAAGAGCTGAGAGCTTTTAAAAATTGTGTGGAGGCCCAAGAGCGGAGACCTTTTAAAAATTGTGTGGAGGCCCAAGAGCTGAGACCTCTCAAACATTGTGTGGAGTCCCAAGAGCTGAGACCTCTTAAAAATTGTGTGGAGTCCCACGAGCTGAGACCTCTTAAAAATTGATTGTATTAAGCCCAATTTTTTTTTATTAATACAGCAATTCTACGGCGGTTAAGGAGGAGGAGGAGGAGGAGGAGGAGGAAATGGCACTTCATACAGATGGCACTTCACTCTTGGCTGCTTTCCACTGTTGTACAAGCAAAGTCCGGGTCAATCCACTTGCTGTTCATTTTGATTAGCGTCAGCCTGTCGGCACTGTCGGTTGACAGGCGGCTGCGCTTATCGGTTATAATGCCCCCGGCTGCGCTGAACACCCTTTCTGATAGCACGCTGGCGGCAGGGCAGGCAAGCACCTCCAAGGCGTACAGGGACAGTTCCAGCCACGTGTCCAACTTGGAGACCCAGTAAGTGTAGGTCGCCGAGGGATCGGGGAGGACAGGGGTGTGGTCTGCCAGGTAGTCCCGCAACATCCGCCGATACTTGTCCCTCCTGCTGATAGCGGGCCCCGCAGTGATGGAAGTTGCACGAGGGGGTGACATGAACGTGTCCCACACCTTGGAGAGTGTTCCCCTGGTGGCTGTGGGCCTGATCGATGTTGTCAGACTCTGGGAGACACTCTCCTCTCTGCCGCCAGCGATGCTGGGTGGGAAAATCTGCATCATGTTCTGCAAGAGTTCCCTCTGGTATTCCAGTAATCGATTCGTCCTCTCCTCTACCGGAATAAAAGAGGAGAAGTTATCTTTATACCGGGGGTCCAGGAGTGCGAAGACCCAGTATAGTTTGTTCTCCAATATCCGGACAACACGTATGTCCCGGGAAAAGCAGCCCAGCATGAAGTCAGCCATGTGTGCCAGACTCTGAGTAGGCATGACCTCACTGCCCCCACCAGAAGGATCATTTTCCATTTCCTCCTCTTCCTCCTCCTCTCCGCCCCATCCGCGCTGAACCAATGGGACGCACACAGCCTGACTGCTACCCTCGCCGCCAGCATCCTCTTCCACAGCCACCTCCACGTTGTCCTCCTCCTCCTCATCCTCCTCCTCCTGCAAATGCCACCGAGCAGCAGACAAAAGTGTGGTCTGACTGTCTACCTGCGTTGCGTCTCCTCCTACCCCCGTCTCCTCTGTGTGCAATGCGTTCTCCCTTATTGCGATGAGCGATTCTTTAAGGACGCATAGGAGCGGGATGGTTACGCTCACTATAGCGTCCTCGCTGCTGACCTTCTTAGTGGACTCCTCAAAGATACGCAATACATCGCATATGTCTGCCATCCATGGCCACTCGTGGTTGGCAAACTGAGGGAGCTGAGTTGGAGGCACGCGTGGATGCATCATCTGGTACTCCATCAATGCTTTCTGCTGCTCACACACCCTGGCCAACATGCAATAGGTGGAATTCCAGCGAGTGGGCAGGTCGCACAACAGCCGATGTTGAGGCAAATGGAGGCGTTGCTGGATTTTTTTTAAGCTAGCAGCAGCTACAGTTGACTTCCGAAAGTGAGCGCACAAGCGCCGCACTTTGACCAGTAGCTCTGCCAGGTTGGGGTAAGTCTTTAGAAACTTTTGTACTACCAAATTAAAAACGTGGGCCAGGCATGGTACGTGATTGAGTTCTGCAAGCTCCAGAGCCGCCACCAGGTTACGGCCGTTATCGCACACGACCATGCCTGGTCCTAGCTGCAGCGGCGACAGCCACATCTCTGTCTGCTGCAATATGGCGTGCCTCACCTCTGCGGCGCTGTGCTTCCTGTCGCCCAAGCTGATGAGCTTAAGCATCGCCTGCTGACGTCTCCCCGCGCCAGTGCTGCAACGCTTCCAGCTAGGGGCTGAGGGCGATGTTAAGGCAGAGGAGGAGGAGGAGGAGGAGGAGGAGGAAGAGGAGGGGGGTCTATCAGAACCCGTGCTGGCAATCTTGGGCGGGGGTGGTATGTAGGCCGTCCCTGTTTGCGACCCCGTCCCCGCTTCCACAACATTCACCCAGTGTGCCGTCAAAGAGATGTAGCGTCCTTGGCCGCAAGCGCTTGTCCACGAGTCGGTGGTCAAGTGGACCTTTGCGCTGACTGCGTACCTCAGGGCCCGCCTGATGTTACGCGACACGTGCTGGTGCAGGGCGGGGACGCCACACCGGGAAAAATAGTGGCGGCTAGGGACGGAATAGCGAGGTGCGGCAGCCGCCATCAGGTCGCGGAAGGCCTGCGTCTCCACAAGCCTAAACGGCAACATCTCCAGGGCCAGCAGTTTGGAGATGAGGCAGGTTAAGGCTTGGGCTTGGGGGTGACTGGAGGCGTACTTCCGCCTGCGGTTGAACGCCTGCGAGATGGACAGTTGATGGGACGAAGAGATGGAAGGTGCAGACGAAGATGCGGAGGAAGGTGGGGCTGAAGGAGAAGGCCCCAAAGTAGCCGAGGCAGAGGCAGATGTGGAGGTGTCCTGGCTGGAGGTCTGGACCGCAGTGGCAGCACACAACAAAGGGGAAGAGGCAGTGGCAGCAAGACGGGGCGCAGGTTGTATTGCGTTTGCTCTCTCCCACTCAGCCCAGTGCTTGAATTCCAAGTGACGGCGCATGCCTGAGGTGGTCAGATTGCTCTTCTCAGAGCCCCTACTCAGTTTTGAGTGGCAGATTGCGCAAACCGCGCTCAGTTTGTCATCCGCGCAAACGTTAAAAAATCTCCACACCACAGAAGTACGAGGCCTCGATGGGGGAGCTTCGCGCGACTGCCTGCTGCCGGGAAGAGCTTCAGCCCTGCTGGCTGTGGCCTGCCTTCTCTGTCTGGACTGTCCTCTGCCTCTGGACTGTCCTCTGCCTCTTGGTGCCTTATTCGGTGATGCGCAGACCGCATCTCCACTGCTTTCCCCGCTGGACATCACCCCTGTCCAAGTGGGGTCGGTCATTTCGTCGTCCACCACCTCCTCTTCCACTTCCTCTCTCTGCTCCTCCTCCTGCCCACTGGACATTCCAACAGCCTCCCTTGATGGCAACTGCGTCTCATCATCATCGCTCATGATAGCAGATGCTGGTTCCGGGTCCACATCACTAGCAGATGGCGGATACTCAAGTGTTTGGGCATCACTACAAACAAATTCCTCTGCTAGCTCCTGGGATTCTTGCAGCACATCTGGAAAAGGACCCGAAAAGAGGTCCTGGGAGGGGTCAAGGTTGGGCTGACTCTGTTGGCCAGGTTGGGAGGAAGGAGGGTCAGAGTGAGACTGTGTGGATGACTGGGTGGTGGACAAGTGACTGGAAGCGTTATCGGCCATCCATTGCACCACCTGTTCACGCTGCTCAGGCCTTAACAGAGGTGTACCCCGCCCCCCGCATAACTGTCCCATAGGCAGGGAAGCTGGATAAGCGTAATGCTGGCTGCCCCTCACCAGCACGCATTGTATCCCCACTGGCTTCAACGCGGTTTGTGCCCCCACCAGCATTTCCGCGCCCCCGTCCTCGTCCACGTCCCTTTGCGCTAGCCCTCCGCATTTCAGACGTTTTACTTTTTTGGCCACGCGTTATGCCAAATATAAAAATATTTTTAAGAAGAACACCTGGCTATACAGCCGTATACTGCCAGAAGGTGAAATGGTGCCTATACGCACCGTGTATAAAACAGTGTTTTGTTGGCACAGAGGACACAAAACAGTAGTGCCAAATATAAATATATTTTTAAGAACACCTGGCTATACAGCCGTATACTGCCAGAAGGTGAAATGGTGCCTATACGCACCGTGTATAAAACAGTGTTTTGTTGGCACAGAGGACACAAAACAGTAGTGCCAAATATAAATATATTTTTAAGAACACCTGGCTATACAGCCGTATACTGCCAGAAGGTGAAATGGTGCCTATACGCACCGTGTATAAAACAGTGTTTTGTTGGCACAGAGGACAAAAAACAGTAGTGCCAAATATAAATATATTTTTAAGAACACCTGGCTATACAGCCGTATACTGCCAGAAGGTGAAATGGTGCCTATACGCACCGTGTATAAAACAGTGTTTTGTTGGCACAGAGGACACAAAACAGTAGCGCCAAATATAAATATATTTTTAAGAACACCTGGCTATACAGCCGTATACTGCCAGAAGGTGAAATGGTGCCTATATACGCACCGGGTATATAACAAGGTTTTGTTGGTAAAGAGGACACAAAACAGTAGTGCCAAATATAAAAAATATTTTTAAGAAAAACACCTGGCTATACAGCCGTATACTGCCAGAAGGTGAAATGGTGCCTATATACGCACCGGGTATATAACAAGGTTTTGTTGGTAAAGAGGACACAAAACAGTAGTGCCAAATATAAAAATATTTTTAAGAAAAACACCTGGCTATACAGCCGTATACTGCCAGAAGGTGAAATGGTGCCTATACGCACCGGGTATATAACAAGGTTTTGTTGGCACAGAGGACACAAAACAGTAGTGCAAAATATAGTTTTGTATATAGGTGCTAATACACCACTGAAGTCTTTCTGTCCCTATTCCAGCATCAGCAGCTACCCCTCACTAAAGCAGCCGTTTTGAGCAGAGTGTATATAGTTTTGTATATAGGTGCTAATACACCACTGAAGTCTTTCTGTCCCTATTCCAGCAGCAGCAGCTACCCCTCACTAAAGCAGCCGTTGTGTGCAGTGTGTATATAGCTAGAATGAGCTATATACTGTTCAGCGTAGCAGCCCTAATAAGGGCTCTTAAGGACTGTCTTGTCTTCTGGTAGCTGGTATATATGGTGGTAAAAGGTATATTCTGAGCTTCTGGGGCCCTGCCTGACTAAATAGAAAATGAGCTATATACTGTTCAACGTAGCAGCACTAATAAGGGATTAAGGACTGTCTTGTCTTCTGGTAGCTGGTATATATGGTGGTAAAAGGTATATTCTGAGCTTCTGGGGCCCTGCCTGACTAAATAGAAAATGAGCTATATACTGTTCAGCGTAGCAGCACTAATAAGGGCTATTAAGGACTGTCTTGTCTTCTGGTAGCTGGTATATATGGTGGTAAAAGGTATATTCTGAGCTTCTGGGGCCCTGCCTGACTAAATAGAAAATGAGCTATATACTGTTCAGCGTAGCAGCCCTAATAAGGGCTATTAAGGACTGTCTTGTCTTCTGGTAGCTGGTATATATGGTGGTAAAAGGTATATTCTGAGCTTCTGGGGCCCTGCCTGACTAAATAGAAAATGAGCTATATACTGTTCAACGTAGCAGCACTAATAAGGGATTAAGGACTGTCTTGTCTTCTGGTAGCTGGTATATATGGTGGTAAAAGGTATATTCTGAGCTTCTGGGGCCCTGCCTGACTAAATAGAAAATGAGCTATATACTGTTCAGCGTAGCAGCCCTAATAAGGGCTATTAAGGACTGTCTTGTCTTCTGGTAGCTGGTATATATGGTGGTAAAAGGTATATTCTGAGCTTCTGGGGCCCTGCCTGACTAAATAGAAAATGAGCTATATACTGTTCAGCGTAGCAGCCCTAATAAGGGCTCTTAAGGACTGTCTTGTCTTCTGGTAGCTGGTATATATGGTGGTAAAAGGTATATTCTGAGCTTCTGGGGCCCTGCCTGACTAAATAGAAAATGAGCTATATACTGTTCAACGTAGCAGCACTAATAAGGGATTAAGGACTGTCTTGTCTTCTGGTAGCTGGTATATATGGTGGTAAAAGGTATATTCTGAGCTTCTGGGGCCCTGCCTGACTAAATAGAAAATGAGCTATATACTGTTCAGCGTAGCAGCCCTAATAAGGGCTATTAAGGACTGTCTTGTCTTCTGGTAGCTGGTATATATGGTGGTAAAAGGTATATTCTGAGCTTCTGGGGCCCTGCCTGACTAAATAGAAAATGAGCTATATACTGTTCAACGTAGCAGCACTAATAAGGGATTAAGGACTGTCTTGTCTTCTGGTAGCTGGTATATATGGTGGTAAAAGGTATATTCTGAGCTTCTGGGGCCCTGTCTGACTAAATAGAAAATGAGCTATATACTGTTCAGCGTAGCAGCCCTAATAAGGGCTATTAAGGACTGTCTTGTCTTCTGGTAGCTGGTATATATGGTGGTAAAAGGTATATTCTGAGCTTCTGGGGCCCTGCCTGACTAAATAGAAAATGAGCTATATACTGTTCAGCGTAGCAGCCCTAATAAGGGCTATTAAGGACTGTCTTGTCTTCTGGTAGCTGGTATATATGGTGGTAAAAGGTATATTCTGAGCTTCTGGGGCCCTGCCTGACTAAATAGAAAATGAGCTATATACTGTTCAACGTAGCAGCACTAATAAGGGATTAAGGACTGTCTTGTCTTCTGGTAGCTGGTATATATGGTGGTAAAAGGTATATTCTGAGCTTCTGGGGCCCTGCCTGACTAAATAGAAAATGAGCTATATACTGTTCAACGTAGCAGCACTAATAAGGGATTAAGGACTGTCTTGTCTTCTGGTAGCTGGTATATATGGTGGTAAAAGGTATATTCTGAGCTTCTGGGGCCCTGCCTGACTAAATTGAAAATGAGCTATATACTGTTCAACGTAGCAGCACTAATAAGGGATTAAGGACTGTCTTGTCTTCTGGTAGCTGGTATATATGGTGGTAAAAGGTATATTCTGAGCTTCTGGGGCCCTGCCTGACTAAATCGAAAATGAGCTATATACTGTTCAACGTAGCAGCACTAATAAGGGATTAAGGACTGTCTTGTCTTCTGGTAGCTGGCATATATGGTGGTAAAAGGTATATTCTGAGCTTCTGGGGCCCTGCCTGACTAAATAGAAAATGAGCTATATACTGTTCAGCGTAGCAGCCCTAATAAGGGCTATTAAGGACTGTCTTGTCTTCTGGTAGCTGGTATATATGGTGGTAAAAGGTATATTCTGAGCTTCTGGGGCCCTGCCTGACTAAATAGAAAATGAGTTATATACTGTTCAGCGTAGCAGCCCTAATAAGGGCTCTTAAGGACTGTCTTGTCTTTTGGTAGCTGGTATATATGGTGGTAAAAGGTATATTCTGAGCTTCTGGGGCCCTGCCTGACTAAATAGAAAATGAGCTATATACTGTTCAGCGTAGCAGCCCTAATAAGGGCTATTAAGGACTGTCTTGTCTTCTGGTAGCTGGTATATATGGTGGTAAAAGGTATATTCTGAGCTTCTGGGGCCCTGCCTGACTAAATAGAAAATGAGCTATATACTGTTCAGCGTAGCAGCCCTAATAAGGGCTATTAAGGACTGTCTTGTCTTCTGGTAGCTGGTATATATGGTGGTAAAAGGTATATTCTGAGCTTCTGGGGCCCTGCCTGACTAAATAGAAAATGAGCTATATACTGTTCAGCGTAGCAGCCCTAATAAGGGCTCTTAAGGACTGTCTTGTCTTCTGGTAGCTGGTATATATGGTGGTAAAAGGTATATTCTGAGCTTCTGGGGCCCTGCCTGACTAAATAGAAAATGAGCTATATACTGTTCAACATAGCAGCACTAATAAGGGATTAAGGACTGTCTTGTCTTCTGGTAGCTGGTATATATGGTGGTAAAAGGTATATTCTGAGCTTCTGGGGCCCTGCCTGACTAAATAGAAAATGAGCTATATACTGTTCAGCGTAGCAGCCCTAATAAGGGCTCTTAAGGACTGTCTTGTCTTCTGGTAGCTGGTATATATGGTGGTAAAAGGTATATTCTGAGCTTCTGGGGCCCTGCCTGACTAAATAGAAAATGAGCTATATACTGTTCAACATAGCAGCACTAATAAGGGATTAAGGACTGTCTTGTCTTCTGGTAGCTGGTATATATGGTGGTAAAAGGTATATTCTGAGCTTCTGGGGCCCTGCCTGACTAAATAGAAAATGAGCTATATACTGTTCAGCGTAGCAGCCCTAATAAGGGCTATTAAGGACTGTCTTGTCTTCTGGTAGCTGGTATATATGGTGGTAAAAGGTATATTCTGAGCTTCTGGGGCCCTGCCTGACTAAATAGAAAATGAGCTATATACTGTTCAACATAGCAGCACTAATAAGGGATTAAGGACTGTCTTGTCTTCTGGTAGCTGGTATATATGGTGGTAAAAGGTATATTCTGAGCTTCTGGGGCCCTGCCTGACTAAATAGAAAATGAGCTATATACTGTTCAGCGTAGCAGCCCTAATAAGGGCTATTAAGGACTGTCTTGTCTTCTGGTAGCTGGTATATATGGTGGTAAAAGGTATATTCTGAGCTTCTGGGGCCCTGCCTGACTAAATAGAAAATGAGCTATATACTGTTCAGCGTAGCAGCCCTAATAAGGGCTCTTAAGGACTGTCTTGTCTTCTGGTAGCTGGTATATATGGTGGTAAAAGGTATATTCTGAGCTTCTGGGGCCCTGCCTGACTAAATAGAAAATGAGCTATATACTGTTCAGCGTAGCAGCCCTAATAAGGGCTATTAAGGACTGTCTTGTCTTCTGGTAGCTGGTATATATGGTGGTAAAAGGTATATTCTGAGCTTCTGGGGCCCTGCCTGACTAAATAGAAAATGAGCTATATACTGTTCAGCGTAGCAGCCCTAATAAGGGCTCTTAAGGACTGTCTTGTCTTCTGGTAGCTGGTATATATGGTGGTAAAAGGTATATTCTGAGCTTCTGGGGCCCTGCCTGACTAAATAGAAAATGAGCTATATACTGTTCAGCGTAGCAGCCCTAATAAGGGCTCTTAAGGACTGTCTTGTCTTCTGGTAGCTGGTATAGATGGTGGTAAAAGCGATATTCCGAGCTTCTGGGGCCCTGCCAGCGACAGCCTGTCTTTCCCTGCTGTGAGCATCTGTCCCTCACTAAGTTCAAGCTGCTAATGCTGACGAAGAGGAAGTGCTGCGTTTTGTATATTCGAGGTCACATGGTTTTTCCAGCCAATGCGTGTAGACGCCGTTTTCGCGATGCCAGCGTCCTCCCAGGACCTGTCCCACCCCCCCTGCATGGTGATTGGTGTAAAAAACGCGCCAGGGAAGGTGGGAGGGGAAACGAATTGTGAGTGCGCCATCGCTGCTGTACTCGATCGAAATCGAGTATGACGAACAGCGTAGTATTCGATCGAATACCGGCTCGGTCGAATACTACTCGCTCATCACTAGTCAGCAGTGGGCTGCCCAATCTATAATGCTTTGGGAGCAGTTGGGAGGTTAGGAAAACTTCAGTCATGTCCCAGCTGGGAATCGAACCTGCAGCCCTCCGGTAACAATGTTGGTTCCCAATATTGATCTGTGGCCTCCAGTGTTTCCTCATATAGAGGAGTGAAAATGACATGAGTGGTGGGAAATGAGCTGAGAAGATTAGTGTCCCAGTATGTAATTGTTGTAGTCCTTTAGGGAACTGTACACAGAACACTCAACAGTGTAGTAAGACTATGAAATGTGGGGAAAGAAAATATTTTATATACAAATCAGTCACCGAGGCCTTAATTCAAAAAGTGTTGAAAACATTGGCCAAAAACTGTGCAAAGGATTGAATGCACACAATAATATGCGGCTGTTCAAAGTAATGCTTTCGCTGGCACCTGTGATGTCTCCCTGCTTTTTAAGCAGTGCTAAGCCAGTCTGTGACAGCCTCAGCACTGCTAGGGTTGTAAATGCCCTTTGTTGTTTTTTTTTTTTACTTTGTCCAGGGGAGGGAGGGGGGAGCAGATAACCTTTGAAGATAACCTCGGGGTATACAATCCACTAAGCAGTGCCTTGGACATTCCTTCGAGCACAGTTACCCCTGAGTGGGTCAACACTATCAGAAAACCCCTTGATAAATTTGATCAGAAATGCAGAGCTCCAAAAAACCTACCTCCTCCATAAACATTTTGCTTCTGAGAAGCTCTCCCCTAGATTGTGCAAATGAGAAATGGTAGGCGGTGGACCAAGATCTTGACCAGGAGAACTGGGGTAGAAGCGGATTATAATCTGTATCCCACCATAGCATGACTCATGGCTCTACTCCAGGAAATGTCTACCATTATTTGGAGTATCTTAGACAAGCTTTGGGAGGCTAATTAACAGTAAACTATACTTTTACCTTTGCTGATTGAGTTAAATATACCAGCAATCCCCCGACTGCTAGTTCTCTAGTAGCCACCAGAAAAACACTAGAACTGCAGAGATCCCTACAAGCAACATGCTGGGCTAGGAGAGGACTTCCAGCAACATATAGTACAAAGGGCAGTGGGGGAGCAACCTATGTCTGATTACCTACTTTCCTGGTGCAATGAACCTTTGCTTGTATGGCATGACTGGCTGGCTGTGCTGCTTCCAAGAGAACCTAGACCCGGGGGTCCTTCCAAGACATCCAAAAGATCCCAGGGATGGTTCGGCTGGGGGCGGGGGGGGGGGGTACAGTTAAAAATATACCTGACTCTTCCAGTGCCCAGTCTGTTACAGGACAGGTTGGCACTGTGTAAATCAAACACAAATGCTGCATTATTTCAGGAACAACACACAGGAATTTCACTTTCCCGTGTGTTGTTCCTCTGTGCTGCAGCATCCCAGATTAGTATGCCCCGCTGTGTTTACCCCCCCAGGTCACCTCATTTCACTCACTGCATGCTCAGCCAATCAGCGCGCTCATTGTCACTCGCCTCCCTTCAGCTAAGCTGTCTGGACGGTTAAGCACCCAAGTGGCGACACTAGCTGCATCCCCCACTCACCTTGCAGCCGTGATGTGCCCATGCCACCCCATTCAGAAGAGCCTGGCCCATGCACGGCTAGAGGTGAGCAGGAATGCGACCGGAGCTCACAGATGTGGCGAGGGCTCCAGGAGAAGGTGAGTAAAACTGGCGTTTGGGGGGCGGACTTCACACATCCCAAATTGGGATACCTCAAGGAGTGGAACTCGGACAGGCCTGGAGTCTTTTAGACCACCAATGTTCCCTGTTAAGCAGGCATATAGTGGCTTAAATAAAAAAATTGAGTGCTAGCAACTAAAATGCACTTAGTGTTGAACCAACCGAACAAGTGCCATTGCTTAGTTAAAGCCTAAATAATCATCATACATTAGACATGAGCATGTGGAGGTGTTTGCAGGGGGGTGACAGATGTAATGGATTACAAACTCTGTGCAGTGAATCAATAACGTTAAATAGAGCCAAATCAATGCTAAATGTCTGGGGAATATTCCTGCCTGAGTTGGCTTGAGATGAGTAAGTGCGCTATGAACATACAACATGGAAATATCATTCAATAGCTGGAGATGTGTATCTTTCATGTTTAATTACTGCTTCCCTGCCAAAGAGACAAATGCAGGCAGTGAAAGCTGCAGCACATCTACAGAAAATGACCCGTTCAGTCCCACACTGGCATTATTATATATATAGATTTACTGACATCCCCATCTGCCTTTGTTGCCACATGCCACCGCGCTCTGGTCCATGGCTAACCAAGGACTTGCTCATGACCATCCCGGCTGATGCCACTCTCAGCGTCTTTCATCTTATAGCATGGCAGGGACAGATTATGGGCAATTGTGCATGAGATCAGTCTTCAAGCAAAGGTACTGAAGCCTTATGGTCCATTTCTCTGGACAAATAAATTGGCTTTACACTCTGCCAGTGAATGACCATACAAATCGTCTGCATTCAGACACAGGAGAGTTTGAGCGATCACCAGTGTCATTACTCCATGTTAGGATGATTTCTGTTACCGCAAGTCAAAGAGGGGATTTTAGCATTTCACCAATGGCAGAAGGCCTTTTTAGAAAACTCCCTTCTTGTCAGGTTGTTGGGTGTCAGGTGTTGGTGTTCTGCCTTATTGTTCTCCTATTCCAAATATGTCTCACACCCTGCTTCGGAATGATTAATAACACGTGGGTTATAGTCCAGTAGAGGGCGAACTTCTGCAGAGATGACTAGAAAAAAAGAAGCCCCTCCCAGTCCATAAATACCTGGGACCTCCCACACATTCCCCAGTAATCGTCTCTGCAGACGGCGAGCAAGTCAGAAGATGGCTATCTCCTTCCTTACAGGTAAGCCGGGGTTGCACCCGGCTGATTTATTCCCTATTTCTGCCCAGACTTTATCTTTTCTTTAAATACATATGCCTCCCAGCCTAGGCTGTAGGTCCGGACAAGGGTAGGTGACACCTTTAGTAAGGAGTTACGCTCCTCCGTGAGACCTCATTATAGGGGTAGGTGGTTACCAGGTTCGGGATCCTGGTTTGGGATGCCCTGTCCGTATTCCCTGGGCTGCTTTAGGTGGCTGGGGGTCCCTTCCCCATCTGTTTCCCTCTGTCCCACGGATCATGGAGGGGGGGCGTTTCTCCCTGTGTTTGCTTCCCAGTGTATGATTGTGCTTGTATGCGTTACTTGTGCACTCAGGCCAGGTCGCCTTGTATTCAGGCGACCTGGTGCCCGGGCCGGCTCCTCCACTGCTCCGGGAGCCCGGCCATTGTATCTCCCTCTTGCTGAGGGGAGGGGGTGGGGCCGCGAGATCGGCGCGCTGCCGTGGCCCACCCACCTCCTTTGGCGCCTGTGGTGGCTCCCAGCCTATTGCTGGGGACCGTGGTTCCTCTGCTGTGTTGGAGGGGGCGGGGCCATATACGGCGTGCGATCCGTGCTGGCCCGCCCCCTTCTCTTCCTTCCTGGCTGCCGCTGTGGGGGCTGCTGCTGTCTCCCGTTGCCATTTCGGTCTTATAAGCGTGAGTGCCCTGCGGGGCCCCCTCTTCTGTTTTTCCTTATTCTTGCATTCTGTGTTCACATTGCTGGCTGTTTCTTGGTGTGACTGTCATTATGGCTGCATGCGAGTTTTCTATATTGAACCTCTGCTTATAGCACTATTCCCATTATGTCTTTCAGGGAGATCTCCTCACCTTACAGTTAAAGAGGGGGTTCTCCCAATCCTTAGGTCCCTCAAGCAAAATTTTGGGGCTTTTTCAAATCCTCCCATTAACGGACTTTAAGGGGCATCCCGGGTAGCTTAATAGCGTACTTCCCGACTGCCATAAAAAATCACCATATGGAGGCTTCCCAGGATACCGAGCTTGGGCTCCCTTTGGGGCAATCCCGGCAGTGTGTGGGTTGTGGGGCATCCCTTACGGGGGATAATGTGCACAGCAGGCCATAACGCGGCAGTCGGGGTCCCAGACGTCTGAGTCAGTGCTGCCGGCCTCATCACCTACTCCACCACGCCTGATCCGTACCCCAAGTGACACCGTCATTAGCGGGGAGTCGCACTCTGATGTCTGTGCTAGATTGGCCAACATCGAAAAATGTATTTCTAGCTCTGTAGCCAGAAAGGCCCCGGCTAAGAGAAGGCATTTGTCACCGGCTGCGCCGGGTTTGGAATTTGATGAGGATGATTCCTTTGACTGGCCTGAAAATTCCCCACTGGAAGAAGGGGAATTGTTCTCTGAATCTGAAGGCTCTGAGGATCAGCAGTTTTTGGATGCTGATGCTGGGCGGGAGTGTGGGGATACCGTCGATACCCCCAAGCTTCTGGCCCATCTTTTTGAGGTCCTGGCTATTTCTCCTCCTGTGGAGGCCCTTCCGCAGAAGGGGGAATTTTTTGGGACCTCTAAGCCTCGATTGGAGTTTCCAAATCAGAAGCATTTTGACAATTTAATTCTTAAAGAATGGGAAAAGCCTAGTCTCCTTCCCGGTGTTCCTCAGGGATGGGATAGGAAGTATCCCTTTCCGGTGGACGCGGGGAAGCGCTGGTCGTCACCTCCCAAGGTCGATGCGCTGGTTCTGGGTTTGTCCAACACATCCGTTGTGCACTCACCAGACGCCACCACGCTGAAGGATAGTGAGGACCGAAGTCTTGATCAAATGGCGTCTCATGCCTTTGCCAGCGTGGGTTCGGCTTTGCGTCCTGTTTGCACTTCAGCGCTCACGGCTGTGGCTACCAGGTCTGTAATTAGGGGCCTGTTGAATGGTCCCCAGCTTAACCCGGCTAGTGATGAATTTGCAGCGCTTACGCGGTGTGATTTGTTCATGTTCTTTGTCTTATCAGCCTTGGACGACACATATACGTCGCTCGGTTTGGTTGCGCCAGTGGGCGGCTGACATTGCGGCTAAGAAGTCGCTTACAGGGCTACCCTTCTTGGGTATGCGTCTGTTTGGAGATAAATTGGACTCGGTGGCGAAAAGAGGTAAGTTACCACAACGCAAGAAGCAGCGTCGCTCCTTTCGGGGTGCGGGCTCCTTTAACCCTTCCTTTCGTGGCACTAGAGAAAGCAGTGTTGTTGCTTACTCTGCCTTCAGAGGTGACTCCTGGGGCAGGGGCAGAGGACGTGCCCGTCCCGGAACTGCCTGGGGTACCAAACCCAAGGCTTCTGCCAAACCAGCTCAGCAATGAGGGGGCACCCTCACCCTTGCGGGTGGGGGGACGGCACTTCGTCCAGGTCTGGACCCGGGAGGTCATAGACAAATGGATCTTGGAAGTGTTTTTTTCTGGGTAAAAGCTGGAGTTCGAGTCCCGGCCTCCTCCCAGATTCCTCAGGTCCCGGGTTCCCTCGGAGCCCCGGGCTGCGCAGGGGCTTCTGTCGGCAGTACAAAATCTTCTGGACTTGGAAGTCATCTGCCCGGTGACTTTCTCAGTGTCAGAACACCGGGTGTGAACCCTGATTGCGGAGACTGCAACACTGCTCACCTCTCGACCGGGAAGCCTGGAATCTAAGGACCAACCTGGTATTCACTAGAGCCTCTGATGGTGAGGATAGACTGGGCTGCAGGAAGGCCCCAGGTCAGGCAACCTAGGAGTGGGTTTTGCAGAATTCCGGGTAGGAGACAGACCAGAGCTGATCTGGGAGTGTGAGGCAGGCTGAAGTCGTGGGCTGGCAGATCTGGATCAAAGTCGAGAAACAAGCAGAGGTCGTGGGCAGGCAGATCAGGATCGTGGTCACAAAACAAAGCCGAAGTCGTCAGGAAAGCAGGATCGTAGTCAGAAGCAAGCCGGGTCAGTACACAGGAAGGAATCACAGGAACTCAGGAGCATGCAGGAAAAGACCAACTGGCAATTGAGGACAGGCCTAGTCTGTTTTTATAGGCCCCTGCACATGCTCAGTAGTGAGGACTCACAGGCGGCCTCTGCTGGTCAACAGGAGGAACAGTCCTGGTTCTCCGGCATAGACGAACAGGCGCCCTCTGCTGGACTACAGAGGGAACAGTCCTGGTTCTCCGGCATAGACGAACAGGCGACCTCTGCTGGACTACAGAAGGAACAGTCCTGGTTCTCTGACATTGCCCCCCCCCTTAAGGGAGGCCTACGGCCGACTCTAGGACCAGGTTTCTCGGGATGGGACCTATGAAAGTCCCTAATCAGACGAGGAGCATGGACATTCCTAGACGGCTCCCAAGAACTCTCTTCGATTCCATTATTCTTCCATTTAATTAAATATTGAAGACCCATTCCTCTGCGACGGGCATCCAAAATTTGCTCCACCTCATATTCTTCTGATTCATCCTCAATCAGAGACTCAGAACCGTCATCTAAGGTTTCGGAAACTGGTGCAGGTTTAAGTAAAGAGACATGGAACACTGGATGGATGCGGAGGGAGGCCGGTAAGCGAAGTTCCACGGCCACTGCATTAATAAGCCTCTTAACGAGAAATGGACCAATAAATTTAGGGCCCAGCTTCTTAGAAGGACAACGTAGCTTAAGGTTTCGGGTGGACAGCCAGACTTGGTCACCGACAGCATATACTGGGGAGGCCTGACGATGACGATCGGCACTCCTTTTATACTGTTCCTGGGCCTTGAGAAGACATTCCCTTAACTCACGATGTGTCTCTGCCAAGAAAGAGGCCAAGTCCTGGGCAGCGGGTAAGTTCACCTCTTTAGGCATGTCTGGCAAGATATTGGGATGAAAACCGAAATTTGCGAAGAATGGCGATCTGGCAGTGGAACTGTGACAGGAGTTATTGTATGCAAACTCAGCCAGAGGTAGGAGCCGATACCAATCATCTTGCAGGGCAGAAGAATAACAACGTAAATATTGTTCAAGCGTCTGGTTGGTACGTTCTGATTGCCCATTCGACTGAGGATGATAGGCAGATGAATGAGCCAGAGAAATTTGGAGCGCTTCACACAGACGGGACCAAAACGGCGACGTAAACTGAGATCCTCGATCGGAGACAATTTCGGTGGGTATACCATGAAGCCGGACCACCTCCCTGATGAACACTTGAGCGAGTATAGGCGCGGACGGAATACCCGCTAAGGGAATAAAATGAGACATTTTAGAAAATCTATCAACCACCATTAAGATGGTGGTAAATCCCTCAGAGGGAGGTAATTCCACGATGAAGTCCATGGAGATGTGGGACCATGGTCTTTCAGGCACTGGCAGGGGAAGAAGTAACCCCACAGGCTTGTGAGAAGAACCCTTACTTCGGGCACAATTCCGGCAGAGATTGATAAAGGAAACACAGTCTTTCTTCAAGGAAGGCCACCAGAAGTGCCGACGGATCAACTCCAAGGTCTTGTGTAGTCCAAAGTGCCCTGCCAAGGGGTGGTCATGAAAAGTCTGTAAAACTGCAGTTCTGGTAGACCTAGGTACAAATATCTTGCCTTGATGAATAAATAAACCGTCAGAGCAAGGCAGGTCTTCACAATCCTCAAGTGGTAATTCCGAGGAGGATCTGAGAGATGAGTTCGGATTCTAATACCAAGAAATGTCCTTCTGGGAGGATTGGTAGTTCCGAGGAATCAGTCTCATCCAAAGTGTCTGGAAGCGGCAATCGGGACAGAGCGTCAGGCTTGGTGTTACGGCTGCCCGGTCGATAGGTAACGTGAAAATTAAAGCGGGAGAAAAACAGGGACCAACGCGCCTGACGAGGTTTTAATTGTTTGGCAGAACGTAGATATTCCAAGTTTCTGTGATCAGTCAGGATCAGAATAGGATGAACTGCTCCCTCTAACAGGTACCGCCATTCCTCAAGAGCCAATTTAATGGATAGAAGTTCTCGGTCTCCTACGTCATACAGGCGTTCAGTAGCTGACAATTTGCGAGAAAAGAAGGCGACCGGATGCAGAACGGCCTTCTCCCCTGAACGTTGCGATAGGACGGCCCCCACAGCAATGGATGAGGCATCAACCTCCAAGATGAATGGTAAGGAAGAGTCCGGGTGCGTGAGAACAGGGGCAGAAGTGAAGCATTCCTTTAAGGTCTGAAAGGCTTGCTGAGCAGATTCAGTCCATTCAAAGGTCTTGTCTTTCTTTGTTAGATCCGTGATAGGCCGGACTATGGCAGAGAAGTTACGGATAAACCGGCGATAAAAATTGGCGAATCCAATGAATCTCTGGACCTCCTTTCGGGAGGTAGGTGCTGGCCAATCAAGTACAGCCGAAACCTTACTAGGGTCCATGGAGAACCCCTGATCCGAGATGAGGACCCCCAGAAAAGAGATGGATGCTTTTTCAAATTCGCACTTCTCTAACTTGGCAAAGAGTTGATGTGCCCGAAGTCGTGAGAGTACTGTTCGCACATGTTCCCGATGTTCGGCCAGGTTTTCAGAAAAGACAAGAATGTCATCCAAGTACACAATGACAAAAATATCAAGTAGGTCCCTAAAAATGTCATTGACCAAGTGTTGAAAGGTTGCCGGGGCATTGCACAAACCGAAAGGCATGACAAGATATTCAAAATGTCCGTAACGAGTTCGAAATGCCGTTTTCCACTCATCCCCTTCTCTTATCCGGACAAAGTTGTATGCCCCCCTAAGGTCAAGCTTGGTAAAAATCTGCCCAGTTTTAAGGCGCTGAAAGAGGTCTGAAATCAAGGGTAGAGGGTAGCGATTCTTGACAGTGACCTTGTTCAGTTCCCTGTAGTCGATACAGGGCCGTAAGGAACCATCTTTCTTGCCTACAAAGAAAATACCAGCACCTGCGGGGGAAGTGGAAGGCCGAATAAAACCCTTCTTCAAATTTTCATCCAGATACTGACGAAGGGTTAACAACTCCGGATCGGATAGCGGGTAAATCCTGCCAAAAGGGATGGATGCCCCAGGCAAAAGTTCAATTGGGCAATCATAAGACCGATGGGGAGGAAGAGTGTCGGCTCCCTTTTTGTCAAAGACATCCCTAAAGTCCATATAGGCTTCAGGTAAGCTTTGAAGATCCTGTTCCTTGGCAGAATCAGTCAGAGCTAGTTGGTACCTGGTAGTAGAATTGGAAAAGCAGGCATGAAGACAATAAGGAGACTTGAAGCGCACTGTACCCGTAGACCAATTTATTGAAGGGTTATGTGCCAATAACCATGGTAAACCCAAAATGACAGGAAAAGCAGGGGATGGTATGAGATCAAAACTTAGCCATTCAAAATGATCAGGATTAATGCATGCTGATAAGGACAAAGTTTGTAAAGTAATAGGACCGTTCTTGAGCAGGGAACCATCAGCCAAGGAAATGGTAAGTGGAAAGGGGCGTTGTCTGAAAGGAATGTCATGGGTCCTTGCAAATTCTAGGTCCATGAAGCAGCTGCAGGCTCCAGAGTCGATAATGGCTGCCACCTCAATTTTTCTTCCGGGCAACTGAAGACAGAGCGAAACAGAAACATGATTAGCACCAGAAAGCAGGAGGGAGCCCGAACAATGTCTAGTAGGTAACCTCCTACCTGGAGGACGGATGGGGCATCTATAGAGGAAGTGGCCGGCTTCCCCGCAGTAAAGGCACAGATTGTGCTGGCGTCTGCGAAGGCGTTCCTCAGATGTCAGTGAGGGGCGAGAAACCCCCGAGTTGCATCGGCTCCGAACCACTGTTAATAGCAGTGGAGGATGGAGAGGAGCTGGAAGCATCGGCACGAGGAGGATCCAAATGGAGCGACTGAGGATTACTTTTCTCAAGACGACGTTCTCTTAGTCTCCTATCAATCTTGATGGAGAGTTTGATCAATTCCTCCAGAGATGCGGGCAGATCGGAACGAGCCAGTTCATCTTTGACAGAATCGGCCAGACCCAAACGGAACTGATGACAGAGTGCAGGGTCATTCCAAAGAGTCTCAGTACTCCAGCAACGGAATTCTGCCACATACTCCTCGACAGGACGGCGTCCCTGGATAAGGGTCCGAAGCACAGCCTCAGCTGAAGCTATACGCCCAGGGTTGTCATACATAGTCCCCATAGCATTAAAGAAGGACTCCAGAGAGGATATGATAGGGTCTGATTGTTCAAGTAAGCGATGAGCCCAAATCTGAGGGTTCCCCAGCAGCAAGGAGATAACAGTCTTAACCCTGATGACCTCTGTGGGGTAAGTCCGGGGTTGGAGATCGAACAGCAACTGGCAACTATTCTTAAACGATCGAAAACGGTTGCGATCGCCAGAAAAACGTTCAGGCAAAGGTATGCGAGGTTCAAAGGTACTGGGTGCAGAGCTGGCATTGTCGGCAGCTGCAGGCATAACGGAGGCTGATGGCGGGACAGGGTTAGTAGCGGCAGGAAGGCTGGCTTGCAGTGTATCCAGGCGGGACTCCAGCTGTAAAAATCCACCATGTAGATTGCCCACCGCCTGTGTCAGAGCGGTCATCTGCTGAACCAAAGTGTCAAAAGCCGGGTGATCTCCGCCAGAGCTCATTATTTGCCAGTTGGTACTGTCAGAACACCGGGTGTGAACCCTGATTGCGGAGACTGCAACACTGCTCACCTCTCGACCGGGAAGCCTGGAATCTAAGGACCAACCTGGTATTCACTAAAGCCTCTGATGGTGAGGATAGACTGGGCTGCAGGAAGGCCCCAGGTCAGGCAACCTAGGAGTGGGTTTTGCAGAATTCCGGGTAGGAGACAGACCAGAGCTGATCTGGGAGTGTGAGGCAGGCTGAAGTCGTGGGCTGGCAGATCTGGATCAAAGTCGAGAAACAAGCAGAGGTCGTGGGCAGGCAGATCAGGATCGTGGTCACAAAACAAAGCCGAAGTCGTCAGGAAAGCAGGATCGTAGTCAGAAGCAAGCCGGGTCGGTACACAGGAAGGAATCACAGGAACTCAGGAGCATGCAGGAAAAGACCAACTGGCAATTGAGGACAGGCCTAGTCTGTTTTTATAGGCCCCTGCACATGCTCAGTAGTGAGGACTCACAGGCGGCCTCTGCTGGTCAACAGGAGGAACAGTCCTGGTTCTCCGGCATAGACGAACAGGCGCCCTCTGCTGGACTACAGAGGGAACAGTCCTGGTTCTCCGGCATAGACGAACAGGCGACCTCTGCTGGACTACAGAGGGAACAGTCCTGGTTCTCTGACACTCAGAGAGAGGCAGGGGCTATTATTCCAATTCCTTCACGGTGCCCAAGAAGGATGGCTCCATAAGACCCATTCTGGATTTAAAGCTTCTCAACAGGTTCATCAGAACCAAGGAGTTTCGCATGGAGACTCTCCGATCTCTTCGTCAAGGGGATTTTTAATGACGTCCATAGACATCAAGGATGCTTACCTTCATGTACCGATCTTCCCAGGACACCAGAGGTTTCTCAGGTTTGTGGTGGGAGATCAGCACTTTCAGTTTGTGGCTCTTCCATTCGAGCTGACCTCGGCTCCAAGGGTGTTCACCAAGGTGTTGACGGGTATAATGGCCCTTCTCAGAGCCCAGGGCATTCGCATTGTGCCGTATCTGGACGACCTTCTCATCACGGCATCCTCTCTCAGCCAGGCGGATCTGGACACCAGGATGGTGGTGACGATGCTGGAGAGGTTCCGCTGGGTGATCAACTACCCCAAATCTTCTCTCTCCCCGTCAAGGGAGATTTATTTTCTGGGCATGAATCTGGATACCATTCAGGCCAGGGTGTTCTTACCTCTGTCGAAGGTGCAGATGATTCTAGATCTGATCCGGATTCTTCTGTCCAGGCCTCACCTGCCCATCCGGCTAGGGATGAGGCTGGTGGGGTTGATGGTGGCTTCCTTCGAGGCAGTTCCTTTTGACGATCCGCTGTCGTTGGATGAGTCTTTTCTGATGTCTCCCCTGGTTCGGCAGTCTCTTCAGTGGTGGCTGGAACCAAGAAATCTTCTGAGGGGCAGGTCTTTTCTGACCCCTTGTTGGGAGACGGTCACCACGGATGCCAGCCTGTCGGGCTGGGGAGGTTTCTGGAAGGAACATCAGTTCCAGGGGCTGTGGGGTCCTCAGGAGGCTCACACTCCCATTAATGTCTTGGAGCTGAGAGCTATTCGGTTTGTGCTGTCGCGCTTGGCGCATCACCTCCAAGGTTTACCGGTTCAGGTTCGATCAGACAATCGGACTGCGGTCGCTTAAATCAATCACCAAGGAGGGACTCGCAGCAGGAGTGCCCTCAGGGAAGTTTCTCTGATTCTTGCATGGGCAGAGAGCAATGTCCCATGCATCTCGGCGGTGTACATTCCGGGAGTGGAGAACATGGAGGCGGACTCCCTGAGCAGGGGATTCTCTCGCCGAGGGGAATGGTCCCTCAACAACAAGGTATTTCGGTCCATTTGTCACAAGTGAGGGTTTCCCGGAGGTGGATCTTTTTGCGTCCCGTCACAATCACAAGCTTCCTGCATTTGTGTCTCTGTCTCAGGATCCTCTGGCTCTGGCAGTGGATGCCCTGTCCCTTGCCTGGAAGGATCTGGGGTTCCTATACCTGTTTCCCCCCTTCTCCATGGTAGGCAGGGTGGTGCGCAAGCTGGCTCAAGAGGGTGTGCCAGCAATTCTGGTGGCTCCAAGGTGGCCAAGACAGGTTTGGTTCACAGACGTCGTACAGCTGGCGGTCGATCAGTACAGGTTGCCCCTGTTGCCGGATCTGGTCACTCAAGGTCAGCTTTGTTACCCCAATTTACAAATGCTGGCTTTTGACAGCGTGGCTGCTGAAACTTCCATCTTAAAAGAAGAAGGTTTGTCTGATGCTGTGATTCAGACACTTGTTAGGGCTAGGAAGAGGTCTTCCTCTATCATCTACTACAGGCTAGGGCCTTGCCTTGCAGGGTGTTTTCGATTCCTAGGATTTTGGAGTTTCTTCAACATGGTCTGGACCTGGGTTTTCAGCTTAGTACCTTGAAAGGGCAGGTCTCCGCCCTGGCAGTTTTCTTTCAAAGGTCTTTTGCTCTCCATCCTTTGGTTAAGACTTTTCTCCAAGGGGTCACTCATGTGCGCCCCCCTTGAAAGCCTTTGTTGCCTGTTTGGGACTCGAATTTGGTTCTGTCGGCTCTCCAGGGGCCTCCTTTTGAGCAGGTGCAGGATGTTGCACTTTCCATTCTCACGCAAAAGGTTGCCTTTTTGGTGGCTAATACCTCTGTTCGACGTGTTTCTGAGTTGGCGGCTCTGTCTATTCAGGCCCCTTACTTTGAAAGACATCAGGACAAGGTGGTCTTCTGTTTTTAGCCAGATTTCCTACCTAAAGTGGTCTCTGCCTTCCATACACATATGGAGACATGCTTATAATACCCATTTTACAGGTGAGCAATCACAAAATGGTATTTTTGTGGAGTGTAAAATAAACATTTTGCAGCCATACCTGTGATTTGCTTATCAGCATGCCTCCACGCTTCTTATATCCCCATGGTTCTGTCCTGGTAAAGTAGCAGTGGCTTTCCTGTCCTTTTCTCTGGACAGATAAATTGGCTTTACACTCTGCCAGTGAATGACCATACAAATCGCCTGCGTTCAGATGCAGAAGAGTTGCCGCTTAATTAACTGTTCGAGCGATCGCTAGCGCGATTATTAGTGCTGTGCACTCCATGTTAGGATGATTTCTGTTACCACAAGTCATAGAGGAAATTTCAGCATCTACCGAGGTGCACCCTCAGAGAAGGCCTTAAAGTAAAACTTAATTCTTGTCAAGCATTTATAGATAAGCTGAGCACCTTGAGCACATCATATTGGCACACAATAATGGCAACTTTAAAAAAACCATCGAAAGTGGCATTACCCTTTAAAGGAACCTGCAGGAGTTACTGAAGCTGTGCCCAGAATTGTGGTGAAAGCTACAAAGGATGGTGCCATGATTGACCTGCATGATGAGATTAGTTTCAAAGAAGACCTGGATCATTCGTGCCCCTGATTGAAATTGGTGGGCAAAGGATGGCAGTAAGTTCACTTTATTTTATTTGCATCATTCTGAAGTAGCGTACTAGGGAAAAAAATTTAGATCAGACCTGGATAGCAACAGTATTAAGTGGCTTTTACAAATTAGACCTAATAAAGCCACTTTAAAGTGGACCAAAACCCATTTTGACTATCTTGGGTTTTGGTTCTTTCCCCCGGGGCACCCCGATGGGAAAACGAGGTAAGTGAATGGGGCGACCTGGGGGGTTTCACACAGTGGGGCATCCTGATTTTGGATGGCCAGGGGGGCATCGATCGACCTTGGAATCTTATTGATTCCCGGGCTGATTGGTGTGGGTTTTGGTCCACTTTAATTAACAAATATGGAAGATTAATTGCAGAGTCCAGGCATCTAGATTTTAAATAGTTCTCCTCTATTGGACACAGGAACCTGACTGCATTAGCTGCAATAAAACACATAATATTCTTTTATGAATACATAACCAGATTTCATATAATTTATTTACTGCTCAAAGTTTAGCATTAAAACTAAAAGGGTTAAATCTGTTGTTATCATTAGGACTCATTCAAGAGTTTATTCAAGTGTGTACATGCTACAATGGCAACTTAAACCTTGAAATTGCATTCCCTGTGTATAGAGTTAACACTCTTCAGTGGCATCTGTTTAGAAGAGATTACTTTTTATTGTACTGTATGTGTTCAGTGTTGCAGAAGCGTCCACTGAAGAATATAGTGACCTTGTGCTGACCAAGCTATGAAACTCATTTCACGACTCACCTCTTCTCTGTTTGAGACATGCTTACACATCCCTGGATTACACTTGGATTTCCTTGGTGTATGTAATGCTGCCTTTTTTTAAATCCTTAATAAATATGTCAAAATCAGTGTTCAAATGAAACCAACATGGCTGCTGAACTTAAACCAGATCAACACCCCTTTATTCCTTAACGGGTGTTGGTATCGCAGTCAGCTAATCAAAGCAAGCTCGGGGAGGGGGCATCCAGAATGCTGAAGTCCCCCCCACACATAACCTCCAAGAATGCTCGTAATCCTCACCTTACCGGTTACCGTAATCGCCTACCCCTGTGACCGCCCCCACTGGCCAATTGCAGGTCTCCGTTCCTGGAAATGGCTTATGGTGAAGGTGGGGATTATGGCCGTTCTGGGGGGGGGGTTATGTGCGGGGGGATGCCTCCCTGTTAAAGGGGAAAGGAAGTGTTGTAATTATAGATATATTATACTTTATATGATTACAGATATTTCTCAAATTATTCCAGATTCTTAAGTAACGCTCAAACAATATGTAAGCCTAAGATCCTCCCATTTGTCTATGCCCCATGAATACAATAGTCTATATTTACACCTACTTGCCAACAACAACAACAAGTACCTCAATAGCGGCAGTGTACGAGCTGCAGCTCATTTCCATGAAAAGGAATTCCTAATTAGGTTAGACACAGACAAGACATTCAAATACACATTAGACACTGGCATTGGGTGATATTTGTGAAGAGTGATGTAACTCCTGAAATATGACAGTCATGACTATATTAATGAGAGAGTCTTATTCAGGATTATAAGACCTTTCATTTGATATTAGACATGGTATATATGTATTGGCCAGAGACTGATAATCCACATAGTATCAGACTCTGTATGATATGTATTTAGTGTTTTCATTTAAATAAGACATTAATGGGGGTTATGAATTTCTTGGTTACAATATGATAACATGCATATTGTGGGAATGATATTACTTTATAGAAAATTTATCTATTCTCACACAGGCGGGTTGTAAGCAGTGCAATGCAGACACACCCATAAGGCTGGGAATATTGGCCACACCGCCTAGTGTTAGTAGATTAGGAGGCTGGTTGCAGAGATATTAAGTCGATGGACAGGCCCCCTACCTGCAGCATAATGGCTAAGTATCTCTCGCTCTGTCTCCATTATTTGTTTATTGTATTGTAACTAACATATACCTTACAATAACTTATCATGCAATAACTTCCTGTAACATTTAAGGTGATCTGTGAAAACTTTGGGAACATATTGGGTTAGTGAAGGTTATTTACTGCGCTGGTGAATTAAACCTGTTTTCATTGATACATCTTAATGTGCGTGGTGGCTAATTTCTCACACAATAGATTGTATGTGCAAGGCATCTGAGGAAATATTTCTTCTTAGGACACTGCACTGGATGTGTGAGGAGAGCCTCAGCGACCATTTGTTTGTATCAGATTGATGGTCGTTGGGCTGATATGATTATTAGTATTTGCGATATTTATAATATTAATCTCTAATAGAAATATTGGAGATTAATGGGCAGCAAATATTGATTAAATCATATTTTCCCTCCTTCAACCCCCCCAAGCTTGTTTGGACTAGCTGACTGCAGGACCAACACCGATTGAAGAAAAAACGGGTGCTGGTCCGGTTTAATTAGTATTCAGCATGGTCGGAGTGAGGTTAGGTGGCTTTCCGCATTGCTAGTTGCATGTATGTATTCACATGCAAATTAGGGCAGGCAATGATAGCCGTTGAAATGAGATCGCCAATCAAATCAAAGTGCACCTTTCTAGTTTGAATGAGACATAGGGCCTTATTCATGAAGGGATAGCGCCAGGTAGTGCCTTGTAAATGACAGGTAGCGACAGGTAGCGGCAGGTGAACGCCAGACACGGCACGCAATTACACATTTATCAAGCCGATCCTGTTGAGCGACTGGGATAACGCCATGTAGTGTCCTATTCATCATTATCCCAGCCTCAGTGTACAGCGCCGCCGTTCAGCCTTGCAGAGCGCCACATATTACCTCTTGCTACCTGTCGCTCTCCCATACATTTCAATGGACGTTCTTTTAATTCTCTCTTAAACAGGGTTTTTTTTTTTTGTTTTTTTTTTAA
The DNA here is from genome assembly GCA_027917425.1 of Gastrophryne carolinensis. Classification (NCBI taxonomy): domain Eukaryota; kingdom Metazoa; phylum Chordata; class Amphibia; order Anura; family Microhylidae; genus Gastrophryne; species Gastrophryne carolinensis. Next base: position 363,370,417 of record CM051238.1, read on the forward strand.
TTCTCAAATAATGTTGTGACCTCTCCTGGCCTAGAAAAAGCCATTTTTGAAAATATTTGTCATGTTTTATATATTTATGGAGAATTAATGTGTTCATGTTACAATGTTATTACAATGTCATCCCATATGTTTTCGTTTTGTTACTGGTGGATACATGTTAAAAAACAACCTTTAATCACACAGCCTCCGGCGTTCTGGGCTACAGCGGAGCATTTTTGAGAGCCAGAGGTGTGTGAGGCTGTTTTTTTGATGAATAATTTGTGAGTCGGTCGCCCTGACCAGTCGCTAACATGCGCTCCCATACAGCTCTGTACTGGTCTTATAGCGACTCCTCACAATGTATTCATCATTGCTGCACAGCGCCTGAGTCGCTATGAACTAGCGACCCGCGGCCGAGCACAGCGTCTACTAGCGGGCGCTCTGAAATGACTATAGAAAGTATTGAGCCAGCCAGCAATTGTTGTAAAATCCTTCAGTATTTATTGTCTTCGTTTAAAATCAATAGTCCAACAGGTCACAGCATAAATCAAATATGTGCATGACAAGCCCTAACGCCAACGCGTTTCGGACAGCAGGTCCTTAATCATGACATCCAATGAAGCAAGTAAGTAAAAACCTTTAAATCTCCTTCAAAGGGGTTCCCATCAGTCATGCATTCAACAACCCTCCTGTAACTCATTACGTTAATTCATGGCTCTCCTGGGCGTCATCCCAGTTGAGCTACTACATTAACCCCTAAGGGTCAGGAAGCTGGTTGTTGTCTGGAAAATATGTAAAATAAATATTTCCAGGACGCAAGAAAGAGAGGAAATTAATTATAACGGCCCCTTTAATAATTCATTACATCACATCAAATATATATTTTACATTTAATTTATTAGAAAAAACACAATAATTCATAAAAATACATATCAAGAGTAGGATTCACTGCAGTAAATAAGTTTCTCCATATAAGACAGTTGTGTGAGCTCGTCCAGGGCTCAAGTAACCCTGAGGCTGACAAATCTCTTTACAATGTAGCAACTTTAACAAGCTGATATATTTCACCTCTCCATTTGAAACAACACTAGAGAAGTGAAATACATCAGCTCGGCAACCCCTAGATACTATTCATACAATTACCACTGATACATAACTTCCGTTTGATACACTAAGGCCCTTATTTATGAAGGAATAGCGACAGGTAGCGACAGGTAGCGACTGGTGAGCGACCGGTAATGACGGGCAACGCCACGAGAACGCCGGCTCCCCACCACAATCACACATTTATCAAGCCGATCCTGCTTAGCGACTGAGATAGCGCCAGATAGCCACTCATTCATCATTATTCCAGCCTCAGCCCACAGTGCCAGCGTCCGACCTTGAACAGTGACAGGTATGACCTCTTTAACAATCTTTAAATATCCATAATTAATTGTTATTAATGTTTTTTTTTTTTTTAAATGTGCAAAATTCTGTGACCACTTCTGCCATGTTAGTTAATTTTTTTAAGGTAAAAAAAAAAAAAAAATTTGTGCAGAATTGATATTACAGGTCTGATATTATTGTATTCATATTACTAAAAATATGGTGGTTTGGGGGTTAAAAAACTACTTTTAACACATCGCCGCCAGCGCTCTGGGGTTTAAACATGCATTTCACAGCGCAATAATTTTTTGAGCGTGATTTTTTGATGAATGTGGTGGGAGCCGGTCGCTCTGACCAGTCGCTATCATGCGCACCCATACATCGCGGAACCTGTCAAATAGCGACTCATCACCCCGTATTCAACATTACTGCACACCGACTCAGTCGCTATCAACAACCGAACAATGGCCAAGCACAGCGACTACTAGCGGGCGCTGTGAAAATACTGCTACAGTCGCTCAACTGTCGCTACCTGCCGCTAATAATGAATCGGCCTCCCAGTGGTTTAATAGCAAAATCCATCTGCTCATTAAAGTGGGTCAAAAATAAATTTTATTTGTCTACAAAAGAAAAAATATCTCCATATTTCTCTGTTTCTACAAGTACAACACCATCATCTCCATTTAATTTCTAGTTATTTCCTTATTCTAAGTTTATTATTTAAAGACCACCTAAACCCAGAAACCTCTATCTAATACTACATCTAATATGAATCTTCAAAAATCATTCTCTATCAGAGATCCTTTTAAACGCTCCAGATTCCATCTCATTTTCAAAAGAAGGACAGTGTATTCCCCTTATTTCAAATATAAATCAACGTCCCAGCGCGAATTCATTCCATTTGGGATACGAGTCCTTAAATTAAAAATCCAATATACTTCCCTCTGGTGTAGTTTCTCCCGGATGTCACCTCCTCTCATATCTGGAACTACTTTCTCTATCCCCTTGCACCTGAGGCTTCTTACATCCCCTCCATGTATATCTTTAACGTGTCTGCTAACATTTGAAGACGGTATCGACCGATCTTGTTGGGCTGCCGATAAATGTTCCCAAATCCTTCGTTTTAGAGGTCTTGTTGTGCAGCCTACATATTGAATCTGACAAATTTCACATGATAGTAAGTAGATTACATAAGGGGTATTACAATTAATAAAATTATTAATTCCATATGTTTGTTTAGTGACCGATGATGAGAAGTGTGTCCCTACAGACACATATTTATATAAGCCGCATCGCGATCCCCCACATTTATAAAAACCCTTACATGAAAGCCAGGTTTTTGTACAGATATCCCCCTTCCTATAAAGGCTGGGAGATAATCTTTGTCCTAAGGTGGGCGCCCGTTTGCTGACCACCTTAATCCCATTCTCAACTATTTGTTTCAATTGGGGATCACATTGCAATAGTGGTAGGTGTTTGTAAATAATATTCCTAATTTTTGGGAATTCTATGCTGTACGCGGTGGACACAACAAGGGCCCCACTCTGGTTATAATCTCGAGGACTCTCGGTCCTCCCACTACCATCTCTCTTAGGGCTCCGTTTGTGACCACCTCTCAGCATAGTGTCCCTATTTTTTGACCTAGCTATTCCTTTGGCTCTTTCCAGTGTATTAGCACTATAACCTCGTTGTAATAATCTACGGGATATGGTCTCTAATTTCCGTTCAAATACTGCCTCCTCCGTGCAGTTCCTACGGGCCCTAATCATCTCTCCCACAGGGATAGCCTTTATAGTATGAGCAGGATGGCAACTCTCCGCTCTAAGCGTAGTATTCCCCGCTGTCTCCTTCCTAAATGTGCTTGTGACAATCCTAGTATTATCACCTGATAAATATAAGCGCAAATCCAAAAATGAGATGGAATCCGTGGAGATTTCTGAGGTAAAACGAAGATTGAAAGTGTTATCATTTAAGTATGTATGAAATTGAACAACAGAATCTTCATCCCCCTCCCACACAAAAATAAGATCGTCTATATAGCGACCAAAATATTTAATGTTAACCATAAAAGGGTTGTTGTGACCATAAATAACATCCCTCTCTCACCAACCCCTATAAAGGTTGGCAAGAGAGGGAGAGAAGGGAGCCCCCATCGATGCTCCACAACATTGCAGATAATATCCTCCAGCAAATAAGAAAAAGTTATGACTCAGCAGGTATTCTACTGCGATAATCTAAAATGTCATCAATTCCCTAGAATAAAGTGAATAGCTCTTAAGATGAAAAAAGATTGCCCGCAGTGCTAAATCATGGGGAATTACTGAGTACAAGATAGACACGTCACAGGTAACCCATCTATATGTAGATTTCCATTGAAAATCCTGGAGATGTCGCATCACATCTCCAGAATCCTTCAAATAGCCCTGCAATCTCCTCACCAACGGCAGTAAATGGAGATCCACCCATTGCCCCAGCTTCTCATTCATCCCCCCAATACCCGCCACAATAGGCCGACCCATAGGGGGGCGTTGTGGTTTGTGGATCTTAGGGAGATGATGAAAAACCAGGGCAACGGGGGAATCCACATACATCACATCAATGTCCTTCATACCTAATTCTCTGCCTTCATTCAGAATGCCCTTTAAATGTGTTTGAAAATCACTTGTGGGGTCCTGCGCGAGTTCCCGATAAGTGTAAGTATCACTGAGTTGTCTATACGCTTCAGCCTCATAGTCCCTTGCATTCAATACTACAACTCAACCGCCTTTATCGGCAGCCCGTATTACAATCTCTTTATTACTAGACAAACTTTTAATGGCTTTCCTCTCGCCACTTGATAAATTATGCTTGATATTCATTTTGCCCACATCTGCCAATTTAATAAGATCATGTTCGACTACTTCCTGAAAAGTGTCCAAAATACTATTCCTAGATTGCACCGGATAACATTTTTTATCAACTGGTCTGGGAATATATGGGGGTAAAACCCTATCAGGACCTTCATCAGACATATTGTCTAAGAGTATTTTTAATGTCAAGTCCTGAAAGGAAAGATCTTCAACATCGGTACATAATTGATCAGACCCCATAGCAAATGAGCCTTGTCTCCAATCATCAGTCTCAACATTATCTTTATATAACAAATCATCACCTTCAGGAGAAGAGAGTGGGGGAAGCTCCTCCAAGTTGTCCTTCCAAAAATGTTTGCGGAGGGTTAGATTCCTCACAAATCTATTTATGTCCATGACAGTGGAAAAAAGATCGAAGTGACACGTAGGCGCAAACGAAAGTCCTTTGGCTGAAAGTCTCATTTCATCATCTGTGAGAGTATAGGAAGAAAGATTAACCACACTTTCTATATTAGCTACGTTTTGCGTTCCCGCAGGGTATACCGATTGTTTGGCTCTGTGTTTCTGACCCGCTCTGTGGCATCTCTTTGGTCATTTTTTTCTGGACCGTGACGGCACTGGCCCTGTAAAATTTCGAGAGTCCATTTCTAAATCAGACCGGTCGCTGTTTGATGACCAGTCTGAGGATTCAGATAAATTATAGGAAACAACTTTTTTTCATTCCATCCATATTTTTCAGAATGGATCTCGATCTTGGGGATCTATTCCCATATCTCCGCCATGTATATACTCTGTTGTTCTTATAATCATCCAGATCCCTTTGAAATTTATTACGTTTCACTTTCATTATCTCCGATTCCATTGTTTCCATTGACTTCTTGATATTATTCATATAGTCCCCAAATTTAGAATCTGTTTCATGTTGTTTCAAAGTATCTTCCAATGAGGTTATAGTAGTTTGTATTTCATTTAGTTTGTCTTCTTCGTATCTAATAATCAGTTTCATCAGTTCCAATGATGCCTGTGTGAGTATAGAGTCCCACTCTGTTTTAAAAGCCTCTGAATATACAGTTGTCGGGACTTTACGAATCCTTAAACCCCGTGGGATCATATCATTTTGTATATATTTATTAATAGATCTTAGGTCTTAGGTTATGCATAACCGCCGTATACAGATCAATCCAATTCGGACATTATAGTATCAGCCCGGTAGAAGCACGACTGAGCAAGTTGTGAAGCACACAAAAACAGAAAGAAAAGTCAGCTCTACCTTTGTTACAATCCTTCGGCGCCGGATAACAAATGGGGCTGCGGCTCTGGAAGCTCACTCCGTATGCTCTGAAATGACTGCTACAGACACTCATCTGCCGATACCTGGTGTTAGTGATGAATCAGCCTCATAGACACAGCAGTTGAGGATGAAGAGGAAGATTGCTTGTGGGCAGCTGAGGGTCACAGACAGTCTTGCTTGGGTGGAGCCAACAGACAGAACATGAGGCTCTCTTTAGGGCTGAGAGACCTGCTTTTATAGACCTGACATCTGGATAAGGCCTGCAAATTTTTTCCTCCAGACACTTCTCCAGATGAGTGTAGCCGGTGTTTACCTTTTGTTTTATATATGTGTTTCTTTGTTGCTGTTGTAGCAGAGCTTGAAGCTTTTGTATTGTACATTTTAGCAAGCACCTCTTAACTCTTTAAAGTGCAGTTTCTGGTGTTTTCTTGGACCCTATTAATACAGTAAATTAACTTATATGACAATTGCAGTGAAGTTAGAGTATATATATATATATATATATATATATATATATATATATATATATATATATATTTGAGCCTTTTAACTGCCTCATACATTTAGGGACTGCAAATATACTGCAAAAATTTAGGAAAAATTTGCCCCCTAGCTTTACAGTGTAAGATAACCAATAGTATTGCCAACATTGCAGTTTGGAAACATTTCTCATTAGCCTAACCCTCCAGTCAAAAGGCCGATCCTTCCTGCCACGTATACTGCTGTTTGATACCCAAGGCCTGTTAGAGATACTTACCTACTTCTTTTTTCCCTTGATGCCTGCTAGACCGGGCAGGAAATAGCTGCACACTGCAGTAATGCACACCTATTGAGGGAGATGCAGTAGGTGCACATATGTGTTCAGCTGTGTTCTAGTGCACTCCCCACTGGCCCTGAGCATCCAGGCATAGGAATGCGCAGTGAGGCTTGCACGGGAGCAATAAAGCCCAGAGGGCTGCAGCCCGCAGGACTTCATGGGATAAAGCCTGCAGGCTGGGACTAAGTCTTTTTTTCGAGGGACCTTATCTAAGTAAATCACTTTACCCAAAGCAGGCAATTCCAAATCGGCATGGTAGCCTCCAACATGGTGGAAACTGGAAAATACTAGTGGAATTGCATGTTTTGTACAGGTTTCATAAATGGTGGAACCGATTCCAAAAATAACTGACTGTCAGTTACAGTTACAGACCCATCTTCTAAATACAGCACATTCAGTGTAAAAAGTAAACAGTAGTTATATTAAAAGCATTGGGTGCTAAGATGATTTTTTTCATCAGTAGTAACTTTGGCAACTCCAGAAGCTACAGCCATGTAATGTCAAAACATGATTTTAGGTGTTGCAAAGATTTATTTTGTTTTCATTAATTAAACATCAATGTCAACTGCTGTCGTGGACAACATTCAAAACTGCTGAGGCGAAAAACTGCTTAAGAAACAATTAATCCAACCTCTAGATTTAACTCAATTTAAATCACTTCCAAATTATACAACATTTTCCTTATTCATTTCTCATGTAGATAGTGTGATTTTACAGTAGGAAGCATGGAAACAAGCATGTACATCCGCAGTTGTTATCCCGCAGGCTGCAGCTGTCAGGTGGTGATAACGCACACACACGTCTTCTGCTTTTGGTGGGAACCCCAGCTTCCAGTCACAATGGAGAAGGCTCTATCATTAATTGAACAAGAAACAGATAAATGCACTCCAAAGGCGACTTTAAGTATGCTAGAAGCTATTATATTTATTTTGGATACAAAGCATGAAAATGAGGACTACGGTATACACAGCAAAAAGGTAAGTCCTTATAAGTGAGGGATAATACCAAGATGGGTAGTACCATTAAGTGTAACACACTACACCCAAGTGCAGTTATACATATGTACAATTATAGGATATATATAAGCTTAGGACAGAACGTCCAGTATATTAACTCACTGTAAAAATAATAAGAAAATGATTTTTGTAGAAATAATATATTACTAAATTTAACAACTGTTTGCTTCAGAAATATTCAATTGCATCTGCTCTGGGACCCCTAATCTGGAGTCGGCATTGTGGTGCTCTTGAGAAGTTGACCAATAGCCTCCATTGTGGTTTCAATGAATTAACCGCTACACCAGTCTACCCCAGCTGGATTATGGGATCCCTGAAGCAGCACTTGCCAGCTACCAGATCATATGGCCAAGACTTTGGGTCATTGGAAAATCTAAAAATATCTCTAGATGCCCTTTATCTTTTCATGTATATATAAATGATTTAGGTTTACATATTTAATGGGTACTTGTGACAATGTTCGCCACATTATTGGAGTTGTTCTCCTACCTCACTTCATTATTCATTATTTATTAAATATTAGGAAGCCTTAAAAACACAACATTGAATAGAGTGCAGCTCTCCAATATTTAATGAATCCCTGTGTCCATTGCACATATTTGGGTTTAAAAGCTATTACAATTTGGAAAAGCTCTCCAGGCCACTCAAAATGAAAAAAAACTTTACCAGTTTAAATTATGTAAAATTTTAAGTTAAAGTTTGAAATCTATTGCAACATCCAAAGGGGTGCCAGGGCTTTAAAAAATCTATTATCAAAATTAAAATTAAGACTACCACCATTTACTCCTATTTTTTCAACTTATTGAATCTAGGCCTAAATATCATTCAATGATGTGTTAAAGTTTTGAGGAATGAGGAAAATACATTTTGTAAATCAAAATGCCTTAGAGCATTTAGAGACATAACCCTCATATGAGAGGCTTCCTTTTTGCTATCAGGATAATTGTAATTGATTCCTGTATAGGTGGTGATGAATTTTCTGATGTCCACGCATTTAGCTGTGTTAAAAATGTATGAAAGCAGAAGCTGTGTGAACAGACCCTGAGAACTGGTGGTGAATAATAAATCATATCTTTATGACATTGGAACTAGAGCGCAATGTTGCCATAATGTGAGGTGGCATTTCTGTAATCCCTTTAATGCTAATTTACTGCATGTGTTTCTGTTTCCAGAAGGTTTGCATACACTGGACACTGTCAAAGAAAATATTCTCATTGAATAGGGATCATGACTTCTTCAATCTTCAGAACATAAAAGCATTTCATATATTATTATCAAATCATATACCCCTGACCTGGGGTACAACAGCACAGTAAAGAGGAAGAAAAACAGGAGTGAAATGAAACTGATCTTTAGACAGAGGGAATATAATCTATCACCAAAATGTTTAGCCACGCCCATTCGCTGCATGGGTCTGGGTGTACATATTAACCCCTTTCTTCCCCCTGTATACAAAAAACTTCCTCTATTTTAAAGAAAGGTTGGTGTAGGAGAGTTTTGTTTCACCTGTTTGTTTTCTTATTTATTTTTGTCACTACTATACTTCTCCAAATCCTAGGTGCTTATTATGGACACGTTCAACTTATAGGGTAAAAAATATCATAGTGCAAAAAGCAGAACCAAATATATTCTTTTGCCTTAGTGCTTCTAATAATAAATCTTTAATTCCAAATTCTACTATATTACCCACTGTCACAATGGCTCACTCACCTCATCTCAGCTGACATTTCAGTCTCAGGCGCCGGCTAGAGCAGGGCCAGCTTGAGAGGCGCTGTGCACTTCCTCCTCCTCTTGCATCCCCTGGCATCTCTGCTGGTGTATGCATGTGAGTACATGATACCTTTATGCCCTCCGGCGGTGCTACAGGCAGCAAAACCGCTGGAGGCTAGTTTGAATGGGCAGATGAGCCCTGGGGATATTGATTGGGCTCTCTAGTCCTCCGATTGGATGGTTAATCAGCACAGAGGATACTACGGGCCAATGAGCCTGTCCACCAGCTAGCCAATCCCTGCACACCTTCCCTTATAAATGCGCCATAGGCCCTGTCATTTGTGTCCATGATAGCTTGTGCTTCGGTGTTAGTGTTGTGGCTTAGGTGCTTTGTGTTTGACCTGGAATCAACCTTTGACCTCCCCATCTTTGAACCTTTGTTGCCGGCCTTGGTCCTAGTTTCTGTCTGCTCCCCTTGGTACCACAACCTTTATTTGAGCTTCGACCTGCCCTCTGACCTCACCTCCAATTATCCATCTGCTTGACACCTGTTGTACTGATTTTTCATATATAACCCTTTCTTCATCTGAACTAAAGTAGATGCTCACATACCCGCAGGTCCAGCCCTCAGTTGATAACATTTGCACTGTTAAGTCCTAGGCGCAACCGTGTCAGGCGAAGCCTGCTCGCATTCCGGCAAATGGTGGCTTGTCTGTAGATGAAGCCAGCGGCGGAGATTGGGCATTTTCTACTAACCTGGACCTACTAACTTGTGAGTCTTACATTATTATGAGCCAAAACAAATAGACAATAAGATATACTATGGAAAGTCTTGTGGAGCAAATAAAAGCTATGGTAAGCACCATTGAACAGTCACCCGCCTCACAAGTGGTCACGACCTCGATCCCAGGGTTCCCCTTCCTGAGAATGGGCTGTACCAAGTTCTTGAACTCTTGCCTTTTTTATTTCCACATGCGGCACAACTCATCAAGTACTGAGTCTCACAAAATGAGCCTAGTGATTTCCCTTCTGTAAGGAGACCCACAGACCTGGGCGGTTGGGTTGGCTCCTACCGATACACTGCCTTACAGTCTGTAGCTGCCTTCTTTAAAGCCAGGGAGGTTCTGGCATCAACAGCCAGTGCCAAACTGTGAAGTCTCAAACAGGGGAAATGAACAGCCGAGGAGTACAGTACAGAATTCTGCCTATGGGCGATCGATTCCTGCTCGAACAGTTCTGCCCTATGTAGCTAATTTCAGATCATTCTCACTGAATATATTAAGGATTCTTTGATGAACTTTCCAACGTAAAAAAAAACTTGATGGTTACCAGTGCCAGGGAGAGTGGCGGTTGCAGAAAAATAGAGATCCGGCGATCACATCCAGGGCCTGTGCCTCTATTGTGGCAATTCAAATAATTTTGCCAAGACCTGTCTGAATAAGAAAATGCCAGCACTTAGATGAGCTGAGGGAAACTCATCTAGGCAATTATTGTTACCTGCTATGATCATATGGGAACATTTCAAGAAAACTGTCACCGCCTTTATCAATAGTGGGATGGCTGGTAATTTTTTTGGATAAACCTCTTGCTGCAGCTCTAGGTATTTCATTAGTACCTTGACTTGGGTGTTTGGGTTGCACCCACCGATGATGCCCTTTAGACTGTTTCTGCATTTTTCAAAGCCATGGAGGTCCTGTATGTGAATCAAGATTGGCCTTCGACTGCTGATGCTAAGCTATGAAGTCTTAAGCAAGGGAAATGCACGGTACAGCACAGATTTTCAGTGGAACGATCTGACCTTTTGCAGCCAATTCCGGATTGGACATTCAGAGAGTATCAAAGATGCCCTGGTGAACTTTCCTCCACCTGTAAACATGGATGGCTACATACAGCTGGCCATTAAGGTAGAGAGGTGTCTCAGAGAACGACGCCTTGAGAAATAATGCGGACAGTGAATTGACAGTTTTTCTGTTATTACAGTAAAAAATACAAAGCATTGCCCTTCTGTGGCCCTTTCTCCAATTTCCCGGCCTTGGAGGAATGGTTTCAAGAAAAAGTGACCATCTGGCCTAAGGTCCAGGAGAATCTAAGAATAGCTATTAAGAGCTACAAGACCTTTGCCGAAGGACATAGGTCTATGGAGCCACCACTTCAGGTGGATGATTTGGTCTGGGTATCCACCGAAAACATTGCTTTGTGCCAACCCTCACCTAAACTGGGACCAAAATACATCCCTCTCCCATCTTACCTTCAGTCGAGCTTCCACCTTCCATAAAAATTCCTAATGCATTTCATGTATCCTTAGTGAAAGGATGTTGGGTGGCAGCCAGAGATGTTCACACCAAGGTGCTGGTCAAGAAATTTCATCGTGACCACCCAGATAAGCCAAATATGGGTCCCAAAGCCCCTCCTCAAGGGAACGTAGTGTCATGATGATCTGCTCATCTACTCCCCGGTCCCCCTGTGACCTTGATCGCCTGCTCGAGCTCCGTCATTTGGCTGCCGTGTCAGCTTTGTGCGCCTGCGAGTCTTATGCTGATTTAAATGGCCCAATTAACCCTTTAGTTCCTTGTAGAGCTGATAGCCCATTAGATACTCAGGCTAATCAGCCCTCAAGTTATTCCTGGGCCAATGAGCCCGAAGCTGCCTTAGCCAACGCCTTAGCCTTAGCCAAATGGATGCGCGGCGCCTACGTCACTTCCGGCGGGAGGAGCGCACACAGCAACCAGCCTATTGCCGGAAAGCATATGCGCTCCAGCAGGCCGGAAATGACGCCGGCACCCGGCCGCATCTGTTCACTAGCTGCGGCGTCCTTGTAATGGGGACTATTATCATTTGTTCCTAATATGTACAACTAATTCTGGGCAATAACGGCCAAACAAATTCCTTTTTTCTCTATATTTGTTTTTTTTTTTTTTTTTATTAAGTGCACGATATAGCGTCTGATAAATAGATTTTTCCACTTTTCCCTAGCCGTAACACCTAGTTCCTCTCACCTGATGGGGAGATGGCTGCCATTATCTAGGACGTTAGCCGTTTTCTGTTCTGTATAGCAGCGGGGTTCTTTTATTCCTTTATTTCTTTTTATTTTGAAAGGTTATACAAATATAATGAACTTTTCCATAGGGCAATGGGAGGTGCCTCTTGTTTGGCCGTTATTGCCCAGAATTAGTTGTACAGATTAGGAACAAATGATAATAGTCCCCATTACAAGGACGCCGCAGCTAGTGATCAGATGCGGCCGGATGCCGGCGTCATTTCCGGCCTGCTGGAGCGCATATGCGTTCCGGCAATAGGATGGTTGCTGTGTGCGCTCCGGCCGCCGGAAGTGACGTAGGCGCCGCGCATCCATTTCCCCTCAGCCCTCCGATTCCTATTCCAGCGGCGGGGGGCGAGGAGGCAGCGCGACGCAGAGGAGGTAAATACACTGTACCTTTGTTGTGTTTATAACTGTATCTCATAGTGTTATAAAATGTTTTGTTTGACTGAAAATGTTTTTCTATGTGTTAGACTCTCGTGGATAAAGTGCAATTGACAGAGTCCTAGCAGACACTGAGGAAGCTTATGATAGCGAAACTACTCTGTCCTGCAAGGCTAAGTCCATCTCTGCTTTTAATTGCCTATATTGTAAAAACTCTGTAATTCACCAGAGAAATGGATTTAACCCTTTCGCTGCCAGCCTACCTGGAGTTTTTGTTACGCTTTGTTGCCAGACCATTTTTCACTATTTTGCACTATGCATGTTCAACTGTGATTTTTGAAGGGATTTCCAGGGATTTCCCAGAAAAATTGTATATTGTTTTTTTCAGCAGAGTCTGGGCTTTAACATGAAATGTCTTGTTTGTCATTTTTTAACTGTATTCTTAATATTTTGGGGTGAGTTATGTGCAAAAAAATAAATAAAAAAATCTATTTTTTACAATTTGTAGTGTTTTCTGTAATAAAAAATGCAAGTTTGTCAATATAATCTTATTGCGTGTGAAATCCCAATTTCTCCCGGTTACAGCGGTACCACATATGTATAGGTAGACACCCTTTCCTGCCCAGGAGACTCCCCCAAACTGAAACAGCGCTTTAGGGGATTTTCAGATCAAATACAGCTATGCTAAGCACTATGCGCACCTTGCAGTTTTTCAATAAAAACAGCCCTTTACATTTGAAATACCCCCCACAAACTATATATTCTCTGGAAGTACACACCTCAAGCTTTTTAGGCATACCAGGCTTGTTGATGTTGCCACAATTTTCTGGAAGTTCTCCCTCAATGTATTCTTTGGTTACACAAAACTTCCCTAAAAAAGGATAAAAAAGCAGAATCAAAGCCACATTTTTCTAAAGAAAACTATAAGCAAACAAGAAAAAACAGGTTAATCTAAAAAAGCAACATCCCCCGAACAGAACGATACCCAACATGAATAGCTACTGTCAAGGGAAGAGTTGCCAAACACCCCAAAGTAAAGCTTGGGGAGACGGTAATTTTGCTTGAAAATTTCAGCTCTGCAGACAAAGTGGCACCTTGCGCTTTTTCTACCAAAACAACCCTTTACATTTGGAATACCCGCCACAAACCATATATTTTCTGAAAGTACACATGATAAGCTTTCTAAGCATACCCAGCATGTTGTAGTGGGCCCATCTTTCTGGAAGTAATCCCTCAAAGAATTCGTTGGTCGCACAGGGTTTCCTTAAAAAATGTATAATAAAGCAGAATAAAAAATGAGTTTTTCTAAAATATCAATATGCAAACAAGAAAAAACAAGCTAAATCTGAAAGCGCAAAATATCCCGAGCAGAACGATACCCAACATGCATAGGTACTACTAACCCTTTTAACTGCCAGCCTACTTTAGGCTTTGTCACCCTCTCTTGACAGGTCATTTTTCACCATTTTGCGCTATGCTTAACTGTGATTTTTGCAGGAATTTCCAGGAAAATCATATATTTTTTTTTTGCGGCAGAGTTTAGGCTTTAACATGAAATGTCTTGTTTGTAATTTTTTTACTGTTTTTTTTTAATATTTTTGAGTAAATTAAACAAAACAAAATAAAATTTTTTTTTTAGAAAATTATCTCCTTTATTTCAAATAAAACATTTGTTTTATTAAAGAAAACCATATTGCATGTGAAAGCCCCATTTCTCCCGATTACAACGGTACCACATATGTATCGGTAGCCCCCTGTTACTGTTCAGAAGACCCCCCCAAACTGAAAAAACATTTTATAACATGTAAAAATAAAATACAACTACAATCCACACTATAAAGGGTTAAATCAAGAAAAAAAATCGGTGTGGGGTTCCCCTTCCTGGGGGGGGGGGGGAGGTAACCCCCATTTTTTTTATTTTAAGGGTTAAAAACCCTTAATAATTCCCATAAAAATGACATGGGGTCCCCCCTATCCGGCATAAGTAGCCCAGGGATCAGCTATGCAGGGATTGTAGAACAGGGCGCAGGGGCCAGCTTTGGTGGCCCCCCGCCCTGCCAAGTACAAGCCTGCACCGCCTAAATCAGCCCGGGCCCTTCTGCCCCCCCTGGGCTTCGGGGAGGCAGGTAATAGGGGGGCCGGGGTTAATGGCAAGTCACCCGCTAGCCGCAGGTCACTTGACAGCCCTCGAGCCTTGTGAACTGGTACAGGGGTCTCATGGACTCCTTACAAGTTCACAATGGGTTAAAGTGGACCAACACCCAGGGCTGATCGGCCCCGGAATCTATAAGATTCCTGGACCGTTCTATTCCCTCCCCCTGGGGCATCCAAAATCGGGATGCCCCCCTGTGTGAAACCCCCCGGAACACCTGCTACCACTTACTTGAATCCGGTCCTACGGCGCATGCGCGGGCCGCATCCCCGATATCCCTCTAGCAGGACGCGTGCCCAGGCCGACTATTTATGAATGGCCACCGCGGGCACGCTCCCTGTTAGAGGGAAGTGGGGGATGCGGCTGTCAGCGCGCTCAGAGCGGCTGAGCTTAGATGTCTCTTAGACGTCCATAACTCAGCCGCTCTGAGCGCGCTGATTGGAGGAGCGGCCGCGCATGCACCGTAGGACCCGGGTAAGGTGAGTTATTGTGGGTGATCGGGGGGGTTTTACGCAGCGGGGCATCCCCAATCGGGATGCCCCAGGGGAAAGGACCAATACCCAGGAAAGTCAAAATCCTGGGTGTTGATCCACTTAAAATGTAAAAAAAAAAAACACACCACACCACAAAATGCTGGAAGCATTTATTACCAGCTGGGTGACAGGACATAAGGGGTTAATTAAAAAAAAATTGGCATAGGGTCCCCCCTCCCAGGGTGGGGGACCCCTTTTTTTTTTGGAATTTTAAGGGTTAAAAACCCTTAAAAATCCCAAAAAAAAAATTACGTAGGGTCCCCCCTACCCAGCGTTACCGACCCGGGCCAGCTATGGGGGCTTGTAGAACAGGCCCACATAGCCATAGTGGCCCGGGCCCTTCTGCCCCCCCCTGGCCTTTGGGGAGGCAGGTAATGGGGGGCTGGGGGTTCATGGCAAGTCACCCGCTAGCCCGCAGGTGACTTGCCAGACCCAGAGCCTTGTGAGCTGGTACAGGGGTCTGATAGACCCCTTACCAGCTCACAAAGGGTTAACTGTAAAAAAAAAAAAAAACACACACACACAAAATGATTTTATTAAAAAAAAAAAATTTTTTTTACTGTACTTACCTCCGATTGCAAGCTCTTGTCCCTCGCCGCTCTGATGACAGATGCCGGTGATCGGCATCCAGAGAAGGAGAAGGCAGGAGATCAGAGGATCTCCTGCCACCTCCTTCCAGGTCGCCGATCACCGGCATCTGACAGCTGAGAACGCTGAAGCCGGTGATCGGGACCGGGATGACGTCATAGCCCCGCCCCCAAAAGGGGCGGGGCTTGACGGGAGACGGAACGGGGTGACGCCATAGCCCCGCCCCCAAGGGGGCGGGGCTTAGCGGCAAGATGGCGGCCGCCATCGGAAAGAAGAGAGGAGAGAGCCTCCCGGGCTCTCTCCTGAAGATCGGCAAGCCCTGGGGGGGGATCGGAGGCCCCCCAGGTGAAGAGGAGGGTCGACGGGAGCCAGCGCACATGCAGGTAGGTAAATGTCATTTTTTTTTTTTTTTTTTTTTTACAGGAAAGCCAGTGGCAGCTAAAACGGGGGGGGGGGCACCCTATTCCGGGCCCTCCCCTGCAGCCGGAGGAGGTCCCACGGACGATCGGAGCACACCATCTTAAAGGGGAGACCCGGCCGAATCAAACAAGGGGTCAGGTGAGTGTCTTTTTTTTTTTTTTGGCCAGTTAGCAGGGGGGAAAGCCAGGTACGTAAAATGTACGTAGCTGGCGTTTAATGACAGGAGAGGCAGCTACGTGAATTTTACGTAGCTGGCGTTTAAAGGGTTAATTAATTATGTGGCCTGTGCTTCGGCCGGAGCACAGACCTGATTTGTGTAATAGTAAATCGTCATATCAATAAATTTAAGAAATTTTTATATACAACATTATTGGATAGTTTTAATTAAGGCGTGGTCTGGAATTGATGAGCCCTGTTTCCACATTGTCTGGCTAGGGAGAGGGTCTACTATACCCTAGTCAGAAACTTATTTTTCACGAATGGAAAACTGCCTTTAATGTTAAAGCCGGGCATTATAAATACATGATAATTCCCGTTGGCTTATGTAATGCTCCTGAGGTCTTTCAGGACTTTGTTAACATGTCTTTCATGTCCCCCGACTTACATTTTATTTTACCTAGGGTAACAGTTTAATATATGTTTGTTTGCATAGGCTGAGCAGTGTGCCTTAAATTCCCCTTGTCCCTTTCAGGCTCCCTTAGTCTTGCTCTGATGCAAAGAAACTCCTCCCTTCTTCATCTCTCTTGTTGCCATTTCTGATCTGGCATCCAAGCAGTGCACACCTGCTGCTACACTTCTGCAGCTACAGTCTTTCACCTGTTGTTTCTGTATGGATTACACCACAAGTTTCCAGCTGTATTGAACATACGTGTCTGCTGTAACAAAATTTTGTACTGAAATAAAGCTTTTAAAACGTATCCACGTGATCTAACCAACAATTGAGTTAGCTATCTGCCAAGCCTTATGGAGTAAAGAAAACATCCATCACAGACACACACAAGGAACGTGGAGCTGTCTACAGGATTCCATTACTGCCATCTGGGTGAGTCAGAATAGACATTTTCATATTCTCTCATTCAGAACACTGTCATCATGTGAAAGCAGTGTTACAAAACTGAGAGAGAATAGTCTTTACACCAAATTTTCCAAGTGTATGTTCAAGGTCACCAAAGTTTCCTTCCTGTAGTGGGGCCAACCCAAAACTTTGAAAACCTTACAGAGGTTCCTTGGATTTGCTAATTTTTATAGGCTTTTCATTAAAGAGTTCTTGTCCATTGTTGCTCCACTAATGGACCTAACCTGTAAAGATGCCTTTCAGGAATAATGGCCCTCTCCAGCTGTGAAGGTCTTTTAAACCCTGAAGGAAGCCTTTAACACAGCTCCAATGTTAAGTCACCCCAGTGTAAGTTGTCCATTCATTGTCAAAGTCGATTCTTCCGAATTAGGCCTAGGGGATGTTCTCTCAGTATTCTGCCATTCCCGAAAGACTACATCCTTGCAAGTACTTCTTGCATAAATTCTGTTCAGCTGAACAGAATTAAGATGTGAGGAACTGTGAGTTGTTAGGTGTGAAGTTGTGAAGTATGAGAAGTGGAGGCACTGGTTGGAAGGTTCCTTACACCACATTACTGTGTACACTGACCATAAAAACCTTGCATACATTGCAACCACTAGTGATTACATTCATGCCAAGCTCGCTGGGTGCTCTTTATCTCCCAATTCAATTTTGTCATGAACTTTAAGCCAGGAGCTAAGAACACCAAGGCAGATGCATTGATATCACTGTAACTTCTCCAGCATCAAAATGAGCTTCCTTCCCAAGGCTGCATACTTGGCTCTTTTTCCAGTTTACCCTCATGTGTGAAACAGCACAAAAGAGGGACAACTGGAAAATAGCCTGCTTTAGATTTTTTTGTGAAGTAGCCACTAGAACAGATCCGGGCATTTTACGGCCCTTTGATAGGCTCTTACCGGCCCTGGCTGAGCTGGCCCGTAAGAGACGCAGCAGCAATGGTGCACACCAGCTCATTGCGTCTGGCGCGTTCTCCCTTCCTCAGAGGAAGGGAGAACGAGCCAGACCCGACAAGCCGAGCGGGCGATCGGCTGCTGCTTGACTTAAGTGACCGCCTTTGTACAGTGCGGGTGGCGGGAGGCGCCGACCCGCTGCGAAAAGGGACGGGCGGGCGCCTCCCACACTTTTATTAATTAAAAAAATATTACCCGCTTCCACCAACACCAGAACACATTTGAACTACTGAGAATGACCAGGTAACTGGTTGGTTGGCATGTGGGCAATCAAACCCCATTTTATGTAACAGATCTGGAGACAGTCAAGATTCATTCCAGTTCATTTCTGCCTCCTATTTATTTTAATGCAATTTGGGCATGGTCCAGCTTGACTTAAGCAGTGTGCTTCTCTATTATTTGTGGTAGTGTTGATATTGTAGACAGTAGCCTTGTATAGTACATGGCAGCTTCTGGGCAAGTTCACAGCTTCTGGGCAAGTTTAGCTGCATCCCCACTATCCCTCTAGCAGGGCGCGTGCCCGGCCAATTGGGAATGGCTGACGTGGGCACGCTCCTTGTTAGAGGGAAACGCGAGAAGCGTCCGTTAGCGCACTCGGAGCCGCTGAGCTTAGACGTCACTTAGACGCCCATAGCTCAGCGGTCCTCCACAATATTTTTAGTTTCTCATGTGGCCCCATGGAAAAAATAATCGCCCACCTCTGCACCAGAACAACGTCGTCCATATAAGGTAGGCCCAGGGCCGAATTTAGAATTGGAGCTGCCCTAGGCACTTTTTGGTCATGCGCCCCCCCAATTTTTACCACTGGGATTCTCACTATCCTGGAGTTGGGTCTGTTTAATTAGGGCATCCCAATTTGTGGTATGTGAAACCCCCCACATCACCCCAGAACCTTCCCACTGTTCCACAGTGCTTGTGCAGGCTCTTGCAGCACTTGAAGTGGACCATATCCCACCCTGGAGTCTATGCATCGCTCACTTTTCCCCTTGGCTGTGTGCGTCCCCGCCTGCTGCAACTAAATGGCTGTATATTCTCCACCCTGGCAATCCTATGGCAAACATGGGATTTGACTATGGGTTTTGCTCCATGCCCCAGGGGGATCCCAAATTGGGATGCTCCTCTGTGTGAAACCCCCCAGAACGTCTGGATAAACGCACCTCTTCCAGGTCCAATGGCGCATGCGCAGGCTCTCATCCAATGAGAGCCATTTGCAGTGACTGTGTAATTTGGCAAACAGCTCTGATAGACTTCAATGGGGAGCACAAGCAGTCGCATCCCCTGCAACAATCTATAGGGTCAAACATATCATATTATGGGTCACCTATATTGTGCTATATGTTTAGTAGGATCATATGATGAAACAGTAAATGCCAAAAAAGATTGCTTACTTGAATAGGCTCAGTGACTTTGTTCAGGGTAAACTCTCAAAATGGCAGCCTGGGGTGGTCCAAAATGTAATTATGTTCACCAGACAATAAATCCTCTCTTCCAATAGGGAAAACTGGGTTTCACAATGCTTCCAAAATCCCCCGATGGCCGTCACAGAGTCTCCCACACAATGTCCAGGCATGCACAGAGCAGATGTGGTCACCACCTGGGTGCCCTAAATACTCTGTTTGTGTCCCACGTGGGAAACAGCTCCGGCGCCGCAACCTGAAGTAGATGCCCGAAACCGGAAGTGAATACCCGGAACTGGAAGTGAAGGCCCGGGACCGGAAGTTACATATTTCCACCTTGTGGAGCACATGGCCGCTCCACATTTGGCGGGAAACCATGACAGGAAGTGACGTGGTCATCTCCGGCCAAAGGACAAAGATGGGAAGTGACATAACTAATCTCAGCTGGAACGTAAACATGCACTCCAGACGGCTCCCTTTGGCACCAGCCTCAAAAGGTGCAGTTGTCATCCGGGCCAGACCACAGCCTCTTCCAGGGTAACCACGGCAAACCAAACCCTGCCCCCGCCTCACGTAGGACAAACAACAAGGGGGGGGGGGGGGCCCGCTCCCCGACAACCACACCACACCAGGTTTTTATTTTCTGTCACCCCGGGCATCATCCACACCCCACATGGGGTATGGATTGCATAAAATCAGGGGCACATGTGTGGATGTGGGTCGGGGGCGGGTCCACCCCTCCAATGCCTGCCCCCTTTAAGAAAAGACCGATCATTAAGGAGCACCTTAACTCGAAACATTAAATACTTTAATTGTGTAATAATAATACAAAGAAAAATTACAAAGTACAAGGACATCATATTTTCAATATCAATATCAAGTGGATCCAAAATCTGGATCTATTAGGTGCCATTGGTCCATAAGAGGGACTGAGCCATGGTTTTATTACCCTCATCTACAAGGCTGACCATATTGTACTTTTCCTACCCTCTTTTTTGAATAACAAAGTAACCCCAAACTATGAAATGAATTCTTAAAAGAAAGAAAAAAGGGAGAGAAAAAAAATAAAAAAAACCTTACAAAAATGGCGAAAAACTAATGGTCTCATACAACCCTGGGGAAATGTGGGCCTTATATTTATTTATCCATCTCACTTCCCCCTGGAGAGTGATTTTCTCTACGTCACCTCCTCTCAGATTAGTATGTAAACGATCAAGTCCCTGAAACGTTAAACCTTTTGTATCCTTATTGTGATGTAAGGTAAAATTACGCCCCACAGGGGTCTTAACATTTCCTGTTTTGATATCATAACAATGCTCATAGATCCGTTTTTTTATTTTCGGTTAGTTTTCCCGATATAAAACACATTACAGGGACAGCTTAAGACATAAATTATATTTTCACTTTCACCGTTTATGAAGTGTTTAGGCTTTGCTGGTACGTGGCCCGGTACTTCAATCACTTTGCCTTCTTTAATATATCTACAAGAACTGCACCTCTTTTTGCATCTATAGGTCCCTACAGTTTTGCAACAACTCCCCTTCTTTTTATTGGAGTAATGACTATGCACTAGTTGGTCTTTAATGTTTCTAGCTCGTCTATATGCAAAGCTGGGTTTAGGTGGTAATATTGTTTTTAATTGATTGTCTCCAGTTAAAAGGTGCCAGTTCTGTTTGATAATATTTTTTATCCGGTATTGATGTTCAGTGTATGTCAGGGTAATCGATAAAGGGCGATTTCCTTTTCGTAGTTTGGGCTTATATAATAGTTCCAGACGTGATCTAGCCTTGGCTTTTTTGTATGCCCTATTTAGAATTTTCATACTGTTACCTCTGTCTAGTAATCTCGTTTTTATCCCATCAGCTGCCATTTGGAAATCTGAGTCCGTCGTGCAATTTCTGCGTGCCCGGACATATTCACCATGCGGTATACTATGTAATAAATGGTTAGGATGTGAGCTGGAAGTTCGCAAGATGGTATTTGCCGCTGTTGGCTTCCTTTAATAATTTGTGCAAAGTTGTCCTTCAGAGTCTATGTAGATCGTTAAATCCAAAAAGTTGATTTTTGTCAAACTAAATTCAAATGTGAATTTTAAATTGTAAACATTATGATTAAGGGCATCTACAAAATTTTTAAGTAGGGACTCAGATCCTGTCCACAAAAAGAACACATCATCGATATTCTTTTAAGTAGATTTATGGGTTAGGTAACCCATGTTCAAAATTAGTCTCTGATTATAACCACACTATGGTCTATTTAAAAATTATTGAGCTTTTATTCACATTTTACATATAAAAACACAAAAATACGTTCATGAGACTACACAAATTCATACATCAGGTTATACAAGTATTCTTGGCACTAAATTTACTTCTAGTAAGTATTTGTTCACCGTTGCTAAAGAAATACCTCACAGGTGGGCAGACATGTTTCGCCTTGTTGAATAGGCTTTATCAATGCCCCTTCACCTGGGTAGAAACATAGTACAGTGTGTAAGGCCAGATATGTTTACATGTACAACTCACTTGCAAGTCTCAATAATTTTATACATTTACACATTGTTGTATACATCATTTTTTGCACCTTATTGGATGAGCCGTATGCATATGTTCACATATACCTAGTTTGTGCTATGTTAAACAAACCAATCATAAATAGACAATAATATACCTCATTTAGAGTTTCCTTTCGCTTCTGTTGTCTTTTTTATCCAACTTATGGTTGTTCCTGGGAAAGGTCTGATCACCCTCTTTCATCATTGCGGCCATGCCAGAGACCATGTGATTTTTGCCTATGTATTGTACTGTTCCTTTAAGAGGGCTTTAATAGCTTTTCCTAGGTGGAATTTAAGGCTTGTCATTAGTTTTCATTACTTATTGTTTCTTTCTAAGCCTCTGTCTTATGTTGGCCTTACCTCTAATGGTTTATGCCTGTTCCATGAGGATATGCATATATGGTGTATTTTTTTGGTTATCCCTGTTCCACCACGTCACCGCAGGCCTCCACCCGCCGCTGGGTTATCCACCTGTCCTCTTTGAAGGAAAGGAGAGGTTGTATAGTCTCATGCTAGTAACTTTTCTGCCTCCTAATGAGGTATTGTATATGCTTCGTTCTTATAATAGTATCTCAAAACTCTAAGAGATACTATTATAAGAACGAAGCATATACAATACCTCATTAGGAGGCAGAAAAGTTACTAGCATGAGACTATACAACCTCTCCTTTCCTTCAAAGAGGACAGGTGGATAACCCAGCGGCGGGTGGAGGCCTGCGGTGACGTGGTGGAACAGGGATAACCAAAAAAATACACCATATATGCATATCCTCATGGAACAGGCATAAACCATTAGAGGTAAGGCCAACATAAGACAGAGGCTTAGAAAGAAACAATAAGTAATGAAAACTAATGACAAGCCTTAAATTCCACCTAGGAAAAGCTATTAAAGCCCTCTTAAAGGAACAGTACAATACATAGGCAAAAATCACATGGTCTCTGGCATGGCCGCAATGATGAAAGAGGGTGATCAGACCTTTCCCAGGAACAACCATAAGTTGGATAAAAAAGACAACAGAAGCGAAAGGAAACTCTAAATGAGGTATATTATTGTCTATTTATGATTGGTTTGTTTAACATAGCACAAACTAGGTATATGTGAACATATGCATACGGCTCATCCAATAAGGTGCAAAAAATGATGTATACAACAATGTGTAAATGTATAAAATTATTGAGACTTGCAAGTGAGTTGTACATGTAAACATATCTGGCCTTACACACTGTACTATGTTTCTACCCAGGTGAAGGGGCATTGATAAAGCCTATTCAACAAGGCGAAACATGTCTGCCCACCTGTGAGCTATTTCTTTAGCAACGGTGAACAAATACTTACTAGAAGTAAATTTAGTGCCAAGAATACTTGTATAACCTGATGTATGAATTTGTGTAGTCTCATGAACGTATTTTTGTGTTTTTATATGTAAAATGTGAATAAAAGCTCAATAATTTTTAAATAGACCATAGTGTGGTTATAATCAGAGACTAATTTTGAACATGGGTTACCTAACCCATAAATCTACTTAAAAGAATGTTATATATGTCTCGATTATGTACCCACATGGAGAGTTGATTAGATAGGGGGTATAAGGGTCGTACAATTTGGGAAGCTCATAATGAGCAACCCTAGAATGAAAAATACATCATCGATATACCTGTGCCACGTGAGAACGTGGCACAGGTACATCGAGAGGTCATCCTCACCCCACAATCCCCTCTCCCAACGGCCCAGATACAAGTTAGGGTATGTCCCCATCGCTGTACCTTGTATCTACTGGTATAATTGGCCGTTGAAGAGAAAGAGATTGTGGGTGAAGATGAATTCCAAGAGTTTCAACAGGAATGTGTTCAAATTGTGTTGTTCTACATCTAACTCGTTAAGGAAACAATGTACCGCCAAGAGTCCCTTTTCATGTGGAATGCTCGAGTATAATGCCTTCACATCCAGGCCCACCAGGAAGGTCCCCAGGGCCACACTCAGCCCATCCAGGATGCGGAGAAGATGACCCGTGTCCTTTAAATATGATGGTAATTGATGGACCAACGATTGCAAGTGGTGGTCAACAAAACGACTGGCCCTGTCTGTGAAAGACCCCATGCCCGATATGATTGGTCCGCCCAGGGAGGAGCGACCACGGATTTATGCCCCTTGGGCAGGGCATAAAAGGTAGGTGTAATCGGGCAGGGGGTCTCCAGAAAGGCGCCAGTCGTCCCGCCGACCACCCCCGCAGTCACCGCATCCCGGATGAGCGAGTGATACTCCCCAAAGGCCTCCCTGAGCCTGGACATGGAGGCTCTGGCATACCAATTTTTATTCTCCAATATCCTATTGCACATACATTCATACTGATCATTACTCATGACAATCACATTACCTCCTTTGTCGGCAGGTTTTATTGTTACATTACAGTCTGCTTACAGCTGTTCTAGAGCGGACTGCAAATCCTTTGACAGATTTGACTCTTTGCTGGTTTTAATTTTTTCTATTTCTGAGGTTACCACGTCTACAAAGGTGGCCAAGCGGGGACAAGAAGTTAAAGTAGGATAAAAAGTGGAGGGTTTTTTAAAATACAGTTTTTTTTGAGTTATCATGGGAGAAATCCCAGTCGCTTCTTCTCCTAATTCCATTATATCCCTCTCTATTTGTGCCTGTGATGGACTAGCACTAATTACAGTATCCTCCTCTTTGTTACTAAACATCTGCTTGCACAGAACTTTTCGAGTGAAGAGGTGAAGATCTTTCACTACTTCAAAAGTATCGGTTTTTCGAGTGGGGCAAAAATTTAACCCTAGCATCAGGACTTCCTCCTGTGCTGTCGATAAAGTTACATTGGATAAGTTAATAATTTTGACCTCTTTTTGTTTCATATTATCCGTAGTGGGATGCTGCTCTACGGTATTACCAGCTTCACCTAGTTCCGCGCAAACAGGAATAATTTGAGGAGATCCTATCTTACGATTTTTTATATGCCTTCTAAGATTTCTTCGCCTGTTCCGGTATTTTCTAAAAAAGGCTCCTGACCTCGACTTTGCCGATATAAAAAACAAAGGATGTTGTTGTGAAACTTCTATGTATATTTTTCCCTTATCCTCCCCCTTTTTTTTTTCTCTTCTTCCGGTTTTTTATTGTCCAAAATTTTCCCCTCATAGGATGTTGAATAACTCACAAGTACAATGATGAGTGCAAGTTAATGGCGCTGAGGAAGCCAAATGGAGGCAAAACTAATACGCCAGTACCGCTAGTACTCAATTTTGTGGAAATTTACTGTATTGTAGCAATGGAATATATGTGAATGGTGTGTTTTGTACTTTTTATACTGTTTATGAAGTTGTCTGTACTTTCTGGAGGAATATTATATTCCCATGATTGCACTTTAAAAATAAAACGTCAAAAGACATTTTTTAACCAGACTATAGGACTTGTTGTATATATGTAGCGAGGTCATAGTCCCTTAGGCTGTTGTATGTTGTTTTGGGAGTGCCTACACCCAATATTTTTTGGTTACTCATCTGGAGAAAGGTAAGCCAATACTGGAGATCTGGTTTCATACTGCGGAGAATCCCAGTTCAGGATGCCCTCGGGGAAGGCCAGCAGCTCTGGGTTTTATTCTGCTTTAATGATAGTCCCAAGAGCTCAATAAAGTGCTGAATTTAAAGATTGTGCAAACAAAGCCATATCATGTTCTAAAATTAAATTATCAGACATTGACACAATTTTATAATCCACATTTAATAAAGATATTGTTCTCCAATTCTGAACATCACGCTTCTCACCCTTTTTATAACTCAAGGATATGACCTTTCATTGAGTCAGACAATTTCCATTCCACAAAAACCTTAGACATCACCTCAAACATCACATTTTTAATATGATCCCAGAAAGCCGTAAAAAAATTGACAGGTAACCCATCATTCCCGGGTGTTTTATAATTTGGCATTGTCTTAATTGTTTCTTCAGCTTCCTCAATAGTCACAGGATCCGGCAAAACCTTAACTTCTTCATCACTTAAATTAGATTGCACAATATTAGCATACTCCTCTACAATTCTTGATAAAAATTCCAGATAAAATACCTCATATTTCCCCCCTCCACTTCACCCTCCAGTGTGAGTGAGAGTAAGAGTTAAAATCATCCTGACGGCTAAGAGATTTCTTAAAAGAATATCAAGTGTTTCAAAAAGCTTACTTTTGAATTAAAGATCAATTTCTCCCTATTACACTGCACCAACCTCAATTTCTTCTCCACTTTTCTGCCAAGATAGTCAAGCTTATAGAGCATCTGAATGCGAGAGTTAATTAACATAATATATTCTTTTTTCTCCTGTATCGCCCTCTCTTTCTTAATGAAATATGCGACTTTTTAAACCAATCCCACTAAGTAAAAACATGATCAAATTTACATCGCGCTAAAATCCATTTCTCATATCGAAACTTGAAGGCATTGGATGTCACAATTCTTCTTCTCCAATTGTCTTTTGCTAAACCATCTAAAATACCATCTTGCTAAACCATCTAAAATAGCTCTTCTCATAATTGGTGTGCTAATACCCCATACATTGATGGAAATTGTAAAAGAATTGTATTGGAAAGACAATAACATATTGCATAAAGTAAGTATCTTACTCCAAAAACCCAACATGGTCTAGCTAACCCTTGAGTCAATTAATTGATCTTCCTGCCTGACTTGTCCTCAATGACTCTCCACCTGGAGAATCAACGGACTGATTTTAGATCAACCTTAAACTGTAAAGGTAGTGTTGAAGTGGCCTTGTGAAGGGCAATAAGTTGGGACACAGTATGCTGATAATGCTCCTCAGACCAGCCACCTCCCCCCTGTCCTGGAATAGGCAGGCCAACAGATACCTCACCATCAGACATATCACTACTTGACACACAAACATCGTCCATTACATTCACAGATCTCAGTTCTCAGAAGGATCAGATAACCCAGATAAGGCTCTTTTTTCTTATTTCAGGATCCGAAACCAAAGACCCTGAGCCCCAGCTGGATTATCCAAAGAAAACAACGGTCCAGAAGTCCCATGGATCTCCTCCCCCTCCCCATCCTCCAAACAAGGCATCTCCTCGGAAATGTCGATAAGTTCTCCCACAGGTATGACTACTTGACCAACAGCTCCAGCTCATGACACCACTCCCACATTCAGCCCATCCTCTGATGCTCACTTCATCCTCTTTGCAGCTTTAATTTTGGCTCCCAACTTACATTTTTCCACCAAAGCGGGTAAACTGGCTTTATCAACAGCAGCACTGGCCAAGCTTGAGGCTTGGCCCTCCATCTCTGTTGCTTAGCCCGGGCTTATCCGCAGTAACCCATGGACCACTCCCAGACAGGAGCCAGACCTGGGACGTCCCCCAGCAACTGAAGCATAGGTAGGTTTCTCCGTCTTGATCATTTCTCTCATGTCTATTTCTTCAGCTGCTCTGCAGTTATGGACCACGTGATCAGGCTGTCAGCAAATGTCACACCTTCTCGGGTTGGTACAGTTCCTGATTTTATGGCTTCTATCTCCACAGTTCTACAACAAAGACCCATTGTACAGTTCTCATGGACATGTCCTAATTTGCAACCAACAGTAGGAGGGTTGGTTCCTATAAAACAAGCAACCCCTGTCCCCACGAATAGAAAACACAGCAGGGGGAACTTAACTCCTCCAATACCTTCATGATCAAATCTCCAACTGACAAAATGTCCACTAAGTGGCCCGGGCCCTTCTGCCCCCCCCTGGCCGTTGGGGAGGCAGGTAATGGGGGGCTGGGGGTTATGGCAAGTCTCATGGACCCCTTACCAGTTCACAAATAGTTAAAAGTAAAAAAAGACACAGACACAAAATATTTTATTATTCTTTTTTTTTACTTATACTTACCTCCCATCCAGTGTCCCGCGCCGCTGCAGATGACACTTGTCGGTAGTGATCGGAGCAGGGAGGGTGGGAGACAGAGAGATCAGAGCCTCCCTGCCTGCCATCCTCCCTGCTCCGATCGCTACCGACAAGTGACAGTCGGAGCCCGGGTGCCGGCATAGAGGGGCGGGATGACGTCATCCCGCTCCTCCCACAAGTGGGCGGAGCTAGAGACGGGGCCAGCGCCGGACGAAGAGGACGGTGAGGGCCCGTTGCTGGGTCCTGACTCCTCACCCGAAGAGTGGTAAGTCCAGGGGGGGATCGGAGCCCTCCCTGGGGAAGAGAAGACCCGGGGAGAGCAATCGGGATGCGAGGTGAGTTTGTGTCATTATTATTTTTATTTTTTTTTCTTTCAAATGGCGCAGGGGGGGGCCTATTCCGGGCCCCCTCCTGAAGATCAGAGGCCCGGGGGCGAAAATCAAGTTGCCCTTTCAGGGGGTCAGATAAGTCTGTATCTTTTTTACTTTTTTTTTTTTTTATGGGGCTCTAAAGTCAGCTACGTGAGTCTCATGTAGCTGGCACTTAACGGTTGAAGAGGCAACTATGTGAGACTCACGTAGCTGGCACTAGAAGAGTTAAACAATAATGTTGCTTAGAATGTGTAATTAATGATACTATTTTGTTATTCTTTCAGGGGATTCTGGATATCCGCTGATGCCGTGGCTTCTGACGCCCTTTCTTCGCCCGCAGAATGCGGCCCGGGAAACCTATAATCGGGCCCACCGCAAGACACGAGCAGTAGTGGAGAGGGCCTTCAGCCTGTTGAAGTCGGGGTTTCACTGTTTGGACCATACGGGGGGGGGGGCACTGCAGTATGACTTCAACAAGGTTATAACATTTATTTTAGCATGCTGCGTGCTCCATAATTTTGCCCCGAGGCAGCATGTCCCCCATTATGTGGATATGCCCCCCTCTCCACACAGGCAGGAACCTGATGAATTTTATGATGGCACCCCGAGTGCTTCTTGGCAATCCATCCGTGCCCAACTTATTTTCTTAAGATTGGTCTATTTTGTTATTGTTTTTGTGTTATTTGTATATTTGTTGGCTATGTGAAGGCCTTTTCTTTGGTTTAATAATTTTGTAATGAGTTATTTACAAAACAATTTACACCTGATTTGAGCGTAATGCAGTTTATTTTCTCATGTTTGTCATGACAAACCTTGATTAATGTAAAAAGCCCACAAACATAAATGCATCAACTTAGCCCAGAACAGATAAAGTCCCATTCCATACATTTTCAGTAAATATGTAACATTTTATTGGAAGGGCACTTGCAGACTCCATGGACATCCGTACGTAAGTATACATTGGACCAGACTCCTGGCCCATAACAATTGTCCACATCCAGGAGTTCTAAGCTAACTTACTCCAGGCCGAAGGTTCCCCGCCCACCAACATCAAGATCCATAGGGAGTACGACTTTCAAAGGGGAATAGTAGGGCAGGAACACATAGGGCCACATACACACCCTCTCCTGCTTGTGCCACATTTCATCAGTGCAATGTTGCAAGGCCGGAGTCATCTGCAAACTCTAGGGCTGCAACTTATTTTTCCAGCCTATGACAGGCAGCCCCCATGCCAGTCTAGTCCAATCTTTTCCATGGCCAAATGGTGATGTTCTTCAGCCAAGAATGTCCCCCAATATTGCCAACAAACAGGATGAGTCAGCCAGCATTTCCTTAGACGTGGGGGCTTGAGCGGGCGCTTGACTGAGGCTTAAACTCATGCATTGGCTAGTGGGGTATCTGAGCACTATAATGAGCATTATGGGCGAAATCAAAAAGAAACCAGCAAAGGCATAAACCACCAAATCTTGGTTGCGCTCACCACACAGGTAAATAGGGTTGGGATGGCGAGGAAATATGTTGAGCAGATCCAGGTCAAATTCTTAATATTGTTGATGGCCATAATAATGTTGGGGTTGGCCTTGGAGCTAGCCCAATACCTGGGCATGTGTGGCATTCATAATTTGCCACTGCTCCAGCATCTGTCTGTTGCTAGTGCGAAATTCATCTAGCATGGCGATGAAGTTGTTATTTAAGGTGGCCATTTGTTCTGCCATCTGTCTGTTGCTAGTGCGAAATTCATTTAGCATGGGGGTGAAGTTGTTATTTAAGGTGGCCATTTGTTCTGCCATCTGGCTGTTGCTCGTCCTAAATTCTGTCAGCATGGTGGTGACGTTATTATTGAAGGTCTCTAATTGTGCAGTAATCTGTTCTGTGGTTCTTTGAGTCACCTGTCTAAAGTAACGGCTGTCATGGTGCCATGCTGACTCCAGGATCGTCATGCGCCTCCCCTGGGAAACTGGTCGACGTTGCTGACGTCTTCCAATTCCCCGGGTTTAGCGCCTGCAGATGCTGGAGGTCTAGGCCGAGCAACAGTACCAGATGTACTAGGCAAAACATCTGCAGCAGAGCTAGCACTGGGGACTGTAGGCTCAGGCTCAGCCTGCTGGCCACGATGGGCTGGCAGCATGCGTCCAGCTTCACTCTGCTGCAGAGGATTTGCTGCAGTAGGATGCTAGGGCAGTGGCAGATTATGCTCCAGGGGGGTAATTGCCGAAGGTCCAATCCGGCTGGCATCCTCCTCCTCCATATGCTGTATAACATCCATTAGTGGTGGAGTCTGTTGGGACATGTGAAAAATGTGTCAGCTTTTTAAAAAAATATATTTGTGAACAATTAGTCATGTTCATTCACATGCATCACCATTTAAAGCACAGTACACTTAACCTATCTAGCTGGCCCTGCATCCTAGGCAGCAGGGAAGATAGATGGCGTGGTCAAACTGGAGGAGGCTTGATGCTGAGCTGGGGTTAAAAAGAAAAGGGACGTAATCACAAAAATATCTCTTGATGAGCCTGATGAGTATATATGCTTTAGAACACACGGGGCAAAGCAGGAATCACAACCCCCCCAAGTGGACCTTCCCAATGAATCTGAGTCTATCTTATATGTTTGACTCACCCTGTACCTACAGATTGGTCACCTTTAAAAAGACAAACATGCATGTACTGCATGTTAGGAGGCTTTACACATCCAAAATGGTGCCTTAGGGGCCAACAGTCACTTTGCAAATAGCATTTGCCTTATGACTGTGCTGCTGTGCATTCTTGGAATGATGACCTTTCCCTGACCCCAGCTCAACTTTGTCTGACCAAAGCACAGCTAGAACCACAGTGATAGAAAGAATAAGAAGTAAGTGATCACAAATTGTCAAAATATTAACATCAGATTCAGTGGTTTGGTAAGCTAAATTGATTGTTATTTTCTATAAATCATGGTGAAGGTCGTGTATAGACTGAAAACCTTTCTAACGACCATGAACTACTGCACCCTGGGAGAGTGTCCATCATTAACCCCATTTCTCACCCATTCAACACCCGCCTACAACAGTAACCTCCCCTCAAACACACTCCCTAGGGGCCTGTGTTGATATCTGCGTGTGAGCCTCATTTAAAATGTTTCCAATAACTCTCATTAAAACAATCATTACTAACCTGCAGAAATCTCCTGGGTGTCCGTGTCCCATGTGCCAGAGATCCCCTGTAATGCTGTGGGGTGGATCAAAGCCAGGACCATTTCCTCTGCTCTGGTGTATTGCAATTTTGTGGGGAATCCTCGGGCTGTTTACAACCTGAAAAGTTTAAACCAAGCACCCAAAAACATGAGATCTGATAAGAAATGGGCACACCACCAAGCTGGTATAAAATGTATTCAATCAATTTTATTATACTGTGTCACCAGCATAAAAACACAAATAAACATACAATCACAAGACAATTTAAAAACTAACAAATGACATCCGGGTGTTATATCAATATCATCACAAGGAATAATCAATAATAATCAGAAAAATCTATATATGTATCTTATGGTGTAAACAGAATATGGCGGAGTAAGAATTTCTATGTAGGTCTCAATGCATCAAAGTAACTCCCCAGAAAAGTTTCTGTCCCTTTAAGTCGGGAGCAGTGTTTAAAAAAAGCAATAATAAATACCCAAAAGACTCATAATAAAGTGCTGAAACCTATATATCCAAATCCACATATGTATAAAGTTATACCACAAAATAGTGTTAATGGTCATCAGACCATTCCCTTTCCAGGATTCCATCCAGGAGATAAAGTGCTGAGTGCAAACGTACAAATAAATACAAATAAAAATAAATAACACATACAAAATCTTATAATATACAATCATAAAATAATAATATCAAACCAACCCAAGTGAATCAATCAGAAATATGATTAATATAAGAACAGGGGTATCAGCATACAGGCACTTCAAGAGTAAGGACTAGCTAATTGATTGAATACATTTTATACCAGCTTGGTGGTGTGCCCATTTCTTATCAGATCCCATGTTTTTGGGTGCTTGGTTTGAATTCTTAGGTTTGGGATTTGAGGTGCACCCACCGTGGAAGTTTATGAATTTGTGGTGCCCTTACAGTCTTTCTCTTTCCTGCAACCTGAAAAGAAGACAATAAACATTCTTTTTCATTGTGGTCACTACACCAAGCAGCAAAATGCAAACATCAAATATGTACCCGTGATTCCGGGGTTTGTTCTGCTTCTTCCTTACTGCATATTTGAGGTCAGATATTTTTTTTGCTGGATCTGCTCAACATCTTTCCTCTCGTCCCCCGCTGCATTCACCTGTCTGGTGAGGTCTTCCCAGATTTGGTTTTTGTGCACTTTGTGCACTTTGCTAGTAGCTTTTGAATTGCGCCCATATAGCTCATCAAAATGCACTGTTAGCTCACTTACCAAGGCGAGTGTTTGTGCCTCACCAAAGCACCCACTCAAGTGCCCTCGCCGCAAGGTTCTGCCTAATGTTTGATGTTCTGGCTCTTCTCTGGTTGTGGACAATTCAGGGGACATTCTTGCCTGAGTGTGTGGGGAAGAATAGGGCGCCACATGGCTCGAAAAATATGGACAGGGGCTCATTGGCTGGCTGGCCTCAGAACTTGCAGCCGTGGATGTGGCATAGGACTTGCTTGTTTCAACGTGTTCTGGTGGCAAATGTGGGTGAGCAGGAGAGGTTGTGCTTGGGGGGCTCGGGCTTCTCGGCCTCTGCTTCCTTTTCCCCTTGGAAGTCGTGCTCCCTTGCACTTTCAATGTGGTTGGCCGGGGAGTCTTCTTCCTGGAGGAAGTTTCTTTACTTTTCCTGGTGCTGGCAGATTTGGATGGGCCAGGAGTTGTGGCCAATGTAGCCTTGTGGTGGCCACTTTTGCTCCGCGTTTCCGGCACCTTTGAACTTGATTTGCTCGGTCTTGAGGATGTGTCCTCATGGCGCTCCGCCCTTTTTGTCTTGCGCTCCTTGGCTGGTGTTTGTTTGCTGCTACTTTTCTTTGGTGCCATGATGACATTCACAAAGAGAATGAGCTGTATGACCATTACCCTTTAAATACTAATGAGTATGACGCGTACGCGTGCGTCTGGCCCTGTGCATCCCGGAAACCGCTGGGGCACTACCTATCTGCTGCGGACTAGAAGGAAGATGGCGCCCACGATCTTCACCCACCAAAAACAAGTTTTGGTCGAATCCTAGAGGTTCAGGTTCGGCAAGGTCGACTGAACTTTGAACAAAAGTACAGTTCGGGTACCAGTCCTTGACCCTAACGCAAAGCTGGTGGGGAACCAAATTTTGCGGGGTGATTCTGTCTCTGGGAGCCTGGAGCTTGGGAACCTGAACTTGCAACCCGAACTTCGCCCAAAGCTAACCTTCAGTCACATGCATTTACATGTGTGGTGGGTAATGTATATGAAAATGTGGGTGGTGTTAAGGTTGTAAAAGAATGGGAAACAGCTAGTGATAAAGTGGACCAAAACTGGAGCTAGAGTCTAAAAGATTCTAGGTAATTTTAAATACTCATCCACCAATTTGGGATGTTGTATGAAACCCCGCCAGTCACCCGTTATACATACCTCACCAGTGATCCCATGCTGCTGGCAGGTGTTGACATCTCCTGTATCCCTCTAGAGTTGTGCACGGCTGGCCAGCCGTGACTGAATGGCTGCCACAGCCATGCATAGCCATAGGGGTATTCAGGGAATGCCAATAAATTTAGCTTTTTATCCAGTCATTTATTTGATTGGGGGAGTATGCACCACTGGATTGCTGGCAAGGTATGTATAATGGTCTAAACGTGAGAATTCACATTGGTTTTCCTCATTTCGGTTGCTTCAGGGGTCAGGATAGAGGAAAAGCATGAGTTTTGGGCCACTTTCAGTACCCATTAAATTTGTGAAGGGGAGTCTGAGAAAACCTAAATAGAAGGAGGAAGAAAAGAGGAAACCAGCAGTGAGTGAACAAGATTGAAGAAAAATGCTAAAGCCAGAGCAGAAACTAGAGCCTCAATATGGAAACTGCCGATGGGCCATATAACTAGTACCTGTAGAGGTCCTGGAACTGTGCTACAGTATGTCAAGCTGGAAGTGTAAAGGGACAGAATGAATCTGGTGTGTCAGCTGTGGCAAGTGTTACTACTGCTGTGAAGCAACCAACAGTATTGCTGTGAAGTGACCGACTATACTGCTGAACAAGTGTTGGGACCTGTGGACAAGCTTTTAAAGTGGAAATGCTTGAGAAGGTTCCACTGATGCTTAACCCTTGCATAGGACAATCCCTGTCCCACACTTGTGTCACAAGATCCCTTTGGGCTTCACCATAGAGCCATGTAGACAAGGGCAACACGCAAATATAGTAGTATGTAGTATTCTGTAAATATAGTCAGCTTGAGATTAGTCACACATACATCACATTCACTAGCTGCCTTCAGTGCCAGAAAACCCAGTCCAATGCCATCCAGCTGGGAAGATAAAGTCTGGTTTCCTGTCTGCAATGACGAAACAGGAAGTGCAAACAGAGAAATTTTGGGGGACCCATAAGCATCTCAAAATGCTGCCAATAGAAAAGTGAAATAAATTATTTGACAGAAGTATACAACCAATTCAACATAAAGCTGTATTGCAGTCATTGACAGTTCCTAATGTGCAATCCTTGCTAGCAGATGTGCTGACTTTACTTGGTAATCACAGAGGACATCAATAATAACTGGAGAAGTGTCAGCTTCCTGAGACACCACAGAAAACTTCTCCCAGTTTCTGTGATGTGAAGTGATGAATATAAAGACATGGCTTTATCTGTCAAATGCAGCTAAGTTAACAGACTTGACTTGACAACAAAGCATCTTGTCAAAGCGAAAGAGATTTCACATTATGTACAGTGGCTTAGTCTACATTTCCACTATGTTATAGAATATGGAAGCAAAACTACAAGGCTTTGTACCTACCTTACAAGCATTTTAATTGCAGCCCATTTCATAGTAACCTCTCCAAAACACATTCTTTCTATTAGAAGAAGGTGGCTTGTTCGTTGCCTCATTATCTCATACCTTATCTACTGCAACATCCTTTACTCTGATCCTCCACTAATAATACTTTCACCCTCCCTTATAATGAATGTTTATGTAAAAGGCGTCCATTAAAATGACACTGGTACTTAAAAATTCAGCTAATATTTTTTTTTTTCCGATGTCAAGTAGTTTTAAGCCGTTCCTTCTGGACCAGAGGTTTCAGGGAGCATTAAAACAAAACTTCTTTAGATTAATTGACATTCATTTTTGAAAATATTCTTAGATTTTAAATTATGGGCCGTTAGCCAGTTTTTATAATTTGTGTTAACTTATTTGTATGAGGTAGAACTGGCTCCAGGTCTAAGGTTCCAAGTGGATCATTTTGTGTGAATGCTTAAAGAGGAACAAAACCCTGAAATGTCCCAAGGGCATGGGGCATGCAGGGAATGCGGTAGCTCCACCGCCCCATTGTAGAGCCACCTGCCAAATGCCAGCAGGTGGCTCTCATTGGTGCATGCGCTGTTGGAGCGTGGAATAGGGGTGATTCGGGATGCCCCAGGGAAAAGCTAGGGGCCGGCCTTGGAATCTTTTACATCCCAAGTTGGGCCACTGCTGGATTTTGTTCCGCTTTAACTTTCATCTTTTTCATGAGGCTAAGTTCACACCTGTCTGGATATGTTTCTGGGTTTTGCAGGTCTGCAGAACAAGTCATGTAATGTATCCTCAATGACCCATTTAACTATGCAATGCTGCAGTATGTTCCAACTGCACTGTATCAAAACAGAAAAGGTGTGAAGAGGGCAATAGAGAAGACATTACATGACTTTCTCTGCAGATCTGCAGAACGAGGTGGCAGCCACTCAGACCAATTTATAACTAGGAAGGAGCATGATGTGACTGGTTGCTGGATAACAGGATTGATTGCAGAGGCTTCTTTCAATTTTGTCTATTGTATATTGTAATTGTAATTGCTCTGCTTACATTATAAATTGGTGTGAGGGTCTGCCTCCTCTCTGTATCTGTATCTCTGTACAAGCGGGGGGGGGGGGGGGTGCTGTAGGGTCCCTCTTAACGGGCTGTCAGAGGGCCGGAAATATTGGCAGCAGCCGAAACACACACACAATATATATATATATATATATATATATATATATATATATATATATACCTGTATATATATATATATGTATATATAATTTTTTTTTCCATCTAAGCAAAACCAGCCCTGGCACCAGCTATGTGGGCTGGTAGACCAAGGCACAGGGCAGAGTGCCGGCCCCTGGCCCTGAAGGCTACTAGCCCACTTAGCCCTCACAGGCCGCAGGCTCTTCTACCCTCCCCTGGGCTTTGGAGTGGGGGCAGGTAATGGGCCGTGGGTTATCTCCATCGGTTGCTACTGGCAACTGTACATCAAGTCTGTAAACCAAGATCTACAAGAAGAGAGAAGTGAGTCCTCTACACACATAACACTGCTGATATGGCCACTGCTTGGGTATGGGAGCTCATTCAACCTTACACATGCCCTGCAGCAGTGTTCTGTGTATGAAAGGATGTCCTGCAGAGCATTAATGTGTCTGCTGATTCTACCTGCGATCACTAGAACCCTGGAAAAAGGTGAGTATAGAGAGTGGTCCCCAGCTTGTCAGTATCAATTCCCATTACATAGAAACCCAAATCAGATGCCGCCTAGGGAATAATGACAGTAGTCTATTTAGACCCACTTTAAGCAAAGGAGATTTTTTGGTATTGTAGCAACAAAGAGTAAATACATGGTTACACATAGATTGGAAGAAAAAGTGAGGAATCCAAAAGAACTAAGGGATATAATTGTAGGTAGCCATGATCCGGACTACTGCGGTAGTTGACCTGGTCTGAAGAAGTGGGGGGTGAAAGTTCCTGGCAGGAATATGGAAAGGGGATATACTGTATACGGGCAGGACACAAGAAAGAGGTAATAATAAAGTGAAGGTCTAAGGCTCACCGGTTAGCAAGTCCAGTTCATTGAATAAAGCCATATATTTACCACTAGCTTCACCTATAGACAAGCACCCGTTTGCCAGGACACAAGCCGGCCTCGCCAGACAGGATAGTCCCCCAGACTTAATATAACGTGATATTAAGAGCGGCACTTGCAGGTGAGTTAGTGCTCAGAGGGGTACACAGGATGTCACATGTAGCAGAAGGCATACATGGGAGATTGATCCAATCTGGCAGCAAAGCAGAGATATATATAATGAATGCAGAGTCAGAATGGAGGCTGAAGGTCATACACGGGTGCAAGGGTCGTGGTACCAACGGAGCTGGCAGAGATGAGGTCAGGGAGCCAAAGTTCACAGTTTGAAGGTCACAATGAAGGTTTCAGACAGGGCAATGTCAGTCTGGGCCATACATGAGAGAGTAAACAAAGGAGGGGCGACGCCACTCAGACCAATTTATAACTAACCTGGGAGGTGCAGGTGAGCAGGGCAATTAGGATACACATGTCTTAAAGGGGCCACAGCACTCAACCCTGTTAGCTTGCAGCCAAACCTATAATCTGTCTCTAAATCTGGTTAAAAACAGAGGACTCGGTCCACACACACCAGGGTTAAGTGCTAACAGGGTTGAATGCTGTGGCCCCTTTAAGACTTGTGCATACACGAGGGAGTAACAGCAACACTATCTCATAACACCCACAGCTACGGCTTTCACAGGCAATGCATGCTGGGAGAGGCCTGGTTCTGTGTGGCCACTGCCCATTAAGAACTAGAGGCCATAGTCAGCCCACTAACTTAAACCCCTGGCGAAATCTCTTTGAAAATGCCGGCCTGCAATTATAAGCAAGGCACAGCCATAGTCTATTCCAAGGAGGCTGTACGTCTAGAGCTATCCCCGGGATACACGAGATACAGACAGCCAGAGCACACAAAGCAGGTGATTAACCAGTGTGAGGAGAATCTGAAATCCCGACAGCAGGGAGGAAAGGGTTCAGAGGGGTTCTTTAGTTTAATATGTTATAAATAATTCTGATATGCAATTTTTGAGGTGACTGGTGGTGGTTAGAACTTCTGGGGACAAATGAATAGTGGTTGGGAGCATTTTTTTCATTTTTTTTCATTTTATTGCATTTTAAACCTGTCACCAACGAAAGATAATGGTGGAGGGTCACAGGAGAGCCCAAATGATTTAAGGAAGATCCGGCAGGGGATCTTAAATATCTTGAACACAGCGGGACGGGAGGAAGATGGCGCCCAAAGAGGGACAGAAGAAAAAATATGGGGACCGGGACCGGTAAATAGTGAAATGTAAAATATTAAATGTATTTTTTGTGGTGTTTTTTGTTACATTTTTGTTACACTTAGAGTGAATCGTTAAGGGGTCCTGGGGGTTCAGAGGGTTGCTGGTTTACCAGCTCTTATGCCTGTTGCTTGGATTAGTTGGCTCATGAAAGGGGGAACACACTTTTTAAATATTTTTATATACATAGTAAAAAAGTAAAAGAAAAGCCATGCTAACTGTTGTGGCATGACTTTTATCAATGGAAAAAGCATGTCAGTTTAAGCATTTCCTGCTAGCTTTGAGAAGGAGAGGACTGTCGGCACACAGAAACCCGATCTCACATAAAAGACCCTGTGAAACATGGAACGATTTTAGGGCGATTTTTCACACCATATGACTAGCAGCAGCATCCTTTTTACTCATGTAGCTACAAAATAAAAACAGCAGAGGAGCAAAAGTTTGTCCCACATCAGGGTTCTACATAAATATCCAGAGGCAGACCACTCAAAGTGACCCTATACCCAAAAAGGTTTCTTATTTAGTCACCTTCTATCACCAGCCAGTGTCCCAAGTACAGCCTGTGGTTCTCTTTTTTTCTAAAGCCTGTAAGGGGTAAAGTCATTTCCCCTTTAGGTCCCCTGCAGGTTCTTCATTAGTATGGGATATTTAGATGGAGGTGTAGTTACTTGCAGTGGAAAGTAGATGGCGCTGTTGGTTAAGAATTTTGTGCTATACAATGGGAAGCTGGAACAGGCTTATTTGTAAGGTGTACTCATTTCTATAAGGTTCTGTTTAATAGTTTGACCCAAAGGCTCAAAGACCTGGGCCGCCTTTGTTAGGGGCTTGTTCGGTTGCATCTGAATCTAGGGAGTCATTATCTGGTTTCAAAGGAAGAAACCACTATGCGTACAGGGGGATTGGAGATAGGGCCTGTGAGAGCACCTATCCAAGAGCGTCCACAGTAGTAAAGGATAATAAGGCAGATGGGAAAGATCAACTCAGCAAGTATAGTGCAGAGATACTGAGAGGAATTAGTAAGCCTGCGCCCAGTCTGGGGAAGGTGAAAGGAACTTAATTGTATAAGACTATGGGAACATTGTGGAACTGCACTGCTATCAAGACTTTTTCTGCTGATCATACTTCTTCTAATAATGTCTGCAATAAAGCTTGGAAACCCTTAAAAGAAAGTGACTGTTGCCCATTTTTTCTTTTGACTGCAACACTGGACGAGCCCTGAGTGAATACCTCAAAATCATACTTTATTTAGGCCTGCATACTTCCTTGGGCACTCTAAAAGCCTGCAGTCTATAGGGTTGATTCAGAGAGACATGTGTCGATCAGTTTTTTTTTTTTATTTTGCCGCTCGCGTATGAGTGTATGCGTGATTCTAAGCATGCATCGCAAGCCTTCAGTAAAGTCTTCGTCCGTTCCTATGCTAACGAGAATGTAATTTTTCAGCTTTCGTTTTCCGTTTATGTTACTCATGAAACAACGTAGGCTTCTGTTTTTGCCCATTTTCCATCGTCGCATCGAACAAATCATTTACGTTTCCCGTTAGATTCTGATTTCCTTTTTCTATAAATTATCGTCCAGAGGAAAATCGTTACGACCTTACGCCTGCGCACTAAAAAATTAACTAATTAATGTGCTTGTCTACATATTTAGTTCACTCACTTCTGCTACAATGCTTAGCTAAATCACATCGCGGTCTCATTCTTCTTCCATTTCCTGCACCTAATGCTTACTGTAATCACTTCGCGGTCAGTATATTCTCCCATTTACTACACCTAAAGCTTACCTTAATCACTTCGCGGTCTCATTCTTCTTCCATTTCCTGCACCTAATGCTTACCTTAATCACTTTGCGATCTCATTCTTCTTCCATTTCCTGCACCTAAAGCTTACCTTAATCACTTTGCGGTCTCATTCTTCTTCCATTTCCCGCACATAAAGCTTACCTTAATCACTTTGCAGTCTCATTCTTCTTTTATTTCCCGCACCTAATGCTTACCTTAATCACTTTGCGGTCTCATTCTTCTTCCATTTCGTGCACCTAAATCTTACCTTAATCATTTCGCGGTCTCATTCTTCTTCCATTTCCCGCAACTAAAGCTTACCGTAATCACTTCGCGGTCAGTATATGCTTCAATTTCCCGAACCTAAAGCTTACCTTAATCACTTTGCAGTCTCATTCTCCTTCTATTTCCCGCACCTAACGCTTACCTTAATTACTTCGCGGTCTCATTTTTCTTCCATTTCCCGCACCTAATGCTTACCTTAATCACTTTGCGGTCTCATTCTTCTTCCATTGGGGCACCTAATGCTTATTTAAATCACATCGCGGTCTTGCGATTCTTCATATCTAAATTTTGTTTTTTTCCTTTGTTTTGTTGTAACCAACCCTTAATGAATGTATATAGAAAAGAAACTGACACAGAAACAAGTTTTTAGTTTACTACTAAATGGCATTTTTTTTTGGTGCCTTTTTTTATAAACATTTTTTGAAACATTTTTGCATCTACAAACTTTTTTGGTTTGTTTTTTATAAAAATGTAACAATTTTTAAAACAAAAATAAAATCTTTAAAACTATATGCAAAGCAATGGCAGGCCCCAGATAATTACTCTTCATCTGTAGTCCCCAACAAATCGCAAAGCTCCGCCAACTGAAACACCGTGGCAGTGAGTTGTGCCAATCTGGCACGTGCGGTGTCTGTTAAAAAAAGAAAAATAAATTATTTTTCGGCAAATACATGTTTAACAGCTGTGGATGGAATGTTTATTAGGTTGCAAGCTAACTCATGAGGCCATATGTCATTATGCTAAGAAATTACTAAAAGGAAGAGGCCATATGTCATTATGCTAAGGAATTACTAAAAGGAAGAGGTCATATGTCATTATGCTAAGGAATTACTAAAAGGAAGAGGCCTTATGCCATTATGCTAAGGAATTACTAAAAGGAAGAGGTCATATGTCATTATGCTAATGAATTACTAAAAGGAAGAGGCCATATGTCATTATGGTAATGGCATTGACAATGGAGTTGGGTGCATTGGTGATGATGTCATTTCCCACATACTCCAAATATTTACATTACAACTTACTTCGTTGGTGGGCGAGCTCTGCTTCAGGGATCACCCTACGCTCTGGGACCTGCCACTGCTGGGAAGTTGAGGCTGTAGAGACATGTGAAATAAGGTCACTTCTAATGTCTGATTCAACAGTAAGAAAATGACACTTGTGTGACATCACCCGCCTTCTCCATGCTCCTCCTGTGCATGATCTGCTGCAGTCTCTGCTCCAGATCCTTCACCCGCTACATATTCATCTAGAAAAAGAGATTAAGGGAATCAGCTTTGCTTTTAATAGCATGTATGTGTGTGGGGTTATATACATACCAGAGGCTAATGGCTCTGTCGCTTGGGCTGACTCCCTGCCCACGCTGTGACACCCCTCCTCTGTAGAAAGGTCCAGGGGCTGGTCTGAGGCTGCTACAGAGGAGGAGTAGGAACTTGGCCCTGGAGATCCACCACCTTCACTTGGTGCTGCAGATTCATGCAGCACTGGCCGGCCTGTGCGCCTCCGGGTGCATCTGATTCGATACTCCATTTCCAACACTAGAAAAGAAAAGCATTTATAAATAAAGACCTACCTTTTGCATTAGTTACATTTAGCATGCAATCGCTATGTACTTACTTGGAAAATGGAGACCAAACCCGGGGCAATGGAGACCCACACCCGGGGCATGTGGAGTCGTTTCAGGTCTGACCAGTGCTGCATGATCTGCGTATGGGTGAAGGTGGTGTCCGTTTCCTGCTGGATCCGGCCCACGATCTCCAGGGCCACGTTCCTTTTCTCGAATACGTTGGGCAGGTAGTCGTACCTGCGCTGAAGCATCGTCTAAAAAAACAAAATAATAGTTCAATAGATCAAACAGCATACAAATATCTGTCACAATTAGATCAGTTGACTAAATGACATTCCCAAACACATTTATAGGTTGAAACTATCCTTCTAGATGCTAGTGACTTGGTTCGCACAAGTGCGCACTAACTTCTGTTTTCAACTGAGTTTTTTTTTAAACAAAATGTCTCTTCCTGTGCTTCCTTAAGGCCTAGGCATGCATTTAGATGGCAAATCAACGTCCTTACAATACACTTACAAGCATAATGAGCTCCTGTTGTTGGTGGGTGAAAATCGTAGGCACCATCTTGGTTCTTGTCTGCAGCAGATAAGTAATGCCCCAGCAGTTTCCAGGTTCCGCACGGACGAACGGCCGTACCCACGCGTACGCGTCATACCCAGTCCTTTAAATTTAAAGGGTAATGTACACACAGCT
The DNA here is from genome assembly GCA_027917425.1 of Gastrophryne carolinensis. Classification (NCBI taxonomy): domain Eukaryota; kingdom Metazoa; phylum Chordata; class Amphibia; order Anura; family Microhylidae; genus Gastrophryne; species Gastrophryne carolinensis. The sequence goes on from CM051238.1 coordinate 363,413,415, forward strand.
CATTTATTTCTTGCTTGTCATCATGGCACCCAATGTGATGTCCAGCGGGACACCAGCCTTCTGTAAGCAGGTAACCCCCAATCTCCACCGCCGCTTCTACCTATAGTCAAGCCCCCGTTTGCCGGGATGCTAGGTACGCCTCACCAGACACAGTTGCCCTCAGGTCTTAATAGGCGCAAAGGATGGCTGCTTACTGTGAAGGTCCATGAACCATGAGGGTATCCCGAAGCCGAGGTCGTTTGCAGGTAGTTAATCCAGAGGGTGCGCCAGAGTACAGGGATGAGACAGGTGCGTAGTCAGGGGTAGCCAATGGGTCAAGCCAGGAGGTCAGAGATCACGGGGTATCCAGAGGGGCAGGCACATTCGTAGTCAGACAAAGCAGAGGTCGGTACAGGCAGCGGACAGGGATGGTCGATCAAGCCGGATCAGAATCAGATAACAACTAACAGAATCACACCCTAATCACAAGCGACTATCACGGGCACTGAGTACTGGGGAATAAAATCACTAACAAATACAAACATCACTGCCATGCTCGATGATTTTAGAACAACCAATAGACAGATGCTGGAGCAGTGGCAGATTATGAATGCTACACATGCCAAGGTGTTGGGACACCTCCAAGGCCCACCACAAGCTTATTATGGGCAACATCCATATTAAGACCAATTTGACCTGTATCTGCACATCTTTCCTCTACATCCCCACTCTATTTACCTGTCTGGTGAGTGCTACCAAGATTGGCTTTTTTAGGGCTTTGCTGGTTTGTTTTTGATTTGGCCCATATAGCTTATTACAGTGCTCACATACCCCACTAGCCAATGGCTGAGCTTAAGCCTCACTGAAGCGGCCGCTCAAGCTCCCACGCTGCAGGCTTGGGTCTAATCAAATGGTGGCCTATGGATCTGGATGTTGGTGGGCGGGGAAACTTCGGCCTGGAGTAAGTTACTTTAGAACTCCTGGATGTGGCCAATTGCTAGGTGCCAGGAGTCTGCCCCAATTTATAGTTATGTTCAACAATGTATGTACATTTTGAGTCTGCGAGTGCCCTTCAACTACGAATTGACATATTTGCAAAAAATAGATTGAATTTGACTTTACCTGTTCTTGGCTAAGTTGATGCATTAATGTTTGGGTTATTTTGATATTAATGAAGGTTTTTAAGAACAAACATGCGAAAATAAACTGCATGAGGCTCAAAAAGCCCTTCACAAAGGCAAATTATAGTGATAATAACAAAATAACATAAACAAACAAAGAAAACACATTTTAGGCAAAATAGCTGGTTATTAAATTTGCCCGCACTGCTTGGCCAGAGGCACTAGGTGTGCCTGGCTGGGTGGAGAAGGGGGCAGATCCACATACCGGGGGACACTCTGCAAGGATGATGTTTATGACCTTGTTGGGGTCATATTGGAGTGCCGCCCCCGGTATGGTCCAAACAGCGGAATCGGTTTTGAGCAGTCCAAATGCCCCTCTCTACAATGGCCCGGGTCTTCCTGTGTGACCGATTGTATGCCTCCTGTGCCTCATTCTGCACTGAAGTACGGATGTCAGGAGCCAGGGAAGAAGCGAATAGCCTGAATCCCCTGAAAGAATAATAAAATACTTACATATATTACACATTCGAAACATCAATATTGTTTAAAGCGGTTGTTCACTCTGAATAAGATCCTATTTTATATGTTACCCACACCCTGTACATACAGATTGCTCACATCCAAGATGGCGGCTCAGGGAATATCAGGCAGCCTGTAAACTGGAAGTGCCTTCTGACTGTGCTGCTCTGCATTCTGGGATTTCTGACCTTTTCCGGGCCCCAGCTCTGCTCTGTGTGAGCAAAGCACAGCTATAACCCGCCCCCTGCACTTTATCCCGCTCTCCTCTCCTTTGCATCTAAGCAAAGATGACGGCGCCCCTATCCTAATGTCCTGAACAGAGTTGCAACCCAGTGGGGGAAAGAATAATAAGTGACTAAAAACTAGAAATATATTAGGTGGAAATCAGTTTTTAAGGGTTTGGGCTTTTCTAAAAATCATGTTGAAGTTTTGGTTTAACATGTCATCAAGGGGAAAAAACAGCCATAGGTTAAGGCATGGGTCATCAACTAGATTCATAGGCAGACAGTGAAAAGGGAATGACGTATTTAAAGGAAGCTTACCAAGGAGCCATCCACCTGATAATTCTCCAGACTCAAACCGACGGAATAACCCAGAGCTCCGCAAGATATACGCATCATGGGATGAGCCTGGATACCCGGCGAGGACGCTAAGGAACCGCATGTCTGGGGCCATCACCGCTTGGACATTCAGTGAGTGACCCATTTTGCGGTTCCTGAAAAAAAAATAAAAAAATTTTAGCAATCCAAGGTAAACTACTCAAACACCCTAACTCCTAACATCCTCCAAAAAACATGTTGGACAATCCAAATAACACTAAGTACATGAGTAGTTTTAATAACAAAGATTATCCCCTCGATTCAAAGAGCAAAAGTTAATTGATTTCGTATCGAGAATCGTAAGTTTGGGTGGGTGTTTGTCATTTTTTCCTTTTTTTTTGGCCATTTCGTATTCGCACGAACGTTCGCGCATAGACGTATATGAACATACGCTTTCCGGATGCCAATCGTATATTTTGCGTTAGTTCGTGTGTTTTTCCCGTCCAAATCGTATTTTTTAGGTCCGATCCTATTTTTTACGTGCTTCACATGGGCTTGCGACCAATTCAGAGAGGTGATTGCTAATTGTTTTGAAGCCCATTAAAGAGCTGCTTCCCGAAATGTTTGCCGGCAGCTATTTGGCCTCGGGAGTAGGATGGAGAGGAGCGAGTTTGTGGCACATCAAGGGCTTATGCTTTTTGGCATCGATTTGATCCGGATGTCTGAGAGCAGATTGCCCCTGCGTCGTCGCATGAACATCGATAGCATGAATGATGTTGAGCTGTTTGAGCTGACCAGGCTTAATCGCGCTTCCCTCCATAAATTATATAGTGAGCTGCGGCCATGGTTAGCCCGCACCACAAGGAAGGGGCATGCAATTTCAGGTATGACCAAGATGCTTGGCTGCCTTCAATTTTTGGCGAACGGCTCGTTCCAGAGGCTGGGTGCCCTCTCCGTGGGGATGTCACAGCCTACGCTGAGCCGCGCACTCTCTAAATTTTTGGAAGGCATGGCTGCCATAACTCCAAAATATATTTTTTTCCCGGATGATATGGCAGCCAGAAACGCCATTAAGCTTGGTTTTTATAATGTGGCCGACATGCCCAACGTCATTGGTGCTGTTGACTGCACACATGTGGCACTCGTACCTAGGGCATCCGACGAATATATATATAGGTATATATTTTGGGTTTGGGTTATTATGGGGCCCAACGTGTAATGTAACCTATTTTCCTTGGCGGCAGCATATTTTTGTTTGGACTTTTGTGTACATGCTTTATTTAGGCTTCTCATTTGTTGTTTGATTTTGTGTGCAGACATTTTTTTGGAAAAAATTTTTGGGCCCTTATCACTTACCCTTTTTTTTTGTTTTTGCCTTAAGGAATCGAAAAATGGGACACTCCCTTAATGTCCAGGCCGTGGTGGGGCCGGACATGCGTTTCCTGAGTGTCCTTGCCGGCTACCCTGGATCGTCGCACGACTCCTATATCCTGAGACGATCTGGTTTGTTTAGGAGATTTGAGTCTGGGGAATTTTCGGGTGCATGGCTGCTTGGTAAGTGTGTCCTATTTTTGGTTACGGATATTTCCCAGGAATCTGTATTGTTTGCCTATTTTAGCTTTATAATTCTTGTCAGGAAAACGAACCTGCATTTTTTTGGGGGGGCTTTTGTGGATTGTATTTTGGTTTTCAACCAAACGCTTTGCTCCCTTTGTGCTTCTGTTTTTTTGATAACTTTGGTTAGGATGTCTGTAACTTCCATGTCCCAAAATATATTGGCTAGCAGATTGTCCCGAAGTATCTGCTATTTTTTGGCCCTTTTGTAGTATTGGTCTTGCAACGCCAAAGTGGACTTAAACTGCATACAGTGCATTCTTTATCTAAATGGTGTGGGCCCCTCAGCAGCATCCTAATTGTAACATTTGCGAAGCCAGAATCAAAAACATATTTCTAAACAGCCTTGTCCGTGCAGATGTTTTTTAATTTTTGACTTTATTTAAGCTGCATTTTTAGTTATGTACTACATTTGGGCCAATAGTGTTTTTTCTAATGTACCCTGGGTGTCTTTTTTGGCCCTTTAGCTTACCTCATTTTGATATATGGCAAATTGTTTGTGTTTGTTGTCTTGCAATGTGTTAATTTTGGTTATTTAATTGTCTTGTTAAGGTGATTCCGGTTACCCACTTCTCCCCTGGCTCATGACGCCTGTGCTGCGGCCCCAGGATGCCTCTCAGGAAGCCTATAATCGTGCGCACCGCAAGACCAGGGCTGTTGTTGAGAGGGCATTTGGACTGTTGAAGACACGTTTTCGTTGTTTGGACCATACCGGGGGCGCCCTGCAATATGCTCCTGACAAAGTGATAGACATCATAATGGCATGTGCTGTTCTGCATAATTTTGCCATTCAAGAACGTGTCCCCCATTATGTTGATGTTCTGCCCTCTACAGCCCGAGAAGATGATGGTGACAATTATGTTGGCCCACCCAGTGAGTCTGGCCAATCAGTGCGAGGAAATTTGATCTTGCAGCATTTTAGTTAAAGCCTTTTTTTTGTTTCCCAGTCTGTGTGTGTGTATTTGCCTTTATTTTCAAATATTTGTTTGGCCGTAATGTGGCATTACCTTAAATAAATACACAATTTCCCTTAATTGTTGCCTAATGTTTTTCCTGGTGTTTACTTAGATTGATCTTTGCATTTTTACACCTCTTAAACAAAAATGTATCTGCTTTAGCCCAAGGTGATGTTAAATGTGTTTCAACTCAAAACACAACAAGTAGAGTAAGTTTGACTTTTTTTTACTTTTTGCACTTTGATTGGTGGTGCATAACAAATAAAAATCCACATACAACTGTGGGTCAAAAAAAAATAAGGTATTAACATTAAATCTACCACATCTACACCTGGAAGAGAGTGGCACAACCAAACAAGGACACCCAGTCCAAAGGCCAGCCTAGTCCAGTCATTAATATTGCCTGTGCCAAGGGATATTAGGGCATGGCCATAATGTCACACAAACATGTCTGCAAACAGGAGGAGCACAAACCAAACAAATGTCAAAAGCCATAATTGGCACATGATAGTTGCCAACTAGACTGCACATAGACCTATGGCATTGGCTAGTGGCCTTAATCATTACTCTAAGGAGCTCTATGGGAGCAAATACAAAACACAACCTGCATGTGAAACACAAAATGGATTGTTTGAAACCTCAAAGGACAAGTAAATACAGTGGGGGGGAAGAGAAAAGATGTCCCACACAATCATGGATTAATAGGGTGGCTGCCCATAAAACCCAGGTGGAGGTCCGTGGGGATGGGACCTAACCTGGGCCATGGTTGCATTGTGAATTTGCAACTGCTCCATAATGTTTCTCTGCATATTGGTCATCTCAGCCATGGCTGACTGGATGCCATTACTTGCAGTGACCATGTTGCTGTTGAGGGTGCGAAACTCCGCGAGGATGCCCTGTAAGGTGGTAGTTAGGTTCACCATATCGGCATGCCTTTCCTCCCGCTCAGTTACGAGCTGTGCCTCAAAAGAGTCCCTCTCTTGGTTCCATAAATCAAGCAGGGCACTGTGCCTCCCCTGGGGAATTGTGCGGCGGCGTAATGGAGTCCACCGCACAATTACCCTGGCTCTTGGGCGTGCCCTGCCGCGTTGTGTCGTCCCCTCAACAGCAACAGGCATGCTTGGCAAATCCTCAGCAGCAGAGTGAACACTGGGGACTGTTGTGTCAGTCTCCCCATGTGCATGCACAATGGATGCAGATTCACTCTGCTGCTGAGGATTGGCCAGAGAAACATTAGGGAGCAGTTGCAGATTGGGACCCAGGGGGAGGTCATCTGACGTGGCCAGCAGGGATCCATCATCTTCCTCTATTTCCTGGATCTCTTCCATGAGTGTGTGGGTCTGTAGGGACATAGAAAAAAAAAGTTAAGTTGGCGTCCCAAATTAGGATTACATCAGTTTAACACATGCTTAAGCACTTGTTAGTATTTTGGGTACTAAATAAGCTTACCGGAAAACTCGGATCTGGGCTCCTATGCTGTACGGACCTGGTAGGCATAATCAAACTGGGGGGTGAGTTTACACTTGCTGAGGGGTCATGCTGGGCTGAAGAAGAGAAAACAAAACAAGGTAAACACACACATAAGCATTGTTTGGGTACGTACTAAAACAAGCCACTATTTCTAAATTAAGCAACTCTACAGCAATGGGTCCAATTGGTAAAAGACACTCAATTTAACATATGTGCAATGGATCGAGTAAACTGCTAACTGACCTCAGTTTGAAGTCAGGAAGTGTACCCAGTCAGCATACAACTTGCAGAGCAACTATTTAGAGTTTGACTACCATTCTCTAGGTCAGGGGTACTCAACCACTTCTTGTAAAGGTCCATTTAAAGGTATCCGGTGAGAGGTGAAGGTCCGGGCATGGGGCTGTCGCAGGGGGTGTCTAGTTAGAAATCAGCACACTGGGGGAGGGGCTAGAGATTGCCAAGTGCAAACTAATAAAGGCTGCTTGCCCTTGCTGAGCTGGATGGGGCAGAGCTGAGGGGACAGGGATTGGATGGATAAAGCTGGGAGGACAGGAATGGATGGTGATGGGATGGATGGAGCAAATCTGTTAGGAATGGATGGTGCTGATGTGGGGGGGGGGCAGATGGTGGGACAGGGGCAGATGGGGCAGAGCTGGGGCAGCGGGACAGGATTGGACAAAGATAATGATGCACCAAGTTAGTGTGTACCTTGCAATGCCACTTCCTGTGCAGTACTTCATATTGCAATGCTAGGTTTCATGGAGCCATGACATTGGCCAGGAGACCAACCACTACATCGCCGATCAAGGGGGCAGCTCTGAGCACGTCAACACAGAAGTAATTGAGTGCAGGGCTGTCTGGGCAGGGGTCTGGGAATCTGGTGGCAAGGTCCGCATTGGGACCCCGGCACGCCAGTTGAGTCTCGCTGCTCTAGGTCAGATATGTTTGGGGGTGTTGAATTAAATTGTTACCTCAAACACAACTCACACAACAAATAGCCAACACATCCCTAATGATGTGTGTTTTGTGATTGAGTCAAAATATATCACTTTTCTTCATAAACTTCCTTCCTTCACACATAATTAGTGTTAATTGTTCTTTTACATAATGTCTGTGTTCCCAAATGCCTGATTCACAGGGACCAAAACAGGACACAAACAGGCACAGTAGTGCGAGGCCAAGCAAGCCACACCATAGGGCCATACCGTCATCTTGGTACTAGTGAACTTTAATTTTCTGGGCAAACAGGCAAACATGCAGATTAAGAGTACTCACCTTGTGTACGGGTCGGTGAGTCTGTGTCCCTTAGACCCGCATGGCCACCGACCGCCACAGGATGGAGAAGGCCCAGCACAATCTCCTCAGCAGGTGTAAACTCCAGTTTGGTTGGAAAGCCACCTCCAGTTTTCATGCTGAAATGAAAAAATAGTTTGGTACCCAGAAATGGTGCATACAGTACATCCTAATCATTACATTTGGAGACATCATTTATTTACCTGTAATTATGCCTTTTAATTTCTTTTTGACGTACAGCATATTTGAGATCCGAAATTTTCTTCTGGATTTGTCCAACATCTTTCCTCTCTTCCCCCGCTGCATTTACTTGTCGTAGGATGGTTTCAAACAATTCCATCTTGCGCTGCTTAGTGGTGTGTTTTGATTTGCTCCCATAGAGCTCGTCATAGTATAATGTAAGGCCACTAGCCAATGCCATATTTTGGTCATGGGAAAATCTCCCACTCAAATGTCCGCGCCGCAATGTGCGGACAGATGGTTGGCTTGGGTGCTCCTCCATGTGTGCAGACACATGTGGTGACATTATGGCCTGGGGCTGGGTAGGGGAATGGAAGGATTGCTGGCTTCCCAATGACTGGACTGGACTGGCCAAGGGACTGGGTGTTCTTGCGTGGCTGGCCACCGAACTTCCAGGTGTAGATGTGGTCCGGGTGTCCATTCTATGGCCTCTTGGGGGGCTCTGTTCCCGGCTGGTGCCAGGTCGGGGGCTATGTTCCCGGCTGGTGCCAGGACGGGGGCTATGTTCCCGGCTGGTGCCAGGTCGGGGGCTTCGGGCCCTGCTGCGCGGCCTGGATGGGCTTCGGGCCCTTCTGCGTGGCCTGGATGGGCTTCGGGCCCTGCTGTGCGGGCTGGATGGGCTTCGGGCCCCTCTGCGCGGCCTGGATGGGCTTCGGGCCCTGCTGTGGGGCCTGGATGGTCTTTGGGCCCTTCTGTGCGGGCTGGATGGGCTTCGGGCCCTTCTGTGCGGGCTGGATGGGCTTCGGGCCCTTCTGCGCGGGCTGGATGGTCTTCGGGCCCTTCTGCGCGGGCTGGATGGGCTTCGGGCCCTTCTGCGTGGGCTGGATGGGCTTCGGGCCCTTCTGTGTGGGCTGGATGGGCTTTGGGCCCTGCTGTGGGGCCTGGATGGTCTTTGGGCCCTGCTGTGCGGGCTGGATGGGCTTCGGGCCCTTCTGTGCGGGTTGGATGGGCTTCGGGCCCTGCTGTGGGGCCTGGATGGTCTTTGGGCCCTGCTGTGCGGGCTGGATGGGCTTCGGGCCCTTCTGTGCGGGCTGGATGGGCTTCGGGCCCTTCTGTGCGGCCTGGATGGGCTTCGGGCCCTGCTGTGGGGCCTGGATGTGCTTCTGGGCCTGCTGCGGGGCCTGGGTTGGCTAAGTGCCCGGCTTGAAAGCATGGATGGTGTGGGCTCCCTTGGGCGGCCTCTTCTGGGGGCAGAGGTGGTGGTGGCTGCTGTGGCCTGTTTTTTGGCCGCAGGGGCACGTGCCTTTGGGGCCCTTTTTTGGGAAAGGGAGGGTCCAGTGTCCCTTGGTGGGGCCGAGGTGGTACTTGCCTTCTGGGCCCTTAGCTTCTTCGGTCGTTGCTGGGACCTGGTGGTTGGGCCCTCAGAGGTCTGCCTTGGCTGGGCGCGTTTAGCTGCTGCCTTTTTTGGTGCCATTTTCTCAAAAAGCTCAAAGAGAATGAGCTTTGGGTGCAGGGACCTTTAAATCATGCGCCCAGCGTCTGACGCCTATGCGCACGACTACGCGCTCGTACGGACGGACGTTCGTGCGGAACCAGGAAACCGTTGGGGTTTCACTTATCTGCTGGCTTGAAAAAGCATAAAGATGGGGCCCACTATCTTCACCCGTCAACAGGAAGAGATCCTCATGCTGGTAAGTGCCTTGCTCTGCCTTTTAAGCTTATACTGACTGATGTACTAAATGTAAATGATGCGGTTGGAACTAGTTTTGGGGATCTTAATGTTTTAGAACAGGCTCCTCACACTTCATCCTCAAGGGCCGAGACAGGCCACGTTTTCACCTCTCTATGCTGATGTCCTAATTCGGGCAATTGCTCTGGCTTAGCAACAGTTAACCTGTGGAGTAGCGTGGCTAGCTGTCAAACCTGGCCTGTCTCGGACCTTGATGCGGATGTTTGAGGACCACTGTTTGCCTAAGACATCAAAACACAACGGCAAGCCACACACGCGGGCAAAAAGACAGAAACCGGGCCTTCAGCCTGATTGACTAAAAAGCAATAAAACCTAAAAAACCAGTACACAGCCTATGACATTTCCAAATGGTCCATTTGAAGGCAATAACTTATTAGTCTTGCCTCCATTGGCCTGAAACTCTGCTCAAGAATTTAAGAGATACGCGCAGCCATCTGTACTCAGAAGCATCACACTTACTGAGGAGAGGTGAGTGGGATAAGGTACAGGGGGGTGGGTTATAGCTGTGCTTTGTTCAGACACAGCAGAGCTGTGGTCATGGGAAGGTCATCAGTCCAAGAATGCCGAGCAGCACACACACTTACAGTTTGCATGAACTTCCTGTTTGCAGGCTGCCTGCAAAGAAGGCATTTTACATAAGCCGACATCTTGGAGGTTCAAACCATCATAACATGCCAGGCAGGTGGCCTGATTTGTAATGTTGGCTATCTGTATGTACATGGTGTGTGAAACATATAACATAAGACCAGACTCTGAATCAGAGTGAACGTCCGCTTTAAGGCACTCCCCAAAAATGGCTGGCACTCTAAATGTGTGTGTTAATGACATGACATTCGCTACTTGTGATGCAACACATATGGCTCTGTGTGTAAAAGTAAAAGCTCTGTGTCCATTATGTTTTTCAGATCATGCTTCAGCGCCGGTATGACTTCGCGCCCAATGTGTGCGAAAAAAGGGACATCGCCCGGGAGATCATCGCGGAAATACACCGTGTCACCAGCACCACCTTCACTCACACCCAGATAATGCATCATTGGTCGGACCTGAAACGTCTGCACATGCCCCGGGTGCGGAGGTTTTTTGGAATCCATTTCCCAAGTAAGTACAAAGCAATTGCATGGTATATGTTCCAAATGTATAAGTTATGCCTTTATTTATAATGACTTTTCTTTGTTAGTGTTGGAAATGGATTTCAGAATTCGCCGCACCCGGAGGCGCACAGGCCGACCAGTGCTGCATGATTCTGCATCTGTGAGTGAAGGTGGTGGATCTCCCGGGCGACGGACCTACCCCTCCTCTGTGGCCTCCTCAGACCAGCCCCTGGACCTTACCACAGAGGAGGGGCCCAACCGCGTGGGCGTGGAGTCATGCCCGGCCAGGCATGGGGAAGGCTCTGGTATGTCACTCTTCATGTATATGCACAAAGATATACATGCCAGGCCAAAAACTAAGTGCTCCTTTATTATGTATTTGTAGAAGCTTCGGGAGCGGGTGAGATAGTGGAGGAGGAGGCAGCAGAGATGCTGGAAGTTGATCCTGGCGAAGGTGAGTGATGTCAGCCAGACTGGGAGCCAGATATGTTGGGAATAGTGACTCTATACAACTACTAACCAAATGTCACATGTTTCTCCAGGGACTTCTTCACAGCATAGCCAGGACCAAGGGCATCCTGTTGGCCCCAACCTGCCATCTGTCGGCCACCAACAAAGTAAGTAGCCATGCCATTATTCATATTTATGTGTTTTTAGCTAATAACACACACATAACTAAAGGCGTAGCCAATGTATAGTTAACACTTTCATGTGGGCACTTCGTTAGCTTAAAGCGGACCCTAACTCGTATTAAGAGCCTAGCTAAGAATTATCCCACACACTGTACATACAGATTGCGAACATTCCAAAACAGGCTACCGGCATCTACTGCATGTTAGGAGCCTGTAAACATCCAAGATGGCGGCATATGGAATGCGCAATATTTACAGGCAGCATGGCATACAGATTTTAAAAAGTAAGGTGCTGCCATGCATTGTGGGACTGCTGACCTTTCCCTGAAGCCAGCTATGCTCTGTATTACCAAAGCACAACTGTAACCTACTCCCCTGTACTTTATCCCACTCTCCTCTCCTCATTAAGTGTTATGCTTCTGAGTCCAGATGGCGGCGCAGTAATAAAAAATGCACCAAAATGTACTTTTATCTGGTGCAGAATCATTTGGGAATAGTTATTGATTTTCATTAAATAATGTTGAAGGTCCGGTTTAAGGAGTTTCAATACTTACCAGTGGGAAATGCATTTACTTTATCCCTTAGAAGAATGACATATGTCATGCATTTACATGTATTTGATTAACCCAAAATCTATTCCCAGCATACAAACCGGTCTGGTACTCCTATTTATGTTTATTTCTCTATTGGTTACAGGGATGATCCCCAAAACATTGGAGGGGAAAAAAAAAAGAATAAAGGAGTTGGTGGCCGAGCTGCTGGCCATACAGGCGATGTTGGGGCCAACAGAAGAAGAAGAGGAGGAGGATTAGTGCCCTTGGTCCTGGCTAATTTTGTAAAATAGTTTTAAACTAGGTTTTATTGAACCTAATTTTATATTTTTAAAAACAAAAAAAATTTTTTTAACATTTTACTATGTTTTAAAAAAACACAAACCACCCCAAAAAAAAAAAAATATAATAAATAAGATTTTAATCCTTCATAAATGTGTCATTTCTAATATGCGCCCGAAAAGACATTTACACAAACACGAAAATACATGCTTAGAAACATATAGACATATGTACATTATGTGGTTTGGGTAAGTTTTAGGGTCGTCCAAATGAAGAAGGATGCAAGCGCTAAGGGGTTTGGGTAAGTTTTATGGTCCGAGAAATGAAGAAGGATGCAAGCGCTAAGGGGTTTGGGTAAGTTTTAGGGTCGTCCAAATGAAGAAGGATGCAAGCGCTAAGGGGTTTGGGTAAGTTTTAGGGTCCGAGAAATGAAGAAGGATGCAAGCGCTAAGGGGTTTGGGTAAGTTTTATGGTCCGAGAAATGAAGAAGGATGCAAGCGCTAAGGGGTTTGGGTAAGTTTTAGGGTCCGAGAAATGAAGAAGGATGCAAGCGCTAAGGGGTTTGGGTAAGTTTTATGGTCCGAGAAATGAAGAAGGATGCAAGCGCTAAGGGGTTTGGGTAAGTTTTAGGGTCGTCAACATGAAGAAGGATGCAAGCGCTAAGGGGTTTGGGTAAGTTTTAGGGTCCGAGAAATGAAGAAGGATGCAAGCGCTAAGGGGTTTGGGTAAGTTTTATGGTCCGAGAAATGAAGAAGGATGCAAGCGCTAAGGGGTTTGGGTAAGTTTTATGGTCCGAGAAATGAAGAAGGATGCAAGCGCTAAGGGGTTTGGGTACGTTTTAGGGTCGTCAACATGAAGAAGGATGCAAGCGCTAAGGGGTTTGGGTAAGTTTTATGGTCCGAGAAATGAAGAAGGATGCAAGCGCTAAGGGGTTTGGGTAAGTTTTATGGTCCGAGAAATGAAGAAGGATGCAAGCGCTAAGGGGTTTGGGTAAGTTTTAGGGTCGTCCAAATGAAGAAGGATGCAAGCGCTAAGGGGTTTGGGTAAGTTTTAGGGTCCGAGAAATGAAGAAGGATGCAAGCGCTAAGGGGTTTGGGTAAGTTTTATGGTTCCTAAAGGTAAGTGTTAGCCTGGCGCGAGGCAGTAGTGGTGAGATTGGCAGTGTCAGATAGGGCACACATTGGTTTGTAGAGTGTAGCTTGGATCGCGCATGCGCAAGACCCTAGATACATACGAACGAACGAATATAAGAGGCCAAAAACCATTGAAAACCAGAGGCAAACGCAAGTAATTGGAAGAGGTGGACGATGGAAGCGGACGAAAAAACAGGCTGCCGCCGCAACAAGTGATCACAGCAACGTGTTTTTTACGATTGACAACTGACTGAGGCAAGTTCGGGAGATAACATACGAACGGACGTATATTTTAGGATAGAAACGTATTTGCTTATAGAATCACTCGCAAGTTCATACGAACGCACGAGCGGACGTGAAAAATAGGATGATCGGCACCCAAATCCAAGCTGTTACATGTTTCTTTGAATCGACCCTTATATGTATGTGGGAGAAAATAAAGATTAACATTCTAATGACTAATTAAGGTCAGCATTATTATGTTTGGATAAGACCTACATTAAAAACATTGATGAAGGTATACACTGTAAAATGGTTCACAGGGACACTTGAGAAGGAGGGATTAAGGTATACACTGTAAAATGGTTCACAGGGACACTTGAGAAGGAGGGATTAAGGTATACACTGTAAAATGGTTCACATGGGCACTTGAGAAGGAGGGATTAAGGTATACACTGTAAAATGGTTCACAGGGACATTTGAGAAGGAGGGATTAAGGTATACATTGTAAAATGGTTCACAGGGACACTTGAGAAGGAGGGATTAAGGTATACACTGTAAAATGGTTCACAGGGACACTTGGGAAGGAGGGATTAAGGTATACATTGTAAACTGTTTCACAGGGACACTTGAGAAGGAGGGATTAATAGATAGTTACAATACAGTTTGCCTAAACTATATAACAAAATGACATAATTAACTTACCTATAGATGTACTCGTCGGCTGCGGGAGAGACCAATGCAACGTGGGTGCAATCGATCGCACCCATGACGTCGGGCATGTCGGCAATATTAAAAAAACCCAACTTAAGCGCGTTCCAGGCTATCATGTCGTCCGGAAATGAAATATATTTTGGACTAATGGTAGCCATGCCATCCAAAAACTTGGATAGCGCGCCATGGAGAGGGCACCAGCCTCTTGAACGAGCCAAAAATTGCAGGCAGCCAAGCATTTTGGTCATACCTGAAATTGCTTGCCCCTTCCTTGTGGTGCGGGCTAACCATGGCCGCAGCTCACTATATAACTTATGGAGGGAAGAGCGGTTAAGTCTGGTCAGCTCGAACAACTCAACATTATGCATGCGATCGATATGCATGCGTCGCCGGTGCAATCTGGCCTCTGCCCTGCTGACACATGCAATGCCTTGGAGCTAAAGGCGCTCATATTCTTCCACAAAGCTGCAATACATGGTCAAGCAAGCCGAGTGCAAAATGGTCCCGTAAGTGGATCGCAAATGAAACCTTTTTATAGGGCGTTGGTCCCTCGGCAATCAGCTCTCTGAATCAGACGCAAGCCCATCCCAATAACTTAAGTTATCTGAACGAATGCAAAATATCAGATTTATATGCGAAAATGATCAGAACTAACGCAAATTATCAGATTTAGATCCGTCCATCGAAAGCGCATATACGCATTAGCGGGAACAAACATACGCATGGAAAAAGGAACGTAAAAAACAAAAAAAAGGCCAAACAGACACAAAAACATTCACAGACACATACAAAAGTCCAGACGTATCTGTCTCTAAATCGAGCCTGTGCGGTATCCTCATCTGATGTTCGAATGGCGGCCATATTGCTCTCCGGCTGTGCAGAAGCACCCCCTGGTGCTCTCCAGCTATGATTCCTTCAGTTACACACAGCTCAGCATTGACTGAGAGAGGGGGTGTGGCCAAAACTGCTCACATTGTGTATGAGATAAAGCAGAGAGCAGCATTTCCTTAACACAGCAACGCTGAAAGGATGGTGAGGGAAGGAAGGGGTTAGCTTTATTATTTATAATAACTGCAATCAATCTGAAGGCACTAAAAACTAAACTGCCACATACACCTTATCTAAAAACCACTTCCTTCATTCTCCAGGCTGTCAGCACTGCTGTGTGAGGGAGATACTGCTCTCTGCATTACCTCCGGTCACACACACCCTTTCTTGGTTAATACTGGGCTATGCATAATTGCATAAATCACTGGAAAGAACCAGGGGGTACTGCTGCATGGCCAGGGAGAATGTAGCTGCTATATGAACATTATACTGCATACTGTTAGTGTTTTCATGAATATTAGGCTCGATTCAGAGAGACAAAAAAAGACTTTCGCTTTTGTGCCGATCTGTTTTTTTTTTTAAATGTTCCCGCTCTCGTATGAGTGTGAAAGCGATTCTATGCATGCATTGCAAGCCTTCTGCAAAGTTTTCGTCCGTTCGTACGGCAGAGTACGAGGATGTCATTTTCCAGCGTGACTTTTCCGTTTCATTTTCTCATGTTCCAACGTCGGCTTTCATTTTGGCCTTTTTCCATCGTCTCCTCCCACGAATCCTTTACGTTTCCCGTTAGATTCTGTTTCCCTTTTTTAATAAATAATTGTCCGGATGTAAATCCTTTCGATCTTGCGCCTGCGCACTACAAACTTAACTCATTAATGTGCTCGCCTACATATTTGCCACCCTCACTTCTACTACAATGTTTAGCTAAATCACTTAGCGCTATCCTCCATCTTCCCTTTTTGACCCTTAAAGCTCACCCCAAACACTTAGCACTATCCTCCATCTTCCCTTTTGGACCCTTAAAGCTCACCCCAACCACTTAGCACAATCCTCCATCTTCCCTTTTTGACCCTTAAAACTTACCCAAACCACTTCGCGGTTAGGTTCTTCTTCCATCTTAGGCCCCTAAAACTTACCCAAACCACTTCCCGGTTAGGTTCTTCTTCTATTTTAGGCCCCTCAAACTTACCCAAAGCACTTCACGGTTAGGTTCTTCTTCCATTTTCGGCCCCTCAAACTTACCCAAACCACTTC
This sequence comes from Gastrophryne carolinensis, assembly GCA_027917425.1. Taxonomy (NCBI): domain Eukaryota; kingdom Metazoa; phylum Chordata; class Amphibia; order Anura; family Microhylidae; genus Gastrophryne; species Gastrophryne carolinensis. The sequence goes on from CM051238.1 coordinate 363,429,540, forward strand.
CCGGTTAGGTTCTTCTTCAATTTTAGGCCCCTAAAACTCACCCAAACCACTTCCCGGTTAGGTTCTTCTTCCATTTTAGGCCCCTAAAACTTACCCAAACCACTTCGCGGTTAGGTTCTTCTTCCATTTTAGGCCCCTCAAACTTACCCAAACCACTTTGCGGTTAGGTTCTTCCTCCATTTTAGGCCCCTAAAACTTACCCAAACCACTTTGCGGTTAGGTTCTTCTTCCATTTTAGGCCCCTCAAACTTACCCAAACCACTTCGCGGTTAGGTTCTTCTTCCATTTTAGGCCCCTCAAACTTACCCAAACCACTTCCCGGTTCGGTTCTTCTTCCATTTTAGGCTCCTCAAGCTTACCCAAACCACTTCCCAGTTAGGTTCTTCTTCCATTTTAGGTCCCTCAAACTTACCCAAACCACTTCGCGGCTAGGTTCTTCTTCCATTTTAGGCCCCTAAAACTTACCCAAACTACTTCGCGGTCATCTGAATCTTCATCTTTAAATATTTATTTCACCCTTCATTTGGTGTTAATGTATTTGTGTAAAAAAATGACACTGAAACTTTTTTTTTTTTATTAAATGGCCGTTTTTTGGGCCCTTTTAAAAAAATTTTTGGGTAAAAATGTTATAAAATGTAGTATTTTTTAAAAACTTTAAAATGTTTACAAATTTTAAATAAAACAAACTATTTAAAAAAACACACAGTGACAGGACCCAGAACACTATTCTTCTTCTGTTATCCCCAACGAGTCAACCAGCTGCTGCATATCGGCCACAAACTCAAGGACCCTTCTATTCATTTCTTCAACTGTTGACCATGTGGTCCCTGTATAAAATTTAAAAAAATACATTATTTTGCGACAAATACGTTTCTCACCTGTGGATGGAATGTTTGTTAGTTGCCAACCTAAATCATGACGACATGACATATGTCAGTCTGCTAAGTCATTAATCTAAGAAAGTGGGCAGAGGTCATTCTGCTAAGTCATTAATCTAAGGAAGTGTGCAGAGGTCATTCTGCTCAGTCATTAATCTAAGGAAGTGGGCAGAGGTCATTTTGCTAAGTCATTAATCTAAGGAAGTGGGCAGAGGTCATTCTGCTAAGTCATTAATCTAAGGAAGTGGGCAGAGGTCATTCTGATAATGCCATTGACTATGTCTTGATGTATCTGGGTGATCATGTCAAATACCACATACTGCAAAGAATGACATTACAACTTACTTGGTTGGTGGCCGATGGATGCCTTGTTGGGGACAACCCTACGTCCTGAGCCCTGCCACTGTTGTGAAGTAGAGGCTGTCGAGACATGGCAAATAGGGTCACTTATAATGTCTTAGTCAACAGTAATCTAATGTCTATTTAAATGTGTGTGTCACATCACTCACCTTCTCCCTGTGCCTCCTGGGCGAGATCTGCTGCAGACTGCTCATCTTCACCCGCTCCAGAAGCATCTAGAAAAACAGATTAAGGGAATTAGCTTTGTAGGAAATAGCATGTATATGTGTTTGCGGTTACATGAAGAGTCACATACCAGAGGCTCCCGCCTGCGTCACTGGGTATGACTGCCTGCCCACGCTGTGCCGCCCCTCCTCTGTGGAAAGGTCCAGGGGCTGGTCGGAGGACCCAACAGAGGGGTAGGACCGTCGCCCTGGAGAAACACCACCTTCACTTCCAGCTGCAGATTCATGCAGCACTGGTTGGCCTGTGCGCCTCCAGGTGCGGCGGATTCGATACTCCATTTCCAACACTAGAAAAGAAAAGCAATTATAACTAAAGGCCTACCTTCTGTATTAGTTACATCTTGCATGCAGTCGCTATGTACTTACTAGGGAAATGGAGTCCGAAAAACTGCCGCACCCAGGGCATGTACAGCCATTTCAGGTCCGACCAATGCTGCATACTCTGAGTGTGGGTAAAGGTGGTGTCCGTCTGATGTTGGATTCTTGAAACTATCTCCAGGGCGACGGTCCGCTTCTCAAATGAGTTGGGCAGGTAGTTGTACCTGCGCTCCAGCATCGTCTAAAAAACACCAAAGAAACATAGGATTTAGATCAAACTGCATACAAATATCTCTCACAAATCGATCATTTGACTAAATGACATTAACAGACACATTTCTAGCCTAATACAATCCTTGTAGCTGCCATAAGTCTTTGCTCGCACGTGTGTATTATGATGATCTATATGGGAGCAGATCCAAAGCTACAAGCAAACAGCGCAAAGCAGAAATTTTGGAGGAGCTCACCAGACAGGTCAATGCAGAGGGGGAAGAGCTAAAAGATGTGGAGCAGATTCAAAGGAAAATATCGGACCTCAAGTATGCAGCACGGAAGAAAGAAAATACACGGCGTCATTACAGGTACATATATACTTTGTGGATTAGTCTTCTTCTTGTATTGGCAACATTTTGCTAAATGTGTACAACTATCTTTTTCAGCTTACAAACTGAAGGAGGATTCCCCACTAAACTGCAATTTACCCGAGCTGAGGAGATGGTGCTGGGCCTGCTACATCCTGTGGCCTTAGAGGGACACTCGGCCCGACAGGACACGGACATTCCGACTATTCCTGCAGGTTAGTAATGGTAGTGTGTATATGAAATGTGAGCTACGTGTAAAATGAGGCTCAAAGTCATATATTAACACAAGCCCCTAGGGTGTGCCTTGTAGTGGAGGTAACAATTTAAACAGGGTGTGTTATGTCTGTGGACTCATCATTTGCTAATTTGCTTGCCCATACATGAGCTTTGAGAGTCTTTAGGAACACTATTGAGATTATCAAAGGACTGCCTGTTATGTGTTTAGAGTCAAATACATCCAACACTTTGTTATCTGTAGGCCACTTGTGTTGGAGCTGTGTTTTGGTCTGAAATACTTGATCTGGGGTGTACTTGTTGACTAATACATCTAACAGATAATGGCATTCATAGTCAACGTCAACTTGGTCCATTGGGGGAGTTGCCATTCATGCTTGACCACGTGTTTTAGTGAAGCATATGTTTTATTACACATCAGCAATGCATAGTTGTATGTCTAGATGCCTATTTTTCAACAATGCAGCCCAGCATCATCCCTCAGCTAGTGGGGAAGCCTCAGCCAGTTTGACCATGCCGTCAACCTCCGTGCTGCCTCGGACCCAGGATCCGATATATACGGTAAGTGTCTTTTTCTGATTTTGCTTATGCATGTGACTTGGCATGTTTCTTTTTGTGGAAATACATATGTATTACCCAAACTGAGCCTTTTTTATTTACATGTCCCAACAGACCCACACACTGATGGAGGAAATCCAGGAGCTGGAGGAGGATGGAACCTTCATGGGACCTTCTGTACAGCCCCCCCTGGGACAGAATCTGCAACTGTCCCAACATGTTTCTCCAACAAATCCTCAGCAGCAGAGTGAAGCTGACTGCATGCTGCCAGCCCATCGTGGGCAGCATGCAGAGACTGAGCCTACAGTCCCCAGTGTTAGCTCTGCTGCTGAGGATTTGCCAAGCAGACCTGTGGCTGTTGGTGGACCTAGAGCCCATCATCTGCATGCCCCACAACTCGGGGAATTGGGAGGCGTAGTCAGCTACGTCGGCCAGTTTCCCAGGGGAGGGGCGCGCCGATGATGGAGTCAGCATGGCACCATGAGAGGCGGTTATTTCGCCTACAAAATCAAAGAAACCACGAGCATCTTCATGGCCAATTAGAACCATGCTGACTGAATTTAGGTCCAACAACAGCCACATGGCCACCTTATCGAATTATTACTGTGCCATGCTTGAGGAAGTTAGAAATAGCAACAGCCACATGGCCACCTTATCTAACGATCTCAGTGCCATGATGGCTGAATTTCGAACTTCCAATAGAAACATGTTGGAACAGTTGCAGATTCTGAATGCCACACAGGCCCAGGTGAGGGCCCACCTCCAAGGGCCCCAACCTGGGTTTTATGGGCATCCCCCATTTTAAGGCCTATTTGGCCTGTAACTGCTCCACATCTTTGCTCTACATCCCCACTGTATTGACCTGTCTGGTGAGCCCTACCAATATACCCTTTTGGTATGGCTTTGCTTGTATGCTTTGGATTTGCGCCCATATAGCTCATTACATTGCTGAGGTAGCCCACTAGCCAATGCCGGAGATCAAGCCTCAATGAACCTGTCACTCAAGCTGTTGCGCCGCAGGCTTAATTACATTGGTTCTGGCTCCTCCTGTTTGTAGGCATGATTGGGGGACATTCTGGGCTGGCAAACTACTACCTTGACCCCTGGCTGAGATTGAACTGGACTTGGATTTGGACTGGTTTGGGTGGGCCACTGAGCAACAGGTGTATATGTGGCATAGGTATGGCTGCTTTACACCTGTGCCTGTGGCAAAAGCAGGAGAGGGTGTATCTGTGGGCCTATCTGTTTTCCCAAAGATCTGGACATGCCAATGCTTGTCACATATGTTTTTGTATTGAAAATTTGTATTAAACTTTGGCCTGGAGTGCCTTTGACACTCCTGCCTGTGGCCAATTGCTATGTGGCATGATTTGCCTAAAATGACATTTGTTGTTTGACCATGTATTTACATGAACTATGGGAGTGACCATCAACTCCAAGGTTTGCTTTTCAAATAAACCCCATAAATTTTTACTTAACCTGTTGTTGACTAAGTTGATGCCTTTAGGTTTTTGGGGAATAAAGATTACTTAAAGTTTGCACTAACAACTTGGACACAAAAAAAGACATGAGTTTCAAATCAGGTGTGAGGTTTTTAGTAATTAATTCCTTACTCTTTTGTACATAAAAAAATAAACAAACCAACACAAAGGACAAAAAACAAAATTAACAATCAATAAAGTGACAAAACAAACAAAGGGAAAACAAATTGGGAAAAATGTGTGGCTATCAAATTTGGCCGCACGGCTTGGCCAGACGCACTACCGGGGGACACGCTGCAATATGGCAAAATTATGCAACACTGCACACGCCATGATAATATCTATGACCTTTTTGGGGTCATACTGAAGGGCTCCCCCGGTATGGTCCAAGCATCTGAAGCGGGTCTTAAATAGGCCAAATGCCCTCTCCACCACGGCCCTGGTCTTCCGGTGTGCCTTAATATAGGCATCCTGGGCGGCATTCTGGGGCCCGAGGATGGGCGTCAGCAGCCACGGAAGGAGTGGATAGCCGGAATCACCTGCAAATATTGTAAGCAAAACACATAAATTACACATTACTTCCTAAATTGAATACCAAAAATGGGCCATCAACATAACTATGAAGGCTAGGTCACATTTTCTAAACAGCATGAGCATGCATATTGCACAGGCCAACAAAAAAAGCCTAAAAACATCTAATAAATGTGGGAACAATTTAAACATCAAAGATGCCGGATGATGGCCAATCAGCCAGACTGCTAACAGGTATTGGTTTAGGACTGTGCTGCTCAGCATTCTTTGATGTCTTAACTTTTCAGGACCCCGTAGCTGCTTTGTCTGAGGCAAAAACAGCTCGAACTCAGCCCCTGCACTTTATCCCGCTCTCCTCTACTCAGTAAGTGTAATGCATGTAAGCTAAAATGGCGCAGACCCTATCATAAAGTCAAAAACATAATTTCAGCCAAGTGTGGGAAGAGTAATGAATAATTTACTATAAATTCAAAGTTTAAATATTGCAAATGCAGGACAAACATTTGGCAAGGCTTTGTTGTTTGATAAATCTAATGGTTAAGGTCGTGTTTCACATGTAAACAAGGTGTACAAATAGGCATGGTTTTATACATGGGACACAAACTAAATTCATAGGCATACATATAAAAAAAAAGGACGTTATTGACGTCAACTTACCAAGGAGCCATCCACCGGAAAATTCCCCAGACTCAAACCGACCGTACAATCCAGATCTTCGAAGAATGTAGGCATCATGGGATGATCCTGGGAACCCGGCGAGCATACTAAGGAACCGCATGTCCGGGGCCACCACTGCTTGGACATTCAGTGAGTGGCCCATTTTGCGGTTTCTGGGAAAAAATAAAAACAAAAACATTAGCAAGGCAAGGAAAACTAGTGAAACACTAACTAATCACACCCTAAGCAAAACCTGTGGGCCAATACAAATAACACTTACCAAGTACATTAGTATTTTTTACACCAAAAAAAGGATATGTATGTTTGAAAAAGTAAAGATTAACTTTGAAGTGTCTATTTCAGGTATACATTAAAATGTTTCCCTTAGTTTGCAGAAACTAAATACGGTCCATTGTTTCACAGGGACTCTTTACAAGGAGGGAATAATTACAAGGAGGGAATAATTACAAGGAGGGACTTTCTACAAGGAGGGATTTTTTACAAGTTGGGCTTATAAATTAAAAAAAAAAAAATAAGGTCAAGTAATTGTAAAAATTACAGATTAAAGTTGCCTGTAGATATACTCGTCGGCTGCCGGAGGCACCAGGGCAACGTGTGTGCAGTCAATGGCACCCATTACGTTGGGCATGTCGGCAATGTTATAAAATGCCGGCTTAATCGCGTTTCTGGCTACCATGTCGTCAGGAAAACAAATATATTTCCGAGTAATGGTAGCCATGCCTTCCAAAAACTTGGATAGCACGCAGCTCAGCGTAGGCTGGGAAATCCCCAAGGAGAGGGCACCCAGCCTCTGGAATGAGCCATTCGCCAAGAGCTGCAGGCAGCCAAGCATCTTGGTCATACCTGAAATTGCTTGCCCCTTCCTTGTGGTGCGGGCTAACCATGGGCTCACTATACAATTTATGGAGAGAAGCGCGATTAAATCTGGTGAGTTCGAACAGCTCAACGTCATGCATGCCATCGATGTGCATGCATCGCCGGTGCAATCTGGTCTGAGCCCTCCGGACAATTTCAATGCCCATAAGCTGCAGATTCTCATGCTTCTCAAATACACTAGAGTCATCCATAGCTGCTAGTCTCGAGGTCAAAATGGTCCCGTAAGGGGATCGCAAAGGAAACGGGTTTATAGGGTGGTGGTCCATCGGCAGTTAGCTCTCTGAATGAGACGCAAGCCCATACCAATAACGTTAGTTATCTGAACGAACGAAAAATATCAGATTTTGTTGAGAAAATGATCTGAACTAACGCAAATGTTCCGATTGGCTTTCGTTCATCGAAAGCACATATACGCATTTTCCCGAACGTTCGTACGAATGAAACATGAATGAAAAAAAACAAAAAAATGACAAGCACACACAAAAACTTTCACAGACAGCTACGGAAGTCCAGACGAATGTGCCTCTGAATCGAGCCTATTGTGCAAAGGCTTTAGTGAAAAAAGAAACACGGGGCACTGGGCTAGGAATAGAAGGTGATTACATAAAGGACCTTTCTAGGTATACTTTAATATGTAGGAGTAAAAACATCCTGTTGGTTGTGTACTCAATCAGCACCCGTGTATCTCGTGGCTAACTATGCCACTTCTCTATGATGAAGTAAGGGCAGAGTAGAAATTACCTGACTTTTGGCAGCTGCCTTGGAAGTATAAGGTCAGTGTACTTTATCTTAATTTAATCAATTTTATTAGACTGTCTGGAACTTATTGTGAGAAGTTGAGAGGAATGTTAGAAAGTCATAATAAATCATTTAATAGAAAAACACTTCACAGCACACTTTATTGCCTAGTATGTCAAATCTATTTTATTTTTTTCATTCATCTGACGGTTTGATTCTATTTTACCTTGTTTGCAACTTTTCAGCACAAAGCTAGATTGCAGGGTCCTTCAAGCTCTAATGTTGTACAATTTTGGAAATGTCTAATATAGTTAAAGTGGACCTAGACTGAATAAACAGCTGCTGAAGTCTGTGAGGGGGAAGCTGTTACACTGTTTATTCATGTATTTAATTGTGCGTCTGCCACAGAACATTCATCCTGTGGAAATGTATTTAAAGTGGACCAAAACTCTGGATTTTGACTATCTTGGGTTTTGGCCTCTGCCCCCCAGGGCCCCCTTATTTGGGATGCCCCGCTGTGTGAAATCCCCCAGGTTGCCAAGTAAAATGTACCTTTCTCCGGCCCTATGGTGCACGCGCAGGCTCTTGTCCAATCAGCATGCCCGACTGCTCTTGTCAGTTTTGGCTAAGGGCCAAGTCTAGCAAAAAGCAGCCGAGCACAGCCGAGAGCACCAGCGGCCCCATATACGCTACCCCCTAACAGAGTGCGTGACTGCACTGGTCATTCACAAATGTCTTGAATGGGTGCATGCCCTTCTAAAGGTCTAGGTTACGGCTGTCAAGACTTGCGCATGCGACCTTGGACCGAGGAGAAGGTAGGTTTTATAGGGGACTTGGGGGGTTTTACACAGTAGGGCATCCTGAATGCCCCAGGGGGATGATCTTGGTCCACTTTAAATGTATCTAGGCGATTTTTGCTGTGAGCAGAGCAATGATGCTGAAGACTTTTACCTCTGCCTAGAAATAGGAGATGATTGCACAGAGATGTGAGGCAATTTGGAATGAGTTTATAAGAAGCTGGGTTCTCAGGTGTAAATGAGGATGGCAGCTCCCATGCAGTTCAGGAGAACATCATCATCACGGATTGCCAGAGGGGGGTTTAGAGGAGCAATTTTCAAACCTTTGAGTTTTTGACTTTGAGCAAATCTTGTTTTTGCTAAATAGATATTGCATGCTGCATATTAAGCATTATTCAACTTCTCAAAAAGTATTCACCCTTTCAATGGTATGATAATTCCTAAGATTTTCTCGTGGTAGACTAAAACCGTCAATTCTTATTCTTACTGCATTTGCCCGCTGGGTCTTTATGGAGCTTGAAGTGCAGAAAAAAGCTCCCACTGATCAATAAGCTGAGGCTATATAAAAGTTTTATTTTTTTTGCTTGATGAAGTTGGAATGAGGTAAAACCGGGCAAAAAAGTTGTAAGAGCAAAATACAGTATATATGAACACAAAGCATTCAAAAGTAGTACATTCTGTGCTGTAAAAGTGTGAAGGGCTTTCCGAGATTACTTGCTACAGATATATTTTATTATGTATTCATAGTTTTAAGGCAGCAACTGCTTTGTTAGAATTTGCACAAAACTGCTTTAGGTGCAAACATGCATACCAGGCATACAACATGATGGCAAGAGAAATATGTTACCTACGTTTTTTCAGCACTTTTATCTCAGAGGGATAGATAATCCCAGTCTTTTGTGTAACACCCTAAAGTGTTTTAACATCTATTTTATTTAAATAGGTGTTTACAGCTGATCAGTCTCTTGCAAGCCTGCCTTTTACCTGCTCGATGCTACCTCAGAAAAACTGGACCCCACGACTGGCCAGCAGCAGTCACATGCTCCACAGCCCTGGAGGCAGCCCCTTTATCTTGTGAAAACCAAGGGCCAATCCCTTGTCCAATTTTTGCAGAGGGAGCATGGTACTGGACAGGTCTTGCATAGGGGAGGGAGTATGTGCAGGAAGGCAGCCAACCTTCATTTTGTCAAAGGGTTTAGGTTTTGTAAGTAGGATGGATGGTGGATGGGCATAGCAGTCTTAAAACCTAAAAGATCATAAAGCTTTTATCGCAGACACAAATATGTCTACTAGTAAATGGAAAAGCGTTTAAGGAAATAGGTGATCGGAGATCTTAAGCAAAGAACCTAACCCCCCCACCATGGTTTGCACAGCCATGGGCAGATGCGTGTCATTTAGCAGCCTCTTCACAGAATAGTGCGCACATGGTAGTTTCAAGGTGCATGGGCGTGCGCAGATGCATGTTTCTGTGGGTCTTATGCTTGTGCAAGTATTCAAGGGTGTGCACACGCACGAGTTCCCACAGACTGCGCATGTGTCAGCCCATGCAATGATGTTTAAATGGAGCGCCAAAGCACCAGAGCAATGCTGGATAATCTTCATGGATTTCGCCACCACCTGCTTCCTGTTTACGTGTCTACAACCAGGTTTACCCTTTTGACCTTGTCCTCTGGACTGCTATTCTGGTTTGATTTTTATCTTTGTTTACCCTTGCGACCGTCCCTGAACTCCTGCTTGTTTACTGCTTTTTTACTGCTCAAGATCATGTGCTTACTATTTTTAGCATTTTGCCTGTTTATACGCCGCAGAACCTTGCTGTCTGCTCTTTGACTTCGTACCATTTATTGAATCTTCTTTTGCACAACAGAGGTATCACCCTGTGGTGACACTGGTTCCAGCTATTCCAGGCTTGGAAACCCTTCACTCGCAACTCTTCACTAAAGTGGAACTCCAGGTCCCTGGTACATCAAACCCGACATAATTAACCAGTCACTGTAAGTTCCGGCGGAGAGCCATCACCTTTTGATACTGTGGTTTAGCAATTAACTCAAGCCATTCAAAAATAGCCCAACTACTGGAGCGACTGGAGATCCACAACTGGGTTCCCTTCCCCAGCTGTTTTTTGCTGTACCCGAACCCCGAGTACCTTTACCAATGCTGAGATGACTGCTCCGGTGTTCTGGCTTTAATTCTTTGTCCTCCAACCTCATATTTACCATAATCATCGTATCTGTGCTCAAGTAGTAATCACCTTGCTCGGGGTAACCTATCTACCTGGTCCCATGAGCTCATTAAAAAGGGAAGCTCTACTCTGAATTCCCTGAATTCATTCTTTGCAGCCATGGCTAGCATATACAATATGAGTACCCAGGCCAGACTGACTCCACTGTGTCCCCTTTATGCAGCCTCAAACAGGGGTGCCAACCCGTCGAGGAGTACATTGCAGAATTTTGTTGCTGTATCGACAGGAAGAGGTATGGCATTAATTCTGTCTGGAATTTCCGAATCTATCAAAGATGAGTTGGCTCGGGTAGACACAACCAATACTCTGGAAGAACGCTTCACGTCCACCATCCAGAGTGGCCACATTGAGCATTCCAGATCCTTCTATGCCAACGGGTCTTCACCATGGCCATCCAGCAACCCATCTGCCCCTGCTCATTCTGCCTCCAGTAATACAGTTCAACCCATGCAACTGGGCCTTGTCCATCCTTCATTGTCTTCTGATGAGCATCTCTAACTGTCTATCTGTGTTTGTACAGTGACGCACTAGGCCATTCCTGCAACCAGTGCTTAATCCATCGCCCAGGAAAGGCCCCAGTGGAGCAACCTGTTTCTGATTCCCTGTCAACTTCTGGAAACAACTATCTAGCTGTATCTGTTGTCCTACAGCTCCACAGAAGACGAATTGAGACATCCACCATTATATGGGGCATGCAGCTGCTTTATTTCTCAAGACTTTGTTCTTTAACATCAGATTCCCTCAAGATAAGCAAGTACCCTTGCCCATCTCCTTGGCGGATGGGTCCTCCATCAGCTTTGGTCCTATAACCAAACAAAAAGAAAATTTGAGTGTTGAAGAGAACTCCCATCCAGGGACTCAAGGCAAATTTAGTGAGGAGAAATATGCTGATGTGCATCAGGTCCCTGGCTTGAAATTAAAGTAGGATAGTGTAGATAGTGTCTAGCTAGTGTCAGCATCTCAAACTCCAATGCCCCTCTAAGAAATTGGGTCCAAAGTTCCTGGGACCTATCAATAGAGATGAGTGAATCAAATCTGATGAATCTGAATTCGCTGCGATTCGATCGCTCAAATCGCTTCCTTAAACTCCATTTACTGCGGTCCAGGCCATCTAAAATGCTGGATCCACATGTCAGGACATGTCCCATGGGGCAAAGAATCCTGGGTAGGCATCACATGCTGCCTATCAGCAGCCAGGCTCCCCAATGATGACACAGCCCTATATATATATGTGGTGGCCATCTTGTGGGGCTCATTTCGGTGGTGTATTGCGGCGAGAATGGGTCCGGGAGAGATAGAGCCAGGAAGAGATAGAGCCAGGGAGAGAAAAAAGACAGTAAAAGAAAATGACAGGGCGAGAAAGAGAGAGGCAGAGAAAGAGACAGAGAGACAGTGACAGAGAGAGAGAGGGACAGAGAGAGACAGTGACAGAAAGAGACAGTTTTTCAGTGTGTTTGCATTAGCTTTCATACTCAGATATTTCAAGCCTATTTAGTGTTATGTGGTAATGTGTAGGGATGAGCAAACTTTTGAAAAATTCAATTCGGCTGATTCGACGAATTTTCAGACAAAATTTGTTTCGGTCTGAATTTATTTGCAATGAATCGCTATTAAAAACGGCTATTTCTGAGCTTCCTAGAGCCTCAATAGGGTTGTAAACCATTCTGCCTTGCTGTAACACGCATAGGATGCGTGCTGGGTTAGTGAAATAATACTGTAAATAATTATGACATGCAGATCAGAGGCATCACTATGTAAACAATTATTATTATAAAAACCTCAATAAAAATATCAATGATTAATATAACAATAAATGCCCACTGTAGGTTCTAGGTTGTGGATGACGTAAGGAATCACACCAATGAGAATGTATAAAAGATTGTATTGTGCACAGACTCATGATAAAGGACAGCAGTACATATGTAAAAATAATACAAAATGTATATAAAAATAAGGGCCTAAACAGTTACATTAGCCACTAGACAGTGTAGGTATCACCGGGACTAAACAAATACATACAACAATTTCTAAAGTACAATTGCCAACTAGGCCTAAAGTTACTTGCTCATAATTACCAATACAGGGCCCTCACGCCACGCGTCCTTGCTCATCCTTGGTCCCCTCTCAACTGCCCCAAAAATATCTCCCATTCTTTTAGGCCACCTCACTTCCTGTTGGAAAGGGCTAGCCCCTCCCTGTAGACTGCACCTCTGCTCACAAAGGGATTCCACGGGCAGGTATTGACTTAATTTACATTACATAGTTAGGAATCCTTTATACACCCAAATCTATTGTGTCCACCCGACCCCAGCCAAGATGGTGGGATGATACCAAATTAGCATCTAAGAGGCCCAATTACCATCCTAGTCAGGGAAGCTACTTGGAGAGCTATTTAAGATATTCAAAACTTATATATCTAATATTTTATATTTCATGGGAATGTTCTATTTCTTACAACTATTAGAATCGCAGAGCGGCACAATTGCAGAGAGTTGAGGTGGCATCACTATGAGGGGCCCCTATATAGCCTGAAAAACACACCCTGGAGCTGGCAGCAGCAGGAGCCCAAATATTGGCTGAAAGACATCCTGGACTTGGCAGCAGGAGCAGCAGGAGCCCAAAAATTGGCTGAATGACACCCTGGAGTTGCAAGCAGCAGCAGGACCAGCATGAGCCCAAACATAGCTTGAAAGAGACACTGGAGTTGGCAGCAGGAGCCCAAAAATTGGCTGAATGACACCCTGGAGTTGCAAGCAGCAGCAGCAGGAGCCCAAACATAGCTTGAAAGAGACACTGGAGTTGGCAGCAGGAGTCCAAAAATTGGCTGAATGACACCCTGGAGTTGCAAGCAGCAGCAGCAGGAGCCCAAACATAGCTTGAAAGAGACACTGGAGTTGGCAGCAGGAGCCCAAAAATTGTCTGAATGACACCCTGGAGTTGCAAGCAGCAGCAGCAGCCCAAACCTAGATTGAAAGACACACTGGAGTTGGCAGCAGGAGCCCAAAAATTCTCTGAATGACACAGCTTGAAAGAGACACTCAAGTTGGCAGCAGGAGCCCAAAAATGGCCTAAAGACACACCCTGGAGTTGGCAGCAGCAGGAACCCAAAAATTGGCCTAAAGACACACTGGAGTTGCCAGCAGCAGCAGCAGGAGCCCAAACTTTGGCTGAAAGAGACACTGGAGTTGGCAGCAGGAGCCCAAAAATTGGCCTAAAGACACACTGGAGTTGGCAGCAGGAGCCCAAAAATTGCTTGACAGAGACACTGGAGTTTGTAGCAGGAGCCCAAAAATTGGACTAAAGACACACCCTGGAGTTGGCAGCAGGAGCCCAAACATTGCTTGAAAGAGACACTGGAGTTTGCAGCAGGAGCCCAAAAATTGGCCTAAAGACACACTGGAGTTGCCAGCAGAAGCAGCAGGAGCCCAAACATTGGCTGAAAGAGACACTGGAGTTGGCAGCAGGAGCCCAAAAATTTGCCTAAAGACACACTGGAGTTGGCAGCAGCAGCAGCAGGAACCCAAACATTGGCTGAAAGAGACACTGGAGTTGGGAGCAGGAGCCCAAAAATTGGCCTAAAGACACACCCTGGAGTTGGCAGCAGCAGGAGCCCAAAAGTTGGCCTTAAGACACATTGGAGTTGCCAGCAGCAGAAGGAGCCCTAACATTGGCTGAAAGAGACACTGGAGTTGGCAGCAGCAGCAGCAGGAGCCCAAACATTGCTTGAAAGAGACACTGGAGCTGGCAGCAGCAGCATCAAGGGGCCCAAACATTGCTTGAAAGAGACACTGGAGTTGACAGCAGGAGCCCAAACATTGGCCTAAAGACACACTGGATTTGGCAGCAGCAGCAGCCCAAATTTTGCCTGAAAGACACATTGGACTTGGCAGCAGCATAGAGAGCTCAGATATTGCCTGAAAGATACATCCAGGAGTTGGCAACAGCATTAGGAGCCATTATATTGTCTGAAAGACACACCCTGGAGTTTGCAGCAGCATGAAGAGAACATATACAGATTTTTGGCACATATATCTTATCCGAAGAATATTAATAAAAAGTTAGACTAACGAAAAGCATTTTCTCAATAATTACTTGTGGTCTGATGCGGAGGAATGTCTGTAGCTGGAGAGCAGCGCCTTAAATCTGTTTTGCACTATCCATATTTCTTTAGTGTTGGTCTGGCCCCATGATCAATCTACTCTAATGCATCAGGCATTGGTGGGTGGAATTCTTGGCTGATCCATGCCTGATTCATTTCCACGCAGGCCAGTCTCTCAAAAAAACATTTTTCAAGCGTACTGGAGCACATTGAATTGGTCTCATCAGAGCATCACATACGCACATCTAAGAGTTTCATCACTTTGTTCCTGTTAAAGTCTTCAGGGCCTAGTTACTACTTAGTGAAAGGCCATAGATAGTTACACACCTGCTGCTCTTATCGACAAATCCTGCTTTAAGTGTAGTGTAGCGTTTTGTCCTCCCCTCATATACACACTAAGTATGTCAGGCAGAGAAGTGCCAGGATGGGCACAGAGAAGTTGCAGAGGCCTAAATTCATCAAGCAGAAGTTGCAGCAGACTAGGGGGGAGTGGCAGCAGGAGTCTCAGTGAGAGGCCTGATCTCCCGGTATCGTGTCTTGACCAGCAACCCATCTGCCACCATCCATTGGTTAAGACGATCATCCACTGCATCACAAGTGACATCTGACAGCCCCAGTCAACTGTCGGTTATATGTTATGCTTTGGGTTCAGCTCCACTATTCAGTGAGGATGATCTGATGATCAGCAGCTACTGCCCAGTCAAGAAGTGGAGGAGACACTCGCCGCTTCTTCCACTAGGCGGGCAAGTAGTGATGAGGAGAGTGGCGTGGGAGGTGGTGTTGCAAGCATTTTGGCATCTTAAGCAGACACTGTTGAGGAAGCTGAGGAGGACATCAGTGAGTTTTGAGGGCACTTTTAAAGGCTTGGAGTGATGGAGAGTGACAGATTAGTAACATATTAGTAACATAGTAACGTATTAGTAACATATTAGTAACATTGTAACATATTAGTAACATAGTAACACATTAATAACATAGTAACACATTAGTAACATAGTAACATATTAGTAACATAGTAACACATTAGTAACATAGTAACACATTAGTAGCATATTAGTAACATAGTAACATATTATTAACATATTTGTAATTAGTAACATATTTGTAATTAGTAACATAGTAACATATTAGTAACATAGTAATATATTAGGCCTCAATTCATCAAGCAGAGGTCTCAGCAGACTAGGGGTGAGTGGCAGCAGGAGTCTCAGTGAGAGGCCTGATCTCCCGGTATCAGTTAGCGGTCGTGTCTTGACCAGCAACCCATCTGCCGTCATCCATTGGTTAACACGATCATCCACTTAACATGGCTATATGAAAGATGTGTAGGTAGAAGGCGAAGTGTGGCCAGGGTCCCAATGTTGGACCCACGGCCCTGCATCGACATTTGCAGTGTCACCATAAAGCGGCCTGGGAAAGTTGGCTCCAAAGTGGTGGTCCAGCCTGCTGCATTACTCAGTGGCACGCCGCTCTCTTTTCCAGCCAGCCAAGGCTCCACCACCTCCTGTGTGTCATACCCATCCTCTGTCGCTCCAGATGCTCCTCCTCCTCTTAATCCGAGTCAGTCATTAGAAACATAGAAACATAGAAGGTTGACGGCAGAAGGAGACCATACGGTCCATCTAGTCTGCCCTTATGTGTATACTGTATGTACTCTTTATCTTAGGATAGATGTGTGCTTATCCCAGGCATGTTTAAATTCAGTGACTGTTGATTTTTCAACAACCTCTGCTGCAAGTTTGTTCCAAGCATCTACTACTCTTTCTGTAAAATAATAATTTCTAACATTGCTCCTGATCTTCCCCCCGACTAGCTTCAGGTTGTGCCCCCTTGTTCTATCATTAAGCTTCTTCTTAAAAACACTTCCCTCCTGAACCTTATTCAATCCTTTCACATATTTAAAGGTCTCAATCATGTCCCCCCTCTCCCTTCTTTCCTCCAGACTGTACAAATTAAGTTCTTTAATTCTCTCCTGATAAGTTTTAAGTTTAAGTCCTTCCACCATTTTCGTTGCCCACCTTTGGACACGTTCTATTTGAATAATGTATTTTTGCAGGTAAGGTCTCCAGAACTGCACACAGTATTCTAGCTGTGGCCTTACCAGGGCTCTATACAGCGGCATCACAACCTCCCTCTTCCTACTGGTGATGCCTCGAGCTATGCAGCCGAGCATCCTGCTTGCTTTTCCCACTGCCTGGCTACACTGTCCACTCATCTTGCAACTATCAGTAATCAGTACCCCTAAATCTCTCTCCTCCGAGGTCCTGGCTAACACAGTGCTGCCCATACGGTACTCAGAGCAGGGATTCCTTCTACCCAAGTGCATGATTTTACATTTAGAGACATTAAACTCTAGTTTCCACAGTTTTGACCATCTATCCAGTAAAGCTAAATCGTTTTCCATGTTGCAGACACCTCCAGGAATATCCACCCTATTACTAACCTTTGTATCATCAGTAAACAGAAAAACTTTTCCTAGCAAGCCTTCTCCTATGTCACTTACAAATTTATTAAAAAGAATGGGGCCCAGGACAGAGCCTTGTGGCACACCACTTGTAACTCGCGTTTGTTCAGATTGCACACCATTTACAACAACGCTCTGATACCGACCCCTCAGCCAACTGGAAATCCACTGAACTATCCAGGAATTGAGTCCTATCTTCAATAACTTATGTATGAGCTCCTTATGTGGTACAGTGTCATTCCGCCAGCAATCCATTGGCCAAGCCATGTCCAAGAGACAACAGTATGTGCCCACTCATCCAACGTGCAGAAGCTAAATGTGCTCCTGTATAAGTTGCTGGTTCTGCAGTCCCTCCCTTTTGAGGTGGTGGACCATTCAGAGAACTGATGGCTTGTGCCGAGCCGAGGTGGAGAGTCCCATGCTGTCATTTCTTTGCGAAGAAGGCAGTACCAGCCCTGTACAATTTTGTTGAACAGAAGGTGGGCCAGTCCTTTAGCCTGTCAGTGTGTACCAAAGTGCACGGCAGTGCCTACGTCTGGAGCTGTAACTACGGTCAGGGACAATACATATCCTTTAAGCACCACTGGGTGATTGTGGTTCCTGCACAACCACAACAGCAACTTGGACAGGTCCCTCCGCTGTGGCCTCCATGCTCCTAGGCCTTGTGCCTGTGACAGTGCACTTGCACTTAGCAATGGTGTCACAGAAAAAAGTGCCTAATTGACAATTACATATTAATTGTTAACATTTATCTTATTTGAACACATTTATAATAATAACATATAATAACATATAACATGTAACAATAACATATAACATAATTTCAATAACATATAAAATGTATCTAATTTTTTGGGGGGTTCATTTTGTATTTTTTTTTTTCATTTTCTGTTTTTTTTTTATATTTTGCATCTTTTAAAAAAATATTTATATATATTTTTTCCATTGTCTTTTTTAAATATTTTTAAAAACATTTTTACAAAATTTTTTGTTCATTTTTAATTTTTTTTTATTTTGTTTTTTCTTAAAAAAAAATACAGAAAAAAAAATATTATTTTTTTATTTTTTTCAGTGCCCTTCCAGCCTACCATGTGTGCAGGACTCACGCTGTTCTTCACATGCTTTGCCTTGAGCCACGGAGTCACACACACATAAATCTCCACCCAAACTGCAAATGGGAACCATGATGACAATGGGAATAACATCTTGCCTGCGCTGTGACAAGGAAGCCTGAGCCATGCGCCCTGTATGCCACACGTGTTCATCCTAGTTGTCAAGCATTTTCTGAAGTCTTCCCCCCAGCTGCAAGACATGCTAACAGCGGGAAGGAAACTTTGCATGCACTTCAGCCACTCCTACACCGCCAAGCACACCCGTCTTGAGTACAGCGTCAGAACGGTATCCCCCACATAGTCTGATTTGCGATGTTTCCACCCTCCATATGTTGGATCGACTATACAAACTGAGAAAATCCATCACTGTTTTCTTGATGGTCCAAGCGGATAGGGGGACTCCCCTGTGTAACTTCAATGTTAACCAGTGGCAGCTCATACGTGACACCTGTCGTTTGTTTAGGCCTTTTGAGGAAGCCAATTATTAGTCAGTCGCCAGGACTATGGGATGAACGATGTGATTCCACTGCTTCATGTACTACAACACATGTTGGAAACCATGGCTGGTCAGGGCACTGGAGACATGGCGCCTACATTTCACGGCCACATGAAGCCTGTGGGGGCTGAAGTGGAGGAGGAGGGGTGGGGCACAGCGAAGCACAGTTTAGGTTTGACAAAATGGCCATTTTATCTAGTCATCTGACAGGAGAGGAGGATCAGGAGCAGCCAGAGGAGCTAGAGGGTTGTGAGGAAGGCGAGACAGAGGACCCAGACACACCGTGGCAGTATGCTCCCTCCGAGTCACTTGCAGAAATGGCACGATGCATGCTCACGTGTTTGCGTAGTGACCGCAGATTTGTCTCCATTTGTCAGCGGATGACTTCTGGCTTTCCACCTTATTGGACCCTCGCTACCGGCACAAAATGGGGGCATTTTTTTACACCCACTGAGAGGTAGGAGAAACTGACCTACTGCAGAGACATTCTACGTAGTCAGTTGGCCGATGCCTATCTGCATGGCGATACCATGGTCCATACTGTGATGCCCAGCGGGACACCAGCCTTCTGTAAGCAGGCAACCCCCAATCTCCACCGCCGCTTCTGCCTATAGTCAAGCCCCAGTTTGCCGGGACGCTAGGTACTCCTCACCGGACACGGTTGCCCCCAGGTCTTAATAGGCGCAAAAGATGGCTGCTTACGGTAAAGGCCGATGAACCAAGAGGGTATCACGAAGCCGAGGACGTTCACAGGTAGTCAATCCGGAGGGTGCGTCAGAGTACAGGGATGAGACAGGTGCGTAGTCAGGAGTAGCCAAAGGGTCACACCCTAATCACAAGAGACCCGCATAGTGAGGCTAATCATGAGCAGCAGAAAGACCTGGAGCAGGCCCTGAACCAGCAGGTAGTGTCATACCTTGACATGACCATGCCAATGCACCTTGAGGACCCGCCGGACTTCTGGGAAGCCAAACTTGACTTGTGGCCGCAACTGGCAGAGTTTGCCCTGGGAAAGCTGTCCTGCCCAGCGAGTAGTGTGCCATCTGAGTGGGTGTTTAGTGCGGCGGGGGCCATAGTCATGCCAAGGAGAACTCGTCTGTCCACGAAAAATGTGGAGAGACTCACCTTTGTGAAGATGAATCAGGCATGGTTCAGCCAGGATTTCCAGCCACCAATGGCTGATCCATGGTAGTAGCTGAAGCATGGTAGCTCCTTATGCTGCTCCCAACTCCAGGGTGTGTCTTTCAGGCAATATATGGGCTCCCTATGCTGCTGCCAACTCCTGGGTGTGTCTTTCAGGCAATATATGGGCTCCCTATGCGACTGCTGCCAGCTCATATGTGTGTCTTTCAGGCAATATATGGGCTCCTAATGCTGCTGCTGCCAACTCCAATGTGTGCGCTCTTAAAAGACACATGCTAGCATATTTGGGATGCCCCCCGGTTAAAGGCAATGGCTGCTGGCAATTTGACAACGTGACTTTCTTTACAAAATGCAACCAGTTAATAGACAGGTACTCTTGAAATATTAATGCTAGTGTTTGGGATGCCCCCTCCTCACATACAGAGCAGGCCTCCCTTGATTGTGGAAAAGTGAAGTTAATTATAAAATGCAAGCAGTTATTAGACAGGTAGTCATGAAATATTTATTCTAGTGTTTGGGATGCCCAGTGCCCATGGGTTTTTACAGCAGACACAAAAACAATTAAAATGTGCTCTAGTTAGATGAAATCCCCTTTAAGAGCTGCTTGTGTGCAACAGATAGGGTTAAATGTGCTAATATGGGATGCCCATTGGCCTGGGGTTTTTACAGCAGACACAAAAACAATTCAAACTGTACTCTAGTTATAAGAAATCCCCTTTAACAGCTGCTTGTGTGTAACAGATAGGGTCAAATGTGCTAATATGGGATGCCCTGTGGGCAGGGTTTTTTACAGCAGACACAAAAACAATTTAAACTGTAATCTAGTTAGAAGAAATCCCCTTTAACAACTGCTTGTGTGTAACAGATAGGGTCAAATGTGCTAATATGGGATGCCCTGTGGGCAGGGGTTTTCACAGCAGACACAAAAACAATTAAAACTGTAATCTAGTTAGAAGAAATCCCCTTTAACAGCTGCTTGTGTGTAACAGATAGGGTCAAATGTGCTAATATGGGATGCCCATTGGCCTGGTGTCTTTACAGGACGCACAAAACCAATTCAAAATGCAATATATTAATAAAACAGAGCCTTTAGAAGCTGATTTAGTATAACAGATAGGGTGAAATGTGCTGGTTTGGGATGCCCATGTGGCCTGGTGTTTTACAGGATGCACAAAACCAATTCAAAATGCAATATATTAATAAAACATAGCCTTTAGAAGCTGATTTAGTATAACAGGTAGGGTGAAATGTGCTGGTTTGGGATACCCTGCGGCCTGGTCTTTTTACAGGACGCACAAAACCAAATCAAAATGCAATATATTAATAAAACAGAGCCTGTAGAAGCTGCTTTAGTATAACAGATAGGGTGAAATGTGCTGGTTTGGGATACCCTGCGGCCTGGTGTTTTTACAGGACGCACAAAACCAATTCAAAATGCAATATATTAATAAAACAGAGCCTTTAGAAGCTGATTTAGTATAACAGATAGGGTGAAATGTGCGGGTTTGGGATACCCTGCGGCCTGGTGTTTTTACAGGATGCACAAAACCAATTCAAAATGCAAAATATTAATAAAACAGAGCCTGTAGAAGCTGCTTTAGTATAACAGATAGGGTGAAATGTGCTGGTTTGGGATACCCTGCGACCTGGTGTTTTTACAGGACGCACCAAACCAATTCAAAATGCAATATATTAATAAAACAGAGCCTTTAGAAGCTGATTTAGTATAACAGATAGGGTGAAATGTGCTGAAATAGTATGCCCATGTGGGCTGGGGTTTTTACAGCATACAAAAAAAATAAAACAAATCGAGTTATAAGAAATGCTTGTGTGTAACAGATAGGGTTAAATATGCCACTGCCAAGATGGGATGCACAGCGGCCAGGAATATTTACAGCACAAAAAAAGCAATTTAAAACTGATCTGGCAAATGAAGTGAAGGGAAAATAAAAAAAAGTTTCCCTGTCACTTTCTCTGCTGTCCCTGCCTGGATCGTTCCCGATTTTTCCCTATCTTTCCCTGGCTCTCCCTTGCACTGTGTGAATCTCTGTGGGTCTCCCTGACTCTCCCTGCCTGTCTGTTAGTCTCTCCCTGTCTGCAGCAACCTCCGTTCTGTCTGCAATGCAAGGCTGAAATACGCACAAGCAAGATGGCCGCCGTTTATATAGCACTGTGACATCACCGGGCTTCCTGGCTGCTGATAGGCTGCATGTGACCTTCCCATGATAACTTGCCCCAGGGGACATGTCCGGATATGTCCATCCACCATTTTACAATGGCTGTAATTGAAATAAATGGAGTTTAAAGGAAAACTTTGATCGATCGAATCGTGGGGAAATTCGGATTCATTCCGAATCAAATTTTTCTTGAAATTCGGAACGAATTCGGGTTCATCCGAATCGATTCACTCATCTCTAGTAATGTGTATGGAAATGTGATAAATGGTGTGTATTTTTCCCCTGCTATGCTGTATCAGACAGGCACGATCCATGCTGGGTTTTCAGGACCCAGCTCACATTCCTCAGTCCTCTACAGGTTTCTTCCCTGATTCCAGGCCTTGCACAGGTGATGAGGCTGATTGCAGGGGAAGCCCAAATAAAAGGAGTCTCTGAGCCTGTCAGTGGGCTGTTGACCAGCCTGGAGGAAGGAGCCACAGGCCGTACTGCTCAGTGGTGAATGAAAGACTGGATTTAAGCCGAAGGACTTGGCTTCTGTGACCTTAAACCCTGGACTTGTGTGGATGATGTGACGGCGTGCTAGCATTTGTCTGTAAAGAGTACCTCCCTATTTAGCTTTTCCTTTTGTCTCAAAAACCACGTTTTAAAAGTTCTGTAATGCTTCACTTTCACTGGGGGCATCCCATGCCAGCCCATGATGTGACAGCATGCTAGCATTTGTCTTTAAAGAGTACTTGCGTATTTAGCTTGTCCTTTTGTAACAAAAAACACGTTTTAAAAGTTCTGTAGTGCTTCACTTTCACCAGGGGCATCCCATGCCAGCCCATTATGTGACAGCTCTAGCTTTTCTACACACCTGCTGTTGTTCATAAAATACTGTTTTAAGTGTAGTGTAGCATATTGTTTTTCCCTCCTAAACACAGTAAGAATGTCAGGCAGAGAAGTGCCAGGATGTGAACAGAGGAGTGTCAGAGGCCTAGATGCAGACGTTGCAGCAGACTAGGGGCGAGTGGCAGCAGGAGTCACGGTGAGAGGCCTGATCTCCCGGTATGTGTTAGAGGACAGTCAGCAGCTACTGCCCAGACAAGAAATGGAGGAGACATTTGCCGCTTCTTTCGCTAGGCAGACAAACACTGATGAGGAGAGTGGCATGGGAGGTGGTGTGGTGAGCGTTCCAGCTCCTGCAGCAGACACTGTTGAGGAAAACGAGGAGGACATCAGTGACATGCAGGCACAACTCGATGATGATGATGAAGCGGATTGCACTTGGGAGCTGGGTGCAGAAGGGGCTTCATCATCATCAGGAGAAGAGGGTCGCAGGTTGCCCCAGAGTCAGCAGCTGAGGCAGCAAGGTGGTAGCATGGTTGGCAGTCAGCATGGTGGCAGAATTGGGATGGCTGGAGCCAAATGTGGCCGGGGTAGACCACTCGGTGCATGGCAGGCTACCTTCCCGGGAGGTAGTGGAGCAGGGGTTCCTGGAGTCGGCGGCAGTAGCAGTGAATTAGTATGGACTGTTGGTGATAAAATTAGCTACTCGGCAGTGTGTCAGTTTTTCATCAAGCATCCGCAGGAGGGTAACCTGGCCATGTGCAAGATGTGTTGCCAGGGCCCCAATGTTGGCACCACGGCCCTGCGGCAACATATGCAGTGTCACCATAAAGCGGCTTGGGAGGCACTGAAATGGGGATCTAGCCTGCTGCGTCACCCAGTGGCACGCTTGCTCCCAATTTCAGCCAGCCAAGGCTCCAGCACCTCAGCCAAAGGTAGCTGTGCACCATACCCATCCTCTGTCGCTTCAGATGCTCCTGTTCCTCCAACTACAAGTCAGTAATCCCACCAGAAATCCATCAGTGAAGCCTTGTCCAAGAGACAACAGTATGCGCCCACTCATCCTACGGCGCAGAAGCTAAATGTGCTCCTGTTCAAGTTGCTGGTGCTGCAGTCCCTCCCTTTTCAGGTGGTGGACTCTGCACCTTTCAGAGAACTGATGGCTTGTGCCGAGCCGAGGTGGAGAGTCCCACGCTGTCATTTCTTTGCGAAGAAGGCAGTACCAGCCCCGTCAACATCAGGAGCTGTAACTATGGGCTCCTTATGCTGCTGCCAACTCCAGTGTGTCTTTCGGGCAATATATGAGCTCCTTATGCTGCTGCCAACTCCAGTGTGTCTTTCAGGCAATATATGGGCTCCTTATGCTGCTGCCAACTCCAGTGTGTCTTTCAGGCAATATATGGGCTCCTCATGCTGCTGCCAACTCCAATGTGTCTTTCAGGCAATATATGGGCTTCTCATGCTGCTGCCAACTCCAGTGTGTCTTTCAGGCAATATATGGGCTCCTTATGCTGCTGCCAACTCCAGTGTGTCTTTCAGGCAATATATGGGCTCCTTATGCTGCTGCCATCTCCAGTGTGTCTTTCAGGCAATATATGGGCTCCTTATGCTGCTGCCATCTCCAGTGTGTCTTTCAGGCAATATATGGTCTCCTCATGCTGCTGCCAACTCCAGGGTGTGTCCTTCTGGCAATATGTGGGCTCCCCATGCTGCTGCCAACTCCAGGGTGTGTCTTTCAGACAATATGTGGGCTCCTCATGCTGATGCCAACTCCAGAGTGTCTTTAAGGCAATATATGGGCTCCCCATGCTGCTACCAAGTCCAGGGTGTGTCTTTCAGGCAATATATGGGCTCCTCATGCTGATGCCACCTCAAGGGTCTGTATTTGTGCCGCTCTGCGACAGTGATTCTAATAGTGATGCCTCTGCATGTCATACTTCTTTACAGTATTATATCATTAACCCAGCATGCATCCTATGCATGTTACAACAAGGCAAAATGTTCTACAGCCTTATTGAGGCTCTTGGAAGGACAGAAGTGGCTGCTTTTAATAGCAATTAATCGGAAATAAATTTGGACCGAAGCTATTTTTTCTGGAAAATTTGGCGAATCGGCTGAATCAAATTTTTCAAAAATTCGCTCATCTCTACCCATCAAGGTGCATACATGCTTTATTGTAATGGCCTTCAAATTGCAACTTCCTTCTTCCTATCTGATCCACCCGGTTTTTAAATCCTAAAACCCGCTCCAGTCCTTGTATAAGGTGAAGAGTAATTTTTAGTGGAAAGAATCCATCAACATTTCTGCTCTGGCATACAATACTTGGTAAAGTGGCAAAACTATGGTTTAGAGGAGAATTTGTGGGAGCCAGCCAAGAATATTCCTCAAGAATGAAGTCTCCCGGAGCTATGAGAAGCTAAGGAATAATCCTAGACCTGTGCCAGAGCCTCCACTGGATGGATGGGCCAAGGGACCCAGTGATAAGAAATTGGGAACTCTTGCATTCTTTCTGGATGCAAATAAGTCGATCACTGACACATCTCTAATTTTGCAGGTCTGGTGGAAAACCTCCATATTCAGCATCCATCAGGACATTTATTTCTCCCTGTTAATGGACTGCTGACAGTGATGCCAGAAAAAATCTCTGCTGCCAGCTCCATCCGATGATGTGCCCTATTACTGCCTTGTTTCTTCAAATAGACCACCACAACCGCATTGTTTGGTCAGACAGTGTATTGCCAAAAAGGCAAACTTCACTGCCGACAGTTCCCTGTTGTTGGAATAAAGACTGGACTGTGTTTTATCCCATCTGCCCTGTGCTGTCAGGACCAGACAGCTTGCTCCCGTTTCCCAGACACTTACACCTGTGGTGATCATTAGATCCTGAGGAAAGACCCACAATCTCCTCGTGGACAGACTGTCTTTCTGTAACCATCACCATAGGGATAGGAGCATCTGCTCTGATTATCTCTTTGCCCGGACCCTGTTGTACTCTTTTCCACTGGGCCAAGAACCTGGAATGGAACTGGGGTCCCTGTATGGCAAGGATAGTGACTGCCCCGCAATCAACTTGCTGCTCATGTTAATCTATGCTTTGGTGTGAAGGGAGCATGACAATTTTCACCTGGGTGTCACCACTCAGCCTGGGGTCTTTAGCACTTATGGCTGAATAAGGAAGGCAATCATGCAGTTATGATACACAACATACACATATAAAAGCACTTTTAATTACAAAAATGCATATTCTGTTTGGAATAGGCAATAACATTGTGCACCTGGGTGTTATCGCTCAGCCTCAGGTGTTTAACCCTTATGGCTGAAAAAAATGGCCAATTATGATTATGATGCACAATATACACATATAGAAGCACGCATGTTAAGATATACATATCCTGGAACAGACAATGGCAGCTTTAACCTTTGGGTCATTGTCATGCATTGCAGCTTTATAGGTTTACCCATACAGTCTAAATTCGGTAGCATTATTATGATGGACAGTATAAATGTATTTCAGTACTTGAACAATATGGGGAATTCATATAGCCACTAGAAGGCAGGGGTATAAATGGAAACAATATCTCTTACCACATGAATGAATGAGAGATCCTCAAAGATGAGAACAAAAAGAATCAGGGTGTTGGCTGGAGCCTGGAAATATATAGAAAAGAGGTCCTATCAGGGTTGACAGGTGCATACATAACCCACAGTATGACGCCATGGAGGTGTCAGGAATAGAACAGCCCTTCCCCTTGTTACTTAAAAGCTTGATTAACTATATTTATTCATCAAAAAGACAAGTAGAGTCTATTGTTCTAGTCTGTAATTGGCTTTTTAACAACCTGTTTATCTATTGATTCCTATTGGTAACATAGCAGTAGGTTATGTAATCCAAGTATAGGTATTGCCACCCCTGTATTATTTCTTACTTACCAGCATTCATCAGTCATCAAAGCACTGATGACAGATTCATGATAAATATTTATTTAAGGCCATGCTTTTAGCACTAAGCTTTAAACCAACATATTCACTTGCAGCAGCATCATTATTCCAGGAGAGTATGGCAAACAAAAATTGCGGAAGCTCTAATTTTGCTTTTTGGAGCCTGAAAAATGTATGGAATTTCTAGGCGGTTGAGAGCACCAGAAAAATCTAAAAAGGTTTTGTGATAGTATTCAAGCATTACCCATAATAGTGAAAGGAAAGGAGAAGCAGCAACTTATCCTGACTTATTGTAAGACCCAGACCCCACAATTAATAAACAGAACGCTTTAAACTGGACCTTCATCATCATTTAATGAAAGGCCCAAACCCTTAAAGTGGACCAAAACCCATGCCTTAACGACCCTGAAATCTATAAGATTCCAGGGCTGCTGGATTCCCCCCCCCCGGGGCATCCAGAATTGGGATGCGGACCATGTGAAACCTCCGAGGTCACCTGGAAACTCACAATCTTTCCCAAAGCCGCATGAACGAGCTGCGCCCGCATACCTGCTACGCCTTTAGCAGGGTGAGTGCCCACACCAGGCATTTGTGAACAGCTGGCGCGGGCACGGTTCCTGTTAGAGTGTACCGGGGGATGCAGCTGCCAGCGCGCTTGGATCTGCTCACCTTAGATGAGCTATTAGACAAAGGGGCGGGAGCTGATCTGAGCGTGCTGATTGTACGAGAGGGCTGGGCATACTCTGAAAGAGAACAGGTGACCTGCGGGGTTTTACACAGTGGGGCATCCCCGTGCAGGGTGCCCAAGGGGAAAGGACCAAAATCCAGGATAGTCAAAATCCTTGTTTTTGGTCGACTTTAAAAAATGATTTCTCAACATTTAAAATAATAATATATTTTAGGTTTTAGGTTGCTTACTTATTATTCTTTTCCCCACTGGGCTGCAACTCTGCTCAGGACTCTAGGATACGAACACTGCTATCTTGCCTCACAAGCATCACATACTGATGAGAGGAGGGGGCAGGTGCAGGGGTGGGGTTATAACTGTGCTTTGCAAATTCAGAGCAGAGCTGGGGTCAGGAAAAGGACAGCAATCCCAGAATGCAGAGTGGCATAGTCAGAAGATACTTCCTGTCTGCAGGCAGCTTGAGACTTCATGGGCCACCATCTTGGATGTTTAAAGGCTCATAAAATGCAGTAGATGCAGGTAGGATGATTTTCAATGTGAGCAAAACACTGCACCTGCCATTTTCTTTAAAACTGACTTCCTATGAACTCATTGAGAACTTCTTATGAACTGTTCTCTAAAAGAGGCGTGGAATTCCCCAGGGAAATCTGCCCTTTAATCAGTGCTGGCCATAATTTATTCTTGCCATTTTATAAAGTCACTTCGCTCTCACTTCAAGATTCTGTCGGGAAAAAACTATAAGCAACAGATACTCGCCTATAATCCAGCGCAGCTGACTATAGTTTGAAACTAACTGGCATCAGCGATCTTGTCCCACCAAGCCACAATCCCCTCATGTCAGTCAGAGGGACTGGCCATGCCCCCTCCATTCATTACAATGGAAGGGGTGTGTCAGCCCTTGGCATGTCCCCTCCTTTGAAATAAATAGTGGATGTAGCCTGTCACCCTGAGTAAAACGAAGAGCCAGTGAAGAGGTAACCACAGGCCATGTTTGTCGGCCGATCAACTACATGGGATTATTGATTTTGTCTTGTTTATTATTTTTACCCAGACAGTCCATTTAACCATCTGGATATAACAATATGAACTTTGTATTGTTATAGTTATACCATTGTCTCGGGCTAATCAGTTTTCAAGAAGACCCTGTAGTTCCTAAGTTATTTATAAAAGTATTAGAGCATTATAGATGCAGAGTAAAATGAGGAGAAACAGTGGGTGTGGCAGCAGTGTTGTGATGTAAGTACACTGTGTGCTTTACATAGATCATAGTAAAAAAATAAGTACATTGTTGTGCCTCTAGTTATTACTGCCAGAACATAGGGTGATCAGAATAAGGGGGTGAGATATGCTACAGGCTAAGAGCGTCTCCAGTCTGCCACATAGTGTGACCAAAAGGGAGGGCATAGCTGCACAGAGATGCGGAAAATCAAGACATCTGCGGAGGAAGTGGGAGGTGTTTCCGTTCTTGGTCCACTGAAGGATGATTTAAGGACCAGGTCAGCGGGGTGAATACTACTGAAAGCTGAGTGAGGGAGATATTTCCTCACTAAGTAGATAGACATAACAGGAAGGAGAATGCTGGAGGGGCTAAATGTAAGGTAAGATATTTGTTTTTTAACTTTTGCTAATTACTTTAAATATGCCTCTGAACAGCTGGAGCCCAGCAATTTATGCAACTCCAAAATCCAAAGTCCATTAAGATAACAAAAAAGACTCTCTGCTGCCATCCATTCTTTCCCGCTAAACCTACAGTAAGCAGAATACTAATAGAATATACTAATCTGCTTGATGGAAACGGCCCATTTCCCCTCTCAGAGTCGAGCGCTGCATGTTGAGCTTCCAGGTCTGTAGCACTGCAGAGTAATATGAGTGACACCTTTGTTATCCAATCATTGCAGAAGCCAGATCTCAGCTGCAAGTCACCCACAACAACTGCCTGCAATGTGATTGCAAACTAGACAGAGAGGCTGATTCATTACTAACGCCAGGTATCGCAGATGAGCATCTGTATAGCGGCGCTTAAAGCAACCACTAGAAGCTGTAAGCGGGTATCGGGCGCTGTAAACATAGCACCTCAGTCGCTGTAGTAACCTGGCCGGCATTGATGAATGTGATGTATGTTGGGCACTCTAACACCAATACAGCACTGCAGGAAGCAAAAGGTAGCGTCAGTTCAGTGCGACCGACTCTTGGCGCTTCACACCATACTTATCAAAAAAGAACACACACACAGCTTCGGTGCTCGGGCAGGCTGATTCATTACTAACGGCAGGTAGCGACAGATGAGCCTCTGTAGCAGGCATTTCAGAGCACCCGCTAGTAGTCGCTGTGCTCAGCCGTGGTTCGCTAGTTCAGAGCGCCTCAGTCGCTGTGCAGCATTGATGAATACATTGTGGGGAGTCGCTATATTAGCAGTACAGTGCTGTATGAGACCGGATGGTAGCGACTGGTCAGTTCGACCAACTCATACCATATTCATCAAAAAAACAGCCTCACACACCGGAGGCTGTGTGATTAAAGGCTGTTCTTGAACATGTATCCACCAGTAACGAAGCGAAAACATATGGAATGACATTGTAATAACATTGTAACATGAACACTTTAATGCCAGACCTGTAATGTCAATTCTTCATAAATATATAAAAAATTTAAAAAGTTTTCAAAAATGGCTTTTTCTAGGCCAGATGAGGTCACAACATTATTTGAGAATAAATGTGGAATTGCGTGCTGTGGCCGGCGTTCTCATGTCGCTACCTGCCGCTACCTGTCACTTAACAGCCACTACCTGTCGCTATCCCTTCATGAATAAGGGCCTCAATCCGGTTGCTATAGCATAGAGCGCCAGATGCTGTGTGATTAAAGTCTGTTTTTAAACACATATCCACCAGTAACAAAGCAAAAACACATGGAATTACACTGTGACATTAACACTTTAATGCCAGACCTGTAATGACAATTCTGCATAAAATATAAAAAGTCCAAAAAGATTCTATAAATGTTTGTTTGCAGCCAGGAGAGGTCACACAATGATTTGAGCAAATTTAAAAAAAGAATGTCAAAAACGCTATTTAAACACAACCAAATGAACGGCCATTGAAATGTATGGGAGAGCGACAGTGAGCAAAAGTTAATACCTGGCGCTAGAGCGTCGGCGCTATACATACATACATACGCATACATTGGACACTACATGCCGCTGTTAGAGCCACTCACCAGATTCGCTTTCATAAATGTGGTCTCCCGTACAGCGCCCAGCGTTCACCAGATGCTGCCTGCCACTACGAGGCACTACCTGGGGATATACATTCTTAAATAACCCCCTAAGTGCCCCACTGAAAGCATGAAAACCTAAGTTTTTTAATTTAATACCCAAATCACCTCGATGGTGGTGGGGGGTTTATAGGCGGTCAGTCTATTTTGGCTTAAGGTCTGTTTTTAATGCGTTCCAATCAGAAATGTTAGCACATCAGAATTTCATAGAAGTACAGAACAGCTAAGACTCATCTAAGAGTGCAGAACAAGTCAAGTGTGTTTTTTTTATCCATACCTTGACAGGTTTGTAACATGATTTGACACGTTCTACTGAAATCTGGATGGCAGCAGTTGTAATGATGTCCAATCAGTTTATTGACATTTCAGTTTAGGAGACATGTCCATAACCTAAACCACATCTTCATCCTCCTGAAAATGGAAAATTGGATATTGCATGCCATGCTGGGAGTAATAAAGTCTTCAGTTTTCCAAATGATATCTATGATCTACCTTGTTCTTTAAAATACTATAGAGGATAAATGTTATTTCTGTTTTCTTAATGTGGACCAACAGTCAAAAATGACTTAAACCGAACCAACACAACAAACAATGCTCACATGCATCCCTTGCCAGGGAAATTTAGATTGCTGCACAAAATAATTCATTTACCTTTTTCTAACTCCTGCTGTGTTAAATTTTAAAAACAAAATGGTGGCTCATGGATCTGCAGGCTGCCTGCCAACAGGAAGTGCTGCTGGGTTTCCTGTTACTGTGCATTGTCAGTTATGTTGGTTGAATCTAGGCAGCAGACTGGCTGAGATGCTGGGCGAGAAAGCTCCAAAATGGCTGCTACCAGTGCGGCTGCATTTCAGTTTTGAGTGGATGTAAGAGCAAGTGCTGACAATGATTCAATATCATGCATGCAGATGGGGCAACTGAGTTTTGGGGAGTTGGTGCACCACAGTGGAAAACCCCTGGCTTAGTGTGGCAAACCTCTACCAAGTAACTGTTTAAAACAGGGGTGCTTAAGCTTTTGACAAGCTCAGGCCACTTAAATGATTTGGATCCTGGTTGTGGGCCACAGTTAATAGGTTCAAAATGTTTTCATTTGGAATAATATAATGAAGATTTTCTACAACTATCAGGATACCCACTATCTCCACAAACTCCACTTGTTTGTCCTTCCACCACACCCCTATCTATATTCATATTTAACAATTCCCACATGCTATGAATATATGGTCCCTTATTTAAAGTCCCCGCCCCCATCAGTCCCAAAACGTAACCGTATTCCCAATACTCAACCCATCTAAATGCTTACTAATGCTTAACATACAATAATTATGGAAAAAATATTTTACCAAGTTATTTTGCAGAAACTTTCATCCATGGGGTGGTGTTGTACAATTAAAGCGGACCAAAACCCATAACTTACTTCACTCTAATCCCAGATAATGCCCTTGTTTTAGCTGTAAAGCTCCACCTCCTTCATTCATTTCCACTGTTATGTGTGGCAATGATGTAATTGCCACACCAATGTAATGACTGATTGCCTGCCATCTTACAGTTACAATTCAAAAAGCGGAAATGTCCTTTTCTAGTTCTACGCCCTAAGAAGAGAGTATCGGCAGAGGCTTTGGCCAAATATATTTTACAAGTTTAGTGGGTTTTGGTCCGCTTTAATGTCACTGTGTTCCTCGAAGCCACAGCTGTCATCTCTATTTGCCAATGTGGCGCTCCTAATCACCTATCCTTACTGTACCCCATCTAACCTTTACATGTCATTTCTATTTACTTTCCCCACAGCGGGTCAGTGGCTACATCAAACTGCTCTGAGGGCCACAGGTCAAGCGCATGTGATTTAAAACAACTTCTATGTATTATCTAAGTTACACCAAGGTCTGCTGATATTACAAAGCACACACACTTATAGAGAAAAATGTATTGGTTAAAAAAATACAAAATATAATTAAAGCACACGCTCTTGTCCAATCAGAGCCGTACGCCTTTTGGCATATGACTCTGATTGTTTGCAATGGGGAGCACAAGCTGCTCTTACTCCCCACTGAAGTCAATGAGAACCCTTTGCCAAAAGATGTAAACATGGCAAAGAGCTCCGATTGGACAAGATCCTACGCAAGTGCTGTTGGACTAAGGAGAGGTGAGACTTACTGGGCAAGCTGAGGGGGTTTACACAGTGGGGCATCCTGATTCGGGACAACAGGAGAAGCGGCGGTGCGTGAGTGGGAGGTTCGGGCACTGCAACGAGAGGGGTGATGGCTCCTTGATCCCGGAAGAGGCTTGCAGAAGCAGCTGCACATCAGTCGGTTATGTGGCTGCAAGGACATCTTTCCTGTAAGGACTTTTTCCTGTAATTTTAACCCATATGGATACAACTAAACAAATAAATTCTGAGACAGCTCAGACAATTGGCTTCCTTTTCCAAAACATCAGGCCATGTGAGCAGAAATCGGATAAATAAGGTGGATGAACCACAACCTTATGGGTCCCAGTGTGGTCACTATCCCCGCACCCCCTGTAGTTACGCCTCTGGTATGTATGCTATATATATGGCAAAAAAAACTTCTTCATATGTAGTATTGTGCTCCATGACAAAGACATGACCAAAACTTGAACCCAAAGTGTATCAGATGCTACATCATATGCTGTGTGTGTTTGATAATGTTAAAACTTTAGGTTGAAAGGTGCCCTGTGCAAGACTTTAGGATGGCAGAGATACGGGTGGCGATGAGGATGGGAGTGACAAGCACTGGAAAGGTAATTATGCTTGTTTTTTTGTAACAAAAAAAAAAACGCTGTAAAAAAAAAAAAAAAAAAAAAAAAAAAAAACATAACCTTTCCAGAGCTTGTCACTCCCATTCTTGTCGCCACCAATGTCTCTATGGCCCTTATTTATGAAGGAATAGTGACAGGTAGCGACTGGTGAGCGACCGGTAATGACGGGCAACGCCACGAGAACGCCGGCTCCCCACCACAATCACACATTTATCAAGCCGATCCTGCTTAGCGACTGAGATAGCGCCAGATAGCCACTCATTCATCATTATTCCAGCCTCAGCCCACAGCGCCAGCGTCCGACCTTGAACAGCGACAGGTATGACCTCTCGCTACCTGGCGCTCTCCAATGCATTTCAATGGAACAATCTTTAAATATTCATAATTAATTGTTATAAATTTTTTTTTTTTTTTTTTTTTTAATGTGAAAAATTCTGTGACCACTTCTGCCATGTTAGTTAATCTTTTTAAGGTAAAAAAAAAATAAAATAATAATTTGTGCAGAATTGATATTACAGGTCTGATATTATTGTATTCATATTACTAAATTCTTTCAAAATTTTTTTTTTTTTGGTTTCCAAAAATATGGTGGTTTGGGGGTTAAAAAACTACTTTTAACACATCGCCGCCAGCGCTCTGGGGTTTAAACATGCATTTCACAGCGCAATAATTTTTTGAGCGTGATTTTTTGATGAATGTGGTGGGAGCCGGTTGCTCTTACCAGTTGCTATCATGCGCACCCATACAGCGCGGAACCTGTCAAATAGCAACTCGTCACCCCGTATTCAACATTACTGCACACCGACTCAGTCGCTATCAACAACCGAACAATGGCCAAGCACAGCGACTACTAGCGGGCTCTGTGAAAATACTGCTACAGTCGCTCAACTGTCGCTACCTGCCGCTATTAATGAATCGGCCTCCCCGTCTCTGTGCAGACTCCACCTGCCACTGTCCAGCCACACACACTCCATTGCTGATGGCAGCACATGGCCGGCAGTCTCCCCCCCGCTCTCTCTGCTAGGGACAGCATAGCAGCAACATTTTATTGCTGCTATTGTTGTACATTTCCTGAGTACGCCGCTAAAGGTCATAGTGCGGGCACCAGCATCGGGCTAAATTTATTAGGGGGCATAAAGAAATAAAACATATAAAACAAAGCCACAGCTGTGGGGGCCCCCCAAGGTTGAGCGTCCTGTGTGGCCTTATTTGTCGCGTGGTTTAAGCAGTATCCCTATACATTATTTTATACCTAGATTTTTCTGCCAATACTGACAATAATACTCATGTTATAAAGGTTTAACCCTTCACTTTAATTTTATTCATTTACAGTTCCCTTCATATTAGTTTTCCAATGTCTTCAACAGGATCAAGTCTGAATTACTCAATTTCCTTTGCAATTCATACCTAGATGTATTGACGTGTAATTATAGTGAATGATTTCCTGCTTCAATAGACATACATTTCACAACCATGGCCGTGACCTCCCACCCACCTAAGCAACGTTTTATAGATTTTTCCCAGTTTAATATTTTTCAAAATTCTAGAATATTTAGGTCTGACGTCATTGACATTAATCCTAGTTTTGACTCCTGATAAATTCACGGACTCATCATTTTTTGCTACCAACATGCCACGTGCATACATTATTACGATGGATCACAGACCAACTTTTCTATCCTGAGAAGGTAGAATATCTGATGCCATATGGTGATTCTGCTGCTATAGAGATTGTATTGTTGGTGTATTAGTCCCATGTGTTCTCATTTAATGTTTTCTATTTTTAACACAACAGTGTAATATATGATCTGAGAGTAACCTCATAAATAAGTATTTATATTTTTGTTGCCAGGGTATTGAGGGTGGCTTTGCATAATATCTGTTAAGGTTCTGCAAGAATTATAATTTGCTAAAGGTTATGTTTTTGCAAGCTAGGAAGCTATGATGTCCTGTACTGTTACCTGTTATTCTAAGTATTTCAGTTCTATTTTTTGACATCACAAATGTATTTTTAATCCTTTTACTTTTTATATTTTTCGAATTTGAATAACATAGTGAGAATTTACAGAACCTTCCAGCCTTAGCATTTAATTATTTATTGATATTGTTAGATGAAAAGCTTCTTATAGGCGTAACACAGCAAGCATCTCAACTACAAAGTTATTTAATTGCCAAAAGAGCACTGACACTGGAAATAGTTCTTTAGTATACACAGTCATAGGTCATGATGAACATTCATAATGAGTAAGCCAGAATTCTAATATTAATATTTACACTAATATTACTGGATAGAAGCCATCTGTGCTTAGGTGTCCTTGGGCTCCCAGTCTCTTATTAAATAATATGATGTACGCTTGCAACTGAAAGAAAAGCACAGCTGCCTTTTGCAGACAGGTCTGGGCTTCAGAGTGGTCAGTGATTTAAACCGAGCTGATCATTGTGCAAAGCTTGATCATGGCTGACTGCTAATAGGATATTGATTCAATCAATGTAATTACTTTAAACTAATCCAGTGCATATGCTGCTAATATCCCAATTGTGGTGGGTGTAAAATTAATGTGGAGACTGATTCACTACCACGTATTTCCAGATAAGCATCGATATAGCGGCGCTTAGAGCATCCGCTAGTAGACACTGTAAGCGAGTATTGGGCACTGTAACCTAGCGTTGCGGTCGCTGTAGTAATCTGTCCGGCACTGATGAATATGATGTGTGTTGTGCACTCTAACAACAGTATAACTCTGCAGCGAG
Organism: Gastrophryne carolinensis; assembly: GCA_027917425.1. Taxonomy (NCBI): domain Eukaryota; kingdom Metazoa; phylum Chordata; class Amphibia; order Anura; family Microhylidae; genus Gastrophryne; species Gastrophryne carolinensis. The sequence continues at coordinate 363,465,781 of CM051238.1, forward strand.
TAAGAGAGGTAGCGCCAGCTCAATCTGCCTGGTGCTCAACATCATATTTAACAAAAAACTACACACACACAGCGTCGGCGCTCTAAAGCTGGGCGCTGTAGCATAGAGCGCCAGACCCTGTGTGATCAAAGTCTGTTTTTGAACACATATACAGCAGTAACAAAGCAAAAAAAACACATGGAATGACTTTTAACACTGTGAAAATGACACTTTAGTGCTAGACCTGTTCATACAATTCTGCATAAAAATATAAAAAAAAATTATAAAAGTGTTTGTTTGCAGCCAGGAGAGGTCACACAATGATTTGATAAAAAAAAAAATGTATTGCCCAAACCGCTATTTAAACACCAACAAATGAAACCCCATTGAAATGTATGGCAGAGCGACACTGAACGAAAGGTAATAAGTTGCGCTCCTGAACCTAGAGCGCCGGTGCTACATGGGGCTGTTAGAGGCGCTCACCAGGTTCGCTTTCTTAAATGTGGCTTTACCTACAGCTCCCAGCGTTCACCAGACGCTGCCTGTCGCTACGAAGCACTACCTGGCACTAGCCGTTCTTAAAAAAAAAACATAGATATTTGATTCCTGCTCAGGTATCAACTTACGTTGACATCTTCCATAATGCTTTGTATTGCAAAAATGAAATAAACAGTGAGATATCTACAAAAATAGGCGGAGAGCCATATTTAAGAATCGTTAGCACCACACAGCGCCATTTTTTGGCCTCAGTGGCACTCAGCATGGGATGCAAATGATGCAGCGCCAGATGCTCTGTGTGAAGCAGTGCCAGATGAAACCTGCCACTGTAGCTCAAGATTCGATAGTGCACAATGGGTAGAGTTTTATGCTTATAATTAATATTAAACACATTTTTTGTACAAAATTGCATTGTGACTTGTCAATAATTGAAACACAGGACCTAGATGGGACAAAATGTTTTTTTTTCTGGTGTTATTAAATTGATTTCAATGGCTTTTTTTGCTTAACTGAAGTAGAATTTGGACACCAACAACTGAAATGTAACCTAAACGCACTGTAATGTTCGTCCCCTTTGTCCCCAGCAGTGATTTCTTGTAAATGTAATGAAGAAACACTGACCAGCACCTGGAAAATATAGCGCCAAAGATTTGAAGGGGAAAAATAAAATTATAAATATGCTGGGGAGTGCCGGAAAAATGGGCTCACTGGAGCTGGGATAATCAACCAACTAATAATGAACCAACAGGCGCTGACATAGGCCAGCCAATACAGAAGTGTAACAATCAAAGCTAATTAGTAGAGCGCAGTGCAGCGACTGCCAGCGGCAATGTAGTCCACAGCACAGCGCCAGATAAGATGGGAATTCCGGCACTCTGTTGCTGGCGCTATAACCACAAAAATGATGCTAAAAGGCGCACATCATAAATAAGTGCCCAAATGTTTAGCTGCTTTTGAACTATGATTAGAATAGATAGTTACGTGTGTGCAGATTTTTAGCAAGTCTTACAATTACATTGGCAAAATTTATTAGGGGGCATAAAGAAATAAAACAAATAAAAAAAAGACACAGCTATGGGGACCCCCAAAGTTTAAGCAGTATCCATATATATGATTTTATACCTAGATTTTTCTGGCAAGCAACAGAATGCTGACATGTATTGCCTGTGTATTGACATGTAATTATAGTGAATGATTTCCTGCTTCCATGTTCATTGCTAGGGATGAGCGAATCGATCCGGACGAACCCGGATTCGATCCGAATTTCATGAAAAATTCTATTCGGATCGAATCCGAATTTCCCCGTGATTCGATCGCTCGAAGTTTTCCTTTAACATCCATTCATTTACATTTACAGGCATTCTAAGATGGCGGACGGGACATGTCTGGACATCTATCCCGCGCCAGTGCAAGCTGGGGCAGTCACATGCAGCCTATCAGCAGCCAGCAAGCCCGGTGACGTCATAGCGCTATTTAAGTCGGCCATCTTGCTTTTCCTTCCTCATTTCTCTATTGCATTCGTGAGAGACAGAACATTGTAGTGAGGGAGAGAGGCAGTTAGACAGGCAGGGACAGACAGGGACAGGCTGGAGACAGGCAGGAGACAGGCAGGAGACAGACAGAAAGTCAGCGAAAAACAGGGAAAGTTAGGAAAAATCGGAGGCAGTCACAGGGAGATTTTTTTTTTTTCAGCCTGAGTGTTTGTCACTGGCTGGCTGACAGGCTTTGTTAGCGTTTTCAGGCTGCTTATACTAACTAACTGTGCATATATACTGAACTGATCGACTACACCAGCCTCTATTTAAGACCATATAACCATTTGCACTTATTCTAATTGAAATTAGGCCTGATAAAGACACTTTTGCTGTGCATAGCACTACTGGACCCTGCCAGGTGTACTTACGGCTGGTTTTTAGGGCATCCCATTCTGTGACTACAGCAGCCTCTGTTTAAGACCATATAACCATTTGCACTTATTCTAATTGAATTTAGGCCTGATAAACACACTTTTGCTGTGCATAGCACTACTGGACCCTGCCAGGTGTACTTACTGCTGGTTTTTAGGGCATCCCATTCTGTGACTACAGCAGCCTCTGTTTAAGACCATATAACCATTTGCACTTATTCTAATTGAAATTAGGCCTGATAAAGACACTTTTGCTGTGCCTGCCAGGTGCACTGCTGGTTTTTGGGGCATCCCATTCTGTGACTACACCAGCCTCTATTTAAGACCATAACCATTTGCACTTATTCTAATTGAAATTAGGCCTGATAAAGACACTTTTGCTGTGCGTAGCACTACTGGTCCCAGGTGCACTGCTGGTTTTTGGGGCATCCCATTCTGTGACTACACCAGCCTCTTTTTAAGACCATAACCATTTGCACTTATTCTAATTGAAATTAGGCCTGATAAAGACACTTTTGCTGTGCATAGCACTACTGGTCCCAGGTGCACTGCTGGTTTTTGGGGCATCCCATTCTGTGACTACACCAGCCTCTATTTAAGACCATAACCATTTGCACTTATTCTAATTGAAATTAGGCCTGATAAAGACACTTTTGCTGTGCATAGACTTACTGCTGCCTGCCAGGTGCACTCCTGTTGGGGCATCCCATTCTGTGACTACACCAGCCTCTATTTAAGACCATAACCATTTGCACTTATTCTAATTGAAATTAGGCCTGATAAAGACACTTTTGCTGTGCGTAGCACTACTGGTCCCAGGTGCACTGCTGGTTTTTGGGGCATCCCATTCTGTGACTACACCAGCCTCTTTTTAAGACCATAACCATTTGCACTTATTCTAATTGAAATTAGGCCTGATAAAGACACTTATGCTGTGCATAGCACTACTGGTCCCAGGTGCACTGCTGGTTTTTGGGGCATCCCATTCTGTGACTACACCAGCCTCTATTTAAGACCATAACCATTTGCACTTATTCTAATTGAAATTAGGCCTGATAAAGACACTTTTGCTGTGCATAGACTTACTGCTGCCTGCCAGGTGCACTCCTGTTGGGGCATCCCATTCTGTGACTACACCAGCCTCTATTTAAGACCATAACCATTTGCACTTATTCTAATTGGAATTAGGCCTGATAAAGACACTTTTGCTGTGCATAGACTTACTGCTGCCTGCCAGGTGCACTTCTGTTGGGGCATCCCATTCTGTAACATACCATACCCCTCTTTATTTACACTAAGCAGCTCTCTTATTTACACTAAGCAGGCCTGTTGGAGGCTAAGTGTTACTGCTCACTTTTGGTGTGCATTATATTCTGTTTCATATAGACCCACCGCTGCCCGGGGGTTCTTAAAATATCACCTACTACCACGCCAGTTAGACTATGTCGGGCAGACAAGTGCCTGGAAGTGAAAAGAGGAGTGGCAGAGGCCAAGATTCCGCAGGCAGAGCTCGCATCAGACTGGGGGCCAGTAGCAGCAGGAGTCACGCTGAGAGACCTAATCTGCCAGTATCTGCTAGCGGTCGGGTCTCCACCAGTAACGCATCTGCCGTGGTAGATTGGTTGACGCGCTCATCAACAACATCATCACAACTTACGTCTGAGACCCCCAGTCTAGGGTCGGTAGGTTCCTCTGACACAACCCTGAGTTGGCATGCCCCGGCAGCAGTCCCTGTCCTCCCAATGCCTCTGGCCTACGCCGTTCCCTCCCCCAGCGACGTATCCTATGCTTTGGGTTCAGCTCCACTCTTTAGTGAGGAGGACCATCAGATAGAGGACAGTCAGCAGCTACTGCCCAGCCAAGAAATGGAGGTGGCTTCTCTAGCTAGGCAGACAAATAGTGATGTGGACAGTGTCGTGGGTGCTGCGAGCGTTCCAGCTCCTGCGCCAGACACTGTTGACGAATCCACGAACATCAGTGACGTACAGCCACAACTCAGTGAAGATGATGATGACGATGAAGCCGATCGCACTTGGGAGCCGGGTGATGAAGGGGCTTCATCGTCATCATCAGGAGAAGAGGGGCGCAGGTTGCCCCGGAGTCAGCAGCTGAGGCAGCAAGGTGGTAGCAGTCAGCATGGGGGCACAATTCCAAAGGCTGGAGCCGGCCGGGGCCGGGGCCGGGGCCGGGGTAGAGCACCTGCTGTGCGGCAGTCTACCTTATCGGGAGGTAGTGGAGCAGGGGTTCCTGGAGTTGGCAACAGCAGCATTGAATCAGTGAGGCCAGGGGGTGGGAAAAGTAGCTACTCGGCAGTGTGGCAGTTTTTCCTGAAGCATCCGCAGGAGGGTAACATGGCCACATGCAAGATATGTAGACAGAAGGTGAAGCGTGGCCAGGGTCCAAATGTTGGCACCACGGCCCTGCGTCAACATATGATGCGTCACCATATGATGCGTCACCATAAAGCGACCTGGGAGAACCGAGGCTCCCAAGGGGTGGTCCAGTCTGCTTCCTCACCAAGTGAGCTCCCAATTTCTGTCAGCCAAGGCTCCAGCACCTCAGCCGAAGGCAGCTGTGCGTCATACCCATCCTCTGTCGCTCCTGCTCCTCCTCCTCCTCCTCCAAGTCATGCATCCCGCCAGCAATCCATCAGCGAAGCCATGTCCAAGAGACAGCAGTATGCGCCCACTCATCCTACGGCGCAGAAGCTTAATGTGCTCCTGTCCAAGTTGCTGGTGCTGCAGTCGCTCCCTTTTCAGGTGGTGGAATCTGCACCTTTCAGAGAACTGATGGCTTGTGCCGAGCCGAGGTGGAGAGTCCCAAGCCGTCATTTCTTTGCCAAGAAGGCAGTACCAGCGCTGCACACTTTTGTTGAACAGAAGGTGGGCCAGTCCTTGAGCCTGTCGGTGTGTAGCAAAGTGCATGGCAGCGCCGACATCTGGAGCTGTAACTACGGTCAGGGACAGTACATGTCATTTACGGCCCACTGGGTGAATGTGGTCCCTTTGCAGCAGCAGCAGCAACTTGGACAGGTCACGCCGCTTCGGCCTCCGCGCTCCCTGCCCGTTGGGCCTGTGACACCGTGTGACTCGGCCTCCTCATCCTCCACCATCTCCTCACCCTCCACTGTAGGCTCAAGTCTCAGTGCCCCTCCAGTCTACCATGTGTGCAGGGCACGGAGGTGTCACGCAGTGCTTCGCATGGTTTGTCTTGGCGAACGGAGTCACACAGGGGAGGAACTGCTTAAATGTATTCATCAGGAAATCCAAACATGGCTTACTCCAAGAAAACTTAAAATGGGAATCATGGTTACCGACAATGGGAAGAACATTTTGTCTGCGCTGCGCCAAGGAAGCCTGACCCATGCCCCCTGCATGGCTCACGTCTTCAATCTGGTTGTCAAGCGGTTTCTGAAGTGTTCCCCCCATCTGCAAGACATCCTAACAACTTCAAGGAAACTTTGCATGCACTTCAGCCACTCATACACCGCCAAACACACCCTTCTTGAGCTACAGCGTCAGAATGGTATCCCCCAACATAGTCTGATTTGCGATGTTTCCACCCGTTGGAATTCCACCCTTCACATGTTGGACCGATTATATGAACAGAGAAAAGCCATCACGGATTTCCTGATGATCCAAGCAGATAGGGGGACTCCCCTGTGTAACTTCAATGTCAACCAGTGGCAGCTCATACGTGACACCTGTCGTTTGCTCAGGTCCTTTGAGGAAGGCAGGATTACGGGATGAACGACGTGATTCCACTGCTTCATGAACTACAGCACATGTTGGAAACCATGGCTGGTCAGGGCACTGGAGACATGGCGTTTACATCTTACGGCCACATGAACCCCGTTGGAGCTGAACTGGAGGAGGAGGAGGAAGAGGAGGAGGAGTTGCCCTGCGAAACACAGTTTAGGCTTGGCGAAATGGCTGGTTTATCTAGTCAGCGGACAGGAGAGGAGGAGCAGGAGCAGCCAGAGGAGCTAGAGGTTTTTGAGGAAGGCGAGACAGAGGACCCGGGCACACCGTGGCAGTATGCAGTGGAGATGGAGACCGGTAGTCCATCCGAGTCACTTGCGCAAATGGCACGAAGCATGCTCACGTGCTTGCGTAGTGACCCCAGAATTGTTTCCATCTGTCGGCGGGATGACTTCTGGCTGTCCACCTTATTGGACCCTCGCTTCCGGCACAAAATGGGGGCATTTTTTAAACCCACCGTGAGGGAGGACAAACTCAACTACTACAAAGACATTCTACGTAGGCAGTTGGCCGATGCCTATCTGCGCCATGGTCCATACTCTCGCAGGTCTGACTCGAGGGGACCTCTGCGCTCACCTTCCACTGCCATGGCCGCTGGGGGGGTTGGCAGGAGCAGCAGCAGCAGCTCCATCAGCAGCAGCAGCCTCAGTCTTCAGTCGCTAATGAGTAGCTTTCTACACCCGCATAGTGAGGCTACTCATGAGCAGCAGGAAGACCTGGAGCAGGACCTGAACCAGCAGGTCATGTCATACTTTGACATGACCATGCCAACACACCTTGAGGATCCGCTGGACTTCTGGGCAGCCAAACTTGATTTGTGGCCGCAACTAGCAGAGTTTGCCCTGGAAAAGCTGTCCTGCCCGGCAAGTAGCGTGCCATCTGAGCGGGTGTTTAGTGCGGCGGGGGCCATAGTTACGGCGAGGAGAACTCGTCTGTCAACTAAAAATGTGGAGAGACTAACCTTTGTCAAAATGAATCAGGGATGGATCAGCCAGGATTTCCACCCACCAATGCCTGATGCATGCGACTAGATTCAGCATGGTGCCACGTTTTACACTTTCCAAATGGTGCAAAACATATTTATGTCTTTAGGCCAATTTTTGGGCTCCTGCTGCTGCTGCTGCCAACTTCTGCCAACTCCAGGGTGTGATTCATCCAATTTTTGGGCTCCTGAAGCCAACCCCAGGGTCTCTTTGAAGCAATGTTTGGGCTCCTGCTGCTGCCAACTTCTGCCAACTCCAGGGTGTGATTCATCCAATTTTTGGGCTCCTGAAGCCAACCCCAGGGTCTCTTTAAAGTAATATTTGGGCTCCTGCTGCTGCTGCTGTCAACTCCTGCCAACTCCAGGGTGTGATTCATCCAATTTTTGGGCTCCTGAAGCCAACTCCAGTGTCTCTATAAAGTAATCTTTGGGCTCCTGCTGCTGCTGATGCTGCTGCCAACTCCAGGGTGTGATTCATCCAATTTTTGGGCTCCTGAAGCCAACCCCAGTGTCTCTTTAAAGTAATGTTTGGGCTCCTGCTGCTGCTGCTGCCAACTTCTGCCAACTCCAGGGTGTGATTCGTCCAATTTTTGGGCTCCTGAAGCCAACCCCAGTGTCTCTTTAAAGTAATATTTGGGCTCCTGCTGCTGCCAACTCCAGGGTGTGATTCCTCCAATTTTTGGGCTCCTGAAGCCAAACCCAGGGTCTCTTTAAAGTAATGTTTGGGCTCCTTGCTGCTGCTGCCAACTCCAGGGTGTGATTCATCCAATTTTTGGGCTCCTGAAGCCAACTCCAGTGTATATTTGGGCTCCTGCTGCTGCTGCTGCCAACTCCAGGGTGTGAATCATCCAATTTTTGGGCTCCTGAAGCCAACTCCAGTGTATATTTGGGCTCTTGCTGCTGCTGCTGCCAACTTCTGCCAACTCCAGGGTGTGATTCATCCAATTTTTGGGCTCCTGAAGCCAACTCCAGTGTATATTTGGGCTCCTGCTGCTGCTGCTGCCAACTCCAGGGTGTGATTCATCCAATTTTTGGGCTCCTGAAGCCAACCCCAGGGTCTCTTTAAAGTAATATTTGGGCTCCTGCTGCTGTCAACTCCTGCCAACTCCAGGGTGTGATTCATCCAATTTTTGGGCTCCTGAAGCCAACTCCAGTGTCTCTATAAAGTAATCTTTGGGCTCCTGCTGCTGCTGCTGCCAACTCCAGGGTGTGATTCATCCAATTTTTGGGCTCCTGAAGCCAACCCCAGTGTCTCTTTAAAGTAATGTTTGGGCTCCTGCTGCTGCTGCTGCCAACTTCTGCCAACTCCAGGGTGTGATTCATCCAATTTTTGGGCTCCTGAAGCCAACTCCAGTGTATATTTGGGCTCCTGCTTCTGCTGCTGCCAACTCCAGGGTGTGATTCATCCAATTTTTGGGCTCCTGAAGCCAACCCCAGTGTCTCTTTAAAGTAATATTTGGGCTCCTGCTGCTGCCAACTCCAGGGTGTGATTCATCCGATTTTTGGGCTCCTGAAGCCAACCCCAGTGTCTCTTTAAAGTAATGTTTGGGCTCCTGCTGCTGCTGCCAACTTCTGCCAACTCCAGGGTGTGATTCATCCAATTTTTGGGCTCCTGAAGCCAACCCCAGTGTCTCTTTAAAGTAATATTTGGGCTCCTGCTGCTGCCAACTCAAGGGTGTGAATCATCCAATTTTTAGGCTCCTGAAGCCAACTCCAGTGTCTCTATAAAGTAATCTTTGGGCTCCTGCTGCTGCTGCTGCTGCCAACTCCAGGGTGTGATTCATCCAATTTTTGGGCTCCTGAAGCCAACTCCAGTGTCTCTTTAAAGTAATATTTGGGCTCCTGCTGCTGCTTGCAACTCCAGGGTGTGATTCATCCAATTTTTGGGCTCCTGAAGCCAACCCCAGTGTCTCTTTCAGCCAATGTTTGGGCTCCTGCTGCTGCTGCTGCCAACTCCAGGGTGTGATTCATCCAATTTTTGGGCTCCTGAAGCCAACCCCAGGGTCTCTTTAAAGTAATATTTGGGCTCCTGCTGCTGCTACTGTCAACTCCTGCCAACTCCAGGGTGTGATTCATCCAATTTTTGGGCTCCTGAAGCCAACTCCAGTGTCTCTATAAAGTAATCTGTGGGCTCCTGCTGCTGCTGCTGCCAACTCCAGGGTGTAATTCATCCAATTTTTGGGCTCCTGAAGCCAACCCCAGTGTCTCTTTAAAGTAATGTTTGGGCTCCTGCTGCTGCTGCTGCCAACTTCTGCCAACTCCAGGGTGTGATTCATCCAATTTTTGGGCTCCTGAAGCCAACTCCAGTGTATATTTGGGCTCCTGCTGCTGCTGCTGCCAACTCCAGGGTGTGATTCATCCAATTTTTGGGCTCCTGAAGCCAACCCCAGTGTCTCTTTAAAGTAATATTTGGGCTCCTGCTGCTGCCAACTCCAGGGTGTGATTCATCCAATTTTTGGGCTCTTGAAGCCAACCCCAGTGTCTCTTTAAAGTAATGTTTGGGCTCCTGCTGCTGCTGCTGCCAACTTCTGCCAACTCCAGGGTGTGATTCATCAAATTTTTGGGCTCCTGAAGCCAACCCCAGTGTCTCTTTAAAGTAATATTTGGGCTCCTGCTGCTGCTGCTGCCAACTCCAGGGTGTGATTCATCCAATTTTTGGGCTCCTGAAGCCAACCCCAGGGTCTCTTTAAAGTAATATTTGGGCTCCTGCTGCTGCTGCTGTCAACTCCTGCCAACTCCAGGGTGTGATTCATCCAATTTTTGGGCTCCTGAAGCCAACTCCAGTGTCTCTATAAAGTAATCTTTGGGCTCCTGCTGCTGCTGCTGCCAACTCCAGGGTGTGATTCATCCAATTTTTGGGCTCCTGAAGCCAACTCCAGTGTCTCTTTAAAGTAATATTTGGGCTCCTGCTGCTGCTTGCAACTCCAGGGTGTGATTCATCCAATTTTTGGGCTCCTGAAGCCAACCCCAGTGTCTCTTTCAGCCAATGTTTGGGCTCCTGCTGCTGCTGCTGCCAACTCCAGGGTGTGATTCATCCAATTTTTGGGCTCCTGAAGCCAACCCCAGGGTCTCTTTAAAGTAATATTTGGGCTCCTGCTGCTGCTGCTGTCAACTCCTGCCAACTCCAGGGTGTGATTCATCCAATTTTTGGGCTCCTGAAGCCAACTCCAGTGTCTCTTTAAAGTAATATTTGGGCTCCTGCTGCTGCTTGCAACTCCAGGGTGTGATTCATCTAATTTTTGGGCTCCTGCTGCTGCCAACTCCAGTGTCTCTTTAAAGCAATGTTTGGGCTCCTGCCCCTCATAGTGATGCCACTTCAACTCTCTTGAATTCAATTGTGCCGCTCTGCGATTCTATTAGCGATGCCTCTGATCTGCATGTGATATTTATTCAAAGTATTATTTAACTAACCCAGCACGCATCCTGTGCGTGTTACAGCAAGGCAGAATGGTTTACAACCCTATTGAGGCTCTAGGAGGCTCAGAAATAGCCGTTTTTAATAGCGATTTGTCGCGAATTTATTCGGGTCGAAACGATTTTTGTCGGAAAATTCGGCGAATCAGTCGAATCGAATTTTTCAAAAGTTCGCTCATCTCCATTCATTGCCTCATACATTTCACGATCATGGCTGTGACCTCCCACCCACCTAAGCAAACTTTTATAGATCTTTCCCAGTTTAATATTTCTCAAAATTCCACAGTATCAAGGTCTGAGGTCATTGACATTATTCCTGGGAGTGGCACCTTTAATTATTATAGGGTATTGTGCAGATCCCCTTGCGTTTATTAATCCTGGTTCTGACTCCTGATAAATCCACAGGCTCATCATTATTTGCTACCAATACTCCACGTGCATACATTATTACGATGGATCACAGACCACTTTTTCTCTATTCATTCTGATAAGGTAGAAGAATATCTGATGCCATATAGTGATTCTGCTGCTATAGTGATTATGGGGGTTATTTAAGAAACGCCAGGTAGTGCCTTTTAGCGCCACGTCGCTTCAAATGAACGCTGGGCAGAGTTTTTGAAAACCATATATGAAAGTCAGTCTGGTCAGCGCCTCTAATAGCGTCATGTAATGTCACATGTATTACTAGCAGTGGCTCAGTGTAAAGCGCCGGCGTTGTGTGTTCAGCAGCGCCATATAGTACCTGTCGCTCAGTAGCACTCTCCCATACATTTCAATGGTGTTTTTTTGGTTGAGTTTTCCTAAAGTAATGTTCTAATTTGTTGGTTCAAATCATTGCGTGGCCTCTCCTGCCCAACAACCAAACACTTTTATTGTGATTTTCCTAAAAAAATGTTTATGCAGAATTGTAAGTGCAGGACTGCCATTGCAATGTCAGTGTCACAGTGTTAAATCAATGTCATTCCATAGTGGTGCTGGCGTCTATGTGCTTAGAAAAAGATTTTTTTTAACATAGCTTCTGACGCTCAATGCTAGATCGCCCAGTTTTAGAGCGGCGACACTGGTTGTGTGTAGTTTTTTCTTAAATATGGGTATCAGCACCAAGTGCCGGATGCACTTAACTGGCGTTACCTATAGTTTGCTGCAGCGTTGTCCTGTTGTTAGATGTAGAGTAAGTCTTGGGCGATTTGACCTCAGGACACCACCTACCATTTTCAATTGGCTCTGCAGTGAATCAGGGAGCTCTCTAGGTCTGGTGTGACCCCAGGGCTGGCCCACCAATTGGTCCACAAACGCTAATCGCACACTGCTGAATCTAATGTCCAATTTATTAGAGCATAAGAAATTTATACATAGTACCAGATACACATAACAACATATATACACACAGTTAAAAAACACTTAGTAAAACCCAAATAAAGTGGGGAGGAGCTCCAGGGCTAAATTACTATCAAAAATGAATGATCAATTAATCATATGCCCAAACATTGGTAATGGCAGACATCTCATAGTGCAATGGCGCTTATAAAAAGTGCTGAGTGCTTAAAGTGCCTAGTGTCTACTTATGAAGTGCTCTATCTATTTGTGAATAGTTGCACTGCTAAGAACTCGCAGTGCTTATAACATCCAACCTGTGCAAGCATGCAGTACATAAAAGTACATATAATACCAAGAAAGTGCCATGTGCAAAAAATCAGTGCATCTACTCTAAAACTAAGCCTAAATAGTGCTACTACAATATTTAATAAGCGCCATTCACATATGGTGTAAGCAAATAAATGTACATCTATATATATATATACACATGCAGTAATATAGCACTGCAGAGTACCACAAGGAGCCCCCTGTCCTCCCCACTTACCTCACCGGCGCGCTGCGTGGTCCTCCACCACTTCGCTCGGGTGTCTGGGTTGTGAATGCCGGCATGTTAAATACCCCCTGGATCGCGCAGGCGGAAATGACGCTCGATCCCTGGTGCGCGTCACTTCCGGCCGATGGAGCGCACACACCAGGAAGCCCACATCGTGTGCTAACTCAGTGAGTGCGCTCCACCGGGCGGAACCGCCGCCCCCCCCATATTTCCGCCCACAGAGACCAGTGAATAGCTAGGTTACGGACGCCAGCTCGTGGCGCACCCTCCAATCACACAGGTGGATCAGGCAGCCAGCTCCAGGACCGCGTCACCTCCGGCCGGTGGAGCGCACACACCAGGGAGCACACATAGTGTACAGTCATAGTGAGTGCGCTCCACCGGGCGGGCCCGCCGCGCCCCACCAGTCCGCCCATCCGGCCAATCTTCCTGCGGGACAGGGCGCCCCATCATCGCCCCAGGCAACAGTCCCAGCCTGCGGACCTTCCAGGGCCTGACATCCAGCACCAACAGTATCCAGCATTCCCACATACAAGATGAATAACATCAATCCAATAATACACATGTTACCTATTATAGTCCAAAGCCAGTACTATATGTAAACTACAACCCTGCTCTCTAATAATCACTCTAACTATATACATATACCCATACTGCAGCTGAATCAACATAATCATATCGGTCCTATCATCATTAGTAACAATGTTACAGATAATTGTCCGCAATGTCAGTCTGTGACAGAGGGATGGAGGGGGGAAGGGGGAAAGGGGAGGGTGGGGAGGGGGGATGGGGGGGGGGGGGGGGGAAGGGGAAGGGAGGGGAGGGGGGGGGGAGGCGCACAGGGGCTCCTCCAGGGTTACAGCACCAGTCCATAAAGGTGGTATCTTATTCTGCACAATTTCTCTTCCTCATACGTTCCTGGACTCCTCCAAATTCCTTCTTTCGACTTTCTTATTCAGTATCCTCTCACCCGCGGTCATGATGTACAGCTTTTATCCTCTGCTTCACATCCATATTCAGATATACCACCACTAAACTATTTCGTATGCCTACAGCCACCAATAACCTCCTGCATTTTTCTAGCTTTCACCCCAGAAGTTTGAAAGAAGGCATACCAGTGGGGCAGATGCTGAGGGCCCGACGCAACTGCTCCAGGGAAGAGGAGTTCACCCAGGAGGTGAAGAACATGAGAGATCGATTCAAGAGAAGAGGCTACCCAAGAAGGGTTGTGGACAAAGCAACACGACGCGCATATGACACCCCGAGAGAAGATCTTTTGAAGTACAGGGAGAGGAGACACGATAGTAAGGTGAGATATGTGTCCACATATCACAGCGACTGGAATAGGCTCAGGGGGATCTTAAAGACGCATTGGAGAGTGTTACAGGCTGACCCCCGCCTGGCGGCATTGACACAGGGGGGACCATCTATGACGGCCAAGAGAGCCCCGAACCTTAGGGACAGATTGTGCAAGAGTCACTACAGACGCTCGAACACATGGCTTGGAAAGACTAGGATGAGAGGATGCAAGCCATGTGGGAGATGCAATGTGTGTCCAGCGGTTGTGAGAACTGACAGGATTGCAAATCTGCAAACACAAGAGGTACATAGGATCAGGCAACATCTGACATGTAGGGCAATAGGCGTGATCTATGTTATCTTGTGCCCCTGCATGAAGTACTATGTAGGGGAAACCAAAAATATGGCCAAGTTGCGCATACAGCAACATATATCGAATGTCAGGTTGGCATCAAGAGATGAACAAATGGGGAGGGTGCTGACGCCAGTTGCAGCACACTTCCTGAAAGTACATGGAGGCAAGTGGTTGGGGACAAAAGTCATCTTTGTGGACCAGATATCCGCAGATAACAGAGGAGGCAACCTGGTGAGAAAGCTGCTCCAACGAGAAGCAGAATGGATCTATAAATTGAACAGTATGTCTCCGGGAGGTCTGAATATTGATTTCAGCTTTACTCCCTTTTTGGGTAGAGACTGAGGTGACATTGGAGTGTGTCACCCCCCTCCCCCCCCCTCCCTCTTTCCCTCCCTCTCTGCTTTTATCTCCTCTCCCTATAGGGTGACATCTGAAGGATTATGCAGAAGAATGGTGAGTATCAAGAGAGTGGTACACCATCGAGGAGTATTAAGGGACGTATACTCAGGAGAATGGCCGTCTCCCTACATAAGGTGTGTAATAACGATCTGAGAGGCCCCGTGATGTGCTGCCACCTGACCATATAGATCATAGGTAGCGCGGTTGGCATAGTGGTATACCTTGGGTGGGTGGCCCGCTTTATCTGTTGGGGAGTGTACTGGATGAGTGGGTGGGTGTATTCGTTTATGTGGGTGGGGGAGACATGAGTGCAACCTGGGGCTTAGCTCAATAGATGGGGCACTTTGGCTCATATGTATCTTTTTATTTCATTTATGCTTTAGAGAGTGGTGGTATATCTGAATATGGATGTGAAGCAGAGGATAAAAGCTGTACATCATGACCGCGGGTGAGAGGATACTGAATAAGAAAGTCGAAAGAAGGAATTTGGAGGAGTCCAGGAACGTATGAGGAAGAGAAATTGTGCAGAATAAGATACCACCTTTATGGACTGGTGCTGTAACCCTGGAGGAGCCCCTGTGCGCCTCCCCCCCCTCCCCTCCCTTCCCCTTCCCCCCCCCCCCCCATCCCCCCTCCCCACCCTCCCCTTTCCCCCTTCCCCCCTCCCCCCTCCATCCCTCTGTCACAGACTGACATTGCGGACAATTATCTGTAACATTGTTACTAATGATGATAGGACCGATATGATTATGTTGATTCAGCTGCAGTATGGGTATATGTATATAGTTAGAGTGATTATTAGAGAGCAGGGTTGTAGTTTACATATAGTACTGGCTTTGGACTATAATAGGTAACATGTGTATTGTTGGATTGATGTTATTCATCTTGTATGTGGGAATGCTGGATACTGTTGGTGCTGGATGTCAGGCCCTGGAAGGTCCGCAGGCTGGGACTGTTGCCTGGGGCGATGATGGGGCGCCCTGTCCCGCAGGAAGATTGGCCGGATGGGCGGACTGGTGGGGCGCGGCGGGCCCGCCCGGTGGAGCGCACTCACTATGACTGTACACTATGTGTGCTCCCTGGTGTGTGCGCTCCACCGGCCGGAGGTGACGCGGTCCTGGAGCTGGCTGCCTGATCCACCTGTGTGATTGGAGGGTGCGCCACGAGCTGGCGTCCGTAACCTAGCTATTCACTGGTCTCTGTGGGCGGAAATATGGGGGGGGCGGCGGTTCCGCCCGGTGGAGCGCACTCACTGAGTTAGCACACGATGTGGGCTTCCTGGTGTGTGCGCTCCATCGGCCGGAAGTGACGCGCACCAGGGATCGAGCGTCATTTCCGCCTGCGCGATCCAGGGGGTATTTAACATGCCGGCATTCACAACCCAGACACCCGAGCGAAGTGGTGGAGGACCACGCAGCGCGCCGGTGAGGTAAGTGGGGAGGACAGGGGGCTCCTTGTGGTACTCTGCAGTGCTATATTACTGCATGTGTATATATATATATAGATGTACATTTATTTGCTTACACCATATGTGAATGGCGCTTATTAAATATTGTAGTAGCACTATTTAGGCTTAGTTTTAGAGTAGATGCACTGATTTTTTGCACATGGCACTTTCTTGGTATTATATGTACTTTTATGTACTGCATGCTTGCACAGGTTGGATGTTATAAGCACTGCGAGTTCTTAGCAGTGCAACTATTCACAAATAGATAGAGCACTTCATAAGTAGACACTAGGCACTTTAAGCACTCAGCACTTTTTATAAGCGCCATTGCACTATGAGATGTCTGCCATTACCAATGTTTGGGCATATGATTAATTGATCATTCATTTTTGATAGTAATTTAGCCCTGGAGCTCCTCCCCACTTTATTTGGGTTTTACTAAGTGTTTTTTAACTGTGTGTATATATGTTGTTATGTGTATCTGGTACTATGTATAAATTTCTTATGCTCTAATAAATTGGACATTAGATTCAGCAGTGTGCGATTAGCGTTTGTGGACCAATTGGTGGGCCAGCCCTGGGGTCACACCAGACCTAGAGAGTTGTGAGTAGTAGGTCCCTTTAATTGGCACCTGCGATTGATGGGATTGTGTAGGTGGTGCACACCTGATTAGTGTAGTTGAGGCAGTGAATCAGGGAGAGCGCTTCTACAGCGCCCTGAAGACATCACATTTATCAATGCTGGACAGGATGCTACAGCGTCACTTATCCAGCTGCTAAGCTAGGTCATAGCGCCAGGCTCCCGCTTGCAGCGACCACTTGTGGATGCTCTAAGTGCTGCTACATAGAGGCTCACATGGCGATACATGGCGCAAGTCTTAAATTAGCCTCCCCATTGTTGGTGTATTAGTCCCATGTGTTCTCATTTAATGTTTTTCTATTTTTAACACAGCAGTATAATATATGAGCTGAGAATAGCCACATGAATAAGTATTTGTATTTTTGTTGCCAGGGTATTGAAGGTGGCTTAACAGAATATCTGCTCAGGCTCTGCAAGAATTATAATTTGCTAAAGGTTATCTTTTTGCAAGCTAGGAAGCTATGATGTCCTGTATTTGTTATTTGTTATTCAAAGCATTTCAATTCTATTTTTTGATATCACAGTTGTATTTTTAATCCTTTTCCCTTTTATATTTTTCGCATTTGAGTAGCATAGTGAGAATTTACAGAACCTCTCAGCATTTAATTATTTATTGATATTTTGAGATGAAAAGCTCCTTATAAGCATAACACGGTAAGGAGCTTTCTTTTCCTGACACTGGAAAGGGTTCAGTATACACAGTCATAGGTCACGAACATTCAGAATGTGTAAGCCGTAATTCTATATTAATATTTACACTAATATTACTTAATAGAAGCTATCTGTGCTTAGGTGTCCTTGGGCTCACAGTCTCTTATTAAATAATATTATGATGTGCGTTTGCAACTGAAAGCAAGGCACAGCTACCTTTTGCAGACGGGTCTGGGCTTCAGAGTGGTCAATGATTTTAACCGAGCTGATCATTTTGTTAGAACACAAAGCTTGATCATGACTGACTGTTAATAGGAGAATGATTCAATCAATGTAATTCCTTTATCATAATCCAGTGCATATGCTGCTAAAGTCCCAGTTGTGGTGGGTGTTAAATTATTATAGATATTTGATTCCTGCTCAGGTTTCAACTTATGATGACATCTTCTATAATAGATTGCAATGGAAAAAGCCTATTAGATAAGCAGTGAAATATTTACAAAAATAGATGGTCTTATTTCAGAAGAGTTAGCACCACACAGGCACTTAGCATGGGATGCAGCATCGGGCGCCCTGGTTGAATCAGTGCCAGATGAAACCCGGCGCTGTAGCTCAAGATCCGGGCAGAACTGGATTGCAGTGTTAAATGCTTATAATTAATATTACACACATTTATTTGTACAGAACTTGCATTGTGACTTGTAAATTATTGAAACACAGGACCTAGATATAAGGGACTTCGGCGCTCTGCGCGACGCTCCTGCTGCTGAGCGTGGCCACCGCTCCTGGATGACGGGCAGCCCCCGCCCCTCTCTAGCTGTGCAGGAATATGCCCGCAGTCTGTAAATTTTGCCACTAGGAGGCGCTGCGCTGCGAGTTGCAGGCAGCACAGAGTCCTCCACACCTGATGGGAATCAGGGGCTGATCAGTCTTGCTACAAAGACGGACCAGCCCCTGGATAGTGTGTCCAATCACTCAGTGTTGCAAGTTGCACCAATCAGCACATACACTCCCCGCAGGGTGGCCATTGGTCAATTTCCCAATAAACATGGAGTCAGCCCAGTACCCCGTCCACTGCCTGAGCTGACCTCTGCTTTGTCTGACTTGGAACCTGCCCTCCCCCTTTGGATACCCCGATATCTCTGACCTCCTGGCTTGACCCTTCGGCTACCCCTGACTACGCACCTGTCTCATCCCTGTACTCTGTCGCACCATCCGGACTGTCTTCCCGTGTATGACCTCGGCTTCGGGATACCCTCGCAGGTCATTGACCTTCACCGTAAACAGCCATCCTTTGCACCTATTAAGACCTGGGGGCAACTGTGTCCGGCGAGTTGTTTATAGCGTCCCGGCAAACGGGGGCTTGACTATAGGCAGAAGCGGCGGTGGAGATTGGGGGTTGTCTGCTTACAGAAGGCTGGTGTCCCACTGGGCACCACATTAGATGAGCCGAAATGCTTTTTTTGGGGTGTTTTTAAAATTAATTTTAATGGCTTCTTTTGCTTAACAATGTGTAATTAGGACACCAATAACTAAAACGTAAGCTACACACTGTAAAGTTTGTCCCCTTTTTCCCCAGCAGTGATTTCTTGTTAATGTAATGAAAAAACGCTAACCAGCCCTGGGAAAATACAGGGGCAAAGATTTGAAATCATAAATATGCTGGGGAGTTCCGGAAAAACAGCAGTACAAAGTGCCACTCACTGGCCCTGAGGTAATCGTCAGTCAGGTCTAACAGGCGTTGACGTAGGCCGGCCAATACCGAAGGGTAACAATCAAAGCTAATTAGTAGCACTTGGTGCAGCGACTACTAGCGCCAATGTAGTCCACAGCACAGCGCCAGATAAGACGGGAATTCCGGCGTTCTGTAGCTGGCGCTATAGCCACAATAATTATGCTAAAAGGCACACATCATAAATAAGCCCCAAATGTCTAGCTGCTTTTGAACTATCATTAGAATAGATAGTTACGTGTGTGCAGTTTTTTTTAGCAATTACATTTCCGAATATTTACTCACAGCCTGAAGCAAAAATTATACTAAGCTGCGGTGTACAAAATAGACTAAAGCTGTCTGAAAGTCTCTTTAAAAGTTAAAAATAAAAAAGG
The DNA here is from genome assembly GCA_027917425.1 of Gastrophryne carolinensis. NCBI lineage: Eukaryota > Metazoa > Chordata > Amphibia > Anura > Microhylidae > Gastrophryne > Gastrophryne carolinensis. The sequence continues at coordinate 363,485,087 of CM051238.1, forward strand.
CTCATTAATAATCATGCAAACTGCTGCATGCTTATTTATGACCTACTCACCATACCAGGCAGCAGGCACCTGGACCTCTCACTACAGGGCCACCATCTTGCTACACCCGGGAGTATGTATTCCACAATCCTCTTTCACTTCACGTCTGGGCCTCTTACAGAGAGCGGCCGTTTTTTTTTTCCAGCGAGATACAGTGATGATGGCGACAGCAGCAAGAGTGGTGAGAGAGCTTCAGCGACGGGGGGACCTTCTTGATTGTAGCTGTGAACGTCACCAGCCAGTGATCCGCAGCTTTATACTGGTTCATATAGCACTATTTACCACTCTACGTGAACCATTAGGTGGCTGACAAAAGCAGCAGACAGTAGCCGGCTGTGCGCTACGGGAGCATCTGGACCCTCGTCCGGAAGGTGAGTAAGTCCCCTGGGCTTTTTTCATTTTTTTTTATTTTAGTCTGCTTTAAAGTTGCAATGGTGGCGATTACAGCAGTTAAGCAAAGAAAAGTGGTACAGGTTGATAGCTGGAGGGGAGAGAAGTAGTGATAGCAAGAATAGCAGCAGTGGTAAAGATGGCAGACTCAAAAAAAAGAAGCAGCTAAGATGACCGATGGCCACGGAGAGTAATGAAGATAAGAATGACAGTTGATGGAAATAATAATAATCTTTCTTTATATAGCACCAACATATTTTGCAGCACAAACAGAGTGATAAAATACATGAACATGAAACAAACAGGTAAATAAACAGGTAAGCCATTAAAATTCAAACATCAAAAGAAATCAGGGCCCTGTCTGCAAGCTTACAACCTAAGAGGATAATGGGGGTGAAACAAAAGGTAATAAGTTCCTGCTTTGTACCATGGTCCAGCCATCTAAGCAAAAATAAGAGTCAAACTAACAAGCTGTATGGGCCAGCCACCAGTCCAGCTGATTTAGTGCTTTTTGGGTTCATATGGTGTGGTGGATAGTGTTTGATGATAGATCAGGTTCAGAAATATGATGTAGAAGATGGGTCAGAGAAGAAGAGTTAGATTGATGGATGTAGTTGGTTAACTTAAAAAAGATGTGTTTTAGGCAGCATCTAAAATTGTTGATGAGCTAATCTAATTGTTGGCAATAGGGACTTCCAGAGATTTGGTGCAGCTCAGATGAAGTTCAGAAGTCCAGCTTATGGTGGTTGTTAGTAGTGGTGGGCTTAGGGTCTGGGCCGAAGCTGGATTTGACCCATATCTTGTCGGTATCCCATATAAATCCTATCGGCCCGGGGTTTGTAGAAGTGCGTGGTTCCCCATGACATGGGCCTGAGGGTACTGAGAGATGATGCTGCCCACAAACGTGGAGGCTGATTCACTACTAGAGCCACGTATCGGCATGTGAGCGCCTGTATAGCGGCGCTTAGAGCGAGTAGTATACGCTAGTATATGCTGTAAGTGGTTATCGGGAGCTGTAACCTAACGTTGCGGTCACTGTAGTAACCTGGCCGGCATTGATGAATGTGATGTGTGTTGGGCGCTCAAACAACAGTATAACGCTGCAGCGAGTGAGAGGTAGCGCCAGCTCAGTGTGTCCGGCACTCGGCACTCCACACCATATTTTACAAAGAACTACACACACACAGCGTTGGCGCTATAAAGCTGGGCGCTCTAGCATAGAGTGCCAGACGCTGTGTGATCAAAGTGTGATTTTGAACACATATACACCAGTAACAAAGTGAAAACACATGAAATTACATTGTTTTAACACTGGGACAATGACACTTTTAGTGCCAGACCTGCACATACAATTCTGCATAAAAATCTAAAAAAAAAAAGTATAAAAGTGTTTGTTTGCAGCCAGGAGAGGTCACACAATGATTTGAGCAAAAAAAAAATTAATTTTTATTACCCAAAACTAGAGATGAGCGAACTTTTGAAAAATTCGATTCGACTGATTCGCCGAATTTTCCGACAAAAATCGTTTCGACCCGAATAAATTCGCGACGAATCGCTATTAAAAACGGCTATTTCTGAGCCTCCTACAGCCTCAATAGGGTTGTAAACCATTCAGCCTTGCTGTAACACGCACAGGATGCGTGCTGGGTTTGTTAAATAATACTTTGAAGAAATATCACATGCAGATCAGAGGCATCGCTAATAGAATCGCAGAGCGGCACAATTGCAGAGAGTTGAAGTGGCATCACTATGAGGGGCAGAAGGAGCCCAAATATACACTGGAGTTGGCCTCAGGAGCCCAAAAATTGGATGAATCACACCCTGGAGTTGGCAGAAGTTGGCAGCAGCAGCAGGAGCCCAAATATACACTGGAGTTGGCTTCAGGAGCCCAAAAATTGGATGAATCACACCCTGGAGTTGGCAGAAGTTGGCAGCAGCAGGAGCAGGAGCCCAAATATACACTGGAGTTGGCCTCAGGAGCCCAAAAATTGGATGAATCACACCCTGGAGTTGGCAGAAGTTGGCAGCAGCAGCAGCAGGAGCCCAAATATACACTGGAGTTGGCCTCAGGAGCCCAAAAATTGGATGAATCACACCCTGGAGTTGGCAGGAGTTGACAGTAGTAGCAGCAGGAGCCCAAATATACACTGGAGTTGGCTTCAGGAGCCCAAAAATTGGATGAATCACACCCTGGAGTTGGCAGAAGTTGGCAGCAGCAGCAGCAGGAGCCCAAATATACACTGGAGTTGGCCTCAGGAGCCCAAAAATTGGATGAATCACACCCTGGAGTTGGCAGAAGTTGGCAGTAGTAGCAGCAGGAGCCCAAATATACACTGGAGTTGGCTTCAGGAGCCCAAAAATGGGATGAATCACACCCTGGAGTTGGCAGAAGTTGGCAGCAGCAGCAGCAGCAGGAGCCCAAATATACACTGGAGTTGGCTTCAGGAGCCCAAAAATTGGATGAATCACACCCTGGAGTTGGCAGAAGTTGGCAGCAGCAGGAGCAGGAGCCCAAATATACACTGGAGTTGGCCTCAGGAGCCCAAAAATTGGATGAATCACACCCTGGAGTTGGCAGAAGTTGGCAGCAGCAGCAGCAGGAGCCCAAATATACACTGGAGTTGGCCTCAGGAGCCCAAAAATTGGATGAATCACACCCTGGAGTTGGCAGGAGTTGACAGTAGTAGCAGCAGGAGCCCAAATATACACTGGAGTTGGCTTCAGGAGCCCAAAAATTGGATGAATCACACCCTGGAGTTGGCAGAAGTTGGCAGCAGCAGCAGCAGGAGCCCAAATATACACTGGAGTTGGCCTCAGGAGCCCAAAAATTGGATGAATCACACCCTGGAGTTGGCAGAAGTTGGCAGTAGTAGCAGCAGGAGCCCAAATATACACTGGAGTTGGCTTCAGGAGCCCAAAAATTGGATGAATCACACCCTGGAGTTGGCAGAAGTTGGCAGCAGCAGCAGCAGCAGGAGCCCAAATATACACTGGAGTTGGCTTCAGGAGCCCAAAAATTGGATGAATCACACCCTGGAGTTGGCAGAAGTTGGCAGCAGCAGGAGCAGGAGCCCAAATATACACTGGAGTTGGCCTCAGGAGCCCAAAAATTGGATGAATCACACCCTGGAGTTGGCAGAAGTTGGCAGCAGCAGCAGCAGGAGCCCAAATATACACTGGAGTTGGCCTCAGGAGCCCAAAAATTGGATGAATCACACCCTGGAGTTGGCAGGAGTTGACAGTAGTAGCAGCAGGAGCCCAAATATACACTGGAGTTGGCTTCAGGAGCCCAAAAATTGGATGAATCACACCCTGGAGTTGGCAGAAGTTGGCAGCAGCAGCAGCAGGAGCCCAAATATACACTGGAGTTGGCCTCAGGAGCCCAAATATTGGATGAATCACACCCTGGAGTTGGCAGGAGTTGACAGTAGTAGCAGCAGGAGCCCAAATATACACTGGAGTTGGCTTCAGGAGCCCAAAAATTGGATGAATCACACCCTGGAGTTGGCAGAAGTTGGCAGCAGCAGCAGCAGGAGCCCAAATATACACTGGAGTTGGCCTCAGGAGCCCAAAAATTGGATGAATCACACCCTGGAGTTGGCAGGAGTTGACAGTAGTAGCAGCAGGAGCCCAAATATACACTGGAGTTGGCTTCAGGAGCCCAAAAATTGGATGAATCACACCCTGGAGTTGGCAGAAGTTGGCAGCAGCAGCAGCAGGAGCCCAAATATACACTGGAGTTGGCCTCAGGAGCCCAAAAATTGGATGAATCACACCCTGGAGTTGGCAGAAGTTGGCAGTAGTAGCAGCAGGAGCCCAAATATACACTGGAGTTGGCTTCAGGAGCCCAAAAATTGGATGAATCACACCCTGGAGTTGGCAGAAGTTGGCAGTAGCAGCAGCAGGAGCCCAAATATACACTGGAGTTGGCTTCAGGAGCCCAAAAATTGGATGAATCACACCCTGGAGTTGGCAGAAGTTGGCAGTAGCAGCAGCAGGAGCCCAAATATACACTGGAGTTGGCTTCAGGAGCCCAAAAATTGGATGAATCACACCCTGGAGTTGGCAGGAGTTGACAGTAGCAGCAGCAGGAGCCCAAATATACACTGGAGTTGGCTTCAGGAGCCCAAAAATTGGATGAATCACACCCTGGAGTTGGCAGAAGTTGGCAGTAGTAGCAGCAGGAGCCCAAATATACACTGGAGTTGGCTTCAGGAGCCCAAAAATTGGATGAATCACACCCTGGAGTTGGCAGAAGTTGGCAGTAGCAGCAGCAGGAGCCCAAATATACACTGGAGTTGGCTTCAGGAGCCCAAAAATTGGATGAATCACACCCTGGAGTTGGCAGGAGTTGACAGTAGCAGCAGCAAGAGCCCAAATATACACTGGAGTTGGCTTCAGGAGCCCAAAAATTGGATGAATCACACCCTGGAGTTGGCAGAAGTTGGCAGTAGTAGCAGCAGGAGCCCAAATATACACTGGAGTTGGCTTCAGGAGCCCAAAAATTGGATGAATCACACCCTGGAGTTGGCAGAAGTTGGCAGTAGCAGCAGCAGGAGCCCAAATATACACTGGAGTTGGCTTCAGGAGCCCAAAAATTGGATGAATCACACCCTGGAGTTGGCAGGAGTTGACAGTAGCAGCAGCAGGAGCCCAAATATACACTGGAGTTGGCCTCAGGAGCCCAAAAATTGGATGAATCACACCCTGGAGTTGGCAGGAGTTGACAGTAGTAGCAGCAGGAGCCCAAATATACACTGGAGTTGGCTTCAGGAGCCCAAAAATTGGATGAATCACACCCTGGAGTTGGCAGAAGTTGGCAGTAGCAGCAGCAGGAGCCCAAAAAATGGCCTAAAGACATAAATATGTTTTGCACCATTTGTAAAGTGTAAAACGTGGCACCATGCTGAATCTAGTCGCATGCATCAGGCATTGGTGGGTGGAAATCCTGGCTGATCCATCCCTGATTCATTTTGACAAAGGTGAGTCTCTCCACATTTTTAGTTGACAGACGAGTTCTCCTCGCCGTAACTATGGCCCCCGCCGCACTAAACACCCGCTCAGATGGCACGCTACTTGCCGGGCAGGACAGCTTTTCCAGGGCAAACTCTGCTAGTTGCGGCCACAAATCAAGTTTGGCTGCCCAGAAGTCCAGCGGATCCTCAAGGTGTGTTGGCATGGTCATGTCAAAGTATGACATGACCTGCTGGTTCAGGTCCTGCTCCAGGTCTTCCTGCTGCTCATGAGTAGCCTCACTATGCGGGTGTAGAAAGCTACTCATTAGCGACTGAAGACTGAGGCTGCTGCTGCTGATGGAGCTTCTGCTGCTGCTGCCAACCCCCCCAGCGGCCATGGCAGTGGAAGGTGAGCGCAAAGGTCCCCTCGAGTCAGACCTGCGAGAGTATGGACCATGGCGCAGATAGGCATCGGCCAACTGCCTACGTAGAATGTCTTTGTAGTAGTTGAGTTTGTCCTCCCTCTCGGTGGGTTTAAAAAATGCCCCCATTTTGTGCCGGAAGCGAGGGTCCAATAAGGTGGACAGCCAGAAGTCATCCCGCCGACAGATGGAAACAATTCTGGGGTCACTACGCAAGCATGTGAGCATGCTTCGTGCCATTTGCGCAAGTGACTCGGATGGACTACCTGTCTCCATCTCCACTGCATACTGCCACGGTGTGCCCGGGTCCTCTGTCTCTCCTTCCTCAAAAACCTCTAGCTCCTCTGGCTGCTCCTGCTCCTCCTCTCCTGTCCGCTGACTAGATAAACCAGCCATTTCGCCAAGCCTAAACTGTGTTTCGCTGGGCAACTCCTCCTCCTCCTCTTCCTCCTCCTCCTCCTCCAGTTCAGCTCCAACGGGGTTCATGTGGCCGTAAGATGTAAACGCCATGTCTCCAGTGCCCTGACCAGCCATGGTTTCCAACATGTGCTGTAGTACATGAAGCAGTGGAATCACGTCGTTCATCCCGTAATCCTGCCGACTGACAAATAAAGTGGCTTCCTCAAAGGGCCTGAGCAAACGGCAGGTGTCACGTATGAGCTGCCACTGGTTGACATTGAAGTTACACAGGGGAGTCCCCCTATCTGCTTGGATCATCAGGAAATCCGTGATGGCTTTTCTCTGTTCATATAATCGGTCCAACATGTGAAGGGTGGAATTCCAACGGGTGGAAACATCGCAAATCAGACTATGTTGGGGGATACCATTCTGACGCTGTAGCTCAAGAAGGGTGTGTTTGGCGGTGTAGGAGTGGCTGAAGTGCATGCAAAGTTTCCGTGAAGTTGTTAGGATGTCCTGCAGATGGGGGGAACACTTCAGAAACCGCTTGACAACCAGATTGAAGACGTGAGCCATGCAGGGGGCATGGGTCAGGCTTCCTTGGCGCAGCGCAGACAAAATGTTCTTCCCATTGTCGGTAACCATGATTCCCATTTTAAGTTTTCTCGGAGTAAGCCATGTTTGGATTTCCTGATGAATACATTTAAGCAGTTCCTCCCCTGTGTGACTCCGTTCGCCAAGACAAACCATGTGAAGCACTGCGTGACACCTCCGTGCCCTGCACACATGGTAGACTGGAGGGGCACTGAGACTTGAGCCTACAGTGGAGGGTGAGGAGATGGCGGAGGATGAGGAGGCCGAGTCGCACGGTGTCACAGGCCCAATGGGCAGAGAGCGCGGAGGCCGAAGCGGCGTGACCTGTCCAAGTTGCTGCTGCAAAGGGACCACATTCACCCAGTGGGCCGTAAACGACATGTACTGCCCCTGACCGTAGTTACAGCTCCAGATGTCGGCGCTGCCATGTATTTTGCTACACACCGACAGGCTCAAGGACTGGCCCACCTTCTGTTCAACAAAAGTGTGCAGCGCTGGTACTGCCTTCTTGGCAAAGAAATGACGGCTTGGGACTCTCCACCTCGGCTCGGCACAAGCCATCAGTTCTCTGAAAGGTGCAGATTCCACCACCTGAAAAGGGAGCGACTGCAGCACCAGCAACTTGGACAGGAGCACATTCAGCTTCTGCGCCGTAGGATGAGTGGGCGCATACTGCTGTCTCTTGGACATGGCTTCGCTGATGGATTGCTGGCGGGATGCATGACTTGGAGGAGGAGGAGGAGGAGCAGGAGCGACAGAGGATGGGTGTGACGCACAGCTGCCTTCGGCTGAGGTGCTGGAGCCTTGGCTGGCAGAAATTGGGAGCTCACTTGGTGAGGAAGCAGACTGGACCACCCCTTGGGAGCCTCGGTTCTCCCAGGTCGTTTTATGGTGACGCATCATATGTTGACGCAGGGCCGTGGTGCCAACATTTGGACCCTGGCCACGCTTCACCTTTTGCCTACATATCTTGCATGTGGCCATGTTACCCTCCTGCGGATGCCTCAGGAAAAACTGCCACACTGCCGAGTAGCTACTTTTCCCACCCCCTGGCCTCACTGATTCACTGCTGCTGTTGCCAACTCCAGGAACCCCTGCTCCACTACCTCCCGATAAGGTAGACTGCCGCACAGCAGGTGCTCTACCCCGGCCCCGGCCCCGGCCGGCTCCAGCCTTTGGAATTGTGCCCCCATGCTGACTGCTACCACCTTGCTGCCTCAGCTGCTGACTCCGGGGCAACCTGCGCCCCTCTTCTCCTGATGATGACGATGAAGCCCCTTCATCACCCGGCTCCCAAGTGCGATCGGCTTCATCGTCATCATCATCATCATCACCGGGTTGTGGCTGTACGTCACTGATGTTCGTGGATTCGTCAACAGTGTCTGGCGCAGGAGCTGGAACGCTCGCAGCACCCACGACACTGTCCACATCACTATTTGTCTGCCTAGCTAAAGAAGCCACCTCCATTTCTTGGCTGGGCAGTAGCTGCTGACTGTCCTCCTGTATCTGATCGTCCTCCTCACTAAAGAGTGGAGCTGAACCCAAAGCATAGGATACGTCGCTGGGGGAGGGAACGGCGTAGGACAGAGGCAATGGGAGGACAGGGACTGCTCTCGGGGCATGCCAACTCAGGGTTGTGTCAGAGGAACCTACCGACCCTAGACTGGGGGTCTCAGATGTAAGTTGTGATGATGTTGTTGATGAGCGCGTCAGCCAATCTACCACGGCAGATGCGTTACTGGTGGAGACCCGACCGCTAGCAGATACTGGCAGATTAGGTCTCTCAGCGTGACTCCTGCTGCTACTGGCCCCCAGTCTGATGCGAGCTCTGCCTGCGGAATCTTGGCCTCTGCCACTCCTCTTTTCACTTCCAGGCACTTGTCTGCCCGACATAGTCTAACTGGCGTGGTAGTAGGTGATATTTTAAGAACCCCCAGGCAGCAGTGGGTCTATATAAAACAGAATATAATGCACACCAAAAGTGAGCAGTAACACTCAGCCTCCAACAGGCCTGCTTAGTGTAAATAAGAGAGCTGCTTAGTGTAAATAAAGAGGGGTATGCTATGTTACAGAATGGGATGCCTCAACAGAAGTGCACCTGGCAGGCAGCAGTAAGCCTATGCCCAGCAAAAGTGTCTTATAATATAAATATAATAAGAGCAAATGCTTATATGGTCTTAAACAGAGGCTGCTTTAGTCACAGAATGGGATGCCCTGGGCAGGAATGGACCTGGCAGGGTCCAGTAGGGCTTTGGCCAGCAAAAGTGTCTTTATCAGGCTAATTTCAAATATGATAAGAGCAAATGCTTATATGGTCTTAAACAGAGGCTGCTGTAGTCACAGAATGGGATGCCCCGGGCAGGAATCGACCTGGCAGGGTCCAGTAGGGCTTTGGCCAGCAAAAGTGTCTTTATCAGGCCTGATTTCTATGAGAATAAGTGCAAATGTTTATTATGCTATTAAATAGAGGCTGCTTTAGTCACAGAATGGGATGCCAGTGCCACAAAAACCAGAGAGCATGCACAGCAAAAGTGTCTTTATCAGGCCTGATTTCTATGAGAATAAGTGCAAATGTTTATTATGCTATTAAATAGAGGCTGCTTTAGTCACAGAATGGGATGCCAGTGCCACAAAAACCAGAGAGCATGCACAGCAAAAGTGTCTTTATCAGGCCTGATTTCTATGAGAATAAGTGCAAATGTTTATTATGCTATTAAATAGAGGCTGCTTTAGTCACAGAATGGGATGCCAGTGCCACAAAAACCAGAGAGCATGCACAGCAAAAGTGTCTTTATCAGGCCTGATTTCTATGAGAATAAGTGCAAATGTTTATTGTGCTATTAAATAGAGGCTGCTTTAGTCACAGAATGGGATGCCAGTGCCACAAAAACCAGAGAGCATGCACAGCAAAAGTGTCTTTATCAGGCCTGATTTCTATGAGAATAAGTGCAAATGTTTATTATGCTATTAAATAGAGGCTGCTTTAGTCACAGAATGGGATGCCAGTGCCACAAAAACCAGAGAGCATGCACAGCAAAAGTGTCTTTATCAGGCCTGATTTCTATGAGAATAAGTGCAAATGTTTATTGTGCTATTAAATAGAGGCTGCTTTAGTCACAGAATGGGATGCCAGTGCCACAAAAACCAGAGAGCATGCACAGCAAAAGTGTCTTTATCAGGCCTGATTTCTATGAGAATAAGTGCAAATGTTTATTGTGCTATTAAATAGAGGCTGCTTTAGTCACAGAATGGGATGCCAGTGCCACAAAAACCAGAGAGCATGCACAGCAAAAGTGTCTTTATCAGGCCTGATTTCTATGAGAATAAGTGCAAATGTTTATTGTGCTATTAAATAGAGGCTGCTTTAGTCACAGAATGGGATGCCAGTGCCACAAAAACCAGAGAGCATGCACAGCAAAAGTGTCTTTATCAGGCCTGATTTCTATGAGAATAAGTGCAAATGTTTATTATGCTATTAAATAGAGGCTGCTTTAGTCACAGAATGGGATGCCAGTGCCACAAAAACCAGAGAGCATGCACAGCAAAAGTGTCTTTATCAGGCCTGATTTCTATGAGAATAAGTGCAAATGTTTATTATGCTATTAAATAGAGGCTGCTTTAGTCACAGAATGGGATGCCAGTGCCACAAAAACCAGAGAGCATGCACAGCAAAAGTGTCTTTATCAGGCCTGATTTCTATGAGAATAAGTGCAAATGTTTATTGTGCTATTAAATAGAGGCTGCTTTAGTCACAGAATGGGATGCCAGTGCCACAAAAACCAGAGAGCATGCACAGCAAAAGTGTCTTTATCAGGCCTGATTTCTATGAGAATAAGTGCAAATGTTTATTATGCTATTAAATAGAGGCTGCTTTAGTCACAGAATGGGATGCCAGTGCCACAAAAACCAGAGAGCATGCACAGCAAAAGTGTCTTTATCAGGCCTGATTTCTATGAGAATAAGTGCAAATGTTTATTGTGCTATTAAATAGAGGCTGCTTTAGTCACAGAATGGGATGCCAGTGCCACAAAAACCAGAGAGCATGCACAGCAAAAGTGTCTTTATCAGGCCTGATTTCTATGAGAATAAGTGCAAATGTTTATTGTGCTATTAAATAGAGGCTGCTTTAGTCACAGAATGGGATGCCAGTGCCACAAAAACCAGAGAGCATGCACAGCAAAAGTGTCTTTATCAGGCCTGATTTCTATGAGAATAAGTGCAAATGTTTATTATGCTATTAAATAGAGGCTGCTTTAGTCACAGAATGGGATGCCAGTGCCACAAAAACCAGAGAGCATGCACAGCAAAAGTGTCTTTATCAGGCCTGATTTCTATGAGAATAAGTGCAAATGTTTATTGTGCTATTAAATAGAGGCTGCTTTAGTCACAGAATGGGATGCCAGTGCCACAAAAACCAGAGAGCATGCACAGCAAAAGTGTCTTTATCAGGCCTGATTTCTATGAGAATAAGTGCAAATGTTTATTGTGCTATTAAATAGAGGCTGCTTTAGTCACAGAATGGGATGCCAGTGCCACAAAAACCAGAGAGCATGCACAGCAAAAGTGTCTTTATCAGGCCTGATTTCTATGAGAATAAGTGCAAATGTTTATTATGCTATTAAATAGAGGCTGCTTTAGTCACAGAATGGGATGCCAGTGCCACAAAAACCAGAGAGCATGCACAGCAAAAGTGTCTTTATCAGGCCTGATTTCTATGAGAATAAGTGCAAATGTTTATTATGCTATTAAATAGAGGCTGCTTTAGTCACAGAATGGGATGCCAGTGCCACAAAAACCAGAGAGCATGCACAGCAAAAGTGTCTTTATCAGGCCTGATTTCTATGAGAATAAGTGCAAATGTTTATTGTGCTATTAAATAGAGGCTGCTTTAGTCACAGAATGGGATGCCAGTGCCACAAAAACCAGAGAGCATGCACAGCAAAAGTGTCTTTATCAGGCCTGATTTCTATGAGAATAAGTGCAAATGTTTATTATGCTATTAAATAGAGGCTGCTTTAGTCACAGAATGGGATGCCAGTGCCACAAAAACCAGAGAGCATGCACAGCAAAAGTGTCTTTATCAGGCCTGATTTCTATGAGAATAAGTGCAAATGTTTATTATGCTATTAAATAGAGGCTGCTTTAGTCACAGAATGGGATGCCAGTGCCACAAAAACCAGAGAGCATGCACAGCAAAAGTGTCTTTATCAGGCCTGATTTCTATGAGAATAAGTGCAAATGTTTATTATGCTATTAAATAGAGGCTGCTTTAGTCACAGAATGGGATGCCAGTGCCACAAAAACCAGAGAGCATGCACAGCAAAAGTGTCTTTATCAGGCCTGATTTCTATGAGAATAAGTGCAAATGTTTATTGTGCTATTAAATAGAGGCTGCTTTAGTCACAGAATGGGATGCCAGTGCCACAAAAACCAGAGAGCATGCACAGCAAAAGTGTCTTTATCAGGCCTGATTTCTATGAGAATAAGTGCAAATGTTTATTATGCTATTAAATAGAGGCTGCTTTAGTCACAGAATGGGATGCCAGTGCCACAAAAACCAGAGAGCATGCACAGCAAAAGTGTCTTTATCAGGCCTGATTTCTATGAGAATAAGTGCAAATGTTTATTATGCTATTAAATAGAGGCTGCTTTAGTCACAGAATGGGATGCCAGTGCCACAAAAACCAGAGAGCATGCACAGCAAAAGTGTCTTTATCAGGCCTGATTTCTATGAGAATAAGTGCAAATGTTTATTGTGCTATTAAATAGAGGCTGCTTTAGTCACAGAATGGGATGCCAGTGCCACAAAAACCAGAGAGCATGCACAGCAAAAGTGTCTTTATCAGGCCTGATTTCTATGAGAATAAGTGCAAATGTTTATTATGCTATTAAATAGAGGCTGCTTTAGTCACAGAATGGGATGCCAGTGCCACAAAAACCAGAGAGCATGCACAGCAAAAGTGTCTTTATCAGGCCTGATTTCTATGAGAATAAGTGCAAATGTTTATTGTGCTATTAAATAGAGGCTGCTTTAGTCACAGAATGGGATGCCAGTGCCACAAAAACCAGAGAGCATGCACAGCAAAAGTGTCTTTATCAGGCCTGATTTCTATGAGAATAAGTGCAAATGTTTATTATGCTATTAAATAGAGGCTGCTTTAGTCACAGAATGGGATGCCAGTGCCACAAAAACCAGAGAGCATGCACAGCAAAAGTGTCTTTATCAGGCCTGATTTCTATGAGAATAAGTGCAAATGTTTATTGTGCTATTAAATAGAGGCTGCTTTAGTCACAGAATGGGATGCCAGTGCCACAAAAACCAGAGAGCATGCACAGCAAAAGTGTCTTTATCAGGCCTGATTTCTATGAGAATAAGTGCAAATGTTTATTATGCTATTAAATAGAGGCTGCTTTAGTCACAGAATGGGATGCCAGTGCCACAAAAACCAGAGAGCATGCACAGCAAAAGTGTCTTTATCAGGCCTGATTTCTATGAGAATAAGTGCAAATGTTTATTATGCTATTAAATAGAGGCTGCTTTAGTCACAGAATGGGATGCCAGTGCCACAAAAACCAGAGAGCATGCACAGCAAAAGTGTCTTTATCAGGCCTGATTTCTATGAGAATAAGTGCAAATGTTTATTGTGCTATTAAATAGAGGCTGCTTTAGTCACAGAATGGGATGCCAGTGCCACAAAAACCAGAGAGCATGCACAGCAAAAGTGTCTTTATCAGGCCTGATTTCTATGAGAATAAGTGCAAATGTTTATTATGCTATTAAATAGAGGCTGCTTTAGTCACAGAATGGGATGCCAGTGCCACAAAAACCAGAGAGCATGCACAGCAAAAGTGTCTTTATCAGGCCTGATTTCTATGAGAATAAGTGCAAATGTTTATTGTGCTATTAAATAGAGGCTGCTTTAGTCACAGAATGGGATGCCAGTGCCACAAAAACCAGAGAGCATGCACAGCAAAAGTGTCTTTATCAGGCCTGATTTCTATGAGAATAAGTGCAAATGTTTATTGTGCTATTAAATAGAGGCTGCTTTAGTCACAGAATGGGATGCCAGTGCCACAAAAACCAGAGAGCATGCACAGCAAAAGTGTCTTTATCAGGCCTGATTTCTATGAGAATAAGTGCAAATGTTTATTATGCTATTAAATAGAGGCTGCTTTAGTCACAGAATGGGATGCCAGTGCCACAAAAACCAGAGAGCATGCACAGCAAAAGTGTCTTTATCAGGCCTGATTTCTATGAGAATAAGTGCAAATGTTTATTATGCTATTAAATAGAGGCTGCTTTAGTCACAGAATGGGATGCCAGTGCCACAAAAACCAGAGAGCATGCACAGCAAAAGTGTCTTTATCAGGCCTGATTTCTATGAGAATAAGTGCAAATGTTTATTGTGCTATTAAATAGAGGCTGCTTTAGTCACAGAATGGGATGCCAGTGCCACAAAAACCAGAGAGCATGCACAGCAAAAGTGTCTTTATCAGGCCTGATTTCTATGAGAATAAGTGCAAATGTTTATTGTGCTATTAAATAGAGGCTGCTTTAGTCACAGAATGGGATGCCAGTGCCACAAAAACCAGAGAGCATGCACAGCAAAAGTGTCTTTATCAGGCCTGATTTCTATGAGAATAAGTGCAAATGTTTATTATGCTATTAAATAGAGGCTGCTTTAGTCACAGAATGGGATGCCAGTGCCACAAAAACCAGAGAGCATGCACAGCAAAAGTGTCTTTATCAGGCCTGATTTCTATGAGAATAAGTGCAAATGTTTATTATGCTATTAAATAGAGGCTGCTTTAGTCACAGAATGGGATGCCAGTGCCACAAAAACCAGAGAGCATGCACAGCAAAAGTGTCTTTATCAGGCCTGATTTCTATGAGAATAAGTGCAAATGTTTATTGTGCTATTAAATAGAGGCTGCTTTAGTCACAGAATGGGATGCCAGTGCCACAAAAACCAGAGAGCATGCACAGCAAAAGTGTCTTTATCAGGCCTGATTTCTATGAGAATAAGTGCAAATGTTTATTATGCTATTAAATAGAGGCTGCTTTAGTCACAGAATGGGATGCCAGTGCCACAAAAACCAGAGAGCATGCACAGCAAAAGTGTCTTTATCAGGCCTGATTTCTATGAGAATAAGTGCAAATGTTTATTATGCTATTAAATAGAGGCTGCTTTAGTCACAGAATGGGATGCCAGTGCCACAAAAACCAGAGAGCATGCACAGCAAAAGTGTCTTTATCAGGCCTGATTTCTATGAGAATAAGTGCAAATGTTTATTGTGCTATTAAATAGAGGCTGCTTTAGTCACAGAATGGGATGCCAGTGCCACAAAAACCAGAGAGCATGCACAGCAAAAGTGTCTTTATCAGGCCTGATTTCTATGAGAATAAGTGCAAATGTTTATTATGCTATTAAATAGAGGCTGCTTTAGTCACAGAATGGGATGCCAGTGCCACAAAAACCAGAGAGCATGCACAGCAAAAGTGTCTTTATCAGGCCTGATTTCTATGAGAATAAGTGCAAATGTTTATTGTGCTATTAAATAGAGGCTGCTTTAGTCACAGAATGGGATGCCAGTGCCACAAAAACCAGAGAGCATGCACAGCAAAAGTGTCTTTATCAGGCCTGATTTCTATGAGAATAAGTGCAAATGTTTATTATGCTATTAAATAGAGGCTGCTTTAGTCACAGAATGGGATGCCAGTGCCACAAAAACCAGAGAGCATGCACAGCAAAAGTGTCTTTATCAGGCCTGATTTCTATGAGAATAAGTGCAAATGTTTATTGTGCTATTAAATAGAGGCTGCTTTAGTCACAGAATGGGATGCCAGTGCCACAAAAACCAGAGAGCATGCACAGCAAAAGTGTCTTTATCAGGCCTGATTTCTATGAGAATAAGTGCAAATGTTTATTATGCTATTAAATAGAGGCTGCTTTAGTCACAGAATGGGATGCCAGTGCCACAAAAACCAGAGAGCATGCACAGCAAAAGTGTCTTTATCAGGCCTGATTTCTATGAGAATAAGTGCAAATGTTTATTGTGCTATTAAATAGAGGCTGCTTTAGTCACAGAATGGGATGCCAGTGCCACAAAAACCAGAGAGCATGCACAGCAAAAGTGTCTTTATCAGGCCTGATTTCTATGAGAATAAGTGCAAATGTTTATTATGCTATTAAATAGAGGCTGCTTTAGTCACAGAATGGGATGCCAGTGCCACAAAAACCAGAGAGCATGCACAGCAAAAGTGTCTTTATCAGGCCTGATTTCTATGAGAATAAGTGCAAATGTTTATTATGCTATTAAATAGAGGCTGCTTTAGTCACAGAATGGGATGCCAGTGCCACAAAAACCAGAGAGCATGCACAGCAAAAGTGTCTTTATCAGGCCTGATTTCTATGAGAATAAGTGCAAATGTTTATTATGCTATTAAATAGAGGCTGCTTTAGTCACAGAATGGGATGCCAGTGCCACAAAAACCAGAGAGCATGCACAGCAAAAGTGTCTTTATCAGGCCTGATTTCTATGAGAATAAGTGCAAATGTTTATTATGCTATTAAATAGAGGCTGCTTTAGTCACAGAATGGGATGCCTCACAGCAGACTTAAGATCAGTTCAGTATATATGCACAGTTAGTTACTATAAGCAGCCTGAAAACGCTAACAAAGGCTGGATGAAAAAAAAAAAATCTCCCTGTCAGCCAGCTCCGTTTTTCCTACCTTTCCCTGGCTTTCTGTCTGTCTCCTGTCTGTCTCCTGCCTGTCTCCTGCCTGTCTCCAGCCTGTCCCTGTCTGTCCCTGTCTCCAGCCTGTCTCCAGCCTGTCTAACTGCCTCAGCTACACAGCGTTCTGTCTGTCTGTCACGAATGCAATAGAGAAATGAGGAAAAGCAAGATGGCCGCCGTTAAATACCGCTGTGTGACGTCACCGGGCTTGCTGGCTGCTGATAGGCTGCATGTGACTGCCCCAGCTTGCACTGGCGCGGGATACATGTCCAGACATGTCCCGCCCGCCATCTTAGAATGCCTGTAATGTAAATGAATGGATGTTAAAGGAAAACTTCGAGTGATCGAATCGCGGGGAAATTCGGATTCGATCCGAATCGAATTTTTCCTGAAATTCGGATCGAATCCGGGTTCGTCCGGATCGATTCGCTCATCCCTACCCAAAACGCTATTTCAACACCAACAAATGAAACCCCATTGAAATGTATAAGAGAGCAACACTGAACGAAATGTAATACATGGTGCTCATGAACCTAGAGCGCCCACTGTTAGAGGCGCTCACCAGATTGACTTTCTTAAATGTGGTTTTGCATAGAGCGCCCAGTGTTCACCAGACGCTACCTGCCGATAAGAAGCCCTACCTGGCGCTATCCTTTCTTAAATAACCCCCTTTGTGTTATTTACTCTGCTCAAATATGGTGGGGCTTTCCTGAAGTTGATTATCATTATAATTTAGAAGTTTTACCGATATTCAGGATAATAATATCCTCATTCTGACTCAGTCTATCCACTTCGGCCCAATCTAACCTCTTATCATTGTCCTTACTTAGAACATCAAGTGTGGTATAATCTGCAAATTTAAGCAGTTTGACAGTGTCTGATGCTGAAGTACAGTATTTGATGTACAGAGTGAATAGGAGTGGAAAGAGAAGGCAGCCTTGTTGGGCACTGATATTGGTGAATGTTGTGCTCCCCAGTTTGAAACATTGCTATCTCCCATAGAGGATGTTATGGATTATGGTATGAAAGGCTGAAGAAAAGTCTACAAATACTCTCCAGTATGCACTAGTGACAAGAACACACGGACAGACCCAGCTCATATGTCAGGATATTTAGCCTTGATTCACAGCCTCCTTTTCCTTCACTTTCACATGTGTTTGTGTATTTTTTGTGAGTTTTAGCAGCCATTAACAGGATTTTTGTATCTTTTTTATGCGTATGTGGGTTTACGTTAACGCGAATAAGCATATTCGATGATTGTATTTTTTGCGTAAATAGTTCGCTTTCTCTGGAATGTTACGTTATTGGTATGTCCTTGAATACAACAAGAGTGGTTGTGCACTGCCAGAGGAATACATGATCACCGATTAAGTGCTGGCCAAAGGGGTAAACAATCACCAAAATATACAATTAAAGGGATCCTAGAGTGATCCCTAAGTGATCACCCCTATATAAAAAGGCCACACTCAAAATACTAAAAGGATATACCATAATGTTTTATTAGATAAATACTAAAAATTACAGATACAAAAACCACACATCACAAGACATTAGGCCTGATGCAGAGCCTCCTCTGAACTGCCCTTAAAACCTTCCGATTGTCCGGGGCTCCCGTTTGAATCGTGGCTCAAATGTGATGCAGAGCCTCCGTCGGAATGACTCCCTAACTGATCCGTCAATTTCACTTTACTCGGAAAGCTTTTTTTGCTCTCTCGGGTGCTTTCAATTTGATCGGGGCTCCCGTTCACGTTCACACGGGCGGCCCATTTTTCCCTGATTTTTCCTGCCTTTTTGAACGTACCTGCTTGGTTTCCGTCGTATTTGACCTTCCATTTTGGTGGTTTTAGCAAGTATACTTACATCTCCATGGCTCTTCAGTTGCCAATCTGGCTACACACAAGCGCACATCCCTAAACCTCCATTGGAATATGCATATGGCACCAACTGCCAATTTGACACATATATATATATATATATATTTCTGTTAAATTTTTGGTGTTCCTTTTTCCTTGCCATTAATGCATACCTTAATCTTCTTTGTGTTCCTTTTTCCTTGCCATTAATGCATACCTTAATTCTTTCTGATTGTTTTTGATTTATTGTCCCATATCTAAACCTTTTGTGTCATGTAAATGTGTGATGATGTTGTGTGATTGTACATTTGCAGGAAAGACAACACACCAAATCTTTTTATTTGTTTTTAATTCAAACGTTGTTTTTATTTTTTTTTTTCCTTTGGATTTTTCATATTTTTTTTTTTTTGCCAAAACTAAAAAACAATTAAAATTTGAATGCAAAATAAAAAACATTAGGCCTCGGGGTCTTGTGCCTGTGGTTTTATATTATCTGTGAATGATAAACAACATTAGTTTAGCATTGTTTTTATGGTTTGGTTGGGCGTGTTTTTTTTGGGGCACTTTTTAAACCGGACCTTCAGCGTGATTTAAAGAAAAGCCCAAACTCTTAAAAAACGATTCAGCAGTATCATCTGTTAAAAAAAGATACAAGGACCCACCATTAGTTTCCTGGCCTAACTAAAGTCACTTTATTAACCTCTTGCTGCCTCACATTGCCCTAGTTCTGCTATCTGCATGTAGGCTAGTTTGTAGCGGCGTACATGTGTTAAACTAAGGTGGGCTGGTATGTAACGTGACAAATCAAGTTGTTTCAGACTATTCTTGCACTTTGTTTTTTTTTTATTATAAGGAATGTGTGCGCGCACATAAACGCACGCTCGCATACTCACATCCATGATGATGTCGTCCTGCTCCTGTGTAAAGATGGCATAGCTCCTGGTATAGCTCTGACGTTCCCCCGCAGTGACGTGCAGGACATCCCAAATTGGAATGCCCCAGAGACATGATGCCTGTAACCCAACCCTGGATTTCTTCACACTCCAAAGGGCTGGGTTACATGGGTTTTGGCCTGCTTTAAAACATCATGACCAAATCAGTTTAGGATGGAATAACCCACCTCCTTTACATTATTATTAAAGTAACACAGGTTCCCTCACATAAAGCAGAACAAAACCCAGAGCGGCCACTGGTCTTCCCCCTGGAAATCCCAGATCGGGATGCCCCACTGTGTGAAACCCTTTTTACTGAGACTTTACTCAGAAATGGCAGACTCCCTCTCTTAAAGCGGAACAAGCCATGATTAGTTTAATGACCTTTTCAGGCGTATATTGTAGTGCCCCCCCAGTCTGATCAAGACAACGGAACCTCATCTTCAAGAGACCAAAGGCTAGCTCCACCACAGAGCGAGTCCTCCTGGGGGCAGTATAGTAGGGCTCCTCTGCCTGTGAAGATGGGTGCAGGATTGGGGTCAGCAGCCAGGGGAGCAAAGGATAGCCAGAGTCTCCCCCCCCCAAAAACAAAAACAAAAATAAAAAAAGGTGTGCATTGCAACAATAGAAAAGAGGGACAAATAGGTGAGCGGGGTAGGGTTGGAGTAAAGGACATTTGTAATGAGCCTACATGCACATCCAACCTGTACACTCATTAAAAAAGTCTGGGGAATACTACTTACATAAGAGGGCAAGAACCGATGACATCTTTATGCTTGTATCTAACCCTGTCACATCCCTCCCGAATCTCTTCCAAACCCTAGATGACTTCTTCAAGATTTCCGGCCTGCAGATCAACACATCAAAGTCCCAAGCTCTCAACGTCTCCCTCCCTGAGAGTACGCTGTCTGCACTTAAAGCATCTTTTAACTTTTCATGGCAAGAGCGACAAATCAAATACTTGGGAGTTCACTTGACTGCAACATACGATTCCCTTTACACTGCAAATTATCCCGCTATTTTCAGGGACCTCCGCTCCCTGTTGTCTTCTTGGGCTAAGCTGCACCTCTCATGGCTTGGGCGAATAGCTGCTGTTAAAATGACGTGGCTTCCCAAATTACTTTATGCCTTTCGAGTGTTGCCGGTTCCGATAACAGCTGCTTGCCTGAGAGGTCTCCAGTCCACTTTAAACTCTTTTATTTGGGGTCAACATAAACCGAGAGTTAATCGTATGACAATGTATAGATCCAAACAACAGGGGGGCCTTGGAGTCCCTAATATTGCCCGCTATTATTCTGCATGCCAAATCGCGCAAATGGCTGCTATTCATGCTGGTGAAGACAGGCCACTATGGGTAGACATCGAGCAGGCCAGTTGTACCCTGATAGCCATCTCAAATTTATTATGGTTGCCCTCAACAGTCTATAAGGGCATTGATAACCCGGTCTTAAAGCACTCTCTTAGAGTCTGGAAAATCAACGGACCAAAAAGTCACCTTCTTTCCCCTCTGCCCCCCCTGCTATCAGTTCTGGGTAACCCTGAATTTCTCCCGGCCTACCAGGAACCTGCCGCGTTTGGTTGGTGGAAATCACAAAACTTAACCAGAATTAAAGATCTTGTCTCCCATAGGGGAGTCCTATCATTCCCCGAGCTTCAATCCCTTAGAGGCATCCCGAACAGGGAATACCTCCGTTACCTTCAAATATCCCACTATATAACCACTAAGGCTAGAGAGGGGGCTACCCCAAGACCATCTTCACCGTTCGAATTTATATGTGGAGCACAACCACTTGGGAAGGGGATAATTGCCACGGTTTATAGGAAGTTGAACGACGACAGGGGGACAGACCTTCCAGCATACACAAAGGGGTGGGAAAACGATCTTGGAGTAAGCTTATCGCCTATTGAATGGAAGATAGCATGGCGAAACTCATTCTCATGGTTCCTCAACTCGGGGGCCCAGGAGGTCAATACCAAAGTTCTACTCCGTTGGTATCTAGTTCCGGAAAAAATTCACAGATTCTGCCCCTCCTACTCATCGGAGTGCTTCAGAGAGTGCCGCCTGCAGGGATCTTACTTCCATATATGGTGGGAATGTAGGGTTGTCCGTCATTTTTGGGCCCGGGTCTATTACCTTTTAGGAAAAGCAACTGGGTTACATCTGACCCCTTCACCCCAACTGGCCCTCCTTAATTTGAAACCCCATGGATGCACAAGGTCACAATTTGAACTTATCAGACACATTCTTACGGCCGCTAAACTTATCATCGCACACTCATGGAAGAAGAAAACTATCCCTAGGGGGAGCCTGGTCCCCCGCATCAATGAAGTCATGTTCTTTGAGAGGGTGGCAGCGTCGATGCGGGGGGACCTCGCCTCCTTCCTGTCCACCTGGGAAGGCTGGATCACTCATTTCCAACCCAAACACTTTGACCGCTCTCTTCTCGCTACTCAGTGATGCATTGCACACATTCCGTACCACGTTGTGGATGGACACCCATTCTTAAACCCTCTCCCCTCCCTCTCTTCGCCCCCTTATCCTTTCCATTTTACCTCCTTTTTCTCTGCCTTCCATTCTTCCTCCTTAGGTTTGTGGTTTGTAGCCATGTGCACCTCAGACCTTATTTCTGGAGATTTGTTTTCTATTGGTATATAAATCGACACCCCCCTGGGGGTAATTTTTGGTTCCATAAATTCTAATGTATGCTGTATTCTGATGTACTTTTCTTTTATTCTCAATAAAAACATTGTTAAAAAAAAAAAAAAGAGGGCAAGAACATGACGCAATAGGGTTCGATCACTTAACCCATTTAATTTAAAGTTAAAAAATTAGGCTAAAAATATTCTAACAAAAAAATAAAAAATTACCAAATAGTGTGTTAAGGGAAAAAAAAATAAAAGACAGAGTGGGCAACCAATACAAGTTTCATACACATACCCAGTAAGGCGGGTGAGCTCAAATAGGTGCAGCCTGGTTTCTGCCATACTCAGCAGGACAAGACCGCGGAGCTGGCGCCGCTGATGTGCTCCAACAGAGGACTGCATATTATTGCCCGAGTGCAAATACGGCTGCTCTGACTTGCCGTAAGTGAAGGCTCGGCGGCCCCGTTTCATTAGGGTGATTTCAATAGGAAAACAAGGCTCTGCATCACTGAAAAAAACGGAACAGTGAACGAGGCGTCCGTTTTGCCGGGAAACAGCCTCGTGCGAGCCGACAATCGGAAAGGCGGCTGAGCGCACACCTGAGCGCATAAACGCACACTAAAATCAACGTAGCACCCTTTCCTGACCCGATCAAAGCCCAAAACCAACGGGAAAACGCACGGGAGAAGTGAACGGGGAGGCTCTGCATCAAGCCAATTGTACAGATTAAAAAACATAAACACAGAATCGGGGGATTATCCTAATATCCGTGACTATAATTGTTAATTGGCGTTATTGGCGTATATAACAAATATCCAGTATGCTATACCTGGGTATGACACTGGTGAAATAATTAATGACCAGTGTGCGTATTGTATACCAAGATAGAACCCAATTAAACAGGGTTTACTAATTAAACAGGGATAACTGTTTATCCCTAATTAAACAGGGATAACTGGGTCTATAAAGTGCTGTGTGCTAATACATGTGTATATAATTGTGCAAAAATACAAATATTTCATGTGAACAAGGAAAACAACAGTGCTGACAACTATTAAACATAATTACATAAATCCAAACTATTAAAGTGCTGTGCAATGTAGTAGGCAAGAGTTGACATCAGTATCAGGTAAAGATAATAAATAGTAACACGCCAAAAACTGATACAAAAAAATAAATACACTTACATTACCTAGTCACTAGGGGGTCCTCCGTAGCAGCCGCCACCAACGCATTGCGTGTTGATATGACACTTCGCCAGGTATGTCCTTGCGCATGATTCAGAGCCTTGATTGTAGGGCTTGGGAGCTATTCAGGTGAAGGCGTAAAGTGTTTTCACACCAAAAGCTAAACACCAACAAAGTAGGGGGGGGGGGGGTCACCAGGGATACAATTTTAGTTACATATTTAAATTAATTTATATAAATATACAATTACACTATCAACGGCTGAATTTTGCTACATTTTTGCTACACTGAATTTGCAGTTTGCAATATTTACTCACTAAATAATTGCACAGATGTCACATAACTGGATTCTGCAAGTGGATAAATAAATAATGCAACATTCTGTTCCTGAAGTAATGATAGAAGCTCTAAATGCAATGATGGATGCTCTAAAGGCACCAGGCTGCCCGGCTGCATAGCTCGGGGCATCACCAGTAGGAAGAGGGAGGTTGTGATGCAGCTGTATAGAGCCCTGGTGAGGCCACAGCTAGAATACTGTGTGCAGTTCTGGAGACCTCACCTGCAAAAAGACATTATTCAAATAGAACGGGTCCAAAGGTAGGCAACAAAAATGGTAGGACGTAAACTTAAAACAAAGACAGAAGAAACCTAAAGAACTCAAGTTGTACAGTCTGGAGAAAAGAAGGGAGAGAGGGGCATGATTGAGACCTTTAAAATGGGCCAGAACTCACCCTGGAGTCTATGAAACTCCAGGGTAGGCCTCGGTTTAGGGTGTCCCACTGTGTGAACCCCCCAGAACACCCAGTAAACCCGCAACTGAATGGCTGTGAGGGGGCTGAGCACAGCCAAAGAGAGCCAAGTGATGCCATGTATGACTCGTCAGTGCAGCTGGGCTCCATTCAGCTTCTCCAGTCGCAAGTGTAAATCTCAGGTTTTGGTCCACTTTAAATATGTGAAAGGAATGAAAAGATTCAGGGGGGAAGTGTTTTTAAGAAGAGACTTAATGATAGAACAAGGGGGAGAGGGAAGATCAGGAGCAATGTTAGAAAATATTATTTCACAGTAAGAGTAGTAGATGCTTGGAACAAACTTCCAGCAAAGGGAGTTGACATTTCAACAGTAAGTGAATTTAAACATGTGTGGGATAAGCACACATCTATCCTAAGATAAAGAGAACATACAGTATACACATAAGGGCAGACTACATATGGTCTTCTTCTGCCGTCAACCATCTGTTTCTATGTGGTTATATATATTTTTTCAACCAGCCATAATGATGCCTGTTTGGAACAGATGAAAATGAAGCACATGAATATATACTGAAAGGACTGTAAACCCAATGGCAATAATAAGGCAACAAGCTGCTTGTACTATGCCTGTTTTATGTGCCTCTTCTCCATTTACTTCAGCAGTGGGTAGAAACTGTAGCAGGGCTCCAAAATTTGCCCCTCTTTTGAATTTTATTTCTACCCAAAAAACAGTTACTCTTTCAGTTGAAGCTATTCAGTGCAAGCCACAGTGGTCCCACAGCTGTCTCTGACCAAAGCAGAACACCCACATGACTCTCAGTGTTTTTACACCGTTCCCATAGAGGGGGAGAAGCTAGTTTGTGAATGGACAGGGCATTTATGCTTGTACTTTGAAGATGAATTAAAATTCATAGAATCTCAGATACTTAGAATCTATTGCTGGCACTAGAAGTGTCCTCACTCATCAGAGCCTGTGGCTATCTCTTTGTAGCCCCGGCTGGGGCCAGGTTAAAATGCAGCCACTGCTGCCGCTCCGCCACCTCCCCACCTCTACTGACATAAGAGGATCAGGCAGAGGTAAGTCACAGCAGCATACTTTTGCTACAAACTCTATATGCGCTTATGTGAAAAAAAATAATAAATGCAGTTTGCACAAACAGCACTATGCACTAATAGGCACCAATGCGGCGCCAGCATAGAGCTTGTTAAAGGGCTCGAGTGATAAAGTAATTGGAAAATGATTAAAAGCCAGTCTGTTCTGTCAGTGTTAGAGAGCTGAGCTTGTCTCTGCAGGTACAGACATGTCTGGCAATACACACCGTAACAGTTTAGTTTGATGAAAGTTCTGAAAGTGACAAAGTGGTAAATGCAGTACAGTGCGCGTCTACAAAGAAAGTGAGGGATTTGTAGCTTTGATTCATGATAAATTCATTACAAAGGAATAAAGAATCCTAAATAAATCCATGAAAGGATGATTGCTGTATATGGTGATGATGTGCCTTCCTACTACCAAGTAAGGTATGGAGCAGTTTAAATGGATTAGGTAAGTAATTAAAGCTGACCCCCATCTTGGGAAGTCTGTTTGAGAAACTTCAGAGGAAATGTGCTATAAAGTGGCGGCCATAATTTTGGAAAATCGTTGTATCAAAGTCCATGTTATGTTCAAGCAATAAAAACTCAAGGAGTCCCCAAATCCAAATAAACTTCACTTTCAGCAGTCTGGAAAGATCATGGCAACAGTTGTTTGGGACACAGAAGGTGATTTATTACTAGAATTAAAGCCACACAAGACAATTCCTGGAAACATATGCTTCAATAATAAAGGCATTAAGTGCGGCAATCAAAGCAAAAGGTGAAGGGAAGTTATTAGCAGGTGATTTGCTGCTTCACGACAATGTGCCAGCTTCAGAAATCTCGCAAATCACAAGCTGCTATCAGAATGCAAATTCATGCCGCCCACCCTACAGTCCAGGCCTGGCTCCCATTGTTAATTTTTTTTTCCATAACCAGAAGAAATTGTGTTATAGTCAAGAGGGATTACAGTAACAGTAGAAATTAACATTTTCTCTGAAAATGTTGTTTTTACGTTTAGGTAGATAACTTATGAAATACCCCTCGTATCTACACACACACTGATTCTCTTCACGCAATTAGAAGCTTTGGTTTTGCACAGCTTTGAATATCTCTAAACTAACATGTTAGGCCTAAGTTTCTTTCTACCTGTCCCTAATGCTATTAGTCAAGCTTCTTTCTTACAGCAGGGTGGTATGGTTTGGCTCCTTTTTCTTGGGTTGTGTTGATTAGAAATGGTGAAATATTTCTTTTCTAATTATCAAATGTTTGAATCAATATTCAACTGGTAATGTAAATCTTTAAATCAGAAGTAAAACAGTGTGTAGTAGGTTTGTTCAAAGATCAAAGCATATGGTCATACAGAAATAATGCATGGCACGTCTATAGCAGAGGTCCTTCTTCCTCACAATGCTGAGCATAAAAGATATAAAAGGCATAAAAGATCGTATCTGTCTGTCTAATGGGATCTTTCTTTCTGTGTGACCTTTCTATAAAATCGTCTGGTCTACTTTCAACTTTTCTTGTCTTTCACTGTGGTCTGGTGGTCTACAGTGGTATAGTGGTATAGTGGTAGTATATGTCAAAACGAGCAATTGGGTGACCGTTTATATAAATATACAGGAGTTTTTGTTCTACCATATACTTACATGTTGGGAGTCAAAGTGTTAACACTAGCAAGCTAAGTTTTGCAAGACTCACACATTTCTACTAAATTAAACTCGGCATTAGCATGATACTCTATGTCAATCACATGTTGCTTTCCTGTCCCCCAGACACTGGGAGGCCGATTCATTAATAGCGGCAGGTAGCGACAGTTGAGCGACTGTAGCAGTATTTTCACAGTGCCCGCTAGTAGTCGCTGTGCTTGGCCGTTGTTCGGTTGTTGAAAGCGACTCAGTCGGTGTGCAGTAATGTTGAATATTGGGTGAGGAGTCGCTATTTTACAGGTTCTGCGCTGTATGGGAGCGCATGATAGCGACTGGCCATAGCGACCGGCTCCCACCATATTCATTAACAAATCACGCTCAAAAAATTCTCGCGCTGTGAAATGCTTGTTTAAACCCCAGAGCGCTGGCGGCGATGGGTTAAAAGTAGTTTTTTAACCCCCAAAGAACCATATTTTTGGAAACCAAAAAAAACAAGTTTTTTAAATAATTTTGTAATATGAATACATTAATATCAATTCTGCACAAATTTTTTTTTTTTTTTTTAATATCTAACATGGCAGAAGTGGTCACAGAATTTTTCACATTAAAAAAAAAAAAAAAAAAAAAAAAACATTAATAACAATTAATTATGAATATTTAAAGATTGTCCCATTGAAATGCATTGGAGAGCGCCAGGTAGCGAGAGGTCATACCTGTCGCTGTTCAAGGTCAGACACTGGCGCTGTGGGCTGAGGCTGGAATAATGATGAATGAGTGGCTATCTGGCGCTATCTCAGTCGCTAAGCAGGATCAGCTTGATAAATGTGTGATTGTGGTGGGGAGCCGGCGTTCTCGTGGCGGTGCCCGTCATTACCGGTTGCTCACCAGTCGCTACCTGTCACTATTCCTTCATAAATAAGGGCCTATGTAGCTATCATTGACAGAAAGCAGCCCAGCTCCCTTGATCAGCTTTTTATTTTCCTTGGCATTTCGGTATATATATATATATATATATATATATATTCTATGCTTGGAAGGAGTTACCTTCAATTCTTAAAAAGCAGTCTTATACTCCCAAATATACTCTCCTTACTGCCCGCCACTCTGCACTAACCCCCCCCCTAAATCAATGAAATGTTAAATATATACATCTAATCTGTGTTGGCTTTTTTTTCTTTGGAAGGGGTGTGGGGGAGATAACTTTTTTTCAACAGGAAGTTTGCTTTAAAGTGGATGTTGAGTCAAATGTACCCTCCGCCTTGCTTTCCTCTCCTCTCCGAGTCAGGGTGACTCGCCCGGGATCCAGCACTGTCACTGGAGCATGTGCACTAGCTGCACAGAGCTGAAATCCTTCTTTTGTGTCCTGCCCTGTCTGCCTATTCAAATAATGCAGACGAGCTTTGTGCAGCTTTGGCAAGATGCCCCGCTGGCATAAACTCAAAGGAGCCTGTGCGGGAGCCCAGCTGCAGAAGGTGAGTATAAGTTAATTAAGAAAATTACAAAATTTTTTCAAAAACATTTTTGCTTCTGTTTTTATTTTTTCACTCTCACTTTGAACTGGTAAGGGGTCCCATGGACTGCTATACCAGTTCATACGCCATTACCAGACCCTCCAATGGGCATAACATGGGCCCGTGCTGGGCACCAGACCTGTGCTATAGGGCATAAGGGCTTTAAATGGATGGGTCCAGGGGCCGGATGGTCAGCCTTACAAGCCCCCATACTTGGTGTAAAGATCTGGTGTACGGTCTCTAATTGCAGTGGATTGCAGGTATTGAGAACATTTTACATTAAACACACAAAAGTTGAAAAAAAGTCTCTTGGTAATAAAAAAGTTACTGAAGCTGAAAAAATTCCTGAGAATATCACTGTTGCTGAATCACCATCTACAAAGACAATGAAAAGCAATGGCAACTTTTACTCCTAAGAAAAGTAGTGAACGTTTTACACCTTTTTACACTGTAGTAGAAAATGCCATTGACTTTCATTGTCTTCCTGGTGACTCAGCAACAGTGAAATTCTCACCTAGGGGTTTTTTACTACCAATATAGTTTTATTCAATTCTTAGTAAATCGCCCCCTTAATACGCTTCGTTTGAAGGCAATTTTTTAAAAAGATTCCTTTTAAGCAGTTGCATTATTTATGGGTACCATTGCACATAATACACCAGCCTTCAAAGGGTTAACATATTTCTGGCATTCTCAGCCTGTTGACACTTCAATGACACTTTTATATGTCAGGCTTTTAGATTTAATGCCATTTTTATAAACAGATGGATCACAGGAATGGAGCGAACATGCTGAGAATGATGTGACCTATGGTAAGAAATCTAAAGTCTAAATGTACTTTTCAGTTCACTTATTTCTAGCACCCCCCACCAGCTCCGTTGTCTGGTATTGACCGAGCAGAGAGTACACAAGACCCTCCAGTCTCATAAGGCGGAGATACGAATCACATGCTTGCTGCTGCCCTGGCAGCTATAAGAAACCTATTGTGTCTTCTGATGAAAGCTTGCAGAGGCATAGCGCTCAGCCAGTCTTCTCCTGTGGTCTGCAGGTCCGCAACACAACACAGGCATCTGCTGAAAGAGAGGAAAGAGGAGACAGAGGGAAATAATTTATTCTAAGTCCTGGGGAGAGGATGAGGATGCAGGGCATGATTAAAGCTGCCATGTAGTGAAAGGATGTGCAGTCTATCATAAGTGCTCAACTGTGCTGTATAGTAACATCTGTATAAGTGAAATCCTGCGCATGGACTATCTAAATCCCCTGACAGCTGATGGACGCACAGCTGGAAATACTCTTTCAACTTTTGTTCAACATTTGGATCGCAGAGCCCTGTTCTTCGCAGCAGTCATATGTGAAACTGTTTGGCTTAGCAGGTGGACTGCAGTCAGCATCTTAAAAAATATCTCATTTTCAGCACCATGGACAGAAGACTCAACATCACCCCAGAAGCCTTTAACCAACTGCTGAAGGAGCATAATATGAGCAGGCTGGAGTTCATTGCAGCTTATGGACTCAAGCCTCTGGTTTATATTCCAGAGCTACCCCCCAACGCCAAAGTCATCTTCCTAGTTCTTTATATCATCATCTTCATCTTGGCTTTGTTTGGAAACAGCCTTGTGGTTTATATCATTATCAGGAAGAAGGCAATGAGAACAGCCACCAATATCTTTATCTGTTCTCTGGCTTGCAGTGACTTGCTGGTAACTTTCTTTTGTATCCCATTCACTTTGCTACAAAATATTTCATCTGAATGGCTGGGAGGTAAGTAATATTGCTTATATCTGTTACTGCTTTCATAAGCTATTCAGTAAGTGATAGACATCTGAGGACAGCAGGGCAGATAGGCTCAGTAACCACTGGGCGCCTTAATAAGTGAGCGCACATAGAGATGCTGCAATGGTTAACTGATACTGATAACTTGTTATGCTGACTTAACTTGTCACTGAAGCATTAATAATTTCCCAATAACCTGCAGTGCATTGTTATTTAACACACTGGGCAGATTCAGCTCCAGGTGAAAAAGTGTGCTACTTTAGGCCAGTAAACTTCCATTCACTTTCATTGACTACCTTTGGGGGGATTCAGCACCAGATGAAAAAAAAACCTTTTTATATATATCTGTTGCTGAAAGTGAATGGTATTTTATTCTCCTAAAAAATAGCTCACTTTTCACCTGGAGCTGCATCAACCCCATTAAAGGGACCCCACACCATGGGATTTCTTTAAAGTGGACCAAAACCCAGAATTTTGACTATCCTGGGTTTTGGTCCACTCCCCTGGGGCACCCCGTTAAACCCCCCAGTTCTCCAGCATCAACTCACCTTACCACGGACCTAAAGTGCATGCGTGGCCGCTCGACCAGTCAGCGCACTCTGAGCTGCTGAGCTAGGCATGTCTGAGCGATGTCTTAGCTCAGCGGCTAAGAGCGTGCTGGCGGCCGCATCTCGTGCTTCCCTCTAACAGGCAGTGCGCCCACGCCGGCCATTCACAAATGGTCGTCGTGGACACTCGCCCTGCTAGAGGGACAGCAGGGATGTGCCCGTGGCCTGCGCATGCGCTGTTGGACCGGGGTTAAGGTAAGTGTAGTGGGTGACCTGGGGGGTTTCACACAGCGGGGCATCCCGATTTTGGATTTCCTGGGGGGAGGGAATGAATCTATAAGATTCCTGGGCCGATCCACTTTTTGGTCCACTTTAAATCAGCTAAACTTCCTCTGCTTGTGTTCATGATGATTCCCCCCCGGAACACTCCTTTCCTGCACTACTCCTCATTGTTCAGGGCTCATGTGACTGCCGGCAGCTAATTGCTGTCCCCGGCAGGGCTATAGCAATTGACAGCTGACAGTCAATGGCGTCTGGGTCCTGGGCTTTTGGGGTTGTGCTGATATTTCATTAAACATAAGATATTCCTACATATGATGCACACACTTATTTTGCATAAAGGTATACATTTAAGTAGACCAAAAGCTGAGTCTTTTAACTTTCCTGATTGATTGGGATATTTATGGTTGAATGCACATGCCATGGGCAGGCTCTGCTATGCCTTTGTGAAAAGCCGACATGCTCCAGCAAGAAGCTAGTGGGAATACACCATTGGACCAGGAAGAGGTGAGGTTTCACACAGGGGGGCATTCAAATTCAGGATGTCCCCTGGGTACATGAAACAAAACCTGGAATGGTGAAAATCCCAGGTTTTGTTCTTCTTTAAAAGCAGACCAAAATCCCGGGATGCTGGCTATCACAGGTTTTGGTCCCTATGCCTGGGGCATCCTGTTTTGGGATGCCTTGCTGTGTAAAAGACCCTGGTTTACAGGGTCTGATTATCTTTTCCCTACTCTCACAACACATGCATTGGCTCTAGCCCTATAATCCAGCATGCAGGATCCCCCCACACCTAACCCTTTACTACGAGCTAGCACTGGGAAAGGAGTCCGGCGATTGCCACTGGAATGCCCCAACCACTTGACTGCTCACTAGCAAATCACAGGACTCGTAGTAAAGGTGAGGATTTTGGGCGTTTGGGAGGGTTGGTGCAGGGGGGGCTCCAGCATTCTGGATGCCTGCCTGAGTTTGTCTTGATTAGCTGTGTGCGGGACCAACACCCGCAAGAAAAAAATGGGTGTTGGTCGAGTTTAAGTTGTTCCACTTCTTGCCCTCTCTTCATATAACAACTGGCCAACAGATATGCATTGTTGTGGCAGAATAGATCTCGGCTGCTCTACCAACTTCTGAAGTCTGTGGTTATTTTTAGACCAACTGTGTTGCTATTGAACCGGGCTAGAAAGCATTATAAACAGATTGCTGATGATTTACGTGGAAAAATGTCACCTGCAGTGCAATGTCAATTTTTCCTATGATGCTGGAAGTAGTTTTGATTGCAATTATTGTTGACCACAAACCTCAAACCATTACACTGTGCCTTAAGACAGCCTAAGAGAATGGAGTAGCACATGATAGACAAAATGGCTATTCTAGATTTGTGGTTGAGTCACAGAGCTATTATTACATGCTGACATTTGCCAATGTGGCTTTCACAACACAGTAATGCAAGGTTTTGCTTTCTAAGAAAAGGTAAACATACACACGTGAATGTCAGATTGAGTAACCTTTTGCCTGGGTGCCTGTCCATGTTTAAAGACAGAGACACAATGGGGATCAGGGTTAACCAGGCAGGTTAACTATTTTGGTGAAACAAGTTTAACTTTAGGCGTGCTTGTGGATATGATTTTTAACCTGCTTCTATGAGGCCGATTCATTAATAGCGCCAGGTAGCGACAGATGAGCGACAGTAGCGTTATTTTCACAGCGCACGCTAGTATTCGCTGTGCTTGGCCGTTGTTCGGCTGTTGACAGCGACTCAGTCGGTGTGCGGTAATGTTGAATACGGGGTTAGGAGTCGCTGTTTGACAGGTTCCGCGCTGTATGGGAGCGCATGACAGCGAATGGCCATAGCGAACGGCTCCCAGCATATTCATTAACAAATCACGCTCAAAAAATTCTTGCGCTGTGAAATGCTTGTTTAAACCCCAGAGCGCTGGCGGCGATGTGTTAAAAGTAGTTTTTTAACCCCCAAACAACCATATTTTAAAAAAAAAAAAAAACATGTTTTTACAAACATTTTGTAATATGAATACATTAATATCAGACCTGTAATATCAATTCTGCACAATTTTTTTTTTTTTTTACCTTAAAAATCTAACATTGCAGAAGTGGTCACAGAATTTTTGACATTTAAAAAAAAAAAAAAAAACAAAAAAACAAAAACATTAATAGCAATTAATTAAGAATATTTAAAGATTGCTCCATTGAAATGCATTGGAGAGCGCCAGGTAGCGAGAGGTCATACCTGTCGCTGTTCAAGGTCGCTCTTTGGCGCTGTGGGGTGAGGCTGGAATAATGATGAATGATTCGCTATCTGGCGCTCTGTCGGTCGCTAAGCAGGATCGGCTTGATAAATGTCTGATTGCGGAGGGGAGCCGGCGTTCTCGTGGCGGTGAGCGTCATTACCGTTCGCTCACCATTCGCTACCTGGCGCTATCCCTTGTTAAATAAGGGCCTAAGTGAGCATGCTTAGTTTGGGGTTTATTCATCAATGGCTAGCGGCAGGTAGTGCCTTGTAAGCGACAGGTAGCAAACGGTGAACGCCAGGCGCTTTACGCAATACCACATTTATCAAAGTGATTCCAGTGAGCGGCTCTAACAGCGCCATGTAGCGTCTGATTCATCATCACAGGCGGCTTAGCATATACCGCCGGCACTCTGGCTTCTAGAGCGCCTGGTATTACCTGTTGCTACATTTCAATGGACATTTCCTTCTCTGTAAACAGGGTTTTCTTTTCTTTTCTTTTTTTTTTATTCAAATCATTGTGTCATTTGAGTCATATTTGAAAACTTTTTAGATTTTTTAAATATTTTTATGCAGAATTGTCATTACAGGTCTGGTATTAAAGTGTTAATGTCCCAATGTAATATCAATGTAATTCCATATGTTTTCGCTTTGTTACTAGTGGATATGTGTTCAAAATGGGCTTTAATCACACAGCTTCTGTCGCTCTGGGCTACAGTGACCCAATTTTGAGCGCCGGCACTGTGTGAGGCTGTTTTTTTTTTTTTTTTTTTTTTTTTTATGAATATGGTTTGAGTCACTCACAGTGACCAGCCGCTACCGTTTGCTCCCATCTAGCGCTGTACTGGTGGTAGAGCGACTCACACATCAAATTCATCAATGCCGGCCAGCGACTGAGGCGCTCTGTAATAACGACTCATGGCGGATCAGTAGTAGTGGTTGCTCTTAGCACCGCTGTACAGACGCTCATCTGCTGTTACCTGGCACCAGGGGCGGACTGGCCGTAGGGCATACCGGGCACAATCCCGGTGGGCCGCACCTGCCCCACACTGTAATAATGTCAAACTCATAGTGCTGCAGCTTTGCTAAACTGATAAGAAACCGGGTGGTTGAGTTTTACTGCTGTGTCAGAACATTACGCTGGTGTATGGGTAGCTCAGGGGTTAATAAGTCCTCTCCCCCCCCCCCCCATCCTCCCCGCACTCCTTGCTGACAATGTTTCCTCGCTCTAAGTAAATATACTGCTTCCGGCTCTGCCATCCACCATCTCCACAAGCAGCCGGCTGGGGGTGACGTCACCCTTTCCCAGCCACCTCTGCCCTGCTTGTCAGGCAGTCTATGGCGAGAGCGGAGGCTGCTCGTTTACTTGAAAAGAGGTAAAGACTGTCAGCAGGGAGTGTGGGGAGGAAGGGGGGGGGGGAGAGGGCTTATTAACCCCTGAGCTACCCATACCTACCAGCATATTGATCTAAGTGGACCAACACCCAGGCGGATCGGCCTGGGAATGTATAAGATTCCCGGGCCAATGTGATCCCTCCCCGCGGAGCATCCAAAATCGGGATGCCCCGCTGTGTGAAACCCCCCAGGACGCCCACTAACCTTACCTGATTCCTGGTCAAACGGCGCATGCGTGGGCCGTGGACGCATCTCACGCTTCTCTCTAGCAGGGCGCGTGCCCGCACCAGCCCTGTTTGAGGAAAGCGATGTTTGAGATGCGACCGCCAGCGTGTTCGGAGCTGCTGAGGTAAGACGTCTCATTGACACGCATACCGGCTCCGAGCACGCTGACAAAAGCAGTACATTCAATTTGTTTGTGCTGCTGTGAAACATCCAGATTTGGGATTTACCCAGTCCTGCCAGATTTCTACTTTACTTCACATTCCTATCCCCTCGATTCAAAGAGCAAAAGTTAAGTGATTTCGTATCGAGAATCGTAAGTTTGGGTGGGTGTTTGTCATTTTTTCTGGTTTTTTTGGCCATTTCGTATTCGTACGATCGTTCGCGCATAGACGTATATGAACATACGCATTTCGTACGAGAATCGTATAATTTGCGTTAGTTCGTGTGTTTTTCCCGTCCAAATCGTATTATTTGCGTTAGTTCGTGTGTTTTTCCCGTCAAAATCGTATTATTTGCGTCCGATCCTATTTTTTACGTCCTTCACATGGGCTTGCGCCCAATTCAGAGAGGTGATTGCTAATTGTTTTGAAGCCCATTAAAGAGCTGCTTTACGAAATGTTTGCCGGCAGCTATTTGGCCTCGGGAGTAGGATGGAGCGGAGCGAGTTTGTGGCACATCAAGGGCTTATGCTTTTTGGCATTGAGTTGATCGAGATGTCTGAGAGCAGATTGCCCCTGCGTCGTCGCATGAACATCGATAGCATGAATGATGTTGAGCTGTTCGAGCTGACCAGGCTTAATCGCGCTTCCCTCCATAAATTATATAGTGAGCTGCGGCCATGGTTAGCCCGCACCACAAGGAAGGGGCATGCAATTTCAGGTATGACCAAGATGCTTGGCTGCCTGCAATTTTTGGCGAACGGCTCGTTCCAGAGGCTGGGTGCCCTCTCCGTGGGGATGTCACAGCCTACGCTGAGCCGCGCACTATCTAAATTTTTGGAAGGCATGGCTGCCATAACTCAAAAATATATTTATTTCCCTGATGATATGGCAGCCAGAAACGCCATTAAGCTTGGGTTTTATAATGTGGCCGACATGCCCAACGTTATTGGTGCAATTGACTGCACACATGTGGCACTCGTACCTAGGGCAGCCGACGAGTATATATATAGGTATTGAGATTGGTTATTATGTTGCCCAACGTGTCATGTCACCTGTTTTCCTTTGCGGCAGCATATTTGTTTATCCCTCATTTGTGTAGCTGCTTTATCTCGGCTTTTCATTAGTATTTCCCAATAGAGTGCAGACATGTTTTGTGTTTAATTTATTATTTTGGGTCAAATATAAATTACCCTTTTTGTATGTTTTTGCCTTAAGGAATCGTAAAATGGGACACTCACTTAATGTCCAGGCCGTGGTTGGTCCGGATATGCGGTTTATGAGTGTCCTTGCCGGCTACCCCGGATCGTCCCACGACTCCTATATACTCAGGCGATCTGGGTTGTTTCGGAGATTTGAGGCAGGTGAATTTTCGGGGGCATGGCTGCTTGGTAAGTGTGTCCTATTTGTGTGTTATTAAATGTGGCATTAATCTTGTATTTGTTGATCTGTTTGTTTTGGAAAACTTGACAGAAGCGTCCAACTGCCTTTTTCTTGGCTCATATATTAGGAACTTACCCAAAAAACCCTTGTCTCGCTTTGGCCTTCAGAATGTTTTCCCTTTAGTTAGGATGTCTGTAAGTTCCTTGTGGCTAAATATATTGGTTTGGAGTTTATACCCAAGGATCTTTGACATTTGGCTCCTTTTGTACTATTGGTCGTTAAATGTCAAAGTGGACTTAAACTGCATACATTGTAGTTTCCAGTGAAATGTGGCTAGGGATCTTTGACATTTGGCTCCTTTTGGACTATTGGTCGTTAAATGTCAAAGTGGACTTAAACTGCATACATTGTAGTTTCCAGTGAAATGTGGCTAGGGATCTTTGACATTTGGCTCCTTTTGGACTATTGGTCGTTAAATGTCAAAGTGGACTTAAACTGCATACATTGTAGTTTCCAGTGAAATGTGGCTAGGGATCTTTGACATTTGGCTGCTTTTGTACTATTGGTCGTTAAATGTCAAAGTGGACTTAAACTGCCTACATTGTAGTTTCCAGTGAAATGTGGATAGGCCCTCAGCAGCATCCTAATTGTAACATGTCTGAAAACTACAAATATATGTAAAATACAAATACCCTTGGCCGTGCAGATGTTTGTTAATTAATTGGTATATAGAAGTGCCATTTTTATTTAGGTTATACCTTAGTGCAATATTTGGGGGCCCTAATGTGCCCTGTTTTTTCTTGGGGACACTTTACCTTACATCATTATGATATCTGTGAATTTTTTGGTGTTGGTTGTGTTGCCTTTTTAATTTTGATTACATTTAATTCTCTGTTTAAGGTGATTCCGGGTACCCACTTCTACCCTGGCTCATGACGCCTGTGCTGCGGCCCCAGGATGCCTCGCAGGAAGCGTATAACCGTGCACATCGCAAGACCCGGGCTGTTGTGGAGAGGGCCTTTGGTCTGCTGAAGACACGTTTTCGTTGCCTTGACCATACTGGGGGGGCCCTGCAATATGATCCCAAGAAAGTGATCGACATTATAATGGCATGTGCTGTTTTGCACAATTTTGCCATCCTGGAACGTGTCCCACGTTATGTGGACAGCCTGCCCTCTTCAGCCGTCGAGGATGAAGCCGAGAATTTTGAGGGGCCCCCCAGTGAGTCTGGCCAATCTGTTAGAGCCAACCTGATCAGCCAGCATTTTAGTTAAGTTTTTTCCCTGTCTCACCATTCTGTATGTTTGTGTTATCCTTTTGGAAACATATGTTGTTTTGCCCTAATGTGGCATTACCTCTAAGTAAAACATTTCGACCTTAATTGTTGCCTAATGTATTTCATGTAGTTTCCTTAGCTTTCGCTGTGCATTGTTACACCTCTTCCAACCAAAATTATCTGGTTTAGGCCAAGCTGTTACAAAAGTCTTCCCACTAAAAACGCCACAAGTATTGGAAGTTAATTTTTTGTTTTACTTAGCAAATGAAAAATTATAGTGGTTAACAGAAATCAGTCCACATACATCTGTGGTAACAAATGGATTAAATTAAAAAAAACATCGAGCACATCTACACCTGGAAGTGAGTGGCACAACCAAACAAGGACACCCAGTCCAAAGGCCAGCCTAGTCCAGTCATTAATATTGCCTGTGCCCAGGGATATTTGGGCATGGCCATAATGTCACACAAACATGTCTGCAAACAGGAGGAGCACCAACCAAATACATAGGTTAAGCCATAAGTGGCCAGATAAACTCCACATAGACCTATGGCATTGGCTAGTGGCCTTAAGCATTACTCTAAGGAGCTATATGGGAGCAAATACAAAACACAACCTGCCAGAGCAACACAAAATGGATTGTTTGAAACCTCAAAGGACAAGTAAATACAGTGGGGGTTAAGAGAAAAGATGTCCCACACACCCATGGCTTAATAGGGTGGCTGCCCATAATACCCAGGTGGAGGTCCAGGTGGAGGTCCATGGGAATGGGACCTAGCCTGGGCCATGGCAGCATTGTGAATTTGAAACTGCTCCACAATGTTTCTCTGCATATTGGTCATCTCAGCCATGGCTGACTGGATGCCATTACTTGAATTGGCCACGTTGCTGTTGAGGGTACGCAACTCCGCGAGGATGCCCTGTAGACTGGTATGGATGTTCACCATGTCTGCATGCCTTTGCTCACGCTCTGTAACGAGCTGGGCGTCATAAGAGTCCCTTTGTTGGGTCCATAATTCAAGCAGGGCACTCTGCCTCCCCTGGGAAATTGTGGGGCGGCGTAATGGCGTCCGCCGCACAATTACCCTGGCTCTTGGGCGTGCCCTGCCGCGTGGTGTCGTACCCTCAACAGCAACCGGCCTGCTTTGCAAATCCTCAGCAGCAGAGTGAACACTGGGGACTGTAGTGTCAGTCTCCCCATGTGCAAGCACAATGGATGGAGATTCACTCTGCTGCTGAGGATTGGCCAGAGAAACATTATCGAGCAGTTCCAAATTGGGACCCAGGGGGAGTTCATCCGACGTGCCCTGTACGGAGACATCATCATCTTCCTCCATGTCCTGGATCTCTTCCATGAGTGTGCGGGTCTGTAGGGACATATAAAAAAAAAAAGGCTAAGTTTGCGTCCCAATGTAGGATTTCAACAGTTTAACACATTCTTAAGCACTTGTTATTATTTATGCTACTAAATAAACTTACCGAAAATCTCTGATCTGGGCTCCGATGCTGTACGGACATCGTAGGCATAACCAAACTGGGGGGTGAGTTTACCCTTGCTGAGGGATCATGCTGGGCTGAAGAAGAGAAAAAAATACCACGTAAACACACACACATAACCTTTTTTTGGATAGGTAATCAAATATAGCTCTATTTGGAATATTATTCAACTCTAGAGCAATGGTGACCTTTGTTCAAACCCACGCAAGTTTACAGAGGTGCAATGGCTCGGACCAACTGCTAAGTGACCTCAGTTCTAAGTCATGAAGTGTACCCATTCAGCATCCAACTTTCAGGGCACATTTTTGGATTTAGCCTACCATTCGCTAGGTCCGGGGTACTCAAACAATTGTTTTAAACGCCCATTTCAAGGTATGTGGTGAGAGGTGAATGTCTGGCCATGGTGCTGACGCAGGGGGTGTCTAGTTAAAAATAAAGACACTGGTGGAGGGGCTGGAGCTTTCAAAGTGCCAACTAATAAAGGCTGCTTGCCCTTGCTGGGCTGGATGGGCCAGAGCTGAGGGGACAGGGATTGGATGTCTAAAGGGGGGAGTTAACGTATTGATGGTGATGTGATGGATGGAGCCAATCTGTTACAAATGTATGGGGCTTATGTGGGGGGGGGGGCATGGGGGGACTGTGGCACATGGGCCAGAGCAGGGGCAGCGGGACACGATTGTGGCCAGTGAAAATTTAAATAAGTTACTGTGTACCTTGCAATGCCACTTCCTGGCCAGTACTTCATATTGCAATGCTATGTTTCACGGAGCCATGACATTGGGCAGGAGACCAACCACTACATGGCCGATCAAGGGGGCAGCTCTGAGCACGTCAACACAGAAGTAACTGAGTGCAGGGCTGTCTGGCCAGGGGTCCTTGAATGTGGTGCCAAGGTCCGCATTGGGACCCCGGGCCGCCAGTTGAGTCTCGCTGCTCTTGGTCACATATGTTTGTGGGTGGCTAATTAAATAGTTAACTCAAACACAACTCACACAACCAAAAGGCAACCCATACATAATGATGTGTGTTTTGTGATTGATTCTAAATATCTCACTTATCTTGCGAAACTTCATGACTTTAACAATACAATTGGACATTTGATCTTTGCCATAATGGCTGTGGGCCTAAATGTGTGATTCACAGGGACCAAAAGAGGACACAAACAGCCACAGTAGTGCGAGGCCAACCAAGGCAAACCATAGGGGCATCCCGTTAGCTTGTTACTAGTGAACTGTAGATTATTTAGCAAACAGGCAAACATGCAGATTTAATAGTACTCACCGTGGGTACGGGTCGGGGAGTCTGTGTCCCTTAGACCAGCATGTCCACCGACCGCGACCGGATGGAGAAGTCCAAGCACAATCTCCTCAGCAGGGGTAAACTCCAATTTAGATGGGAAGCCACCTCCAGTTTTCATGCTGAAAAGAGAAAATCGTTTGGTATTCAGAAAAGGGGCATACAGCACATCCCAAACATTATATTTAGCGAAAACATTTATTTACCTGTAATTATGCCTTTTAATTTCTTTTTGCCGTACAGCATACTTCAGATCAGAGATTTTCTTCTGAATTTGGGACACATCTTTCCTCTCTTCCCCCGCTGCATTTACTTGTCGGAGGATGGTTTCAAACAATGCCATCTTGCGCTGCTTGGTGGTGTGTTTGGATTTGCTCCCATATAGCTCGTCATAGTATAATGTAAGGCCACTAGCCAATGCCATATTTTGGTCATGGGAGAATCTCCCACTCAACTGGCCGCGGCGCAATGTGCGGCCAGATGGTTGGCTTGGCTGCTCCTCCATGTGTGCAGACACATGTGGTGACATTATGGCCTGGGGCTGGGTAGGGGAATGGCCGGATTGGTGGCTTCCCAATGACTGGACTGGACTGGCCAAGGGACTGGGTGTTCTGGCGTGGCTGGCCACCGAACTTCCAGGTGTAGATGTGGTCATGGTTGCAATTCGGGGCCCTCTTGGGGGGCTAGGTTCCCGGCTGGTGCCAGGTCGGGGGCTCTGTTCCCGGCTGGTGCCAGGTCGGGGGCTTCTGGCCCTGGCTGGGCTTCTGGCCCTGGATGGGGTTCTTCTGGCCCTGGATGGGGTTCGGGCCCTGTAGGGGCTTCTGGCCCTGGATGGGGTTCTTCTGGCCCTGGATGGGGTTCGGGCCCTGTAGGGGCTTCTGGCCCTGGATGGGGTTCGGGCCCTGTAGGGGCTTCTGGCCCTGGATGGGGTTCTTCTGGCCCTGGATGGGGTTCGGGCCCTGTAGGGGCTTCTGGCCCTGGATGGGGTTCGGGCCCTGTAGGGGCTTCTGGCCCTGGATGGGGTTCTTCTGGCCCTGGATGGGGTTCGGGCCCTGTAGGGGCTTCTGGCCCTGGCTGGGCTTCTGGCCCTGGATGGGGTTCTTCTGGCCCTGGATGGTGTTCGGGCCCTGTAGGGGCTTCTGGCCCTGGCTGGGCTTCTGGCCCTGGATGGGGTTCTTCTGGCCCTGGATGGGGTTCGGGCCCTGTAGGGGCTTCTGGCCCTGGCTGGGCTTCTGGCCCTGGATGGGGTTCTTCTGGCCCTGGATGGGGTTCGGGCCCTGTAGGGGCTTCTGGCCCTGGCTGGGCTTCTGGCCCTGGATGGGGTTCTTCTGGCCCTGGATGGGGTTCGGGCCCTGTAGGGGCTTCTGGCCCTGGCTGGGCTTCTGGCCCTGGATGGGGTTCTTCTGGCCCTGGATGGGGTTCGGGCCCTGTAGGGGCTTCTGGCCCTGGCTGGGCTTCTGGCCCTTCTGTGCGGGCTGGAGGGGCTTCGGGCCCTTCTGTGTGGGCTGGATGTGCTTCGGGCACTGCTGTGGGGCCTGGGTTGGCTAAGTGCCCGGCTTGAAAGCATGGCTGGTGTGGGCTCCCTTGGGCGGCCTCTTCTGGGGGCAGAGGTGGTGGTGGCTGCTGTGGCCTGTTTTTTGGCCGCAGGGGCACGTGCCTTTGGGGCCCTTTTTTGGGAAACGGAGGGTCCAGTGTCCCTTGGTGGGGCCGAGGTGGTACTTGCCTTCTGGGCCTTCTGGGACCTTAGCTTCTTCGGTCGTTGCTGGGACCTGGTTGTTGGGCCCTCAGAGGTCTGGCTTTGCTGGCCGCGTTTAGCTGCTGCCTTTTTTGGTGCCATTTTGTCCAAAAGCTCAAAGAGAATGAGCTTTGGGTGCAGGGACCTTTAAATCATGCGCCCAGCGTCTGACGCCTATGCGCACGACTACGCGCTCGTACGGACGTACGTTCGTGCGGAACCAGGAAACCGCTGGGGTTTCACTTATCTGCTGCCTGGAAGAAGACTAAAGATGGCGCCCACTATCTTCACCCGTCAACAGGAAGAGATCCTCATGCTGGTAAGTGGCTGCCTGTGCATTTTAATGTAATAGTCAATGCTGGCCTAAATGTAAATGATGCGTTTGGAACTAGTTTGGTGTCTCTTAATGTTTAATCACTGCCTCCTCACACTTCATCCTCAAGGGCCGAGCCTGGCCACGTTTTCACCTGTCTATGCTGATGTCCTAATTCGGCCAATTGCTCCGGCTTAGCAACAGTTAATTAACCTGTGGAGTAGCGGGGCGAGCTGTCAAACCTGGCCTGTCTCGGACCTTGATGCGGATGTTTGAGGAACACTGTTTTCCTAAGCCATAAAAACACAACGGGAAGCCACACACGTGGGCCAAAAGCCTAAGCATTAGGCTACATCTTGGATATTTAAAACATCCTAACATGCCCTAGATGCAGGTGGCCTGATTGTTGAGGTTGGCTATTATCTGTATGTACATGGTGTGTGATACATATAACATAAGACCAGACTGTCAATCACAGTCAACGTCCTCTTTAAGGCACTCCCCAAAAATGGCGGCCATTCGAAATGTGTGTGTTAATGACATTAAATACTCAACTTGTGATGCAACACATATGGGTCTGTGTGTAAAAGTACAAGCTCTGTGTCCATTATGTTTTTCAGATCATGCTTCAGCGCCGGTATGACTTCGCGCCCAATGTGTGCGAGAAAAGGGACATCGCCCGGGAGATCATCGCGGAGATACACCGTGTGACCAGCACCACCTTCACTCACACCCAGATAATGCAGCATTGGTCGGACCTGAAGCGTCTGCACATGCCCCGGGTGCGGAGGTTTTTTGGGATCCATTTCCCAAGTAAGTACTAAGCAATTGCATGGTATATGTTCCAAATGTCTAAGTTATGCCTTTATTTATAATGACTTTTCTTTGGTAGTGTTGGAAATGGATTTCAGAATTCGCCGCACCCGGAGACGTACAGGCCGACCAGTGCTGCATGACTCTGCTTCTGTGAGTGAAGGTGGTGGATCTCCCGGGCGACGGACCTACCCCTCCTCTGTGGCCTCCTCAGACCAGCCCCTGGACCTTACCACAGAGGAGGGGCCAAGCCGCGTGGGCGTGGAGTCATACCTGGCCACGCATGGGGAAGGCTCTGGTATGTCACTCTTCATGTATAGGCACAAAGATATACATGGCAGGCCAAAAACTAAGTTATCCTTTATTATGTATTTGTAGAAGCTTCAGGAGCGGGTGAGATAGTGGAGGAGGAGGCAGCAGAGATGCTGGAAGGAGATCCTGGCGAAGGTGAGTGATGTCAGCCAGACTGGGAGCCAGATATGTTGGGGATAGTGACTATCTACAAATACTAACCAAATGTCACATGTTTCTCCAGGGACTTCTTCACAGCCGAGCCAGGACCAAGGGCAGTCTGTTGGCCCCAACCAGCCATCTGTCGGCCACCAACTCCGTAAGTCTCCATGCCATTATTCATATTAATGTTTGCTTAGCTAATAACACACACATAACTAAAGGCGTAGCCAATGTGTAGTTCACACTTTAATGTGGGCACTTCGTTAGCTTAAAGAGGACCCAAACTAGTATTAAGAACCAAAGACTTAGCCATCACACTGTACCTACAGATTAGAAACATGGAAAAACAACCTTCACCCATCTAATGCATGTTATTAGACAGAACCAAACCAATATTGGTGAATATGGAATGCACAATATTTACAGGCAGCATGGGATACAGATTGAAAAAAGGAAGGTGCTGCCATGCATTGTGTGAGTGATGACCTTTCCCGCAACCCAGCTATGCTCTGGATTCCCAACGCACCACTGTAACCTACTCCCCTGTACTTTATCCAACTCTCCACTCCTCATTAAGTGTTATGCTTCAGAGTCCAGATGGCGGCGCTGTAATCCCCAAAAAAGCCTAACTAACTTTTAGGTGGGGCAGAATCATTTGTGAATAGTTTTTGTTTTTCATTAAATAATGTTGAAGGTCCGGTTTAAGGAGTTTAAACACTTACCTGTGGGAAATGCATTAACTGTATCCCTTGGAAGAAGGACATATGTCATGCATTTACATGTATTTGATTAACCCTAAATCTATTTCCAGCATACAAACCGGTCTGGGACTCCTATTTATGTTTCTTTCTCTATTGGTTACAGGGATGATCCCCAAAACCTTGGCGGGTAAAAAAAAACGAATGAAGGAGTTGGTGGCCGAGCTGCTGGCCATACAGGCAACGTTGGGGCCAACAGATGAAGAAGAGGATGATGAATAGTGCCCTTGGTCCTGGCTCCTTTGTTTAACTTGGTTTTAAAGTTGTTCCAATTTTAGAGAGTTTTATATTGTTTTTAAAAAAAAAAAAAATAGATTTTTTAAACTAAAAAACCCAAAAAAAAAAAAAAAAGGGTTTTACTGTTAAAAAAAAAAAAAAAAAATAGATATGTTTTACCGAGGCACAAAAAAAAAAAAGTTTTTTAACCAAAAAAAAAAACTATAAAAAAAAAGTTGCCATTTTATTCAAAAACAAACAAAGAAAAAATTTTAAATAAATTATATTTGAAGCCTTCCTAAATGTGTCTTTTCTAATATGCACACACCCAAAAAATTACACAAACCAGAAACAACACACTTAGAAACATATAGACATATGTAAATTATGAGATTTTCTTACGTTTTATGGACCGAGAAATGAAGTGGGATGCAGCC
This sequence comes from Gastrophryne carolinensis, assembly GCA_027917425.1. Classification (NCBI taxonomy): domain Eukaryota; kingdom Metazoa; phylum Chordata; class Amphibia; order Anura; family Microhylidae; genus Gastrophryne; species Gastrophryne carolinensis. The sequence goes on from CM051238.1 coordinate 363,530,017, forward strand.
GCTACGGGGTTTAGGTAAGTTTGAGGGAGCGAGAAATGAAGTTGGATGCAAGCGCTAAAGGGTTTAGGTAAGTTTGAGGGAGCGAGAAATGAAGTTGGATGCAGCCGCTAAGGGGTTTATGTAAGTTTCTGGATGAGGGTGCGCATGCGCAAGATCTTATATACATAAGAACGCACGAATCTAAGAGGCCAAAAACCAATGCAAACCAGAGGCAAACGCAAGTAATTGGAAGAGCTGGACGATGGAAGCCGCCGACAAAACAGGCTGCCGCCGCAACAGGTGAGCACATGAACGTGATTTTTACGATTGACAACTGACTGAGGCAAGTTCGGGAGATATCATACGAACGGACGTATCTTTTAGGATAGAAACGTATTTGCTTATTGAATCACTCGCAAGTTCTTACGAACGCACGAGCGGACGTGAAAAATAGGATGATCGTGAGCCAAATCCAAGCTGTTACATGTTTCTTTGAATCAACCCATATGTGTATGCACAGTCTCTCGCCCAAGTTCGCATCCCTTTGGCTGCTCCCTCTGGCTGTGCACATTCCTGCCAGCCATTCAGATAGGCAGAGCTAGTGAGCTTGCAGCAGCCAGGGATGCTAGCCGCTTCTTGCACCAGCAGCATTTTCTCAGTGACCCAGGGATTTCACACAAGTGGGATGCCCAGAAGGTCAGTGGGGCCCCATCAGTGTTGCTCCTCCACCTTATTTATCATATTTTTGATCATCATTCATGTATCATTTAGATAAAGGAAGCATCATTTGTCTCTGCTGTCACAGTCTTTAGTTCTTTAGCTGCATCAAATTGCAATTAAAAGATAGAAAAAGTTTACTCAAGGAGCTGTGAAAGGACCCCACTTAATGTTCACACTAGGGCCCTGTCATATTTAGTTATGCTACTGACAGGTGGGTTTTGGTCCACTTTAATGCTCACAAAAGTTTGTAAAGCCATTGTTGCAACACACTTCAATGCATTGCAAGGCTGTGACCCCAATACATGATGCCATTTATCCCATTACTATTACATTCCTTCTGTTTTGCCTCTGTTCTGCCTTTTTCACTTTCCTTCACATTTCCAGACTCCCCCTTTTCTCTGCATTCTGTCCTTTCTCCCCCCCAGTTGGGCCAGGAGGAGTTGATAGCAGCAAGATGCCAGGGCTGTGGTATATATATATATTATATATATATATATATATTATATATATATATATATATATATATATATATATAATGACTTACAAGAATATTTAGGCTACTTTCACACCAGTGGTCATAATCACTGTGCTAACGCATTTGCATGTGCGCTAGTGGTTTTCATAGGAAATCGCTAGCACAAATGCAAATGCATTAGCACGGAGATTTACTAGCACTAATGCTTGTGATCACCATTCAATGGAGTGCGGTTGCAAACGCTAGCACAGAAATATCACTGCATGCATAACCTTTGCAATGCAATTGCAATGGACAATTGCAGATGCAATGAAAGGGCCTACGCAAATGCAGGGCCTGTGTGACCAGAAAGTTCCAGGGCCGCTTTTTGTCCCCAGTCCGCCCCTGCTTGGCACTAATAATGAATCAGCCTGCCCAATGCACAAAGGATGTTTGTTCCTAATGATTCCCTAAAAGCACCTGCACCTGTGTAACCACAATGGTATTGATTGTCATTTGTAAAGTAATTGCTGTATGTTCCTTTCATTACATTAAAAAAATCTATATTATCTTTAACCTTTAAAGGAAGAATTATATTTCCATTGAAAAAAAAGCAATTCTGTGAGTACTCACCTGTAGAATTGTTTTTGATCTTGCATGGCACGGCCTGCTTCGGTATTCGTAACAGTTGGGTTATTCCGCCACAAGGTGGCGCAGTGGTACTGCAGAAAGCTGTGGCATCTCCCGGCCCCCTATAAAAACGGGATTAACCATAGAGTTCCCAGCGTAGACAAGCAGTGAGACAAGAAGCCAGGAGAGAATAAAGGTAAAAAATGTAAAAAAGGTAAAAAACCCCAATTAACTTGGAACAATCACCATAAAGAGGCAACCAAGAATAACGATAACAAGGGTGGGTCGAACCAGGCCGTGCCATGCAAGAACAAAAACAATTCTACAAGTGAGTATTCACAGAATTGCTTTTTTCTTTATTGTGTGGCACGGCCTGCTTCGGTATTCATAACAGTTGGGACATCCAAAAGCAGTGTCCAAAAATAGGGTGGCATCCCCAATGAGTAACAGCCGGCAGTTCAAGTCACCACCGCCTGAAGCACCTTGTGGCCAAAAGCAGCATCCGCTGAGGCCTTAACATCAACCTTGTAAAACTTGGAAAAATATGAACAGAAGACCAAGTAGTGGCCTTGCAAACTTGTTCAACAGAAGCTTGGTGCTGAAAAGCCCAAGAGGCACCAATAGCACGAGTGGAATGAGCAGTAATCCTAAAGGGAGGTTCCTTCCCTTTAGCAGAATAGGCTTGAACCACCGCCTGACGGATCCACTTGCTGATAGTGGATTTAGCCGGAGGCAAACCCTTCCTAGGTCGAGAAGTGAGAACAAAAAGAGCACCAGATTTCCTGAAAGGCTCAGTAGCGACCAAATAAAACTTCAGAGCCCTGACCACATCCAGAGAATGCAGTGTCCGCTGCTTGGAATTAGCAGGATTAGGACACAATGAAGGCAAGACAATAGGCTCGATTCAGAGACACATTCGTCTGGACTTCCGTAGCTGTCTGTGAAAGTTTTGGTGGGTGTTTTTTTAGCTTTTTTTCGTTCATTTTTCATTCGTACGAACGTTCAGGAAAATGTGTATATGCGCTTTCGATGAACGGAAGCAAATTGGAACATTTCCGTTAGTTCGGATCATTTTCCAAACAAAATCGGAAATTTTTCGTTCGTTCAGATAACTTCCGTTGTTGGGATGGGTTTCCGTCTGATTCAGAGAGCTGATTTCCGACGGACCGCCACCCTATAAATCCGTTTCATTTCCGATCCACTTACGGGACCTTTGAGGGCTCGCATAGCTATTGTTGAACATGTTTTGCAGCTATGTAGAGGAGTCTGCGCGCCTTTAGCACCAAGGCATTGCATGTATCAGCATGGCCGAGGCCATAAATTGTATAGCAATGCATACCTGAATCAATACATTTCATGTATGCCTTATAGATGCATTTTAATGCTGACCTTAATTAGTCCTTAGCATGTAAACATTTATTTTCCCACACATCTATATAATTGCTATATTTTTTTAGACTTATGTCCTTTGTGAATTATATGGATATATATATGGATATATATATATTGGATTGTTGAACTTGAATCTTAATTTGTTGTAGGAGTTATTGTTTTAGTTGGTTACCTTTGCTTTGTGTAATTATTTTATATTTGGTTGCAGGAACTGCAAGATGTGCCACTCGCCCTTGCTCCTGATGCCCGTTCTTTGCCTGCAGAATGCGGGCCAGGGGTTCTCTAATCAGGCACTATGCAAAATCCAGGCCGTGGTGGCGAGGGCCCTCTGGCTTAAAGTCCAGATTTAGGTGTTTGGACCATACGGCCCGGGGGGGGGGGAGGGCACTGCAGTATGACCCCAACAAGGTTATACCAATATTTTAATTTACGTTTTTTAACAGGGACCACACAAGCCAGACTGGCACAACTAAGTGTCAGGGTCCTTCAGTTGGTGGGCGAGATGCAGGAGCTGCGCAACTCGTTGGGGACCACAGATGAAGAATAATGTTCTGTGGCCTGCCATTGCTATGCATTTTGTTTTTTATAGTTGAAAAAATTTGAAATTTTCAAAATGTTTTAAAATGTTATATTTTATGATGGAATGAAAAAAAATGTTACATTGTAATTTAATTTACAAAATACATTAACACAAAACAAATGGGCCCAGAAATATTTAAAGATGAATATTCACATGACCGATTAGTGATTTGGGTAAGTTTTAGGGGGCTAAAATGGAAGAAGAACCTAACCGAGAAGTGGTTTGGGTGAGCTTTAAGGGTCCAAAAGGGAAGATGGAGGATAGTGCTAAGTGATTTAGCTAAACATTGTAGTAGAAGTGAGGGTGGCAAATATGTAGGCGAGCACTTTAATGAGTTAAGTTTGTAGTGCGCAGGGTCAAGATTGTAAGGATTTCCTTCTGGACGATTATTTATTGAAAAAGGGAAACAGAAACTAATGGGAAAAGTAAAGGATTCGTGGGAGGATACGATGGGAAAAGGGCAAAAACAAAAGCCGACGTTGTAACATGTGAAAATGAAACAGAAAAGTCTAGATGGAAAATGACATCCTCATATTCGTAATCTGCCGTACGAACGGATGGAAACTTTACAGAAGGTTTTCAATGCATGCACAGAATCGCTCGTACACTCATACGAGAGCGGAAACATTTCCAAAAATAACAGATCGGAACTAAAACAGAAGTTTGTCTCTCTGAATCGAGCCTAATATCCTGATTGAGATGAAAGGCAGACACAACCTTAGGCAAGAAATCTGGCTTAAGCCGAAACACCACCTTATCCTGATGCCTCTCAACATAAGGAGGTTTGATGGAAAGCGCCGCCAGCTCAGAAACTTGCCTTACAGAAGTGATAGCCACCAAAAAAGCTACCTTAAGAGTCAGAATGGGCAAAGCAGCCCCATGGATAGGCTCAAAGGGAGGACCCTGTAGAGCAGACAACACCAGATTCAAGTCCCAGACTGGTAGCATAGGCTTACGAGGTGGACGCACATGGGTAACACCCTGGAAAAAAGTTTTAACCAAATGTTGGTTGGCAAAGGATCTTTGGAAAAAAATTGCCAGAGCTGAAACATGGCCTTTGAGGGTACTTAGTTGAAAGCCAGAATCCAAACCATGTTGCAAAAATTCCAGAATCCTGGGAATGGAAAAAACCCGACAGGGAAGAGACTTGGATTCACACCAGGCAATGAAAGCATGCCAGACCCTGTAATAGATAAAAGACGAGGACTTCTTCCTAGCCCGAATCATGGTATCCACAACAGAGGCAGGCAACCCCTTCTCTGTCAAGATGTAGGTTTCAGCAGCCAAGCCGTTAAAGCCAGCGTTTGTAAATTGGGATGGCGTAGCTGTCCCTGAGTGAGAAGATCTGGATCCCTGGGCAAGACGTACTGGTCTACTGCCAACTGCATGACATCTGCGAACCACACCCTTCTTGGCCAACAGGGGGCCACCAGAATGGCTGACACACCCTCCTGGGCTATCTTGCGCATGACCCTGCCCAGTAAAGGGAACAGAGGGAACACATAGAGAAGCCGAAACTCCGTCCAAGGCATTGCCAGTGCATCCGTGGCGAAGGCCAGAGGATCCTGTGACAGGGAGACAAACCTTGGAAGTTTGTGATTGTGACGGGACGCAAACAGGTCCACATCCGGCTGACCCCAGCGGTGACACAGGGAGAGAAACACCTGGTAGTTGAGGGACCATTCCCCCAGACGAGACATCACCCTGCTCAGGGAGTCCACCGCCTGGTTCTCCACCCCTGGAATGTATACGGCTGAGATGCAGGAGACATTCTGTTCCGCCCAAGACAGTATCAGAGACACTTCTTTGAAGGCTCGCTTGCTCCAAGTCCCTCCCTGATGGTTGAAGTAGGCAACCGCCGTCTGGTTGTCTGAGTGGATCTGAACAGCCTGACCCCGAAAGTGTGTGGTCAGGTGGGACAGAACCAACCTGATCGCCCTCAGTTCCAGGACATTGATGGGAACATGGGCCTCCTGGGGGCCCCAAGGACCCTGGAACTGTAGGGACTTCCAAAAGCCCCGCCAGCCCGTCAGACAGGCATCCGTGGTGACAGTCTCCCAGCACGGGGGCAGGACGGTCCTGCCCACCAGAAGACTCCTTGAGTCCAGCCACCACGAAAGGGACTGCCTGGCCAGGGGGGACAGAGCAAATTCCTGATCCAGGGACACAGGGTCCCGATCCCAAACTGACAAGAGGTGCAACTGAAGAGGTCTCGTGTGAAACTGAGCAAAGGGGATTGCCTCGAGGCAGGACACCATCAAGCCCACCAACTGCATCCCCAGATGGATGGAGGGATGAGGACACCAGAGCAGAGCCCGTGCCTGCTTCTGATTGCCCTCCACCTTCTGCTGAGGAAGGAACACCTTGACTTGAGAGGTATCCAGTGTCATGCCCAGAAAGGACCTCACCAAGGACGGGGACAGTGAAGACTTGGGAAAATTGATCACCCAGCCAAAGGACTCCAGAGTGGAGATCACCACCTGGGTGTCCTGTTCGGCCTGATGAAAGGACTAAGCCACAAAGAGGATGTCATCCAGGTAGGGAAGGATGCGAATGCCCTGGGTTCGCAGCAGAGCCATCACTCCCACCAGCACCTTGGTGAACACCCGAGGCGCCGAGGTGATACCGAATGGTAAGGCCACAAACTGGTAATGCTGATCCTCCAGCACGAACCTCAGAAATCTCTGATGACCTGGGAAGATAGGCACATGAACATAAGCATCCTTGATGTCCACGGTGGTCATGAAGTCACCCGGGCGAAGGGTACCGACAGCAGAGCGTAGCGTCTCCATGCGAAAATGTTTGAATCTGACAAACTGGTTGAGGCCCTTCAAGTCCAGAATGGGCCTCAGAGAGCCGTCCTTTTTGGGACCGTGAAGAGATTGGAATAGTACCCCTGACCCTGTTCTTGATGGGGCACCGGACAAACGACCCCTGACTCCAGCAGGCATTGAACCGCCGAAAGTAACCCTTGAGCTGACAGGAGGTTTAAAGACATCCGGGATCTGAAGAATCTTGGGGGTGGCCAGGCTGCAAACTCTATCTTGTAACCGGAGGACACCACCTCCTGAATCTGAAACGTGGAGCCTCCAGATGTGAGCAAAGAGCCGAAGCCGTCCCACCCACCCGGATGGGTGAGGGCGCCCCCTCATGCCTGGGGGGCCTTGAGAGGAGGTTTGAGCTTGGAACCCCAGGAGAGACTGGGACGTCCATGGGGTCTGCCACGTCCCCAAGAATCTCTGCGGCTACCTGAGAAGAGGGAGCTACGACCCTCCTCCTCCTACCAGCCATAGCACCAGAGCAGATATGCTATAGCAGTTTCTTATGGGCAATAGCAGTAATGGTAGCAGCACAGGCCGGGCACAGTCCAGCCCCCACACAAGTAAAAGCATGCCGGGCAGCTGATCCATGCGCCGGTCCTCGCTGTCCTTCAGTGTGGTAGTGTCAGGGGAAGGCATGACCGAAGTATTAGACAGGCCTAGCATGGGAGCGTCCACCTCAGGGGGACCAGACCAACGCTTTACTAGATCAGCAGGAAAGGGATACCTCTTATCCAATCCCTTGGGCACAGCGGGCAGCCTGTTAGGGTGTTCCCACTCCCTAAGCACCAGAAGTGGAATGGCCCTGCTCAGGGAACTCCAGACGCTGTTTACCAGGACAAAAAAGCTCACCCTGCTTTCTTTTAGCCACCTCAGGGGAAGCAATGTGCAAGATTTCAAAAATTTGTGACAGCAGATTGTCAGTGTCCTCAGGGTACCATGATTCCTCCCCGGACGCAGACCCAGGGTCACTAATGCAACCCTCCTGCTGGTCCCCAGAGGAGTCAGAGTCCTGGAACACTTCCCATTCTTCTAGGGAATAAAATCCACCAGTGGCATCAAATTCCTCATACTCCTCAGGGGAGCGGAAGGGTGTGGAAGTCAGGTGCCGCTTCTTGCCAGAAGCCTTCCTAGGAATAGGCCCGGCAAGCTGCTTCTCAATGTTGGCCACACGAAGTGCCAGATCAGACTGTGACCCCCTGCTAGCATCCCCCTCACTGGGAGCTAATTGCAGCAGTGGGGGGATAGGTGATGCCGAAGGGGGCGCGGAGCTGGGAAGCGATGCAGGCAAACCAAGCTGGAGCGCAAGGACACTTTGAGCGCACGGCACGCACACCCTGACACTGTCACTCACAGGGGATACCCCACACATGGCACATAGCCTGGATTGCCCCGAAGGACCCCCAAGCACGCTATCCCCAGAAGCCTCCATATGGTGATTAACACAGGCGCAATAGGCCAGCGCTGGGTAAAGGCTAATACAAAAGCCACCCGGGATGCCCTCCAACGGGATGCCCCCAGATCAGCAAAGGGTGGGGGGGATGAGGGGGAGGAAGGAGTAGAGCCTGGAGAAACCACAACCCACTGGTATCCTGCCTGAAAGACATAAGTAAAAATGACACATGACACATGAGCATCCCGCAGCACATGCCCCACGAGACCAATAAAAAAAACCCCAAGGGGGACTCACGAACCAAGGATACCGCAGGGTCACCAAGGCACAGACCGCAGGATGAAGCGACACACCGGAGGAAACAGTGCTGCAGGCCAGAAGGGAGAAATCGAGACGCGCAGCTAATCCAAAATGGCACCGGCAGAGGTACCTCGAGGGGCGTCATCCCCCCGCTCCACCCCTCGAAGAGCACAAAAACGACGCCCACGTGACCCCGCCAGCGCCATGACAAAGCAAAAATGCCACAGGTTATAGCGCCCACAGCCGCGGAGCGCAGTACAAAGTGGCGCGGCGGCCAAAAACACCAAAAAAAAACTGTAAACAGCCAAAACACCACAACTCATACCACTCGCTGCTACCACCCGCCCCCCCCTCCCCCGAACAAAGTCAGAGAGGGGGGGAGAGAGAGAGATGAGAAGGCAGCGGAGAAGGGGGGGGACCCTGAAGGAAAAGAAGGGGACACAGTCCCAAAACACTCACCCCCTCAGAAGCCAGGACAGGAACTCTGCATCCCTAGTAGGCTCACCATAAAGCCTATGGCCGGCTACCCTTTGTGGAACAGGGTCTGCGGCTTGGAGCAGCGCTCCAGGAGCCCTTGACCCTAGTGCTCTTCTACCCTCACCCGATCTGTCAGCCAAGGCTGGGAGGCAGTGAGGGTCCAGAAATGGGTGGAAATAGACTTGCAGGGCCGCAGGCTGGATTGCCTCACTCACCTGCGCATAGAGAGAGAGCCATCTTCTATCTTCGCAGTTTCACTGCAGAGGAAACACTGGGAACTCTATGGTTAATCCCATTTTTATAGGGAGCCGGGAGATGCCACAGCTCTTCTGCAGGACACTGCTTCCACCTTGTGGCGTAATAGCCCAACTGTTATGAATACCGAAGCAGGCCGTGCCATGCAATAAAGAAAAGTTAGGTGACCCGTATGGAGCAGCAATGGGGGTTGAGAGAGTGCCTGGGTGAGAGGTGGAGGCCCTGACCTAAGGGAAGCTGTGTGTACATCGAAATGTGTTTGCTGAGTTTGAATGGGCGCAACAATGTGCGTTTATAATTCTTCCTCCCCACATTATATCACCATTTTAGCCAGGCACTGAATACAGAAAATAGATAGTTGTTGTCAGGGGCGGACTGGCCATAGGGAGACCCAGGACAATGCACGGTGGGCTGCATTGCTTTGGGGCCGGTTAGGCTGCAGTTTTTAACACCCACATGCAATCCCTTGCACTGTAGACTCCCTCTCAGCCCCCTATACCCAGCACCACTGTACTTACATGCCAAGGAACCCCAGCCCCCATTGCTATAGCTCCAGCAGGGAGATCGTGGGCTGTTCAGGGGCTGGTAAAATCTAGGGCTGATTTTTGGTCCCAGTCCGCCACTGGTTTTTGGTATCCATGGTTATTGACCTGGCCTAAGAAGCAATTGATCTGCTGCAGACCAAGGGCCAAGCAAAGAAAGACTACAGTATGAAGGAGAACCTCTCAACCTATACAGTGTATGTACAACAACTTTTTGCCTGGCCTGTGCCAGTGCATAGCAGAGACACTAACCCTGCTGTTGACAGATGAGAGCAGGACCTATACGAGCTATTCTGGCTGTGTAAACTAAAGGAGAAGAAAAAGATGTCAGCAGTGGTGGCAAAGCTGCTGTGAGCAAAATAGGAGTGCTACAATAAATTAAAAGAGAAGAACTCTTGAGAGCGAAGCAAACGTCGGGTGGAACTACCATAACCATTTGTTGCCAAGTTAACTTCTTGATAGCCCTAAAAGTAAAGGATTTCTTTTTTATTGTTTCTCATTAAGTAAAAAGGTGGCGTTTAATAAAGCGAAACAGTTGCTATTTAATATCTTTTTGAATGTCTTCACTTTTGCCGTTTTACATTTTTAATGACAAAACTTTTCTTTACCAAATTTGCTTGTTCACACCTATACATTTCCTGTGCATGTTTGTGTTACCTTCAGCCACACAAAAATCAAAAAAGGCATATGTATCCTCTATAGGCACGTTCACACCTCTCCATTGTAATGTGGTTGGAAAAAGTCCTGCTTGTTATATTACCACCGCATTGCATCCACAACCACAACCCTATAAAAGTATATAGGAGTGCAACACAAACATGAGTTTTAAATATGTTTGTTTTTGCATTTTTAAAGGGACTGCAAACCTAATGGCAATAATAAGACAGCAAGAATCTCACCTGATGTCTGTCCCATGTGCATCTTCTCCATTTCTTGCAGTGTGGGGTAGAAGCCATAGCAGGTATCCAAAGTTTGTCCTTTCAATTTAATTTCTCCAAGACCATACAGAAAAGTGGCCCAACAGCCACTCTGTCCCTTGGGGCTCTCAGTGTGGCCGAGCATGGTTCCATAGCTGTCAGTAACCACAGCAGAGCATACACATGATGAAATTCAAGTGGTAAAAAAATGAATCACTTAGAATACTCAAGGTATTTACCCACCCTGGGTCTACCAGCTGGTGCTTCAAGCATAGAAGGTAGTATCACTATGGCTCAAAAGCTGCATATTTGGCCTCCTGCTAGGATATGGCTCCTATAGTGTTCAACATAGGTCCAGTACTCCCCTGGAAGAACAGCTGGGCCCATGCCTATAGGCACGGGGCTCTTCTACAGCCCTGGTGCCCAGGAGGAGGTGTGGGTAATTAGAAAGGTGTATTGGCCAGACTTTTGGTCACCCCCTATTAAAGGAAATGGTTTAAGGGCCCTTTAGACCCCTTACCAGTTCACAAGCAGTAAAATCATACAGACGCAACATCTCTCTATTCAAAAAATCATTATAAGTATAAAAACAATTGTTACTGTCTGTTTTATTGATCCCAACATCTCCTGGGCTTTATCACAGTCTTATCCTGGTGTCTTCTGGAACAGGACCCTCTGGGGCACAGTGCAAAGAATCACCACAAAGTATGCCTTTTTAGCAAGACCAGAAGATGCCAGGATAAAGGAAGAGGCCACAGGAGTAAGTAAAACATAGTTTTTATTTTTTATTAAAAAAAATTAAAAAAAAAAAAAAAAAAAATATATATATATATATATATATATATATATATATATATATATATATATATATATTTCTGAACAATTTATACCTTTTTAGTAAGCAGAAATGAACTTCTATACTAATTCAAAGGGTAGAGGGTAAGTTGGTGCCAAGCCACCTGCACTCCTGGACACCAGGGGTGTGAAAGGGCCCATTTGTAACAGGGGTTAACTTGCAGTGTAAATATTTTTATATTTATAGCATAACTCATAAGTCCTGTGGATTTATTTTAGTTAAATTAAGGTAATCCTACCATACTGGCTGCATACACTGTAACGGACATATAACAAACCTCTGTTAGGAGGGTTCTGGAAAACTCTTCTGTGTGTGTGGGGTGGGCGGAGCCAGCCATGAGAGAGAAGCTTGTGAGGTAATTCCAGCAGGTTATAAAAGGCACAGCACAGCTCTGAGGGAGCAGAGTCCGTGAGGTGGGTCAAAGGAAGCACTTCTGTGTCTGTATGTGTTTCTGAGCCCACATAAATTATAGGGCCACAGTGAAGTTTTTGGTTGAAACTAACTCTCTTCTTATTTACCTCACTGCTGGACTGTGTGAGGGGTGTAAAGACTTATTTTTTTGTGTGTTATTCACTGTGTGAAGCCTCCCGCGGAGCGCAAAGAAAGGGACTCAGCGCGGTTGGAGGACGCCCTTAATTATAATTTTATTTAGGAGAGTTTTGAGGCTGTGACCGTTGAAGAAAGAAATATCCAGAAAATATTTAAAGAAACAGCATCATTTTAGTCAGAAATAACAGGACATTTTCCACCAAGTTCGTTTGGTCTAAGGATAAGTGAACTTTTCTCAGTTCTCCTCACTATTTAAAGCATAGTTACAAATTTAGAGCATCATCTATCTGAAGTTTATTAGTTAATCTTACATTTAAAATAGATTGTGAATGTATTGATAGATTGTTTGAATTACACAGAGCATACAGTGTGTATTAAAGTTATCCAAATAGCCATATATGATAAAGTGGCCTAGACACAAGTTCATCCTTTGTTTAACATATTCATCCTCGCCCCCCCCCATATTCTTCAAGTAGAAATTATACTAGATTCTTCTACAGTCATTTATTGCCTTAAACCAGTGGCTATATACACCAACTATTGTTTTCAATGTATTCAACCGTTAAATTCTAAATTGGTTCTTATTCATCTGGTGTGGTGTGTTTTATTCCATTATTTAAACAACCACACCCTACATATTTTTGGCTGTAGTCGGCAGGATACAAAACTCCGTGCCATGAAGTCCTCGGTAGATGCCGGTGAATCTAGTGAAACAATGTTTAGCCAAACTAGTGGGGTTGGGTCTCCCCTTCCCATTATTGTGCCTATGGGAACAGCGGGAGCCAATGTACCTAAATTTGATGGATATAATTTGGCAATAGGAGATTGGGCAGAAAGGCTACGCACTACTGCCAGATTATATCAAGTCCAACCTGCACACCAAGTTGACCTGGCATTACAATCACTGGAGGGAGACGCTCGCGAGGCTATTCTGGTGTTGCCTCAATCTCAGAGAACTAGTCTGGATATCATTATAAAAAGGCTAGAGTTACTGTATGGGGAGACAACTGAGACAGCAGAATGCAAAACTCGTTTTTATGGTCGCAAACAGTTGGATGGAGAGTCAATTCAGAAATTTGCTGTGACATTACAAAAACTTTGGAAAAAAATTTCCAAAAGTGAGGGGAGTGAGGATGATCAGACCCCTGCAATTGACCAAATAATAAGGGATCAATTTATTAATGGAATAAGAAACTCTGCTCTGAAAAGGTCCTTAAGAGATATGGTCAGGGCTGATGAGGATGTAGAATTTGATCGCATATTAGTGGAAGCATTAGATCGAAATCGAGATGAGGGAAATATGAATCTCTATTGGACTCAACCAATACAAACCAAAGAAAAGGGGGAGGACTACAGGGAAGCAAAAAGGGAAGAAACAAAAGTTTTGACAGATGCTATAAAGAGTTTAGGGGAAAGCCTAACTACTGTTTTAAAAAAAGAATTAGCCCCATTAAAAGAGGCCGTTATGAGTAAAGGGGCGGGAGGACGGGGATATCGAAGAGCAGAATATGACTCTCATGGACCTGACCAACGTCGATGTTGGAGGTGTGGTCAACCTGGACATCTAGCAAGACAATGTTCAGGAGGTTCTGTTTCCGGGTCATCTGGGTCTGGTATTCTTCACCCTCGACCTTTAAACTAGAGCATCCTACAGCTGAGGGGCAAGCTGTAGGAGGCAATGATACTAAGACCCCTGAGTTATTTCCAGCGGTAGTGGGCAATTGCCCAGTGATAAAAGCAAAAATCAATGGACAGATGATACGTTGTTTAATTGATACTGGTTCGGAGGTGTCATTAATTAATAACGAAACCTATCTTCAGATCGCTGCCAACCTGAATAAATTAGATGAGATTGACATTAAGCTAAAGGCTGCTAATGACCAACCTTTACCCATACTGGGGGTGACTTGGGTGAACATTGAACTTTTTGATAAAATTATTGGTCAAAAAGGGTTGATCGTCACACAAAACACTGCATTGCCATCTACTCCAGTAATATTGGGAATGAATGTTCTTCGGGAACTGGATGGTCTAATGTTTAATGAATTTGGACCAGCATATTGGTCCCGAATCTCTGAAAAACTAAATGATCAAAAATGGTTGCTCAAGTTGAAAAGAGTATGTAGCATACATTGCACCTTGCGTAAAAACAGAGGGAGGGTGGGAGTCATACGCACACCATCTAAGAAAAAAATAGTCCTCCCCCCTAGAAAAGAGGTAATCATACCCTTGAGGGTGGGGGGTCATTGTAGAGTCCAAGGTATCCCTTTGCTAGTGGAACCAATCAGAGAATTTGGAGTGAATGGGGAATGGTTGGTAGGACGTACTCTCTCCCATGTCACACAAGGGGTAGTTTCTGTCAGACTCATCAATCTAGGACAGATACCTATAACATTGCCCCGCCATTTCTTGATAGCTGAAGTACATGCAATAGAGTCCACTGTTAATTCTGTCCTAGAGAAACCGCATCAGAAAAAACATGCTGAAATCTCCATTACCGCACAGCTTGAGGAGTTATGGACACAGCTGGGGTTGGGTGATTCATGTTTGACTCCTGAGCAATTAGAAGAACTTCGAGAAGTGCTGCGACGCAATATGACAGCTTTTGCCCTAACAGAAGATGATGTGGGACATACTTCAGCTATTGAACATCGTATAGTCACAACTGAGGACAAACCAAGTCGTGAACGCTATAGAAATATTCCCTCAGCACTCTATCAAGAAGTAAAGGACATACTGGATAAAATGATAGAAGGAGGAGTGGTGAGACCAAGTCAGAGTCCTTGGGCTTCTCCCATCGTACTGGTCCGAAAGAAAAATGGACAACTCCGGTTCTGTGTAGATTATAGAAAATTAAACGCTTTGACATTAAAAGATGCGTATCCCTTGCCACGAGTAGAGGAATCATTGGCGGCATTAAGAAAAGCTACCTTATATACTACCCTGGATTTAGCCTGTGGATATTGGCAAGTGCCTATTAGAGAGCAAGATAAACCAAAGACAGCGTTCATTACACCCATGGGACTGAATGAGTTTAACCGGATGCCATTCGGACTGTCAAATGCCCCCAGTACTTTCCAAAGACTCATGGAACGATGTCTGGGAGATTTAAACTTTCAAACCGTTCTCATCTACCTGGATGATGTGATCATTTTTTCTAGAAATTTCCAGGAACATTTAGAACATATTGAACAAGTATTACAAAGAATTATTGCATTTGGACTCAAACTGCAACCCAGCAAATGCAAATTCGCTCAACAACAAATCAAATATCTCGGGCATATAGTTGCAGAATCGGGAATAGCACCCGACCCAGAAAAAATGGAGGCTGTGAAAAATTGGCCTCGGCCAAATACTGTGAAGGAAGTAAGAGGTTTCCTGGGACTAGTTGGCTACTACAGGCGGTATATCAAAGGATTTGCTCAAAGTGCAGAACCTCTCCATCGACTACTTAGAGGTAAACCGCAAGGTAAAAACAAATGTGTGGCCGGAAACATCCAATCTGTATGGAAAGAGGAACAGGAAAAAAGTTTCAATGAACTAAAGCAAAAACTTTTAGAGGCTCCAGTCTTGGGGTACGCTGATTACAGTAAGCCATTTATATTACAAACTGATGGCAGTCTACAGGGATTAGGTGCAATTCTGGCACAGAAGCAAGAAGGAAGAGAGAGAGTCATTGCGTATGCCAGTCGCTCTCTCAGACCGACTGAAAGGAATCCTAGTAACTACAGTTCATTTCGTCTCGAACTCCTAGCAATTGTATGGGCGGTAACTGAAAAATTTCGTGAATATCTAACCGGGGGTCGAGTGGATATCATTACTGATAACAACCCTTTACTATACCTCAATACTGCTAAGCTGGGAGCCCTTGAACAGAGGTGGGTAGCTCGATTGGCCTCATTTGATTATCATATTCACTATAGGCCAGGACATAATCATACCAATGCTGACGCCCTATCTCGCTTCCCCTTGGGGAAACTGGACACTGATTCCGATCAGATGTTAGAAGAAGTGGAAATTCCTCCCTTACGAGTTCGCCCATTGGAAATCAGAGAAAAAGAGATTGAGGAGGTTCAGATAAATGCTACAACTGCAGAAATATGCGACAAAGGGGAATGGCAGAAATGGCAGTCTGAAGACTCAGATTTGTTGAAAATTTTGACTCACCTTCAAATTGGTGATAAACCCTCTTACCGGGAAAGAAAACTGTTGACTGATAGAGGAAGAGCCATTTGTCGACAATGGGACAAATTGTTCATCAAGGATGGAGTTCTGTATCGCCGTGCATGGGAAAATGGAGAAGAGCGATGTGTTTGGCAGTTTGTAGTGCCAATTGAAATGGTGGAAGGTATTAGTTCAATTCTACACCAAATGGGTGGTCACTTCCAAGGCGATAAATTGGAGGCTCTGGGAAGAAGGTACTTTTATTTCCCACGGATGAGGGAGCACCTAGAGCAAGCATGTAAAAGTTGTAAAGAATGCAATATCCATAAAGGCCAAGAACAACACACCCAACCTATGACTATAGTGGCTAATGAGCCTTTTGACCTGTTGACCGTGGACTTTATCAAGATTGCCGAATCCTCTTCTGGACATCAATTTGCTATGGTCTGTGTAGACCATTTTACAAAATTTGCGATCGTGATACCCACTCATGATCAAACAGCCCATACCACGGCTTGTCTACTATGGAAAAATGTATTCAGACCTTATGGCTGCCCACGTAGACTACTTTCTGATCAAGGTGCTAATTTCGAAGCACAAATAATTAAGGAACTGTGCCAGCTTCATGGAATTCGTAAAGTACATACTAGTCCCTACCATCCTCAGGGAAATGGGGTTTGTGAAAGATTTAATCGAACCCTGTTGGAATTAATCAGAACCCTGGGAAGTGAAAAGCTTGAACAATGGCCTGAACATATCGATGATGTGGTTTGGATTTATAACCATATGTTACACTCATCCACAGGATTTACACCGTACTACTTAATGTTTGGGCGACCAGGAAGATTACCCCTGGACTTCGTGTTGGGGACCCAAGAAGTGGTTGAACCTAGAGCTACTGATCAATGGGTGAAGGAACATAGGCGGCGCTTATTACGAAGTAAAGAAATGGTCCATCAACGGTTACAAACCGAGGAAAATCCTACCCAGAAGTGCCCATTACTGCAAACTGGAGACAGAGTGTTAGTCCGTCGGACCTTTGCACGAAGAAAAAATAAACTAGTTGCAAAATGGGAAACTGATCCTTATGTTGTAATAAAGCAGCCTTTTCCTAATTTGCCTGTGTATGACGTGAAACGAGAGGATGGGAAGGGATCAGAACGGCGGTTACACCGGAACTTGCTTAGACCATGTGGATTTATAATGACTTCAGAGGAAGAGCTGGTAAAGACGTCTGAGGATAGTCCCACCAACAAAAACAATTGGTCAGAGGAGGATGACTGGTGGGTCACCCAACCCCAACTTCCTGCAGGGTCAAACAAGGAAAAAGAGAGACCCATGGAAACAGAACTAAATTTAACAGAGGAACAGGTAGCAGAAATAGATTTGGGAGTGGAGCCCTCATCCCTCATAGGAGACCCCCAAGGACATTTTCCCCAGCAGACTGAGGACGAAAGGGGGGAAGCGAGGGATTCTGAAATAGAAGCTAGATATCCAAAAAGAGATACTAGAGGGCAGCTTCCACAATACTTGGAAAATTATCAATTATAGGCAGAGGACTGCTAATAAAAAAAAAGGGGGAAATGTGTAACGGACATATAACAAACCTCTGTTAGGAGGGTTCTGGAAAACTCTTCTGTGTGTGTGGGGTGGGCGGAGCCAGCCATGAGAGAGAAGCTTGTGAGGTAATTCCAGCAGGTTATAAAAGGCACAGCACAGCTCTGAGGGAGCAGAGTCCGTGAGGTGGGTCAAAGGAAGCACTTCTGTGTCTGTATGTGTTTCTGAGCCCACATAAATTATAGGGCCACAGTGAAGTTTTTGGTTGAAACTAACTCTCTTCTTATTTACCTCACTGCTGGACTGTGTGAGGGGTGTAAAGACTTATTTTTTTGTGTGTTATTCACTGTGTGAAGCCTCCCGCGGAGCGCAAAGAAAGGGACTCAGCGCGGTTGGAGGACGCCCTTAATTATAATTTTATTTAGGAGAGTTTTGAGGCTGTGACCGTTGAAGAAAGAAATATCCAGAAAATATTTAAAGAAACAGCATCATTTTAGTCAGAAATAACAGGACATTTTCCACCAAGTTCGTTTGGTCTAAGGATAAGTGAACTTTTCTCAGTTCTCCTCACTATTTAAAGCATAGTTACAAATTTAGAGCATCATCTATCTGAAGTTTATTAGTTAATCTTACATTTAAAATAGATTGTGAATGTATTGATAGATTGTTTGAATTACACAGAGCATACAGTGTGTATTAAAGTTATCCAAATAGCCATATATGATAAAGTGGCCTAGACACAAGTTCATCCTTTGTTTAACATATTCATCCTCGCCCCCCCCCATATTCTTCAAGTAGAAATTATACTAGATTCTTCTACAGTCATTTATTGCCTTAAACCAGTGGCTATATACACCAACTATTGTTTTCAATGTATTCAACCGTTAAATTCTAAATTGGTTCTTATTCATCTGGTGTGGTGTGTTTTATTCCATTATTTAAACAACCACACCCTACATACACCACTGGGATTTCCCATTTGTATTAGCCTCTGCCTGACCTTGTGTTTTTTTAATATGTCTTGCTGTATTGTCCAGATGTTGAAGTATCACATTTAAAAAATTGTACTTAATTAATTTCTACTTCTCTAGTGGTGTGGCCATTTTTTGCTCTGGTACTTGGTGGCCGTATCTGGTTTTGGACTGTCTTTTTGAGTAACTTTATATTTGTAGTATGATTCATTATTGCTGTGTAATATATTTTAGTTATATAAGGGTAAATGTTTCATTGTTTTTATTTAATGGTGAGTTGGGGTTGGTGAACTGTAAGTCTGCCAGGTTGCTGGAGCAGCTGAACTGTTAGGATGACAGTTAAGAAGGAGAGGTCTAAAAGGGTGACCACTGCTTAACTGGTCAGGCTGACAGCTTGGTGACGGTCTTGAACCATGGAGGTGAAAAAAAATAACCTTTGGAAGAGAAGCCTGTGTTTTTGTCCCTACCTACATCTGAGGCCCTGTTTCAGTAACTCTTTGTCTATACCTCCCTTATATCAGTATGGACCCAGTGTTCTTCTGGGAGGGCTCCAGGCATATGAAGGGGCAGATATCTTGACATAGACGTAGGCGGGGCATGCAGCTTTGATCCTCGGGGATGACAGCCCCTATTCTTGGTGCAGTGCCTGGTAGCTCAATTTTGTTTTTGTGAAAAAAAAACAAATGCAAGTACAATGCAAATGCAAGTAAATACACCTAGGGGTTTATTCATCAATGGATAGTGGCAGGTATTGCCTCGTAGCGACAGGGAGCGAACAGTGAAAGCCGGGCGCTCTACGCAATACCACATTTATCAAATCGATTCTGGTGAGCGACTCTAACAGCGCCGTGTAGCTTCCGATTTATCTTCACAAACGGCTCAGCGTATACCGCCGGTGCTCTGGCTTTCAGAACGCCTGGTATTACCTGTCGCTCTCCCATACATTTCAGTGGACAATAACTTTTTTTATTTTTTATATTTTTATGCAGAATTGTCATTACAGGTCTGGTACAGTGTAATAACAATGTAATTCCATATGTTTTCGCTTTGTTACTGGTGGATATGTGTTCAAAAATGGACTTTATTTAATCACACAGCTTCTGGCGCTCTGGGCTACAGCAACACAATTTTGAGCGCCTGCGCTGAGTGAGGCAGTTTTTTTGATGAATATGGTTTTAGTCACTCACACTGACCAGTCGCTACCGTTCGCTCTCATATAGTGCCGAACTGGTGTTATAGCGACTCACACATCAAATTCATCAATGCCGGCCATGTTACTACAGCGACTGAGGCACTCTGTAATAGCGACTCACGGCCAATCAGAGCGGCCACTAGCGGTCGCTCTTAGCGCCGCTGTACAGACGCTCATCTGCCATTACCTGGCACTAGTATTGAATCAGCCTGCCCGAATCCTAGAAAACTGGTACCAACAGCGTTGCACAGTTGGAAAAAAAACTCTCCAAAATACACTTGCCCAATCCTCATATATGATACAGAATCATTGTCAGCACTTAATTTGCTCCTGCACCCACTCAAAGTGGAAACACCGCCTCACCAATTTTCTCCTGGTAGCGGCCATTTTGGAGCTTCCATGCTGCTGCCTGGATTCAACTGACATATAACCCACAATGCCCAGCAACAGGAAACCCAGCAATTCTTCGCTACAGTTGGTCTGCAGCTCCAGAGGCGTAATTTTGTTTGTAAAATTGACCACAGCAAGAGTTACAAAAAGGTAAATATATTTTTATATGCAGCAATCTGAATTGTCCTGGGAAGGAATGCATATGAGCACAGTTTCTTGTAAGGGTGCTGGTCCGGTTTGATGAACAGCAACTGAACATAATCTAAAACCCTAAAGCAAGGGGATGCAAATTACCGTATATACTCGAGTATAGGCCGACCCGAATATAAGCCGAGGCACCTAATTTTACCCCAAAAACCTGGAAAAAGTTATTGACCCGAGTATAAGCCGAGGCACACAACACAGCACACAATACAGCACACATACACACACAAGGCACACACAGCACACAATACAGCACACATACACACACAAGGCACACACAGCACACAACACAGCACACATACACACACAAGGCACACACAGCACACAACACAGCACACATACACACACAGCACACATACACACACAGCACACATACACACACAGCACACATACACACACAGCACACATACAATGCACACAACACACACACTCACCAGTTCAGCTCCTGCAGGATCTTCAGCGAGGCTCCTTCCAGCGACGGTGCGGGAGAGAGGACGGCGCGGGACGACGGCATGGGTCCGCAGGGCAGAAGAGCCGCCTCAGAGGCTTCAGAACTCGGCGGGGAGATCAGTACACCCAGCGCGAGGTGGGTGTACCAAGATGGCGGCCGGCGCGCTCCGCGCCGCCACGTCACGTCGCGTCACTGAGGCCCGGGCCGCCATCTTGGTACACCCACCTCGCGCTGGGTGTACTGATCTCCCCGCCGAGTTCTGAAGCCTCGGCGTCTCGTCTGCCGCCTCGGAGGCCTCGCTCAGGTAAGTCTGACTGACTGACTCGAGTATAAGCCGAGGCTGCTTTTTTCAGCCCAAAAAGTGGGCTGAAAAACTCGGCTTATACTCGAGTATATACGGTAAGTAGGCTTCATAAGATCACTTGACAATTAATGAGTAACACAAACCTTTAAAACTGCCTTAAGATCGATATAAAATAAGGTATTATTTTATCTATAATAGAAGATTTCAAAAAGATAGGTCAATGCTCAATGAAAATTCATGATTTAGATGGGTGATAGATAGAGATAGATTAGATGGGTGAATTGTCATTCCGAGCTGTCAGTCAGTGAGATTTTTAGCCAGGGGCAGCAAGAGGTTCAAGAATTTCAATGAAGGACACCTATAACAATGCAGATAAGGTAAAAGGAAAAGGCTACATATAAAGCTTAGAAAGCAATAGGAGGATTTGCCCGACATACATTGTAATAAACATCCCTCAAATAGTTTACATCAGAAGAATGAATCGTAGGAGCCTTGATGCAAGAAACTTGATTTATCTTTCTAAAATAAGGATCTTTTTTGCTTTATTTATGGGTTAGAAGGCATAATTTAAAGCCAAACAAAATCTGGGAATTTTGCTTTCCTGGGTTTTGTTCCATGCCCCCAAATTAGGATACCCCGCTGTGTGACCCCCCCCCCCCAGTTCACCCAGTAAAACTCCCCTATCCTCAGTCCAAGGGTGCATATGTGGGCTCTCGTCCAATCAGAGCCCTTTGTCATGTTTACATTCTTCAGGAAAGGGTTTGCCTCTCATTGCCTTCAATGGGGAGCACGTTCTGCTGCATCCTCCACATCCCGGGCGGCTGGGGTGGGAGCACGCATTAAGTGACTGGAGATGCAGGGGATGCACCAGGGTGTTTTCCCTATTAAAAACAATCAGGGCCCTTTGCCGGAAGGCAAACATCATTCGCCAGGTAGCTCTCATTATTTATAGATAGGCTGGGACGGGGGCTGGGGAAGCAGGGGACGCGGCAGCACGTGCTCCCGATTGATGTGAATGAGGGCCTCCTGCTGAATGACGTGGACACAGCAGGCTGCTCTCACTGGATGAGAGCCCGCTCATGCCTCGTTGGAGCGTGGCAAGGTGAGTTTTTTTAGCTTCCTGGGGGGGGGGGGGGGGGGTTCATACAGCAAGACATACTGATTTGGGGCTCCCCGGGGCACGGAAGAAGACCTGGGAAAGTCAAATTCACTGGTTTTGTTTCACTTTAAGCCGGAGCAAAACCCAGGAATTTAACACATTTTTTTTTTACATACCAATTGCCGGTGCCTCCCATGTGCATTAACCCTCTTTAATCTGAGAAATCTTACCTTTCTCCTCAGTTCCCAGCAAAATAAAGCTCTAGGATTTTTCCGAGATCTGTGAAAAATGGGTGTTGTTCCGGTTTTAGGTTGGTCCCTTTCATTTTTTCAACACATATTGCTGTATTAATGATCTGCTCAGTGATGTAAAACAGCCTGCCCCTAAGACCACTGGCTGCAGGACTCATCTTCTTTTCTTCATCAGCCACATTACTTACCCAACAATTGCAGTCATTTGAGTTTGCCTTACAGCATCTTCAGGAAATATGCAAGTGGACGCGCCTGATCTATGCATTGCAATGAGTGCTGGCAAGAGGTGCACAATCCTTACCAGATGCATTATCATCCTGCGTTACTTTTTCATCACATTAAATAACGGCTAAGACTTCTCTATATATAGCAGGCAGAACCTCCTATTACTATAAAGGCTGAAAATGGGGCTCTTTGTGATTACTTCATTTCATTTTCATTACAGCTGTCCTTTAAGGAAGGTCACATGCTACTTCATCACCTGTAGGTACTTTTAACATAGGTTGAACGGTAATCCATCCGACTAAAGAAAGAGCAGCATATGTAAGTCACTGGAAATAATTAATCAGATTTTCGTCTTTATGAGGTTGCTGATGAGCGTCTGTATGAGGCTGCTGATGAGCGTCTTTATGAGGTTGCTGTTAGCTTACAGGGCAGATGTGTACTTAATGAGGGTCGCAGTGGTAGATCGACCTTAATAGTCTTAGCAGAAACTGTAATTAAATGGACAGCTTCTCCTGCAGCGACACTATTTCAGCCAATGTTTTTGCCCCAGATAATTGCACATTCAGCAACATGCGCAAGAAGGTGACAAAATTCGCTGAGCTGTCAGCCGTTAGTCTAGTCATTCAGAAAGTTTTTAACAGGGATAAGCCTGCTAACTTTTATAATTATTTGGTTTGCCCAGGCTAAGTAAAGCAAGGTTTACTTACCTCCCGTGCATATGAGTCACCTGCTTTGCCGCAGCTTGAAGCAGTTGAAGCTCATTTCTTGCCAACTGTTCTGTAGCTAAACCCCTTTTTAGCATTTGTGACACAGAAATCTCGCGTTGGTCAAAACTGCTGCGGCATAAATACATATATTTCTAACTTGGGGTAACCAATAGGACTCTGTACCCCATAGAATTGAGCTCCCTATGGAAAGTAGTTAAATATCTACTTATTGGAGAGCTGGGGGGATAGTCTTCCCTATAGCTGTGATATAAGTGTAGGTTCGCTTTAATTTTCCACAAGTCTTCTTTTTCTGTAAACTGTTTTTTAATGAATCAAAAAGAAAATACAATAATTCAAATATTACACATATAAACCACAAGTCTGTTTAAATAATATTATCTGATGGCTATGACTTCTGTTTTAATATAAAAATAAAAACTAGTGGCTATCAGAGCCTAGGACAGGCCATATACTGTTCTATTAAACCAAATATCTGATTCACCTTGCTATGTCACAATTTGAACAAATACTTTTAATATTAGGATTGGCTGCTGAGAACGTCTAGCTACCCCACCACAGACTACAGTGTTTAGGTGTCTGTTTATATGTTTATATGTTGCACATTCATCCCTAAGGGTTTTGTTAGTAGTGGATTCTTTTGAGTGCTGAAGTGTCCTGTATGGCACTTCTGGGACGTGAGTTGGCCTTGTCAGCCTTACATACATATTCTTGCAGGAGTACAGATACAGTATCAGGCCAGCCTCCTAATATAAGTAGAATAATAATTCATACTTTCTCAGCTGTACAGCAGTACACAGTCATTGCAGCCCCAACAAGCCCAGACCTCTTCCAAGTAGCCTCCACTTTCAACTCCACTTTACAGTAGAGTTGCCCATGGAAAATTCCTTAGTGAGGAAACCTGGGCTCTAAGCTTCCTTAACAAGTTCTCCTGGAGTTTTTTGGCTTGGCCCTATTCTTGTGGGTGCCTCAACAGGTTCCTCTGGAGATTTCTTTTGGCTTCTCCCTATTCTGAATGTTACTAGGTCCACACATACCTTTGATTCCCTCCTATCTGCTAACATTGTTTAGACATTTACATACAGTATAACTCACATGGCCATCCCATGGTGCTCTCAAACAGTCTAGCCAAATGCTTTCTATACTAAATATTTCCATTCCCAACTGTCCCGGCTAGCTCTTACTTTTAGGTTAACCTCTATAACTAATAGAGGTGCTCTTGTATATCAGTCATATGAAGGTATGCTTCTCATTAGCGGGTTATTGCTGGGGGGGGGGGGGGGGGTGGTATTTAGCCTAATACCTAATGAGAAGCATACCTTCATATGACAATGCTAAAACTAGGGCTCTCCCACCAATCCTATTGGCTACATATAGGACTCTCTGAGATAAAACAAAAAATATTAACTTGCTGAGAAATAGAATGGATAGTAGGAAAGAAAATGTATATATATATATATATATATATATATATATAATGCTACTTAATATTAATATGGTAATATGGTAGCCCTACCCTGATAATGTCAATGACAACAATGCCCTTTAATAAGTAAGAGATCAATGTTCATTGTTCCATCACACAATAAAAATAAATACAATTATCTTGCTGGCTACTTAGATCTGAAGAAACTGCAATGTAAGGAGTTCCTATGGGTTACGAATAATAGGCTTAGCCTGACAGCCTGACATGGGTATCTCCCTAACATGGCTATATTATCAGAAAATAGCCTGGCCCTTGATGTTAAAGAAATGAGTCTGTCAGTGTTTAATGAAATATAAGGAAGAATTTATTTTTTGGGGTTGGGATTACTATTTATATATTGCTGACAGCCTTAGTCGGTAATTCAAGCTGTATCTTGTAAACTAGACACCATAATGCCTAATCTCGATTTTAGGTTATCTAACTTAAAATATGAATTCTCATGTGAGGGCAGCCATTATAAAATTACAGGTTTGTAATTATAATTATACTTGTTTGTAGAACAAGAAAATCCTTGGCCACAGGCTACTGACAGTTTCTAGCAATATGCGGTACCCATATAGCCCGGGGGGAGAACTTTTGACAGCCACCATGGAAGATGGGTATACAGCTAATAACCAGATATTAAGGACCATTGCTGTTTGCAGTTCATTTCAGGAACCCGCTTATCCTGTGAACAAAAAGAAAATGTCTGCTGCTTTGTGTTATAAACATGTGAAGTGGCAGATCCAGTAAATTGTATTAGGTGGTACTTGGATTAACTGGAAAATAGAAAGTGGTGCTCCATGAATAACAGATTTGGGAACCTTTGGTCTAAATCAGTGTTTCCCAACCATTGACAAACAAACCACTGGTGGTATGCATGCTCCTATAAAGTGGTTTGTGGAGAGACTTCAGCCTGATCTACTGCCATCTATTCTTTACCCTAGCCTGATTAGCACCATGAATAAAAAACTGCTCCAATAGGTGATGTAAAGAAATATTTGTGTGTTTTGTGTACTTTAAATTAGTGTTTAGTTTCTTATTAGCATAGTTATAGTTGATTGCCAGACTATACATACTAACTAGGTGGTACTTAAGGTAATTAGAAAATTGTTACAGGGTTTTTCTTTGTAACCCCCCACCATTCTGCATCAGTGTCAGGGTAGGGTGGAAGGGTGAGGGGGCGGGGGTCAACTTTTGACTAAAGTTCCGCTATGTTGTACTTGATAAAAAGGGATTGGGGATTACAGTTTTAGAGCAGTCTAAAAAGATTCTGATGTCCAGTTACGGTGCAGATACTATTAAGGAGCCACAAGGGAGTACCAATTTAGACCAGGAAGTGTAGCCTGTGTGGCTGCCCTGGGTTATGGAAGCAGAATTGCTGGTGTGAACTGTTACTTCTGAATTCCTATATAGACATAGGAAAGGAAGCAAATTGCTATTGAGTCTGGAGCTTCCAGAGTGACCACTAAAGGTATGTTCCTTTACTTTACTTTAGTCTCCTAGCCTATCTGCAAGTTCCTTAGTAAGGCTGCCTGGTCCATCTCCTGGTCCTTTCTTAGCTATGGATGAGTCTATTTCCTGCTCACTGCTCAGCAAACTCCCATAACAAGAACAGTATGACCGACACAATACTGACTTCATTCTAAATGGTTCCCATGTGTCCAAACGTGTAAATTCTTACAGAACTTACAAGTTTGGGCACATGCTTGCTTCATTAACTCCTTAGGTTACTGTTTCTTCACTGCTTTATCTACCTGTTTGAGTATTTCCATAGTCTATTGCAGCTGCGTTAGACTCCTAGGCTAAACTATAGCAGTGTTCCCAAAATTCCTCCTCAAGGGCCACCAGTAGGTCATGTTTTGTGGATTTCCACATAGCTGTCTATATAGCTCTAAGCACCAATTGCTTCACCAGTGCATCTGTGTGGAGGTCCACAAAACAGGACTTGTTGGTGGGCCTCAAGGAGGAGCCCCTATGACTTAAGTGTCAAACCTCCTCTCCAAGGGCCATGTAGAGCTTCACAGAGTCACACAGGTGAAGTAATAAGTGCTTAGTCAGAGCTATAAAGCTATGTGAGTAGCCACAAAACATGTTGGAGGCTATTGAGAAGGGGATTTGACACACCTGCTCTATATGCTCTATAAGTACTTTCCTCTTGTCTAGCTACACCCTATGGCACTGCTATGACTAACAATGCCTGCCATCTTCAACATGCCACAAATGCAGTACATAAATAATTGGACTGGGCTGATTTTTTTCAAAATGTCAGAAACGTTATGAAAATTTGGAGAAAAAAGAAGAAATAATAATGCAAGAAATTTGGATGCAACAATGTTCATAAGGGAAAAGGGGCTAGTAGCATTAAAAAGTAGGACAGTAGAGGGAAGGAAGAAAACTGAAGGGCTGGGGGGCTGCAGGGAACATCCTGCAAGGCACATGAGGGCAGCAAAGAACTATGGGTAGATTGGGAGAGGGACTATAGCTGACCTTAGTGCTATACTTCCTTAAAGGGTAATTCTACTTTTAATTACATTTTTAAAAGTTATTTTGTGCCAAATTGATGCAATCATTGTGCTAAGCGTATTGTTTTCTATTTGTTAACTGCCATTCACTTTCGTTGTCTACCTTGGGGCTGATTCAACACCAGCTGAAAATATACACCCGGTTGTTGAATCAGCCCCAAAGTAGATAATGAAAGGGAATGGCAGTTATCTCTCCTAAAAAATAAGTGCGTTTTCTCACATGGCTCTGAATCAATCCCATTGTGTTTACTTTCCTGACTCTGAGGCAGAGACGACATTCCTGACAGGTTTAACCCCTCCTGCATGAATTCAACCTTTTCAGTTGGGGTGATCACAATCTTGATTTCTAGTAGCTAAATTGTTACTGGCAGCGCTCTTGCCTGGGGAGATCATTAGTGCTGCTCGATTTAGCCATGCTGATAATGAGATCACCTGTAACAGTGAAAGGATTCTGGGATTTGTAGTCAGAAAATAAACTTTTCCCAAGGCCAGGAAAGCCACTACCATATTAGCAACACTGGAAACAACATGATAAGTAAATCACAGGTCTAGGGGCACAATCCTAACACACATGTTTATTTTACATTACAAAGGTGGAAAATAATAATGCAGAATACCAAAAGCCTGAGAAAAAGAGAAATTTATTTTAATAGTAGTCACCATACAGGGACATGTAACAGCAAGTACAAATCAGGGTGACAACAATGGCACACTATTATTTCGTGGAAAAAAATCACATGATTAAAAAAAAGTGTCATTTCACCTGGATGGGATGCAACACACAAATCCCTTTGCATTAAACCATTGTGTGCAGCGATTAGAACATCTAAACATTTCAAAGAAGCCTCTGTGTATTCTCTCAAATGCTGCCAGGATGAATCGTAGCATTTAGAGCACATAGCAGGGAGGGGCAACAGTCACCGTCACTGCTTCCCGGCAGGAGGGAGGTATGATGGGATGAAAAGCTGCTGGAGATGTTATGGAAGCAGGCAGCAGTAGGTGGGCTGGATGCTGGAAGTCTCATTAGTGTATCACCCGATTCCTCTAGCACAGCTGCAGCAGCTCTTGCAGGGTGGGGTAGGAGGGTGCTATGACAGGTGCTGGATACATGCATACAAACAAACAAGACTTGTTGCCAAACCGCCATCATGGTTGAACAGGGGCATGAAGTGTAGCATGAGGTTTGCTCACTGCACCCCCCCCCCCCCGCTACATAATGCGCTACATATATCACTTTATTTTCCTCCACATCCAATTTGCAATAATAGGTCCTTCCTGGAAAGTTTAAGCCAACAAATATTCTAATACACATTTTTGTAACATTTGTATATATTGTTATAGATTTCTGTATGTTTATATATATACACCATAACTAATATTTCTTTAAAGAGGAACATCAGATCTTTTCTGAGGTTCCTCTTTAAACATCCCTCCCTCACTATCTTTTGGATGTCGGCGTTACCTAAAACACGCCAACATCCGGCAGCATTCCTGGCCGACGGAGGACGATGGCGGAGAGGAGGGATGCCGAGCGCGGTGCGACTGGAGATGTTAGTTACATTTTATATTTTTGTAAATTGGGTGGGGGGGGGGGGCAGAGGGGCAGGGCATGGCCCCATGACCTCAAATGTTCCTCTTTAAAAGCACAACTCCTGCTCCTACAAAGACTCAGAGCCGTTGCCATAGCTGTGCATCATTGTCATGCTTGAGTTTAAAGAAGCTTTTTCATCTAGTACTAATGCAGAAAATCAGAATGCAATAGTTTGGAAATCTCATTTGATTATATTTTGGGGTTTATTTATGAAATGCTAAGGCCATGTAGTGCCAGATTAGTGTGAGTAAATGTCAGGTCCCAGTGAAAATGGTGTATTTATAAAGTCAAAAATCCAGAGCGCCTGTGATTTTGCCAGGTAGTGCTCTATCGATAATTAGAGCCGGCGATGGGATGAGGGCCAGCGCTGAGTTCCCTACAGCGCCAGATAAGATCAGGCACTCACCTAGCACTGTGTGGCCTGATCCCATACATTTCAATGGACTTGAATGGTTAAGCATTTTATATTAATTTAAAAAAAGGGCTGGTGCATGTGCCACAAAATTCATGTGCTGGTTTCCATCTCTAACATGTAGTTGAACATGTTGAAGATGTTCCAGTCTTTTGTTAACCCTGTCTCAACTTTTTTGAGATGTGTTGCTCCCAGGGGCGGACGACTTTTTGGGGCACACTGGCCCTGCTGCACATTTCCTGGTTCAGTATAGTATCTTAATGTCACTATATATACACCTTATTTTTGTTCCATAAGACACACCCAGGGTTTAAAGGACAAAAATAAGAAAGAAAATATTCTGAACCAAATGCTGTGCTTAAATCCCCCCATTACAGGCAGAATCCCCCATTACAGGCAGTGATAGGTATCCCTCATTAAAGCCATTGGGTGGCATCCCTACATTACTGTTATTGAGTGGCATCCCTCATTAAAGGCAGTGGGGGCATCCCTCATTAAAGGCAGTGGGGGCATCCCTCAGTGCAGCAAGCGGGGGCATCCCTCAGTGCAGCTAATGGGGAGCATCCCTCAGTGCAGCCAGCGAGGGCATCCCTCAGTACAGCCACATGGGGGCATCCCACAGCGCAGCCACATGGGGGCATCCCTCAGCGCAGCCACTGTTATTGAGTGGCATCCCTATATTACTGTTATTGAGGGGCATCCCTCATTAAAGGCAGTGGGGGCATCCCTCATTAAAGGCAGTGGAGGCATCCCTCAGTGCAGCCAGCAGGGGCATCCCTCAGTGCAGCCAATGGGGGGCATCCCTCAGTGCAGCCACATGGGGGCATCCCTCAGTGCAGCCACATGGGGGCATCCCTCAGCGCAGCCACATGGGGGCATCCCTCAGCGCAGCCACATGGGGGCATCCCTCAGCAAAGCCACATGGGGGCATCCCCTCAACACAGCCACATGGGGGGCATCCCCTCAGCACAGCCACATGGGGGCATCTCTCAGCACAGCCACATGGGGGCATCCCTTAGCACAGCCACATGGGGGCATCCCTTAGCACAGCCACATGGGGCATCCCTTAGCACAGCCACATGGGGGCATACCTTAGCACAGCCACATGGGGGCATACCTTAGCACAGCCACATGGGGGCATCCCCTATCCCTCCCACCGTGCCACACCATTCACACACCCACACATGCTTTCCTCTGGTTCCTGATGGTCAGTGGGCTGGCCTGCCTGGCCCTTCTGTTCCTACCGCCGCTGCCACCACCACTCTCACACACAAACACACATGCTTACCTTCCTGGCTGTTGCTCGCTGGTTGGTGGGCGTCAATGGGCTTTGTCCATTGTTTTCATTGGACGCCGCCCATTGATGCCCACCAACCAGCGCACAACAGCCAGGAAGTGCCGGTAAGCATGTATGTGTGTGTGTTTGTGTGGGCCACAACCCCGTGGAAAAGATGCTGCCCCTCACCCTCCAGTATCTTTTTGTGGGCTTCCCTGGCACCGGCCTACTGGGATTTTGCCCGGTATGCCCTATGGCCAGCCCGCCCCTGGTTGCTGCCATCAGTTTCGAAATTAGTTAATTCTTCAGATGCAATGAAAAAATGTGTTCTATGTTCTAATTTTAATAAATTATCGCTATGTGCAGCGGTGAACTGGGGCCCAAAATCTGCCTAGGATTTTACCATCCCCTAGCCAACCTGCAACAACATGTGTTCATGATGCTAATGTTAATAAAAGAAGAAGTTATATTACATCCTTGTATGTCATTTAAGCTTGTTGTCTTTATTTTTCCAAAGAAAGAAAAAACTGGGTAACATTTTTGTAAACAGCATTAAACTTTTACAGGGACTACTCATATCTGCTAGAGCAAGAGCAGCATTATCCACTCTATTACACGCTCAAAGCATGAAAGCTAAAAGCATCTGAAGCATTTTGATGCAGGGAGGAAACACATTTCTTTCTATTGCTGTCATTTTTTATTATTAGACCATTTTTTGCATGATAGTGCTGCTTTAAAAAGGACCCAAGCCTTCAACCCTCCCTGGGCCACCCCCCCCCATCTTAAATACCTGAAAGCCATACTTCTTTCTATTCCTGTTTTTTGGTGAACGGGGTATGACTGAGCTACAAGCTACTGAGCTACTCAGTCATACCCTGTTCACCAAAAAACCCACCCACCCGGCAAATTTGAGATCGTTGACTGGCTTTTTTAAAGAAAATGCCAGGTGATGTCACTGGCTGCATTCCCTGTCTCCCTGTAGTCTGAGCACCAGAGCGTGCCTAGAAGATGCGATCATGGCTTGTGGAAGTGCCATGTGATTGTCGCCAAAGTGAGTATAGCAGCGATCCTAAGGGGGTTTCACACAACGGGGCATTCCAAATGGGAGGCAACTGACCAGGGTCGCCAAACAGAGTTTTGGTCCACTTTAAGCTATAGTGCCATCTGGCCAGTGCTAGTTACCAGTTAGCTCAGTGCCTATTTAGTTACCTGTAGTCCTCAACCTAAAGGATGATCATAGCGGTTGATGGCAGGGCAGTATGCAAGATGTTTTAATACTAAGGGGTTTATTCATCAATGGATAGCAGCAGGTAGTGCCTCGTAGCGACAGGCAGCGTCTGGTGAACGCTGGCGCTGTACGCGCAATTATAAAAGCGATTCTGAAAGCGATTTATGAAAGCGATTCTAGTGATCGACTCTAACAGCGCATTTATGAAAGCGATTCTGGCGAGCGACTCTAACAGCGCCTTGTAGCGTACGATTCATCATTACAGGTGGCTCAGCGTATAGCGCCGGAGCTCTAGCTTCCAGAGCGCCAGGTATTATTTTCTTGGGTTGATTGCGGACCTTCTGGGGGCCTGTGGGGGGATTTTCAGAGCCTGCCCCAAATTGTGTGTGTTCATTGTCTTAGACGGGCACGGACAGGTCCAGCATCCCCAATATTTACATTGTTGGGCTGTGCGTATCTATTTTGTGTCCGCTAGGTATTACCTGTCACTACCTGATGCTCTCCCATACATTTCAATGGACATTCCTTTTCTTCTGTTTTAACAGGGTTTTTTTTTTTATTTTATTTTCTCTCAAAAAATTGTGTCACCTCTCCTGGCCCAGAAAAACTCATTTTTAAAAACTTTTTAGATCTTTTATATTTTTATGCAGTATTGTCATTACATGTTACAACAATGTAATTCCATGTGTTTTCGCTTTGTTACTGGTGGATATGTGTTCAAAAACAGAATTTAATCACACATCGTCTGCCGCTCTATGCTATAGCGACCAGATCCAGAGTGCTGACGCTGTGTGTCTGTTATTTTGTTGATTATGGTGTGAGTCGCTGAGAGTCGGTCGCAATAAGCTGGCGCAACCTTTCGCTCCCTGCAACGCTGTACTGGTGTTAGAATGCCCAGCAAACATCTCATTCATCAATGCCAGCCAGGTTACTACAGCGACTGAGGCACTCTATTACAGCGCCCAATAGCCGATCACAGCGTATACTAGCGGTCGCTAGATAGAGGTGGCTCGTTCACCCCCTAGGCCAGAGATAAACGCACCACTGCTATAAGCTTCAAATGATTTTATTAAGGCTAAAAACATACACTAGACACATGGACACTGCTAAAAGGGCATTTAAAAACATAAACACAAGACAAAGAGCATGTTTTAGTTGCCCTTTTAGCACTGTCCATGTGTCTAGTGTATTTTTTTTCCTTAATAAAATGATTTGAAGCTTATAGTAGTGGTGTGTTTATCTCTGGCCTAAGGTGTGAACAAGCCACCTCCATTGTATTTAGTTTTGGATTTCTGGCCAGTTAACAGCACACTAGATAAGCTATAAATTTCCTTGGTGTGGTGGTGTTTTGGTTTTGTTTAATTGCAATATGTTTTAATGGTTGGAAGTGTGATTGCAGAGAGGAGAGGACGTTATAGGTGGAAATTGCATATGGTAAAAGCGAAGAACGCTCGAACATAGAGGGGGCTGTATTGGCAGAAAAAGCCAATTCTGCAGAAATATTTTGTGTTCTCTCCCTGCTCACACCTGGCCGCCAATCAGGTGGTGTATTGGAAGCTCTGCCAATCAGCTGGCTCTTTTTAGACTGTAAAGCTTACAATGGCTCAGTGAAATCATCCGCTTCAGTCACAGATTAGATACATGACACGTATCAGATCCTCTAATGCGTGCTTAACAGCTCCACACTGTCTCGCTGTGGTAATCCAGGGCCCCTTCAGCATTAATTAGCCATGCTGACTTTACGCAGATGAGCTGATGGATAGTGCAGCCTCCCCGCATCTGCTACATGGCAGATAATATAACAGGCTTGCGATCTGTCCCCACACATCTTTTCTTCTTTGTGAGTATTCATTATCCCCTCCCTAGAAAAGGACAAGAATCATTTTCTGAATACTGATTTCTGTGTTTTCTCCCTCATCA
This sequence comes from Gastrophryne carolinensis, assembly GCA_027917425.1. Classification (NCBI taxonomy): domain Eukaryota; kingdom Metazoa; phylum Chordata; class Amphibia; order Anura; family Microhylidae; genus Gastrophryne; species Gastrophryne carolinensis. Next base: position 363,563,830 of record CM051238.1, read on the forward strand.
CACTTCTTGCTCTATTAGACAACTACTGATGGAAGCCCAGGCAATTCATCACTGCCAATCCTGCGTTTTACTTTATATGGTTCCGCTTTTTACCAGTTATCAGTGATTAAGATGTCATGCGCCTCAGGGGTCTATTATAACTGGCAGCACCTGCTTAACTGTTTAGTGCCAAGATTTTATTCTGCCGCTTATTATTGCCACTATGTGGCAATTCACACTCATTATCATTATTTATAGGTTCAACTATTACTAAGAAACTACTACTACTAATGGCATAGTCAACTAGTAAAAAAGAGCACCTACGACCTATAAAAGGCTTGTCCAGTCAAAAAATAAAAAAATATATATTCACCTTTTGTCCTATGTAGATGTTCCATCCTCCTCTGGTTACATGAAACTTACTGGGCTCCATGGCATGCAGGCCTGGTCTCCATTTATGGCGACCACCACCATATTATTTGCAGTGAATAGAGTGGGCATGCTTGACTCATTGTCACTGAAGTTGGGGTAGCATTACAAAATGGTTCAAAGGCACTCGACCTTAGTACCGGTAAGTGTCATGCAACCAGAATAGGATGAAGCAGTATGGGGCAAAAGGCGATTATGCCGTTTTTCATACTTGCCTCCACCTGTGCATTGAAAGACAACTGTAGGAAAAAGACCTGTATTTACTCCCCTGTACTGCCACCCTCCCCTGATGCTGAGGCAGGATTGGGGGTTACAAAAAAAAACATGTGTATCAACATGGCATGAACAAAAGAAATTTCTCAAAAAGAAAACTTGTTGATGTTCATCAGGATGGTAGACAATTTCTATAGAGATTGGATAGAAGTGGGACAGCCCCAGGGGCATAGATACCATAAGGGCAGTGCAGTCACGTGACTATGGAACGTCCCCTCCATTGGCTGAAATGAAAGGGGTGTGCCAGATCTTGACACGCATCCTCCATTTTAATACTACGAAAGTGTGTCACATCAGAATATTTTTGTTTGTAAAAATGCACAAACAGTCCTGCTACTAGTGTCCTCGCTCATGGAGCCCACGGCCAACTTTCTGTAGCCCTGGCTGTGGCCAAATTCAGACGCTGCTCAGTCACTGCTGACAGGAGGAGGGTCCGGATCTCAGGTTAGTCACAGCAGCTTCCTGCTGAGCAGCCCATTGCACACAGGAAGAAAAAAAAAAAAAAAAAAAAAAAAATATATATATATATATATATATATATATATATATATATATATATATATATATTTTTTTTAATACTTATCTCCCATCCATCTCACATTGTGTCCCACGCCGATCACTGTGGCTTCTGCTCTCCTATTGCTGCTGGAAGCCTTTTATACCTGCAGGACGACAACACATAAGGGGTTAATTATTAAAATGACATAGGGTCCCCCCTTCTGGAAGGGCATCCCATTTTTTGGCATTTTAAGGGTTAAAAACCCTTTAAAAACCCCTTCCAAAAATTATGTGGGGCCCCCCCCACCCAACATAACCAGCCCGGGGACCAGCTATGGGTGCTTGTAGAACAGGGCGCAAGGGCCAGCCTTGATGGTCCCCTGCCCTGCTAGCTACAAGCCCGCAAAGCCTAAATAGCCCCATGCTCTACCACCACCCCCAGGCTTTTCTTTCTGCTAGCCACTAGCCGGCTTTCTTTCTGCTAGCTGCCGGTGACTTGCAAGCCTTGTGAACTGGTATAGGGGTCTCATGGATCCCTTACCAGTTCACAAAGGGTTAAATGTAAAAAAAGACTTACGCACAGATTAAAAATGACATTTATTTACTCACTTCCGATCCTGTGTCCCTCAGGGACCCTGTCCCATGGAGCTCCGATGACAGCTGATGACAGGTGATCGATGGGATCACAGCCCCTCGCCCCTCCAACCCACCCTCTCCCCGCTGATCACCAGGCCCTACTGAGCATCTTTGGGTGAGTGTGTGATGACGTCATGGATGATGACATATATAACTTCATCCACCCCACCCACAAAAGGCAGGGCTAGTGGCCAGGTGATGTCAGAGGGTCTATTTCGGCCACCTCCTCACCACTGAAAAGCCCGGGGGGTGTTTGGAGGCCCCACAGTGAAGAGGATACCTGGCAGGAGAGATCAAGGCAGTGAGTAAATGTCTTTTTTTTTTACACAGTTAGCAGCTGCAGTGGCCCTCTCCTGAAGCTAGAAGAGTCCCGGGGGATCGGATGCCCCCGGATAAAAAGAAGAACTGTCCGGAACAATTGAGGTGTCAGATGTGTTTTTAACTTTTCAACTTTTTTTTATAGGTGTTTAAATTCAGCTACGTGAATCTCACATAGTCTGCACTTAACAGGAGGATAGGTAGCTATGTGAGACTCTGAAAGGAGAAGAGTTCATCCAAAGCGCATTATTTGTACCTAGTGCTGAACAACACCCCAAGGTTGAATTATTCTGCTCATTGTACACCTTGCAAATATGTGCAGTTTTGCTAGGTGACATTCAATAATTTGCCAGGGAAGTGAAGAAGAAAAGCACATACAATGTGCAGGAAAAGGGCTAACTCTAGTGAAGCAGAGACACATTTCATGCTGCATATACAGCAAAACAGCAGCAGTAATCAACAATATACAGCATTTTATTTTCTATTTACAGGGCTGTAAATCAGGATGTCCCGCTGCATGGTGATGCCAGATGGATTGTAAGTGGGAAGTACTTTGTTGGCATCAGGCTTATAGTGCAGCACTGCCCAGTGAGCCCCCCCCCCCCCCCCCCCATTTGGGATGACTTTTGCTGCCAGTGTAAGGCACTGTAAAAAGGGATTACATTTTATGTTGACGTTACTCCCTATTTAACATCAAGTGCTCTCAGCAACCCTTAAACTCAAAAATATAAAGTTTAGTAAATTGCTCCCCTAAAGCACCCTCTGTTGATCACTGGCATATGCTGTTTTAGAGAGCTTTGCTCCATTCAGATGTTGTGAAATATATTTGCAGACACTGTGCTCCTGGACTATATGGAAGCAGGCTTCTTCCCTGAGATATTTTATCTGCTTCTACACAGAATGTTAGTAGATAAAATCTCCCTCTAGAGGGCTGCACTGTTGAAATGATCAGCTTACTGTTGCCTGTTTGGAAAGTGAGAGTCTGTCCACACAAGGCAGGCTGTCATCATCAATGCTTGGGACTGCCATCACCAAACAGAGAGATATATGTCTCAGAAAAATGGGTCAGCATCTCTGTCATGCTGTGCAACACACACACACACACACACACACACACACACACACACACACACACATTCACACATAATAAATCAACAGCTGCTAGAGGAAAGGAGATCTATGAGTGTGAGTTATGTAACTACAGTATATATCGCCATGTATCTCAATAGAGTGGGAGCAGCACAGCAAACAATGTTTTCATAAGCTGTGCTCTGAGCAGAGCAAAGGCAAGTCATTACAGCTGATGTATTTCTACTTCAATGGGGCTGGATATTTCAGAACCAGGGATTTAGGGTCTGATTTATCAAGCGCTTCTTCTAGACAATGGAATTTCAGTGCAAATTACAGTAGTGCAAAAAATTATTTCTAAAATTTTCAGCATATTGCTGCACCACTAATGTTTTAGTAAATGTGTTCTTGCAGTGCAGCAACAACATCCAAATGCGGAAAAAAATGATAAACTATGGGCCTTATTTATCACGGGCTAGCGCCAGGTAGTGTCTGATGAGCGCCAGGTACCGCCAGCTATCGGCGGCTACCGACTCAAGTACGCCCGGCGGCGGTCACAATGACGCATTTATCAGGCTAAATAAGGCTAGCGCCGGCGAGAGCGTCAGCTAGCGCGGGATTCATCATGAAGCCGCCTGGAACGAACAGCGCCGCTGCAAATTCCTTCACAGCGCCAGGTATGACCTGTCGCTCCCTGGCATTGTCCAATGCATTTCAATGGAGCAATGTTTAATTAATCATAATTAATTGGTAATATTTTTTTTTTTTTTTTTTAATGTCAAAAATTCTGAGACCACTTCTGCAATGTTCGTTTTTTTTTTAAAGTAAAAAAAAAAAAAAAATTTGTGCAGAATTGATCTTACATGTCTGATATTATTGTATTCATTACAAAATGATTCAAAAAACATGTATAATGTTACAATCAAAAAATATGGTTGTTTAGGGGTTAAAAACTAGTTAACACACATCGCCGCCAGCGCACTGGGGTTTAAACAAGGAATGGACAGCGCCAGCAAATTCGGAGCGTGATTTTTTAATGAATATGAAGCAAGCCGTTCGCTCTGGCCATTCGTTGTCAGGCGCTCACATACAACGCTGAACCTGTGAAACAGCGACCCCTAAGCCCGTATTCAACATTACCGCACACCGTTGTCATCAAGCAAACGCCGGCCAAGCACAGCGAATACTGGCTGGCGCTGTAAAAATCACGCTACAGTCGCTCATCTGTCGCTACCTGGCGCTATTAATGAATCGGCCTCCCCATCTTTTAACTGCTGGAATTTGCACCAATGTGGCACTGTCGGGCATATGTTCTTCTCTAATAGCTTAAGTCACTTATTTCCACAGGGGGGTTGGGGGGCTTAGGGGAAAAATTGAGTAATTTTTTTTGACTGGAGGTTCGCTTTAAGACATTTCTGTGCCCTTCAAAAGTGCTCAGACATGATACTGGCCTAAAGCTGTTTAATGTGACTCATGTTATTCAATTAGAAATAATAGTTTCTTTGCTGACTACCTTAAAGGCAAGAAAGGTGAAATCTAATTTGTTTAAGTGAGTTACTGTAATGTGTGCACTGCTTTTTGTGTAGCCTTCCTCCCACTTGTGTGTTCTAGGGACCACATGACCACTCAAAGACTGTATCTTCTAGTTTACTTTTTTTGTACATAATAAAAAAAAGTTACTGAATTGAGATTTCTTCAAGTAACAAGTCACATTGTTAGGTGTGTGCCACAAGTTCCTGCACGGATGTTGTCAGTCTTTGCCTAACCAATTCCTTTATGTAAAATAATTTATGCACATAAGGCTCGATTCAGAGACACATTTGTCTGCACTTCCGTAGCTGTCTGTGAAAGTTTTAGGTAGGGGCGCCCTCTGATGACGCGCCCTCAGATGACAGCTGAGAGCGGCGCCGGCCTCCACGCTCCGGACCTGCAGGTAAGTGTTTGCTTTTTTTTGAAATGCCGGCATGGTGGGAGCGGGCCGGCCGGTTCCGCTGACAGCGGAGCGGGCCGGCCCGCTCCCACCATGCCGGCAAAAATGCTTTTTTTTTTTTTTTTTTTGTTTTTTAAATGCCGGCATGGTGGGAGCGGGCCGTCCGGCTTTACCGGCCCGCCGGCCGGCTCCCACCATGCCGGCATTTATGATGGGGAACTTCGTAAAAGTTCGATTCGGCCGAACCCGAATTTCTTTGTGAAATTCGGCGAATCGGCCGAATCGAACTTTTCAAAAGTTCGCTCATCTCTAGCAGGAACCGCAAGATGTGCCACTCGCACAACATACAAGCAGTGTTTGGTCCAGCCATGCGATTCCTCAGTGTTCTTGCAGGGCATCCAGGGTCATTCTTTGATGCATATATATTGCAGAGCTCTGGCTTATTTCGTCAGTTTGAGTCAGGAGAATTATCTGGTGGATGGCTCCTGGGTAAGTTTGCTCACATTCCATCAATCCATTTTCACTGTATGGCAATGAATATAGTTGATGACTCATGTCTTAACCTATGGCTGTTTTTAGCCCTTGATAACATGTTAAACAATATTGTAGCTTAGAATGTGTATTTTATGTTAGTATTTTAAAATACTTTCAGGATTCTGGATATCCACTCCTGCCCTGCTCCTGATGCCCGTTCTTTGCCTGCAGAATGCGGGCCAGGGGTTCTCTAATCGGGCACTATGCGAAACCCGGCAGTATGACCCCAACAAGGTTATAGCAATATTTTAATTTACGTTTTTTAACAGGGACCACGCGTGCCAGAGTGGCACAACTGAGTGTCAGTTGGTGGGCGAGATGCAGGAGCTGCGCAACTCGTTGGGGACCACAGATGAAGAATAATGTTCTGTGGCCTGCCATTGCTATGTATTTTGTTTTTTATAGTTGTAAAAATGTGAAATTTTCAAAATTTTTTTAAATGTTATATTTTATGATGGAATAAAAAAAATGTTACAGTGTCATTTCATTTACAAAATACATTAACACAAAACTAATGGGCCCAGAAATATTTAAAGATGAATATTCACATGACCGAGAAGTGATTTGGTGAAGTTTTAGGGGGCTAAAATGGAAGAAGAACCTAACCGCGAAGTGGTTTGGGTGAGCTTTAAGGGTCCAAAAGGGAAGATGGAGGATAGTGCTTTAGCTAAACATTGTAGTACAAGTGAGGGTGGCAAATATGTAGGCGAGCACTTTAATGAGTTAAGTTTGTAGTGCGCAGGCGCAAGATCGTAAGGATTTCCGTCTGGACGATTATTTATTAAAAAGGGGAAACAGAAACTAACGGGAAACGTAAAGGATTTGTAGGAGGATACGATGGGAAAAGGGCAAAAACGAAAGCCTACGTTGTAACATGTGAAAATTAAACGGAAAAGTCACGCTGGAAAATGATATCCTCGTATTCGTAATCTGCCGTACAAACGGATGGAAACTTTACAGAAGGATTGCAATGCATGCATAGAACCGCTCGTACACTCATACGAGAGCGGAAACATTTAAAAAAAAAACAGATCGGCACTAAAACGGAAGTATTTTTTTGTCTCTCTGAATCGAGCCTATAGTGTGAAAACTAAGGTCTCTTCCCAGTGTTGCACCATCAATATGGTAGCGCAAAGAGGTGGGGGAATGTCCAATTTATTCAGTATCAGGGACTAATATTTTTGCATATATTGGGACAAGGAAAGGTCCTCATTCTCCATGGGCCAATCAGAAAATCAACATGGTTCCTGTAATACTGCTTTATCTTCAAAAGGGGTGCTTTCTGGTGTTGCATGTAGTGTTTGAACCCTTACATATTTGCTACAACCTGACCCACAGTCCAACTCATGTGTACTGCAACTGCATGAAAAATTTCCATTGTCCAGCACTCAAGTGTAACTTAAAATTTCTCCGTTTATTGGTCAAGTTACATGGTTTCCATTCCAAGAATAGTTCACATATTACGCGTTTCAGGCAACATTCTGTGTCCTTCCTCATATAACACCATAACATACTTTCATGTACTGCAACTGCACCTACAATTTGGAGGTATTTTTTTAAATTTAATTTGGCCTGGCAGTGCCAGTATTCCTTTTTTTTACTGGTAATTATAACTGTATAATTTTATATATAAATAGCGGCACTGCCAAGGCAGTAAGTAAAAAGTGAAGTAAAAAGAAATAAATACTGGCCAGATGACAACCCTACTAACAATCCTATGAATCTGCACTGCATACTGGACAGCAGCCATTTTTTCTGTAACCTGTATTACAACAGTCTGGTATAGCAACCTGACCCATAGCCCCATTTACCTGTACAGAAACCTGACCAACTGAAGTATATAGTCCGATATTTATAATATAAGTTGATTTCTGAGTTTAGGTTAGCCAACTAGTCTCCTTGCAAGGTCCACTTTTGTGTGCCTTCCCTCAGACCTCAAAGCAGAATGTGCCAGAGGGCACAAGACTCTAGTGCTCACCTATCTCCATCACTGTTGTTTGGTCACATCTGAGAAGTCGTTGTGGTGGTTGGCATGGCCTGACAACAGAGTCCCGTTGTCTTCAATGGTCGTCTTCGTACATGGGGAACTTCTGTGTTGGAGTTGCCTATTGAAGTAAATCAGAGCACTCTGCACTTATCATGCTCACACGCTGTGAACAAACATTGGAGCAGGAGAGGAGTCTCATGCCTTCTGGCATGTTGTTCTCTGAGGCTTGAGGGAAAGTTCACGAAAGGATTTTCTCTTTAAGATTTTTACATCTGCAATTTGCTGGGTGTACCATTAAAGACATTTTTTATGAAGAGAAAATTATTTTTAATATATTTAACATCATTTACTTCTGTATTTTACTGGCAGAGCTGGTATGTTTACTAGCCTTCCAGTGTCGGTATTTCATTTTTGCAGGTAATTGTTAATAATTTTTAGGGGAGCTGTGAAAGATGCCAGATTGTGGGTGAAAAATATAATCTCTGACATCATTGTACAACAGGCGAGCGCAGCTATTGGGGTTATTCATCAAGGGATAGCGGCAGGTAGTGGTCAATATCACATTTATGAAGGCGATTCTGGTGAGCGATTCTAACAGCGCCATGTAGCATAGGATTCATCATTACAGGCAGCTCTCTAGCTTCCAGAGCGCCAGATATTACCACTCGCTACCTGTCGCTCTCCCTGTTTAAACAGGGTTTTTTGTTTTTAATTTTCTTTTTTTCTCTCAAATAATTGTGTCACCTCTCCTGGCCTAAAAAAAGTCATTTTTAAAAACTTTTTGGGTTTTTTATATTTTATGCAGAATTGTCATTACAGGTCTGGCATTAAAGTATTATTTTCACAATGTTACAACAATGTAATTCCATGTGTTTTCGCTTTGTTACTGGTGGATATGTGATAGCTTCCAGAGCGCCTAGTGTTACCTGTCACTACCTGTCGCTCTCCCATACATTTCGATGGATGTTACTTTTCTTCTCTTTAAACAGGGTTTTTTCTTTTTATTCTTTTAAACAAATCATCGTGTGACCTCTCCTGGCCTATTAAAAGTCATTTTTGAAAACTTTTTTCTTTTTTTATAATTTTATGCAGAATTGTCATTACAGGTCTGGCATTAAAGTGTTAATGTCACAATGTAATAACAATGTAATTACATATGTTTTCGCTTGGTTACTAGTGGATATAAGTTATAAAACTTATAAGACTTTAATCACACAGTGTCTGGCGGTATGGGCAACAGCGACCGAATTTTGAGCGCCGGCGTTCTGTGAGTGTGGATTTTTGTTGAATATGGAGTCGCTGAGAGTTGGTCGCACTGAGCATCCGCTGCCTTTTGCTCCGTGCAACGCTGTACTGGTGTTAGAACGCCCAACATACACCTCATTTATCAATGCCGGCCAGGTTACTACAGCGACTGAGGCACTCTATTACAGCGCCCGATAGCCGATCACAGCATCTACTAGCAGTCGCTCTAAGCGCCTCTGTACAGACGCTCATCTGCCGATACCTGTCGCTAGTCATGAATCAACCTGCCCGAGTCTGTTTTTTTGTTGAATATGGTGTGAGTCACTGAGACTTGGGGCCTTATTCATGAAGAGATAGCGCCAGGTAGTGCCTTGTAAATGACAGGTAGCGGCAGGTGAACACCGGACACGGCACGCAATTACACATTTATCAAGCGGATTCTGTTGAGCGACTGGGATAACGCCATGTAGCATCCGATTCATCATTATCCCAGCCTCAGCGTACAGCGCTGGCGTTCATCCTTTCAGATCGCCACGTCTTACCTCTCGCTACCTGTCGCTCTCCCATACATTTCAATGGACGTTCTTTTACTTCTCTTTAAACAGGGTGTTTTTATTATTCATTTTTTTATTTATTCTGAAATAATGTCGGGATCTCCTGGCCTTGAAAAAGCCATTTTTTTAAAAATGTTTTCAATTCTTATATATTTATGCAGAATTGACATTACAGGTCTGGAATTAATGTGTTCATGTCACAATGTTATTACAATGTAATTCCATATGTTTTCGCTTTGTTACTGGTGGATACATGTTAAAAAACAGCCTTTAATCGCATAGCCTCCGGCGCTCTGGGCTACAGCGAAGGCTGTTCTTTTGATGAATATAGTGTGAGTCGGTCGCACTAGCCAGTCGCTCCCATTCGCTCCGATACAGCGCTGTACTGGTCATTTAGCGACTCCTCACAATGTATTCATCAATGCTGCACAGCGACTGAGGCGCTCTGAGCTAGCGAACCACGGCCGAGCACAGCGACTACTAGCGGGCACTCTGAAATGCCTGGTACAGACGCTCATTTGTGGCTACCTGCCGCTAATAATGAATCAGCCTGTTATTCTTTAAAACACTGGATTTTATAACACCAATTTTTCAGCCTTGTGCACTACACCAAGAGGCCGATTCATTAATAGCGCCAGGTAGCGACAGATGAGCGACTGTAGCGTGATTTTTTCAGCGCCGGCCAGTATTCGCTGTGCTTGGTCGACGTTAACTTGATGACAGCGACTCAGTCGGTGTGCGGTAATGTTGAATACGGGCTGGGGGGTCGCTGTTTCACAGGTCCAGCGTTGTATGTGAGTGCCTGACAACGAATGGCCAGAGCGAACGGCTAGCTTCATATTCATTAACAAATCACGCTCCGAATGTGCTGTCGCTGTCCATTCCTTGTTTAAACCCCAGAGCGCTGGCGGCGATGTGTATTAACTAGTTTTTAACCCCTAAACAACCATATTTTTTGAATGTAACATTATACATGTTTTTAGAATCATTTTGTAATATGAATACATTAATCTCAGACCTGTTAGATCAATTCTGCACAAATTTTTTTTTAATTTTTTTTTTACTTAAAAATAAATCCTAACATTGTAGAAGTGGTCTCCGATTTTTTGACATTAAAAAAAAAAAAAAAAAATTAATACCAATTAATTATGAATAATTATAGATTGATACATTGAAATGCATTGGACATCGCCAGGGAGCGACAGCTCATACCTGGCGCTGTGAGGGAATTTGCAGCGGCGCTGTTCGGTCCAGGCGGCTTCATGATGAATGCCGCGCTAGCCGTCGCTCTCGCCGGCGCTAGCCTCATTTTGCTTGATAAATGCGTCATTGTGACCGCCGCCGGGCGTACTTGAGTCGGTAGTCGCCGTTAGCTGCCGCTACCTGGCGCTCGTCAGACACTACCTGGCGCTATCGCTTGATGAATAAGGGCATAAGGTGAAATGATATTAATAGAATGCAAGACATGTTATAAGCACGGACAATCTTATATTAATCTTTAAAACCACAAATTGAGCATTGCATTGTATGTACTGTGATATATTTTATGTACACTGTGTACAGAAATAAGCCTTGCTGTACCTTAACTAGATTTTACGTCAGCACAGGCCGGCTGCTTAATCTGTCTGTGTTGGCCCAGTAAATCAGGCCCTAGGAGAACATTTTGGCATACCACACTATGAATACTAAACCAGCTTCTCTTCATGGATAACTGGTGTTTCATAAGAACTGCAATACTGTTGTACTTGCCGACAGCTTCCTTGTTGGTATTTTCAAGCACATGATTAATCCACCTAATCAAAATAATATTATTTAGGGTAAATCTAATGCATTTATTACAGATACATTTAATTACGGTAACCTCAGCTGAAAAATAAGCAGGCATATCCTGTCACTATAATGTATATTATATGAAAAAGCAATTATGAAACAAGCAAAGCAACATTGTTTTTTGCAAAAAAAAAAAAAAAAAAAAAAACAACTACTGTTGTTGTATGTTCTGCAGATGTGTTTTACAGCATTCTCACTGTGTTTAGAACATGCAAGGTTCAATAAACCTTGTGTCAAGCTGAATCTACTGTATTTTATACACTGCTAGTCCAAAGATAATGAAACGCCTCAGTGAGGCGTCAATATATCCCAACAGTTACCAATTCTTATGTCAGCTCATCTTCAGTTGTTATTGACACTTTGATTTATTCCAATTGCGCATAGTTGGATTTTTACAGATTTTTACAGTGTTGAAAATCATTTGCAATATCATTAGAAGAGAATAAAAAGTGCAAACACTCATTATAGTGACAACTTGATCCCTTGATGTGTTTTTATCAGGGAACCGTTTTCATTAATTTTCTCTGTAGTAATGTGATAGCAAAGGGTTGTGTGCTACAACTATATTTATGAAGGATGGAAAAGAGTGCCCTGCTTGCCAAGGTTTGGCTAGTGGAGAAGGGGGAGCAGGAGAGTGTTTCTCTACACTAAAGTTTCTAAACAGTACAATCCATGGAAGCTCTGTTCCAGGTCTTACTGGTCCAGAAGCAGGTTGCCACCAGGGCCTGGCCACCATGTAGACCAGTCCAAAAAGTATGGCAGGGTGAGTGTTAGAGCGAGCGCCGCGCGCCCATCTCGCAGCACTCCCCTCACCTCCGTTGCTGCTCCCGCTGCCCGGGCGAGTGCTGCGCGTCCATCTCACAGCGCTTCCCATTCTCCCTCCTTACCCACTCCTGCCGGAGGGGGCCGCTGCTTCCCGCGCGGTGGCTGACCGTGCGCCGGCTGCTCCCAGTCGTCTCCCATCTCCTCGCTCTGCCTCCTCGCATGGTCCGGTGCGTGCATGTCTCCGTCCTCTAGGGGCCGGCGGGCCAGTTTCCTGAAGTTTAAAGGGCCGCTACACCACTGATTGGTGCCCAGTCATCCAATCCTGCATCCACTTCCCCTATTTAAGGGGCACTTTCTTTCCATCAGTGCCGGATCTTGGTGTTCCTATGTATGCAGAAAGTCAGTTGTTTTCAGGATTGCTCACCCGTGTACCGACCTTTGCCTGTCCCCGACTCTGAACCTTCGCTGCCCGTCGTGATCTTGACTACTTATCTTCGATCTTGAGGTTATGCTGCCAGTCCTGACCTCTGCTTGAACTTTGACATCGCCTTTTGCCTGCCCCTGTGCACCACGCTGAACCTCGGCTGACTGTGTGGCTGAGCCTCTGTTGGGGGGTAGCGTCCTGGGGGTCACGCGCCGCTACAAGACCAACCTGCCTTGCGGCGGGCTCTGGTGAATACCGGTGGCCTCTTAGACTCCACTCCCCTGACACGGTACTCGCTATCAGTATCACAGTCACAGCGGATCCACACTTGTGCCGCCACACCCGGTCTGTGACAGTAAGATCCGGCCATAGATCCTGCTGAGGTGCCACTGCCTGATGCCACTGAACTACCTACAATAGTGGCTATGCTCGCCAAGTTAACCAGCTTTCCGCCATGGTTCAGCAGCTCTTATCGATTCAGCAGCAGCAATTGCCACCATCTACTCCAGTGTTGCCGCCACAGCCTCCAGTAGCATCAACTTCTAGAATCCGTCTCTCCTTGCCAGCTAAGTTTGACGGGGATGCCAAATTATGCCGAGGCTTCCTTACCCAGTGTTCTATGCATTTGGAAATGTTGGCGGACCAATTCCTCACTGAACGTGCCAAGGTGGCCTTTGTTATTAGTCTGCTCTCAGGAAAGGCTCTGGCCTGGGCTACCCTATTATGGGATCACAAGGATCCAGTTACTTCCAATGTACTCGCCTTTGTCTCCGAGTTCCCCCAGGTCTTCGAGGAACCAGCCCGGGCCTCATCTGCAGAAACGGTCCTATTGAACTTGGTCCAGGGCAACCTGTCCGTTGGTGAATACGCCATTCAGTTCCGTACCCTGGCATCTGAACTGTCTTGGAATAATGAGGCCTTGTGTGCCTCCTTCAAGAAGGGACTGTCTACCAAAATTAAAGATGCTCTAGCTGCACGTGATTTGCCTTCATCTTTGACTGACCTCATCCATTTGGCCACACGCATCGATGTGCATTTTTCTGAAAGACGTGAGGAACTCCACCTGGAAAGAGACTCTCAGCACCCTAGGAGGGCATCCCGTTTGGCTCCTGTGTTTCAACATCCTTTGTGGATGTATTGTGCTGGCTCTGACTGACTGTCCTATTCGCTCTCAGGAAAGGCTCTGGCCTGGGCTACCCTATTATGGGATCACAAGGATCCAGTTACTTCCAATGTACTCGCCTTTGTCTCCGAGTTCCCCCAGGTCTTCGAGGAACCAGCCCGGGCCTCATCTGCAGAAACGGTCCTATTGAACTTGGTCCAGGGCAACCTGTCCGTTGGTGAATACGCCATTCAGTTCCGTACCCTGGCATCTGAACTGTCTTGGAATAATGAGGCCTTGTGTGCCTCCTTCAAGAAGGGACTGTCTACCAAAATTAAAGATGCTCTAGCTGCACGTGATTTGCCTTCATCTTTGACTGACCTCATCCATTTGGCCACACGCATCGATGTGCATTTTTCTGAAAGACGCGAGGAACTCCACCTGGAAAGAGACTCTCAGCACCCTAGGAGGGCATCCCGTTTGGCTCCTGTGTTTCAACATCCTTTGTGGATGTATTGTGCTGGCTCTGACTGACTGTCCTATTCACCCGCCATGACAGGGAAATGGGCGCACTTAGTGAATGTGGGAGAGGCGTCCCTAGGTGTGTGTGCTACCTCTCCACGGCTTATGGTTCCTGTGCGACTTACCGTAGCAGCTACCATCTCCTCTACCACTGCCTTTTTGGATTCAGGCTCTGCAGGGAACTTTATCGAGGTCTCCTTGATTAATAAATATAACATCTCTGTGAACCGCCTCGCAAAGCCCCTATTTATCGCGTCGGTCAATGGTGACAGGCTTGATTGCACCGTGCGTTATCGCAAAGTACCCCTCCTTTTAAAGATTGGACTTTTTTACCAAGAGAATATTGAGTTTTACGTGCTCCCTCATTGTACCTCTCAGATTCTTCTCCGCCTACCCTGGCTTCAATGTCACGATCCCACTCTTGACTGGAATACCGGCGATATCAAGAGTTGGGGCGCAGCCTGCTTCAAGAGATGTTTGAAGTCCGTTCCTGCCAGACCTGTTCCTGCTTCTGCTCCACTTCCTGGCCAGCCTGCGATCTATCAGGCCTTCTCTGATGTATTCTGCAAAAAGCAAGCGGAGGTACTTCTGCCTCATCGACCCTATGATTGCCCTATCGACCTCTTGCCAGGTACCACTCCACCTCGTGGCAGAATCTATCCTCTCTCGGCTCCTGAGACTCAGGCTATGTCAGAGTATATACAGAAGAACCTCCTAAGAGGCTTCATACGGAAGTCTTCCTCTCCAGCAGGCGCAGGCTTTTTCTTCGTGGCCAAGATAGATGTCTCTCTTCGCCCTTGCATTGACTACCGTGGCCTCAACAAGATTACCGTCAAAAATCGATACCCTTTACCTTTGGTTTCTGAATAATTTGATCGACTTTGTGGTGCCAAGATCTTCACTAAACTCGACCTGAGAGGGGCCTATAATCTGATACATATACGTGGAGGCGATGAGTGGAAGACCGCCATTAACACCCGCGATGGCCACTTTGAATACTTAGTGATGCCCTTTGGACTTTGCAATGCACCCGCTGTATTCCAGGAATACGTGAACAACATATTTCGGAACCTGCTTTACTCCTGCGTGGTAGTGTATCTGGATGATATACTCATCTTATGTTCTAATCCTGAAGAACATCACCGCCACGTCCGGCAAGTCCTGTCTCGCCTCCGCCTACAAGCTGGGGAAGTGCATATTTGACCATACCACTCTATCATTTCTTGGGTACATAGTTTCTAGTCAAGGTCTCCAGATGGACCCCAGCAAGTTAAAGGCAGCGTTGGACCGGCCACGTCCTTCTGGCCTATGTACTATCCAACGCTTTTTGGGCTTTGTTAATTATTATCGCCAGTTCATTCCCCACTTTTCGACTATAGCTGCGCCTATTGTGGCTCTCACGAAGAAGAACTCCAATTCTAAGTCGTGGCCTCCTCAGGCTGAAGAGACCTTTTATACTCTTAAAAATGCCTTCTCTTCTGCTCCGGTGCTTTCAAGACCAGATCCAGCTAGACCCTTTGCCCTTGAGGGTGGATGCCTCCTCCATTGGAGCTGGAGCCGTGCTTACTCAAAAATCCGCTACTGGCAGGATTCTCACCTGCGGTTTCTTTTCAAAGACGTTTTCTCCGGCAGAGAGGAATTACTCCATTGGAGATCGGGAATTACTCACCATCAAGTTAGCATTGGAGGAGTGAAGACATCTTTTGGAAGGTTCTGCCCATCTTGTTTCCATCTTTACCGACCACAAAAATCTGTCTTACTTAGAAACTGCCCAGCGGTTAAACCCTCGACATGCCCAATGGTCGTTATTTTTAGCCCGTTTCAACGTTCAAATCCACTTCCGTCCAGCCGCCAAGAACATCAGGGCAGACGGCCTTTCTCACTCTTCAGACGTGTCCGGGTCAGAATCCACTCCACAGCATATTATCCCTCCAGAATGCCTAGTCCACTCTGCCCCCGCTACTCTGGTACAGGCACCACCTGGAAAGACCTCCGTGCCTTCTCACCAACGTTGCAGAATATTAAAGTGGGGACATTCTCCTCATGTAGCTGTATCAGAAAACCTTGTTCTCTCATTTCCAGATATTATTGGTGGCCCTCTCTAGGGAAGGACGTGATGGAATTCATTCAGGCTTGTACCATCTGTGCACGTGACAAGACTCCTTGTCAAAGACCTGCAGGCTTACTTCTTCCCCTACCTATTCCAAATACTCCATGGTCACACATTGCTATGGACTTTATTTCTGCCCTCCCTTCTTCGCATGGCAACACCGTTATTTGGGTGGTAGTGGATAGGTTTTCTAAGATGGCGCATTTTACACCTTTGCCTGGCCTTCCTTTGGCTCCTCTGCTGGCGAGACACTTCCTTATGCATATCTTTCGACTTCATGGGCTGCCTACACACATTGTGTCTGACAGAGGAGTGCAATTTGTTTCTAAGTTCTGGAGGGCTCTTTGTAAACAAATGAAGATTAAGTTGGACTTTTCCTCTGCTTATCATCCCCAGTCAAATGGCCAAGTGGAAAGAGTTAATCAAGTCCTCGGCCATTATCTTCGCCATTTTGTTTCTGCGCGTCAAGATGATTGGGTCGACCTTCTGCCCTGGGCGGAGTTCTCATATAACTTTAAGGATGCTGAATCTACGAGAAAATCCCCGTTCTTTGTGGTGTACGGTCGCCATCCTCTTCCGCCACTGCCCTTGTCAACGTCTTCACTCGCTGCTACAAGACCAACCTGCCTTGTGGCGGGCTCTGGTGAATACTGGTGGCCCTTATAAGATCAAGCAACAGATCAATCCAATTTGCTATAAGCTTCACCTTCCAGCATCTCTTCGTATCCCCAACTCCTTCCACATCTCTATTTTGAAGCCAGTGATTTGCAATAGTTTTTCTCTGTAAATCTTGGTGCCCGCTCCAATCTCTGGTACCGCGGACGTTTTCACGGTGAAAGAGATCTCCAGAGGCAAAAGATATTTTTTGGTCGACTGGGAAGGCTGTGGCCCAGAGAAAAGATCTTGGGAACCCAAGGAGAACATTCTGGATTCAGTCTCCTCTCAGATTTTCTTGGTCCCAAGAAGAGGGGGAGACCCAAGGGGGATACTGTTAGGGCGAGCGCCACGCGCCCATCTCGCAGCACTCCCCTCACCTCCGTTGCTGCTCCCGCTGCCCGGGCAAGCTGTGCTCGTCCACCTCACTTTGCTCCCCATTCTCCCTCCTTACCCGCTCCTGCCGGCGGGTCCGCGGCTTCCGGCTGCTCCCAGTCATCTCCCTTCTCCTCGTTCGGCCTCCTCGCATGGTCCAGTGCGTGCACGTCCCCATCCTCTAGGGGGCGGCGGGCCAGTTTCCTGAAGTTTAAAGGGCCGGTAAACCACTGATTGGTGCCCAGTCATCCAATCCTGCATCCACTTCCCCAATTTAAGGGGCACTTCCTTTCCATCAGTGCCGGATCTTGGTCTTCCTATGTATGCAGAAAGTCAGTTGTTTTCAGGATTGCTCACCCGTGTACCAACCTTTGCCTGTCCCCGACTCTGAACCTTCGCTGCCTGTCCCAATCTTGGCTACTTATCTTCGATCTCGAGGTTATGCTGCCAGTGCTGACCTCTGCTTGAACTTTGACATCGCCTTTTGCCTGCCTCCTTTGCACCACGCAGTACCTCGGCTGACTGTGTGGCTGAGCCGCTGTTGGGGGGTAGCGACCTGGGGGTCACTCCCCGCTACAGGACCAACCTACCTTGCAGCGGGCTCTGGTGAATACTGGTGGCCTCTTAGACTCCGCTCCCCTGACACGGTACTCGCTATCAGTATCACAGTCACAGCGGATCCACACCTGTGCCGCCACACCCGGTCCATGACATTGAGCAACAGGTTTGGCAGCTGAAAAGGGTCAGTAAAAAGAGCAGTCACATTGTAAGTTCAGATGTAAAAGAGTCAGCAGCAGGTGATCTACAGGCGGAGCTGGGCTAGAACAGCATCGACAATAGAGTTGGTGGAGTGCTGTCCTTAGAGGTGGCTTCAGTCAGCTCAACACCAGCAGGAGCATAACTATAGGGGGTGCAGGGGCCCAGGAGGTCAGGGCGGCCATTTCATTGTTGCTCCTCCACCCTATTTATCATATTTGTGCTCACATCATTTAGAAAAAGGAAACCCCATTTGTCTGTTCAGTCTTTAGGAAAGAAAAAACTGTACTGTTAATGTTCACACCAGGGACCCGTTACATTTAGTTACACCACTACACCAGGGCTCTGCATTGCCAGAGGTGAAGCAACAAGTAGCAGAAGCAGTTTCTCATATTAGATACTGATGGCGGTTGCCAAGCAACAGTAGTATTCACAGCTGCACCCCTTGGACAGCAGTGGGGAAGGGTGGACATTACCAGAGCATCGCTAGCAATAGAGTTGGCCCCCATCTAAGACAACTGGAGAATAAGTGCCACATTTAAGAAGTGTCAACGGCACTCAGCGCCTGATTTAACAACTAAAAAAATGCTAACCGATGAAGCCTCCAGCTAGCTCCTTATTTAATACTCGCGCCAAAATGGATGCAGCGCAGGGAGCTCTGGTTGAAGTAGCGCCAGATAATACATGCCGGTGTTGCTCAAGATGCCATAGAGCAGAATGGGCAGAGTTGGATTGAAGTTTTTAATGCTTATAATTAATATTAAACACATTTATTTGTACAGAACTTGCATTGTGACTTGTCAGTAATGGAAACTCAGGAGACTAACAACTAAACTAAAACGCAGCCGAAAAACACTGTCAGATTTGTTCCCTTTGTCCCCAGCAATGATTTCTTGTAACTGTAATGAAGAAACACTAACCAGCACTAAAATATACAGCAACAAGGATTTCAAGAAAAAAATCTTGAGTATGGTGGTGAGTGCCAAAATAACGGCGGTACAAAGTGGTGCTGAGATAATCGGCCGGCTGGTCCAACAGGCGCTGACATAGGCCGGCCAATACCTAATTGCAACAATCAAAGCTAATTAGTAGCGTTCGGCACAACGACTTCTAGTACCAATATAGTGCACAGCACAAGATTAAATGCCATTGCCGGCGCTCTGGAACTGGCGCTATAGCAACAAAAATTATGCTAAAAGGTGCACATCATAAATAGGGCCCTAATAGCTACTGGGTCCACAGAACACAGAAGAAATCAAGTGGCTTATACCTACTGTAATGTTCATTGCTCTGAGGGGAGGCGCACCTGGGAATAAGGGGAAAAAACAGAGGCTGTTTGTCAGAGAGGGTCACAGAGAATGAAGAACCACCATGGCTGTTTGCAGGATCTGCCGAGGAGTACAAGCAGAGATAAGCTGGTGTAAAGAAGAGAATAAAGCTCAAACTGATCCCTTAGAGAAAGAGAATAGGACAGGAGACAAGATGGTGACTTGTAAAGGGAACAGCTTAAAGTGGACCAACACCCAGGATTTTGACTATCCTGGGTGTTGGTCCACTTAGGTGGGGCACCCCGATCGGGGGTGCCCTGCTGTGTGAAACCCCCCCGATTGCCGCAAAAACTCACCTCTCCCCGCTCCCACGTGACCTCGTCCGGCCAATGACAGCGCTCAGAGCCGCTCTGGTATGCGCGTCCAAAGCCGCTTGGACGCGCATACCAGAGTGCTGTCATTGGCTGCGTCTCTCGCTTCCCTCTAACAGGGAGCCCGCCCGCGCCGGCCATTCACAAAACGGCCTGCGCAGGAGCGCGCCCTGCTAGAGGGAAGCGAGAGACGCTGCCGCGTCTCGCGCATGCGCCGTTGGATCGCCGGTAAGGTAAGGATTGTGGGCCTCCTGGGGGGTTCCTCCCCGCGGGACATCCCTATTTCGGATGCCCCGCGGGGAGGGATCTGATCGGTCCGGGAATCTTATAGATTCCCCCCTGGGTGTTGGTCCACTTTAAAAGATAAGGAAATCAAAAGTGGAATAGTACAAAAAGACAAGTGTTAACAAAAAACAGCTATACAACTCTCTAAGTTTAAAAGTAAAGTATACTATCAATGGCATTTTTGATGCATATATTTTCTCATCTCTTCCATTCCGGGGCACCACCAGCATTTCTGGGGATCCCCCGATAGGTGCCTGAAGTCAGCTCAGTCTGAGCCCGAGGATCAGGACCCCGCTGCGCACAGGGTACCTGATCTCTTGACCTTGCATGGTGGCATTGCTGTGTCTCCCATTGATCTCCGTTTCCCACTACCAAAAGGGTGATCTGATTGAAAGCGCTGGCAGCTCCGAAACCTGTCGGATGGAGGTGATCGGCACAAGAAAGCCTTCAACATTTGCGTCGTCAGGGAAGCCTCCACCATGGGTTCAAAGGGGGGCCCCGTAAGTGCTGATAGAACCAAATCGAGATCCCAGGGCAGAACTAGCGACCGCCGTGAATGCCGAACATGCGCAGCGACCTTCTATGCTCCATTCTATGCTCCATCCGTCAGGGTACAGTCTGACAATTCTATGGCTGTGGCCTACATATACCATCAGAGGGGTACCAGGAGCTGGCAGGTGTTCCAGGAAGTGAAGCGCATCATGAGTTGGGAGTCAGAAATTTACATTCCGTGCATCTCAGGGGATTACATTTTTTTTGGGGGGGGGGGATAATCTGCAGGTCGATTATTTGAGCAGAGAGACAGTGGGCCAGGGGGAATGGTCCCTTCCCCAAGATGTGTTTCAACCCACCTGCGACCTGTGGGGAGGGCCGGAGTTCCAAAGGTTCGTGTCCAGGGTGTGAGATCCCCTGGCCGTGGTGGTTGACACACTTGCCATTCCCTGATCAGGATACAAATTGCTCTACACATTAAGGCCACTGCCACTTCTGGGTCACATGTTAAAGAAGGTCAACTGTGAGCAGATTCCTATCATCCTGATCGCCCCACACTGGGCCAGTAGGGTGTGGTCTGCGCGGATCTGTTTAACCTGGCAGTGGAGCCCCCATGGCGACTCCCCAACCACCAAGATCTTCTGCAACAGAGTCCTCTGCGGCAGCCCAATTCTGCAGTGCTGGCTTTAGCGGCTTGGCTGTTCTGTTAAGACCAGTTTATTGGAGGAGAGGATTTTGTCCGCCACAGTAATTCGGACTTTGATTTGAGCACGGAAACAGTCATCCTCTAGAATTTATTACAGGACATGGAGGGCCTTCGTGTCTTGGTGTAAATCTAAGGGCCACTCCTGAGGAAGGTTCTTGGTACCCAAAATTTGGGATTTCCTCCACCAAAGCCTGGACACTGGCCTCTATGTAAGCAGTTTCCACTTCATGCAATCTGCTGCCAATGTCTATTATACCTCAAAACGAGAGAAGTGAGTCCTGGACACAAAGGTGAGGGAGCTCACTCAACCATACATATGCTCAAGAGCAGAGTTCTGTGTGTACAGGACTCCCATTTCTCCCTTCTTGGTGTTGCCAACAGCAACGGATTGCAGGTTGTGAAAACTTCTTCCATAAAACACACTTTTGCAACATAAACAAAAATAAAAATACATCCCAGAGCAGCTCAGCACCTTGAGCACATCATTTTGGCACAAAAGAAATATACACTTTCAAAAATGTCCCTTTAAGCCTTCTTTCCTCAAAATAGCACAGTATAAAATAAAGAAAATAAAATGTAATTACAGTAATGATAAATTTACTTGTAACCAGGCTGTACTAATAAATAACAAAGACCCTGTTTTTGGTCTACACATAAGTGTATTAATCTTCGTGTTTTTCTTTTTATTGATGGATGTACCTCTGTTTATGCAAATGGTTTATGGCTTTTTCAAGTGTTTTCATTTATTGAGGGCAAGCCCTTGTACCAGAGAGAATACTGGGTTTACAGTTAGAAAGGTCTCCTAACTTTGTATGCTTTAAACCACTGTGTACTTGATTCTGTCATCATTATGTTGTTGATCCTGTCATCATGATGTTGTTGCACAGGTAAAAAGTATTCCCTTCACTAATGACCTCTTTCAAAAGGTGCTGGAAAATCAAAAGATGAAGGCTTGTACCCAGAGACAGATCATTGTTTTGGCATGTTAATGCTAGTGAAAATTTGCATAAATGCCATTTATTGTGACAGATACACTTTGAAGAAAACTATACTTTAAATATCCCCTTTAAATCAAATACATAGTCGTCAATAACATGGCGTAGTATAAGATGTATTGTCAGTATATGATGTATGAGTATGCCTAGGGTCTCCTGGCCCATGTACAGTATGTACCGGGTATACTAGTGCAAATGTCTTCACCAATATACCAAATCCATAAAATAATACTTTGAAAATACCCTCCTGAAACAAGCCTAAGTACATTTTCAGTGGAACAATAGGAAGAACAACCAATATGTGCTGAATTTGGATGGTGAAAGAATGACCTTTTGACTTAGTAATTTGGAAAGCAGTGGCATTATCCTCTAGCAATTTGCCAGTTTGGAGAAACAGGTTACAGACTATAATATACTAGAGCATGCATTATGCATGCATCATAGATCATTTGATTAGTTTAGATGGCTTGTAGTACATTCTTGCCTTTTGCACTGAAGAACCTCATATATCAAAGCGCCAGTTTTCCAACAAAGCAATATGCAATATTCTACTTTTAACTGTCAATATGTTTTTTTACTGATCTCTATATTTTGTATATTTATGCTGTAGTAGGTTTTAAAAATGTAGTCCCCATGACCACCTCCAAATGTGTTTGCACAGCCTTCCATGTGGCAATCCCAACAGCTTCCTACGTGAGCAAACCCAGCAAGCCACAGTGTCAGCTTTGCATCCACATTGTGGAAAATGTAAAGGAAGAGGGGCAAAATGGAATCCTTTAAACAGTAAAAATAGTCATATGCTATAGCAATTATTATAGAGAGATGAAAAAACGAGCAGTTAAACACAGACACTGAGACCAGAACAGGTAATGGGGTAACAAACCAGGTGACTAATGACAGGCAGATATATTATGAACAGGTAGCAAGTAAACAAACTGGGAACCAGGATAAACACAAAAATACCTAACCCACAGATGGTAACAGGTAACAATTGGGCAGATTACAGGCCTGTGTCATCAGAGAGTCAAGCAGTTCATAACCTGATGTATAGAAAGTGTGACACTGGACCACACAGAGCTAGACAGATGATGATATAACAAAAAGCTTAGAGACATCTGTGACCTGTCTAAATTTTAATATCAGGCTGATAGTTAATATACAATGTATGACAACATCTCTACCAACCAAGGTAGGCAGCACTTGTATTATGCCCTCAGAATGTTTCATAATGGGGCCATGCCCTCTGCACAGAAGTATTTTTTACATACACTGTGTGGTGGATCGCAATTGCGGTTCATATTAAAAAGTTTTTTCGCACTCTTAATTGTTGTTTAGGTTTCATTATTGATGCATGGCTTATCACTTTGGTTTGGGATTTGGACCTGGGGCCTAAATTGATGGACTTCCGCTGTCAGGTTCCAGGGATATATAATAAGGGGGATAATATTATTATTTTTTTCTTCTTTATATCTGTGTGTGTTTTTCACGTTACTTATGAGCCGGGAGTTTAGTATGGTTGGAATAATTGTATTCCAGAAATTAACTCTTGGCTCTATTTATCAAAATAATTTTTTTCTTTTTCACTTTTTCACATATTTATGGTTACAAATTATTTGTATAATTGTTTATATGCACACAATGTGTGTGTTTTTTGTCTAGGAATAATTGTCACGTGGTGGAGGTTGCTGAAGTTTTCCCAAATTCCATCAATGGAACAATGATGGGTGAAGTACCACAATATGAAAGTTCGGAACAAGTGGCCACAAAGAAGAAGAGGCGTGCTTCTGGTTATTGCCTGCTTAGATCAACATTCCTATATGATTATTGGCGCACCTGTATAGGATCAGTTTCCAATTCTGTGTCGTATCCACACAAGATGTTATTTGATAATTTCCCCTTTATGGGGACTTGTATCTGGGGTCCACTTTAAACATAGGTACAATTGTCTAATTTACATCTGGGGCACTTTATACTTTTTTGTGTCTTCCACATTTCTTACATTTTACATTTAATGGGGGGCATAATAGGTGGATTGCATATTGGGCTCAAAGGAGTATTTGGTAAGTAGAGTAATTATGATGAGTTTGTTATACATGATTTGCCTTTTAAGTTGCCAGTGCTAAGTCCTCTTTAGAATTTTTCATAGAATCTCTCATAGAATTGTATATATGGGTTAGCATATCTGTATATAATATATTTGTTTGTATTAATTGTTGTTAGTGTACACAATCCTGTATATATTGTGGGCTCCATGTACTCTCCCCCATGGCCCGGAGGACCCCTTAACTGGGATCATCACGGCCGCATCCTGGGGCCATGGCTTGCCTACGGCTCGTACTGGGGATGTGTGTTGGCACCACTGCTCCCAACAGAGTGTGGGCGGCGACTTTGCCTGTGCCCGCTGCGGGCTGCTGGTTGATCATCGGGGGTGGGCGTGTCGGCAGGCGGCGGCCGGCCTGTTGCTGCGGATGGCTGCGTCCTTGGAGATAGGCGCGTCATCCGCTGCGTCATGTCCGGCGGCAGCCGGCTGGGCTGCGTGCACACACGTGGTGTGGCAGGTGTGCGCCGTCCCTCATGGCCGCAGGATGGTGGGGTGAGTATAAAGGCAGTGTTTGGACACTTGTATTATTCCACCAAAGCAAGAAGCAGGCTCTGTACTGCGAAGCGCAGGTGTTTCTCCAGCTGCCCCTGACTTTCCTCCCCTGGCTGTTATTGCTTCTTCACTTTCCAGCTGAGTATCTCCTCATTGTAGTTGTATCTTTGTTTACTGTTTATGTTTTATGTCCATGAGTCACCTGCTACTATTTGTTATTACTTTTCAGCACTATGCACTTTAGATAATGTTTAACCATTTAGATGTTATATATATATTATCATTATATATTTTTTTACTTTTATGGACTAAATATCTTGTATCAACTGTATAGGGTTTTTTTATTATTCACATACTTTTTCATTTAGGAATACGTGAGGTTAGGCGCACTGTGTGTTCCCCTTCCTCTTTTTGTTTTTTGTGCCGGCACAAAGAAAATGTATGTATAGATTTTTTTGATTTATTGAATACGGTTTGATCACTGATTTTTGGGATTGTTTTAGCAGTTGGATTGCTGTTCTTGAACAGGTTTTTTGGCTATGTGGAGGAGTCTGCGCGTCTTGAGCTCCAATGAACTGCATGTATCAGCATGGCCGAGGCCATAAATTGTATGGCAATGCATACCTGATTCAATACATTTCATGTATGCCTTATAAAAGCATTTTAATGTGGACCTTAATTAGTCCTTTGCATGTAAACCTTTATTTTGCAATACATCCATATATTTGCGTTAATTAAAGAAACTTATGTCCTTTGTTATTTATTTTTAAATTGATGTACTAGAATAATATTTTTAGTTTGAATTTATTGGTGTAGTTGTTTACCTTTGCTTTGTTTAATTATTTAAGCACATCTTTGGTCAGATGCATCACACTTA
Source organism: Gastrophryne carolinensis (assembly GCA_027917425.1). NCBI lineage: Eukaryota > Metazoa > Chordata > Amphibia > Anura > Microhylidae > Gastrophryne > Gastrophryne carolinensis. Next base: position 363,589,406 of record CM051238.1, read on the forward strand.
CTGAGGAGAGGAGAGCGGGATAAAGTGCAGCATGTGGGTTACTGCTGTATTTGGCACAGACACAGCAGAGCTGGGGGCACGGAAAGGTCAGAAATCAAAGAATGCAGAGCAACACAGTCACAAGGCCCTTTCTGTTTGCAGGCTGCCCGAGAATACCTGACCCGCCATCTTGGCTGTTTCTAGGCTCATAACATGCAGAAGTTGCTGGGTGTTTTTTAATTTTTGAGAGCAAATCTGTATGTAGAGGGTGTGGGTAACCACACAAAAAATGTAAAGTTGTACCATTTGAAGCCAAAATATTAAAATTAAAACCACAAGTAAAAAGTGCAAGTTAACTAAAAATTAAACAAAGTAAGATTTACTTATGCAAATGCATTCATTAATGGTTGGTTACTACAAAATGAATGAAATAAAGAAAAATAAAAGACCAAATATTTAGAATGCACTTTAATGAGGTAAGTTTGTATTGCGCAGCCGCAAGATCAGAAGGATTTACGTCCCGACAAAAAAGAAAAAAGGGCAAAACCAATGTTGCAACCTGAGAAATGAAACGGAAAATTCAGGATGGAAACTGACATAGGTCTGATTCCCGAACTGCCATACGAACGGACGTACATTTTAGGATAGAAACGTATTAGCTTATAGAATCACTCGCAAGTTCATACGAACGCACGAGCGTACGGGAAAAATAGGATGATCGGCACCAAAATCAAAGCTGTTACATGTTTCTTTGAATCGACCCTATTTAGAGGTTGGAAAACTGCTCTCTGAATTACACGTAAACACATCCGATTATGTTTACGTTTTGATCCTAAGTTTTACGTTTTGATCCTAAGTTTTACGTTTTGATCCTAAGTTTTACGTTTTGAACCTAAAATTTAGGAACGAACTTCCGATGATCGCAAGAGCATATACGAAATCGTACGTAGGCTCGTGCGAGTGGGAAATGGCCAAAAAAACAGGAAAAAATGACTAACACCCACCCAAACTTACGATTCTCGATCCGAAATCAATTAACTTTTGCTCTTTGAATCGAGGGAAATGTGTGTCATATTAGAGATGTGCCTTTTATAGTCTTTGTTTTCAAGACTGCTGAATTTTTTGTGTGAATACATTTTCAGAGTTGTAACAGTTTCAAGTGAATAAATCAAATGTATAAATACAAATCCATCAACTTGATTGGAGGTCTTCCTTGTGTCCTTGATTGAAGCCACTGGTACTCCCCATTCTTTTAACTTTGTTTCTTTAGGGGAACAGAGGTTCCTTCTCCTTTATCTAAATGTCTCAGCTAGAGATAAGCGAATCGATTCTGACGAACCCGAATTCGTTACGAATTTCATGAAATATTCGATTCGTTACGATTTCGAATATCGCTGCGATTCGATCGCTCGAATCGCTTCCTTAAAACTCCATTTACTGCTATACAACCCATCTAAAATGGTGGATCCACATGTCAGGACATGTCCCATGGGGCAAGGAATCCTGAGTGTGTCACATGCTACCTATCAGCAGACAGGCTTACCGATGATGTCACAGCCCCACTGTATTGCGGCCAGAGCAGATCAGGCAGGGAGAGAGCGAGAGACAGACAGACAGATAGATAAATCGATAGATAGATAGATAGATAGATAGATAGATAGATACAGCGAGGGAGAGATAGATTGATGGAACAGAAGAAGCGAGGGACAGATAGAGAAGGAGAGAGCCTGTGACAGTGACAGATAAAGACAGGGACAGTTTAAAGTGTTTGCTTTAGCTTCCAAGCCTATTTAGTGTTAATAACACACCTGCATATTTAGCTTTTCCTTTACCTGGTGTCATTCTTTAAAAAGTGTGCTAGCATTAATATTTCAAGACTACCTGTCTAATAACTGCTTGCATTTTATAATCAACATCACTTTTCCACAATCAAAGGAGGCCACCTCTGTATGTGAGGAGTGGGCATCCCAAACACTAGCATTAATATTTCAAGACTACCTGTCTAATAACTGCTTGCATTTTATTATCAACGTCACTTTTCCACAATCAAAGGAACCCACCTCTGTATGTGAGGAGGAGGCATCCCAAACACTAGCATTAATAGCATGGCTGACAGAGAAAGGGGTACATGAAATATGGAACAGTGTCCAGTTAACCTGTTGGGAAGAGACTTAATGGGGAAATTAGTCTTTAGAAACAACCAAAGAGGGAGGACTAAGTGTTAGTAGTAACATTTTAGAGACATTTCTCTCCCTCCCCCTAGAAGAAAACCCAGAATTTCAGCTGGTTGACCCCAAGGTTTTGGGCTACAGATTCCTATGATATAGGAATTATTGTTGCATTTCATATTTAAAGTCACTTTTCCACAATCAAAGGAGCCCACCTCTGTATGTGAGGAGGAGGCATCCCAAACACTAGCATTAATATTTCAAGACTACCTGTCTAATAACTGCTTGCATTTTATAATCAACGTCACATTTCCACAATCAAAGGAGCCCACCTCTGTATGTGAGGAAGGGGCATCCCAAACACTAGCATTAATATTTCAAGACTACCTGTCTAATTACTGCTTGCATTTTATAATCAACGTCACTTTTCCATAATCAAAGGAGGCCACCTCTGTATGTGAGGAGGGGGCATCCCAAACACTAGCATTATTATTTAAAGACTACCTGTGTACTAACTGGTTGCATTTTGTAAGCAAAGTCACTTTTCCACAATCAAAGGTGGCCACCTGTGTATGTGAGGAGGGGGCATCCCAAACACTAGCATAAATATTTCAAGACTACCTGTCTAATAACTGCTTGCATTTTATAATCAATGTCTCTTTTCCACAATCAAAGTAGCCCACCTCTGTATGTGAGGAGGGGGCATCCCAAACACTAGCATAAATATTTCAAGACTAACTGTGCACTAACTGGTTGCATTTTGTTAGCAAAGTCCCTTTTCCACAATCAAATGAGGCCACCTCTGTATTTGAGGAAGGGGCATTCCAAACACTAGCATTAATATTTCAAGACTACCTGTGTACTAACTGGTTGCATTTTGTAAGCAAAGTCACTTTTCCATAATCAAAGGAGGCCACCTCTGTATGTGAGGAGGGGGCATCCCAAACACTAGCATTAATATTTTAAGACTACCTGTGTACTAACTGGTTGCATTGTATAACCAACGTCACTTTTCCACAATCAAAGGAGGCCACCTCTGTATGTGAGGAGGGGGCATCCCAAACACTAGCATTATTATTTAAAGACTACCTGTGTACTAACTGGTTGCATTTTGTAAGCAAAGTCACTTTTCCAAAATCAAAGGAGGCCACCTCTGTATGCGAGGAGGGGGAATCCCAAACACTAGTATTAATATTTTAAGACTACCTGTGTACTAACTGGTTGCATTTTATAATCAACGTCCCTTTTCCACAATCAAAGGAGGCCACTTCTGTATGTGAAGAGGGGGCATCCCAAACACTAGCATTAATATTTCAAGACTACCTGTCTAATACCTGCTTGCATTTTATAATCAATGTCACATTTCCACAATCAAAGGAGGCCACCTCTGTGTGTGAGGAGGGGGCATACCAAACACTAGCATTAATATTTCAAGATTACTTGTCTAATAACTGCTTGCATTTTATAATCAACGTCACTTTTCCACAATCAAAGGAGGCCACCTCTGTATGTGAGGAGGGGGCATCCCAAAAACTAGCATTATTTTTTAAAGACTACCTGTGTACTAACTGGTTGCATTTTGTAAGCAAAGTCACTTTTCCGCAATCAAAGGAGGCCACCTCTGTATGTGAGGAGGGGGCATCCCAAACACTAGCATTAATATTTCAAGACTACCTGTGTACTAACTGGTTGCATTTTATAATCAAAGTCACTTTTCCACAATCAAAGGAGGCCACCTCTGTATATGAGGGGGGGGGGGCATCCCAAACACAGCATTAATATTTCAAGACTACCTGTGTAATAACTGCTGGCATTTTATAATCAACGTCACATTTCCACAATCAAAGGAGCCCACCTCTGTATGTGAGGAAGGGGAATCCCAAACACTAGCATTAATATTTCAAGACTACCTGTCTAATAACTGCTTGCATTTGATAATCAACGTCACTTTTCCACAATCAAAGGAGGCCACCTCTGTATGTGAGGAGGGGGCATCCCAAAAACTAGCATTACTTTTTAAAGACTACCTGTGTACTAACTGGTTGCATTTTGTAAGCAAAAACACTTTTCCGCAATCAAAGGAGGCCACCTCTGTATGTGAGGAGGGGGCATCCCAAACACTAGCATTAATATTTCAAGACTACCTGTGTACTAACTGGTTGCATTTTATAATCAATGTCACTTTTCCACAATCAAAGGAGGCCACCTCTGTATATGGGGGGGGGGCATCCCAAACACAGCATTAATATTTCAAGACTACCTGTGTAATAACTGCTGGCATTTTATAATCAACGTCACATTTCCACAATCAAAGGATGCCACCTCTGTATGTGAGGAGGGGGCATCCCAAACACTAGCATTAATATTTCAAGACTACCTGTGTACTAACTGGTTGCATTTTGTAAGCAAAGTCAATTTTCCACAATCAAAGGAGGCCACCTCTGTATGTGAGGAGGGGGCATCCCAAACACTAGCAATAATATTTCAAGACTACCTGTGTACTAACTGGTTGCATTTTGTTAGCAAAGTCACATTTCCACAATCAAAGGAGGCCACCTCTGTATGTGAGGAGGGGGCATCCCAAACACTTGCATTAATATTTCAAGACTACCTGTGTACTAACTGGTTGCATTTTATAATCAATGTCTCTTTTCCACAATCAAAGGAAGCCCCCTCTGTATGTGAGGAGGAGCATCCCAAACACTAGCATTAATATTTCAAGACTACCTGTGTACTAACTGGTTGCATTTTGTAAGCAAAGTCCCTTTTCCACAATCAAAGGAGGTCACCTTTGTATTTGAGGAGGGGGCATCCCAAACACTAGCATTAATATTTCAAGACTACCTGTGTAATAACTGCTTGCATTTTATAATCAACGTCACATTTCCACAATCAAAGGAGGCCACCTCTGTATGTGAGGACGGGGCATCCCAAACACTAGCATTAATATTTCAAGACTACCTGTGTACTAACTGGTTGCATTTTATAATCAACGTCACATTTCCACAATCAAAGGAGCCCACCTCTGTATGTGAGGAGGGGGCATCCCAAACACTATCATAAATATTTCAATGCCTCCTGTGTACTAACTGGTTGCATTTTGTAAGCAAAGTCACTTTTCCACAAGCAAAGGAGGCCACCTCTGTATGTCAGGAGGGGGTATCCCAAACACTAGCATTAATATTTCAAGACTACCTGTGTAATACCTGCTTACATTTTATAATCAACGTCACTTTTCCACAATCAAAGTAGCCCACCTCTGTATGTGAGGAGGGGGCATCCCAAACACTATCATAAATATTTCAAGACTACCTGTGTACTAACTGGTTTCATTTTGTAAGCAAAGTCACATTTCCACAATCAAAGGAGGCCAACTCTGTATGTGAGGAGGGGGTATCCCAAACACTAGCATTAATATTTCAAGACTACCTGTGTAATACCTGCTTGCATTTTATAATCAACGTCACTTTTCCACAATCAAAGTAGCCCACCTCTGTATGTGAGAAGGGGGCATCCCAAACACTAGCATAAATATTTCAAGACTACCTGTGTACTAACTGGTTGCATTTTGTAAGCAAAGTCACATTTTCACAATCAAAGGAGGCCACCTCTGTATGCGAGGAAGGGGCATCCCAAACACTAGTATTAATATTTTAAGACTGCCTGTGTACTAACTTGTTGCATTTTATAGTCAACGTCCCTTTTCCACAATCAAAGGAGGCCAATGTGAAGAGGGGGCATCCCAAACACTAGCATTAATATTTCAAGACTACCTGTGTACTAACTGGTTGCATTTTGTAAGCAAAGTCACTTTTCCAAAATCAAAGGAGGCCACCGCAGTATGTGAGGAGGGGACATCCCAAACACTAGCATTAATATTTCAAGACTACCTGTCTAATAACTGCTTGCATTTTATAATCAACGTCGTTTTTCCACAATCAAAGTAGGCCACCTCTGTATGTGAGGAGGGGGCATACCAAACACTAGCATTAATATTTCAAGATTACTTGTGTAATAACTGCTTGCATTTTATAATCAACGTCACTTTTCCACAATCAAAGGAGGCCACCTCTGTATGTGAGAAGGGGGCATCCCAAAAACTAGCATTATTTTTTAAAGACTCACTGTGTACTAACTGGTTGCATTTTGTTAGCAAAGTCACATTTCCACAATCAAAGGAGGCCACCTCTGTATGTGAGGAGGGGGCATCCCAAACACTTGCATTAATATTTCAAGACTACCTGTGTACTAACTGGTTGCATTTTATAATCAACGTCTCTTTTCCACAATCAAAGGAGGCCCCCTCTGTATGTGAGGAGGAGCATCCCAAACACTAGCATTAATATTTCAAGACTACCTGTGTACTAACTGGTTGCATTTTGTAAGCAAAGTCCCTTTTCCACAATCAAAGGAGGCCACCTCTGTATGTGAGGACGGGGCATCCCAAACACTAGCATTAATATTTCAAGACTACCTGTGTACTAACTGGTTGCATTTTATAATCAACGTCACATTTCCACAATCAAAGGAGCCCACCTCTGTATGTGAGGAGGGGGCATCCCAAACACTATCATAAATATTTCAATGCCTCCTGTGTACTAACTGGTTGCCTTTTGTAAGCAAAGTCACTTTTCAACAAGCAAAGGAGGCCACCTCTGTATGTCAGGAGGGGGTATCCCAAACACTAGCATTAATATTTCAAGACTACCTGTGTAATACCTGCTTGCATTTTATAATCAACGTCACTTTTCCACAATCAAAGTAGCCCACCTCGGTATGTGAGGAGGGGGCATCCCAAACACTATCATAAATATTTCAAGACTACCTGTGTACTAACTGGTTTCATTTTGTAAGCAAAGTCACATTTCCACAATCAAAGGAGGCCAACTCTGTATGTGAGGAGGGGGTATCCCAAACACTAGCATTAATATTTCAAGACTACCTGTGTAATACCTGCTTGCATTTTATAATCAACGTCACTTTTCCACAATCAAAGTAGCCCACCTCTGTATGTGAGAAGGGGGCATCCCAAACACTAGCATAAATATTTCAAGACTACCTGTGTACTAACTGGTTGCATTTTGTAAGCAAAGTCACATTTCCACAATCAAAGGAGGCCAACTCTGTATGTGAGGAGGGGGCATCCCAAACACTAGCATTATTATTTAAAGACTACCTGTGTACTAACTGGTTGCATTTTGTAAGCAAAGTCACTTTTCCAAAATCAAAGGAGGCCACCTCTGTATGCGAGGAGGGGGCATCCCAAACACTAGTATTAATATTTTAAGACTACCTGTGTACTAACTTGTTGCATTTTATAGTCAGCGTCCCTTTTCCACAATCAAAGGAGGCCAATGTGAAGAGGGGGCATCCCAAACACTAGCATTAATATTTCAAGACTACCTGTGTACTAACTGGTTGCATTTTGTAAGCAAAGTCACTTTTCCAAAATCAAAGGAGGCCACCGCAGTATGTGAGGAGGGGACATCCCAAACACTAGCATTAATATTTCAAGACTACCTGTCTAATAACTGCTTGCATTTTATAATCAACGTCGCTTTTCCACAATCAAAGTAGGCCACCTCTGTATGTGAGGAGGGGGCATACCAAACACTAGCATTAATATTTCAAGATTACTTGTGTAATAACTGCTTGCATTTTATAATCAACGTCACTTTTCCACAATCAAAGGAGGCCACCTCTGTATGTGAGAAGGGGGCATCCCAAAAACTAGCATTATTTTTTAAAGACTACCTGTGTACTAACTGGTTGCATTTTGTAAGCAAAGTCACTTTTCCACAATCAAAGGAGGCCACCTCTGTATGTGAGGAGGGGGCATCCCAAACACTAGCATTAATATTTCAAGACTACCTGTGTACTAACTGGTTGCATTTTATAATCAATGTCACTTTTCCACAATCAAAGGAGGCCACCTCTGTATGTGAGGGGGGGGGGCATCCCAAACACTTGCATTAATATTTCAAGACTACCTGTGTAATAACTGCTGGCATTTTATAATCAACGTCACATTTCCACAATCAAAGGAGCCCACCTCTGTATGTGAGGAAGGGGCATCCCAAACACTAGCATTAATATTTCAAGACTACCTGTCTAATTACTGCTTGCATTTTATAATCAACGTCACTTTTCCACAATCAAAGGAGCCCACCTCTGTATGTGAGGAGGGGGCATCCCAAACACTATCATAAATATTTCAAGACTACCTGTGTACTAACTGGTTTCATTTTGTAAGCAAAGTCACATTTCCACAATCAAAGGAGGCCAACTCTGTATGTGAGGAGGGGGTATCCCAAACACTAGCATTAATATTTCAAGACTACCTGTGTAATACCTGCTTGCATTTTATAATCAACGTCACTTTTCCACAATCAAAGTAGCCCACCTCTGTATGTGAGAAGGGGGCATCCCAAACACTAGCATAAATATTTCAAGACTACCTGTGTACTAACTGGTTGCATTTTGTAAGCAAAGTCACATTTCCACAATCAAAGGAGGCCAACTCTGTATGTGAGGAGGGGGCATCCCAAACACTAGCATTATTATTTAAAGACTACCTGTGTACTAACTGGTTGCATTTTGTAAGCAAAGTCACTTTTCCAAAATCAAAGGAGGCCACCTCTGTATGCGAGGAGGGGGCATCCCAAACACTAGTATTAATATTTTAAGACTACCTGTGTACTAACTTGTTGCATTTTATAGTCAACGTCCCTTTTCCACAATCAAAGGAGGCCAATGTGAAGAGGGGGCATCCCAAACACTAGCATTAATATTTCAAGACTACCTGTGTACTAACTGGTTGCATTTTGTAAGCAAAGTCACTTTTCCAAAATCAAAGGAGGCCACCGCAGTATGTGAGGAGGGGACATCCCAAACACTAGCATTAATATTTCAAGACTACCTGTCTAATAACTGCTTGCATTTTATAATCAACGTCGCTTTTCCACAATCAAAGTAGGCCACCTCTGTATGTGAGGAGGGGGCATACCAAACACTAGCATTAATATTTCAAGATTACTTGTGTAATAACTGCTTGCATTTTATAATCAACGTCACTTTTCCACAATCAAAGGAGGCCACCTCTGTATGTGAGAAGGGGGCATCCCAAAAACTAGCATTATTTTTTAAAGACTACCTGTGTACTAACTGGTTGCATTTTGTAAGCAAAGTCACTTTTCCACAATCAAAGGAGGCCACCTCTGTATGTGAGGAGGGGGCATCCCAAACACTAGCATTAATATTTCAAGACTACCTGTGTACTAACTGGTTGCATTTTATAATCAATGTCACTTTTCCACAATCAAAGGAGGCCACCTCTGTATGTGAGGGGGGGGCATCCCAAACACTTGCATTAATATTTCAAGACTACCTGTGTAATAACTGCTGGCATTTTATAATCAACGTCACATTTCCACAATCAAAGGAGCCCACCTCTGTATGTGAGGAAGGGGTATCCCAAACACTAGCATTAATATTTCAAGACTACCTGTCTAATTACTGCTTGCATTTTATAATCAACGTCACTTTTCCACAATCAAAGGAGGCCACCTCTGTATGTGAGGAGGGGGCATTCCAAACACTAGCATTAATATTTCAAGACTACCTGTGTACTAACTGGTTGCATTTTGTAAGCAAAGTCACTTTTCCACAATCAAAGGAGGCCACCTCTGTATGTGAGGAGGGGGCATCCCAAACACTAGCATTATTATTTAAAGACTACCTGTGTACTAACTGGTTGCATTTTGTAAGCAAAGTCACTTTTCCAAAATCAAAGGAGGCCAGCTCTGTATGTGAGGAGGGGGCATCCCAAACAGTAGCATAAATATTTCAAGACTACTTGTGTACTAACTGGTTGCATTTTTGTAAGCAAAGCCACTTTTCCACAATCAAAGGAGGCCACCTCTGTATGTGAGGAGGGGGCATCCCAAACACTAGCATTAATATTTCAAGACTACCTGTCTACTAACTGGTTGCATTTTGTAAGCAAAGTCACTTTTTAAGCATACTTTGACTTTCGCCTGGGGGGCATCCCAAATACTAGCACGTGTCTTTAACAGTACCTGCCTACTAACCTTCTTCCTTTTGTAAAAAAAGGCTGGTTTTCAAGTTTAAAGCACCCATTGCCTTTCACCGGGGGGCATTGTCAGTGCTACCAATTATCTTTTAAGAGTACCTGCCTACTAACCTTTTGCCTTTTGTATAAAACAAGTCTGGTTTACAAGTTTAAAGCACCCATTGCCTTTCACCGGGGGACATTGTCAGTGCTATCACGTGTCTTTTAAGAGTACCTGCCTACTAACCTTTTGCCTTTTGTATAAAACAAGTCTGGTTTACAAGTTTAGAGCACCCATTGCCTTTCACCGGGGGACATTGTCAGTGCTATCACGTGTCTTTTAAGAGTACCTGCCTACTAACCTTTTGCCTTTTGTATAAAACAAGTCTGGTTTATAAGTTTAAAGCACCCATTGCCTTTCACCGGGGGACATTGTCAGTGCTATCACGTGTCTTTTAAGAGTACCTGCCTACTAACCTTTTGCCTTTTGTATAAAAAAAGTTTAAAGCGCCCATTGCCTTTCACCGGGGGGGGGGGGGGGGGGCATCCAGAATACTAGCACTTAGCTTTTAATAGTACCCGCATTTTTACCTTTTTTACATTTTGAACAAAAAACACATTTTAAAACTGCCTGTGGTGCATTTAACTCTGACCAGGGGCATCCTGTGTAAGACCATCTGACAGTGTCTTTTTGCATTAGCTTTTAGCTACAGTGTCTGCCTATTTTGATCTAACTTTTCTACACACCTGCTGTTACAAAAATACTGTTGTAGGTGTAGTAGACTAGGGGCGAGTGGCAGCAGGAGTCGCGGTGAGAGGCCTGATCTCCCGGTATCTGCTAGCGGTCGTGTCTCGACCAGCAACGTATCTGCTGTCATCGATTGGTTAACGCGGTAATCGACCTCATCACAAGTGACATCTGACACCCCCAGTCAACAGTCCGTAGGTTCCTCGGACACAACCCTGAGTTGGCATGGCCCGGGAGCAGCCCCTTTCCTTTCATTGCCTCTGTCCTATGCCTCCCCCTCCAGCGACGTATCTTATGCTTTGGGTTCAGCTCCACTATTCAGTGAGGACGATGTGTTAGAGGACAGTCAGCAGCTACTGCCCAGCCAAGAAATGGAGGAGACATCCGCCGCTTCTTCCGCTAGGCAGACAAACACTGAGAAGCAGAGTGGCATGGGAGGTGGTGTGGCGAGCGTTCCGTCTCCTGCAGCACACGCTCTTGTGGAAACCGAGGAGGACATCAGTGACGTGCAGACACACCTTGATGATGATGATGATGAAGCTGATCGCACTTGGGAGCCCGGTGCAGAAGGGGCTTCATCATCATCAGGAGAAGAGGCTCCCAGGTTGACCCAGAGTCAGCAGCTGAGGCAGTAAGGTGGCAGTAGGGTTGGCAGTCAGCATGGTGGCAGTAGGGTTGGCAGTAATCATGGTGGCAGAATTGGGATGTCTGGAGCCACACGGGGCCGGGGGAGGGGTAGACCACCTGCTGCGTGTCAGGCTGCCTTCCCGGGAGGTAGTGGAGCAGGGGTTCCTGGAGTTGGCAGCAGTAGCAGTGAATTAGTGCGGACTGTTGGAGGGAAAATTAGCTGCTCAGCAGTGTGGCACATTTTCATCAAGCATCCGCAGGAGGGTAACCTGGCCACATGCAAGATGTGTAGACAGAAGGTCAAGCATGGCCAGGGCCCCAATGTTGGCAACACGGCCCTGAGGCAACACATGCAGCGTCACCATAAAGCGACCTGGGAGAACCGAGGCTCCGAAGTGGGGATCCAGCCTGCTACGTCAGCCAGTGCCACACCGCTTCCAATTTCACACAGCCAAGGCTCCAGCACCTCAGTTGAAGGTAGCTATGCGTCATACCCATCATCTGCCGCTCCAGATGCTCCTGCTCCTCCTACTAAAAGTCACTCATCCCACCAGCAATCCATCAGCGAAGCTATGTCCAAGAGACAACAGTATGCGCCCACTCATCCTACAGCGCAGAAGCTAAATGTGCTCCTGTCCAAGTTTCTGGAGCTGCAGTCCCTCCCTTTTACGGTTTGGACTCTGCAGCTTTCAAAGAGCTGATGGCTAGTGCCGAGCCGAGGTGGAGAGTCCCAAGCCGTCATTTCTTTGCAAAGAAGGCAGTACCAGCCCTGCACAAATTTGTTGAGCAGAAGGTGGGCCAGTCCTTGAGCCTGTTGGTGTGCTCCAAAGTGCACGGCAGCTCCGACATCTGGAGCTGTAACTACGGTCAGGGACAATTCATGTCCTTTACGGCCCACTGGGTGAATGTGGTTCCTGCACAGCAACTTGGACAGGTCACACCGCTTTGGCCTCCATGCTCCCAGGCCATTTTGCCTGTCACAGTGTGCGACTCTGCCTCCTCATCCTCCGCCGTCTCCTCAGCCTCCACTGTACGGTCAATTATCAATGCCCCTTCAGCCTACCATGTGTTCAACCTAGTTGTCAAGCGTTTTCTGAAGTCTTCCCCCATCTGCAAAACATCCTAACAACGGGAAGGAAACTTTGTATGCACTTCAGCCACTCCCACACCGCCAAGCACACCATTCTTGAGCTACAGCGTCAGAACGGTATCCCCCAACATAGTCTGATTTGCGATATTCCCACTCGTTGGAATTCCACCCTACATATGTTAGATCGCCTATACGAACAGAGAAAAGCAATCACTGATTTCTTGATGATCCAAGCAGATAGGAGGACTCCCCTGTATAACTTTAATGTGAACCAGTGGCAGCTCATATGTGACACCTGTCGTTTGCACAGCCCTTTAAGGAAGCCACTTTATTTGTCAGTCGCCAGGATCACGGCATGAATGACGTGATTCTGCTGCTTCATGTATTACAACACATGGAAACCATGGCTGGTCAGGGCACTGGAGACATGGTGCATACATTTCACGGCCACATAAACCCTGTGGGGGCGGAGGAGAAGGAGCAGCACAGTGAAGCACAGTTTGGTTTTGGCGAAATGGGTGGTTTATCTAGTCATCTGACAGGAGAGGAGGAGCAGGAGCAGGCAGTGGAGCTAGAGGGTTGTGAGGAAGGCGAGACAGAGGACCCAGACACACCGTGGCAGTATGCAGTGGAGATGGAGACAGGTAGTCCCTCCGAGTGACTTGCACAAATGGCACGATGCATGCTCACGTGCTTACGTAGTGACCGCAGAATTGTCTCCATTTTTCTGCGGGATGACTACTGGCTCTCCATCTTATTGGACCCTCGCTACAGGCACAAAATGGGGGCATATTTTACACCCGCTGAGAGGGAGGACAAACTGACCTACTACAAAGACATTCTACGTAGTCAGTTGGCCGATGCCTACCTGCGCCATGGTCCATACTCTCGCAGGTCTGACTCGGGGGGACCTCTGCGCTCACCTTCCACTGCCATGGCTGCCGGGGGGGGTGGCAGGAGCAGCAGCAGCAGCTCCATCATCAGCAGCCTCAGTCTTCAGTCGCTAATGAGTAGCTTTCTACACCCGCATAGTGAGGCTACTCATGAGCAGCAGGAAGACCTGGAGCAGGGCCTGAACCAGCAGGTCGTGTCATACCTTGAAATGACCATGCCAACGCACCTTGAGGATCCGCTGGATTTCTGGGCAGCCAAACTAGACTTGTGGCCGCAACTGGCAGAGTTTGCCCTGGGAAAGTTGTCCTGCCCGGCCAATAGTGTGCCATCTGAGTGGGTCTTTAGTGCTGCGGGGGCCATAGAAACCCCAAGGAGAACTCGTCTGTCCACGAAAAATGTGGAGAGACTCACCTTTGTGAAGATGAATCAGGCATGGATCAGCCAGGATTTCCACCCACCAATAGCTGATGCATGCGAGTAGCTGATGCATGGTAGCTCCTTCTGCTGCTACCCAGCTCCTGGGTGTGTCTTTCAGGCAATATATGGGCTCCTAATGCTGCTGCCAACGACAAAGTGTTTTTCAGGCAATATATGAGCTCCTAATGCTGCTGTCAACTCCAATGTGTTTTTCAGGCAATATATGAGTTCCCTATGCTGCTGCCAACTCCAATGTGTTTTTCAGGCAATATATGGGCTCCTAATGCTGCTGCCAACTCCTGGGTGTGTCTTTCAGGCAATATATGGGCTCCTAATGCTGCTGCTGCCAACTCCTGGGTGTGTCTGTCAGGCAATATATGGGCTCTCAATGATGCTCCCACCTCCAATGTGTTTTTCAGGCAATATATGGGCTCCCTATGCTCCTGCAAATTCCTGGGTGTGTTTTTCAGGCAATATATGGGCTCTCTATGCTGCTGCCAACTCCTGGGTGTGTCTTTCAGGCAATATATGAGCTCCCTATGCTGTTGCCAACTCCAGTGTGTTTTTCAGGCAATATATAGGCTCTTAATGCTGCTGCTGCCAACTCCTGTGTGTGTCTCTCAGGCAATATATGAGCTCCCTATGCTGCTGCCAACTCCAATGTGTTTTTCAGGCAACATATGAGCTCCCCATGCTGCTGCCAACTCCTGGGTGTGTCTTTCAGGCAATATATGAGCTCCCTATGCTGTTGCCAACTCCAGTGTGTTTTTCAGGCAATATATAGGCTCTTAATGCTGCTGCTGCCAACTCCTGGGTGTGTCTCTCAGGCAATATATGAGCTCCCTATGCTGCTGCCAACTCCAATGTGTTTTTCAGGCAACATATGAGCTCCCTATGCTGCTGCCAACTCCTGGGTGTGTCTTTCAGGCAATATATGAGCTCCCAATGCTGCTGCCAACTCCAATGTGTTTTTCAGGCAATATATGGGCTCCTAATACTGCTGCTGCATACTCCTGGGTGTGTCTTTCAGGCAATATATGAGCTCCCTATGCTGCTGCCAACTCCTGGGTGTGTCTTTCAGGCAATATATGAGCTCCCTATACTGCTGCCAACTCCAATGTGTTTTTCAGGCAATATATGGGCTCCTTATGCTGCTGCCAACTCCAATGTGTTTTTCAGGCAATATATAGGCTCCAAATGCTGCTGCTGCTGCCATCTCCTGGGTGTGTCTTTCAGGCTATATATGAGCTCCCTATGCTGCTGCCAACTCCAATGTGTTGTTCAGGCAATATATGAGCTCCCTATGCTGCTGCCAACTCCTGGGTGTGTCTTTCAGGCAATATATTAGCTCACTATGCTGCTGCCAACTCCAATGTGTTTTTCAGGCAATATATGAGCTCCATATGCTGCTGCCAACTCCTGGGTGTGTCTTTCGGGCAATATATGGGCTCCCTATGCTGCTGCCAACTCCAATGTGTTTTTCAGGCAATATATTGGCTCCTAATACTGCTGCTGCTGCTGCATACTCCTGGGTGTGTCTTTCAGACAATATATGAGCTCCCAATGCTGCTGCCAACTCCTGGGTGTGTCTTTCAGGAAATATATGAGCTCCCTATACTGCTGCCAACTCTAATGTGTTTTTCAGGCAATATATGATCTCCCCATGCTGCTACCAACTCCTGGGTGTGTCTTTCAGGCAATTTATGAGCTCCCTATACTGCGGCCAACTCTAATGTGTTTTTCAGGCAATATATGATCTCCCCATGCTGCTGCCAACTCCTGGGTGTGTCTTTCAGGCAATATATGAGCTCCCTATGCTGCTGCCAACTCCAATGTGTTTTTCAGGCAATATATGGGCTCCTAATGCTGCTGCTGCTGCTGCTGCCAACTCCTGGGTGTGTCTTTCAGGCTTTCAGGCTGCTGCCAACTCCAATGTGTTTTTCAGGCAATATATGAGCTCCCTATGCTGCTGCCAACTCCTATGTGTTTCTTTCAGGCCATATATGAGCTCCCTATGCTGCTGCCAACTCCAATGTGTTTTTCAGGCCATATATGGGCTGCTAATGCTGCTGCTGCCAACTCCTGGGTGTGTCTTTCAGGCAATATATGAGCTCCCTATGCTGCTGCCAACTCCAATGTGTTTTTCAGGCAATATATGTGCTCCCTATGCTGCTGACAACTCCTAGGTGTTTCTTTCAGGCCATATATGAGCTCCCTATGCTGCTGCCAACTCCAATGTGTTTTTCAGGCCATATATGGGCTGCTAATGCTGCTGCTGATGCCAACTCCTAGGTGTGTCTTTCAGGCAATATATGAGCTCCCTATGCTGCTGCCTACTCCAATGTGTTTTTCAGGCAATATATGAGCTCCCTATGCTGCTGCCAACTCCTGGGTGTGTCTTTTGGGCAATATATGAGCTCCCTATGCTGCTGCCAACTCCAATGTGTTTTTCAGGCAATATATGGGCTCCTAATACTGCTGCTGCTGCATACTCCTGGGTGTGTTTTTCAGGCAATATATGAGCTCCCTATGCTGCTGCCAACTCCTGGGTGTGTCTTTCAGGCAATATATGAGCTCCCTATGCTGCTGCCAACTCCAATGTGTTTTTCAGGCAATATATGGGCTCCCTATGCTGTTGCCAAGTCAGGAGTGTGTCTTTCAGGCAATATATGAGCTCCCTATTCTGCTGCCAACTCCAATGTGTTTTTCAGGCAATATATGGGTGGATGGTAAAGGTAAAGTGCAGGGGAAATGGGAGGATGGGAGGAGGGTAAAGGGGCGGGGCGGGGGGAGAGGCGCCAGCGACCCACGACCAGCCGACTAGGGGGGGGGGCAGGCGAGGCGGGCAGCCCCCCAAGCCAGTACCTCAAACGGTTTCCCTCACTCCCCCCAGGCCCGTCTAGGGGCCAGATCAGAAGAGGGAGGGAAGGGACCAGCCCCTACATCACTGAGGTTTGGAACATGTACCAAGATGTCCACAAGATCCTGGTCTCCTCCTCTCTGTCGTGGACCACGGCTGTCAGCTCCTCCATCTCCATTATTTTATTCACTTCCCTAATCCAGTCATGCTCCATCGGGACGATCTTGGACTTCCATAATCTGGGAAGCAGAGCTCTGGCGGCATTAATCAGGTGTCTCAGAACCGATTTCTTATAGCTATGGACACTACATCCAGAGTGGTGCAAAAGCATTAGGGCCGGCATTAGGGCCGGGCACGGGACTTGTGAGCCTGTTACCGTAGACATAATTCCCGTGATTTTGGTCCAGAATGTCGTAAGTTTGGGGCAAGACCACAAAATGTGATACAGTGACCCTTCTTCTGATTCACATCTCCAGCAGACGGGCGAGGAACCCGAGAAGATCGATGCCAACCGCTTCGGGGTATAATACCATCTGGATAAATATTTGTAATTGGTTTCTGGCGTTTGTGCAGACATCGACGACCCAAAGGTCAGGGAGAAAATTTTCTTCCAGTCCTCTTCCGTGAACTTCTTACCTAAATCTCTTTCCCACTCTGCGCAGAAAGCAGGAGCCACATCCCGGTCCTCTACTAAAAATTGATATATCTGGGAGATTACCCCTCTCGGGGGGTCTCCACACGTGGCCAGTGTTTCAAAGAGCGTAAGCTTCCGCCCTAGCGAGTGTTTGGGCGCCACTTTCTGGAGAAAATGCTGAGAGAGGAGTAAGTACCAAGGGTCCAAATGAGGACTGTTCCATCTCTTTCTTAAATCCTCGATGTCGCACCAATCTCGGCCCTTCAGGAGATCCATCGCCCTGATCGTGCCCAGCTCTCCCCAACGCCCCAACACTTGAGACCTCCGGCCGGGAGGAAAATCAGGGTTGCCCACTACCGGGAGCAAGGGAGACGGCCACGGCGAGATATCCTCTCTCTCTCTAACTCTATCCCACACGTCGAGGGTAGCTTTAATCATCGGGTTAGGGCCAGCCCATTTGCTAGAAGTCGATGATGACCACGGAATCTCTTTCAACGTGGTTCCCGTGGATCCGGCTTCCACATCGATCCATTTCTTGGTGTCTCCATTCCTCATCCAGTCGACCACCCTCTGCAGGTGGGCCGCTTGCCAATATTTCCGTAAATTTGGTACTGCTAACCCCCCTCTAGTTTTGGGCCGCTGCAGTAATGAGAATCTAATTCTCGGTTTCCTAGTCGCCCAGATAAAGTGTATGAAAATTGTGTTCAGGTTCCTGAAGTAGCTTGCAGGTATGTGGCATGGTAGGGTTTGGAATAGATATAGAATTCTAGGTAGGATGGTCATTTTTATAGCACTCATTCGTCCTAGCCACGTGAGTGTGAGGGTGCCCCAGCCCAAAAGGTCGGCCTTGACTTTGTTAAGCAATGGGACAAAGTTACATCGAAAGATGTCACCGACGGCACTCAGAATTTTTGTGCCCAGATAGGACAATCCAGATGGGGACCACCTGAAGGGGAAGGAGGATCTAAGTGGCGACAGCACAGCTTCTGACAATCCCACATTGAGGGCCTCGGATTTATCAAAGTTGATTTTAAAGTTGGAAAGACTTCCAAAGATTGCAAATTCCTTCATAAGCACTGGGAGCCCGATCGTCGGGTTGGTAATAAAGAACAGGAGATCATCCGCGTAGGCAGAAATCTTATGCTCAATTCCGTTCACCTGGATTCCCTGAAGGTCCACGCTTTTTCTAACGTGTCTCAAGAAGGGTTCCAGGACCAGGGCGAAAATAAGAGGTGATAAGGGACACCCCTGTCTGGTTCCGTTAGCTATCCGGAAAGGCGGGGAAAGATGGCCGTTAACCTTTACCCTAGCTTGGGGGGTAGAATATATACCTAGGATATAACTGAGCGCCCTACCCCGAAGGCCAATATGTTTCAGCACCTCAAATGCAAAATTCCAGTCCACCCGATCGAACGCTTTTTCAGCGTCTGTGGATAATAGCATCATCGGGGCATTGTCCAGTCGGGACCTGTGGATCAGGTTCAGTGTCCTAATAGTATTATCCCTAGCTTCTCTGCCCGGGATGAATCCACACTGATCTCCATCAATCAAGTTAGGTAGGTGTGGCGCTAGACGGTTCGCTAGAATTTTGGTGAACAGTTTAAGGTCTACATTCAGGAGCGAAATTGGGCGGTAGCTCTTGCAACTTAGGGGATCTTTTCCGGCCTTGTGTATTACAGTGACGTGAGCCTCCAGAGCTGCCACAGGGAGAACCCCCGGCTCCCCAACCCCCGCGGTCGCGTTAAAAGCTTCGAGAAAATGTTTATTCAAAGTGTTCTCAAATTTCTTATAGTAGGCGATGGTGAAGCCGTCTGGACCGGGCGATCGGCCGTTCGGGGATGCCTTTAGGACTTGATGTAATTCAGCCCCCGATATTGGTTCCTCTAACAAACTAATGGTTTCCTCCTCCAGTTTTGGCATACCGGACGCTGCTATGTATTGTCGCATTCGAGACAGGGCCCTTGGGGAGCTCCCCTCCCCCTGCGGTTTCAAGTTATACAATGCGTGATAATATTCTTGGAACACCCTAGCGATTTCCTCTGTCTTGTGATGTTTCTGTTGCTTGTCATCCATTATTGCTTCAATGAAGTTGAGCGACTGCTGCTTCCTCAGGGCTCTGGCGAGAAGTGAGCCACTCTTATTCCCCCATTCATAATAGAATCTTTTACATTTCTTGATGACAAAAGCCACTTTTTTCAGTAGCAGGGAATTCAGTTGTTCCCTGCAGGAGGTCAACTCCCGAAGTGCGGCCCGTGCCTGGGATTCCTTATGCTTCCTCTCCAGGTTTTGAATTTGCGAGAGAAGGCGGTCCCTACTCAGAGTATGTGCTTTCTTCAATCTAGAGGCGTGCTGGATGAGAACACCTCTTATCACCGCCTTGTGAGCCTGCCACACGGTCATTGGTGATACTTCCTCTGAGCAGTTCAGGCTAAAATAATCAGAAAGGGCAGTCTGGACAGCCTGTTCCGTGATCGGGTCTTTCAAGAGACTTTCATTTAAGCGCCAGGACCACTCTCTACTACTTTTGTCCAGCGAGGTCAGGAGTAACCATACAGGGCTATGGTCCGATAAAGAAGCCGGACCTATGGCGGGATCCGTCACCCTGGGTAGGAGGCTATGAGATACTAATATGTAGTCAAGCCTTGCGTAAGTCGCGTGGACTGTCAAGAAATGCGAGTAGTCCCTACCTTTAGGGTTGAAAATTCTCCAGGGATCACATAGTTGTAATTTATGCAGTAACTGTTTCACCTTACGTAATCCTCCATACGGTACAGATGATTTACAGATGAATCGAGACATGGTTCTAAAGCAATGTTTAGGTCTCCTCCCAGGATAACCTTTCCCTCCTGGAAGTCCGACAGTTCCGATAGGAACTTCAAAAGGAAATCTACCTGGCCATTATTTGGGACGTAGACGGAGGCCATGGTGTACAGCTCTCCAGATATTGTTCCCTTAATCATTATGTATCTGCCCTCACTTTCAGCAGAGGTGTCTGATTTCTGGAAGGGGACATCCCTGGCTAACAATATAGCAACCCCTTTGGATTTAGAGCTCGGAGAGGAGCTGGTATAGAAATGGGGAAAGAACCTGGGAGACATCCTGGGGCAAGCGTCCCCCCGGAAGTGCGTCTCCTGCAGGAACACAATCTTGGCCCTCATCCTTCTAAGTTCTGAGATCATCGCTAATCTCTTCTCGGGGATATTGAGGCCCCTGCAGTTCAAGGACACAGCCTTCAAGAGTGTCTCCCATTGACCGGGGAGGCCCCCCGCCCCCCCCCGCCCCAGCCACCGACATCACCGGGAACCCGACGCCTCAGGCAAAGCAGGCCGCGGTTTAGCGCAGCAATAGAAGGGGAAGTTGCAGGGAAAAGGAAGAAAAGAATGAGAGATAGTAAAGAAAAGGAGAAAAATGAAACTTTTCTAAGTCCGGAGAGAGCCCAGGAAATCCTTAGGCTGGAAAGAACGTTAGTAGTGACTTCCCTAATATAGGGAAGTCTGGCCACGCAGGTCCCAGGGAAGTCTCCGGAAGCTTCCCTCGGGAAAACACACGGGCCCGTGGGGGAAATGGCTACCAGGCGAAGAGGAACCAGAACCCGGCAGATTGTTATAACCGACGAACTCTACTCTTCCATCTCGGCTCCCCACCCCCTCATAACACATTAACAGATAGACAGCAACCAAACATTGTATAAAACAGCAATAACAACAGTGCATAGGTTCAATGATTAAGACAATCCTATTGCTAAGTTAAACTGGTGGTTTCCTCCCATATGTATGCCATAGTGACCATCGATTCAGTTCGGGTGCCCCCCCCCCCGCCCCGAGGCCCATCACAGAGCCAAAGCAGATTGATCATAATTTACCCTCAAACGGGGGGGGGGGGCAACCCCGGGAGACGGGCGCCTGCAAAAATATCTCCGGTGGCGAGGGCCCCCACCCCCCCAGGCCACCCCAACCCCCCCCCCAGAAGAGCATCCAGAAGAGCATCCCGGCCCGGTGGGCCCCACAGCACCTCGGAGCGGATAGAACGACCCGGGCCAGTATAGCTGCCAACTCATCCCCCCCCAGGACAGAACGGCCCCCGCCCAAGGGTGGGACCCCATCAGCTACACCGGCCGGGCAACCCCCAGGCCCCCACCGCACCCCCCCCCCCCACGGACCAAATCGGTCCGCGAACCGGTCCACGGCGCCAACCCAAGGGGACGCCCAACGCCCCGTGCAATTTACGGTAAGGGCCAGGCGGAGGGAAGGGCCAAGGGGAGAGGGAGCCACCCCACAGGGAGAGAGGGTCACGCCACGCCACCATGCTCAAAGACCATTACACCAGGCCCGGCCGACCGGGCGAACGAGGAACCCCCGGGACACCTCTCGGGAAGGGGATCCCCCCCAGACCGGGGCCCTGGGCCAGGCCCAAGGCCGCAGCCGACTGGCCGACACCCGGCGACGC
The DNA here is from genome assembly GCA_027917425.1 of Gastrophryne carolinensis. Lineage (NCBI taxonomy): Eukaryota > Metazoa > Chordata > Amphibia > Anura > Microhylidae > Gastrophryne > Gastrophryne carolinensis. Next base: position 363,611,340 of record CM051238.1, read on the forward strand.
CCGCCAGCGGGGAGATTCCCCGCCGCGGGCCCCACCGGGAGCGGCCCACCGACAATCCGGCGGGAGCAGCAGATTCCCAGCGCCCCTCCCCCACCCACTAGAAGAAGACATCAGACACCAGACATATCAGAAACCCATCTCAGCACATGTATGAACCATAAACAACAGGCAAGAAAAATAATGAACCTAGGAACCAAACTAGTGTAAACGGTAACTTAAGCAGAGCTCTAAAGTCAGCAGGCAATTAAATCTCGTTACCTCCTATCTACCGTCCATGAGGCCGGGATCGCCTTCGCGTTCCGGGCCGGGCCTGCGAACCGGACCCCTCCTGTCCCGGTCCCGTCTCCTAGGGCGCCGCGGAAGCGGATCTGCTCTCTGGTCGAGGACCGGAGCCAGCCAGTCCGGAACTGGTATGGGTGCGGATCCCAAGAAGTCGAAAAGACCCGCTAGTTGTTCCGGTGATCTCAGAGCAAATGTTCGCCGTTCTTTCCGCACCAGGAGTTGGAACGGGTGACCCCAGCGGTACGTTGCTCCTTGGCGCTGTACAAGAGCTAGAAGAGGCCTCATCACTCGTCGCATGTGTAGGGTTCTGCAAGATAAGTCCTGCAACAAGATGACCCGTGCTCCGTCGAGATCGATAGGGCCCCTATTCCAGGCGGCCCGCATAATTGCTTCTTTGGTCTGAAAGAAATGCACTCTACAGATGACATCTCTCGGTCTACCGGGGTCACCTCCCGCAGGACCCAGGGCACGATGGATCCAGTCAATTTCAATGGTCTCTTCCGAGGGGCGACCCAGCAGGGTGTTGAACAGGGTACATGCCGTTGCCTTCAGCTCCGCGGGGGGGGACCGATTCCGGGATGCCCCGTAGACCGATATTGTAGCGGCGGTTTCTATTTTCCAGGTCATCCTGTTGGATGGTGGAGAGGTGGAGAGCATCCTGCGTGTGGCATCCCGATCTTGCTCCAGGGCGGCCACCCTAGCCTGGATATCTGACTGTGCGGCCGTGTTGGATTCCACTTTGTCGGATAGATCCGCCATAGTGTTCTGCATGGATGTTATTTCTCGGCGAAAAGTCCCCTCCATTCTTGAAATGTAAGACTCAAAATCTGTTCTTGAAGGCAATGATTTAATAGCCTCCGCTACATTACATCTGACCGATTCCATAACGACGGCAAGCAGAGCCTTGGGCGATAGAGCTTTTGAGGAATTTGCACGTTCACAGACCGCTGGGAGATCAGGTGTAGGGGGTCTGGACTCCCATGAGCGGCCCACCGGGGTCGGGCTGCAAGGACCCGGCGAGAAAACTGCTCCACTCCTCCATGCCGCCATTGGGACATCAGGGATCTTGGGGCTGCCTTCTTCCCGGGACTCTGAGGGAGTAGCAATTGGGTCCCATTCAGGGGACAGAGCAGGCGAATGGGGCCGGGCAGATGGCAAGGTGAGCTCAGTAGTGGCCCCTTTAAGAGCGTCCTCTGGCTCTGAGGTATCAGGGGAATCTCCTGGCTGCTTCTCCCTCCTAGCTCTGTGCACTTGTGCCACCGTTATGATAGCATGCTGGCCCCTGCCACCCCTCCCTCTCTCCTCACCTCCATTTAGACTCAGCGGGGGAGCAGAGGCAGACGTCAGGGGAGCCGGCTCTTCAGGAGGAAACACGCCGCTCGCAGTCCCGCCCGTCGTTCTGGGCTGAGAGGTCCGCAGCCCACAGCTCCCGTCTTCAGAGCGTCGGCGGCCATCAGCAGAGGCAGCGCCCGTCCCCGCCGGCTGCGGGGAGGACGGCGCCATCTTGCCTCGCATCTCTCCGGCTCCCGCAGCGTACCGCGCCGGGACCAACTCTCCCTCCAGCGTCCGAGGGGGCCCCGGGTCCGGCCTCCACCCCTCAGGTACGTCGGGCGGCTCCGCCGCAGAGGCATTAAGGGGTCCTCCGCTCCCGGTCAGGCTCACGTGGGTCGCCGCCATTACAGGCAACGGCGGCCTGGGGCTCTCGGACGGGATAGCAAAGTAGGTGGAGATGGGGGTCCTCTGGGATGATCTCGGCGCCCCCCTAGTCTTCCGCCGCTTGGACATAGCCTCTCTGTCCGGTTGCTGCCCAATTATAAGGCCAATGTCGAGGGGTTAACAGGGAGCCTCCCGGAATTGCTCCTCACGGCGCCATTAGCAGGCCACGCCCCCGATCGAACATTTTTAATCCTTATTATAATTTAGGACACAGAGGAAAATCATAGCAAAATTTCTGGTTTAAAATGGGACCTGAATATCCGTGTTCATGTTCTAATATGTCCATGTTTGTCTGTCTATTCTCTACGGCCATAAAAAGTTCTCTTGAAAAGAAGTAAATAACAGCAAGACGTTGCTTCTTCACAGCTTACAAATTCACATTTGATTTTTGGCTAATTTTAAATAACTTGTAATTTACTGACCTGTTTCCACAAGCAATAGCACATTTATGAATCACAAAATGTTTAAAAATTTAAAAAACTGGTGTTAATGGAATAACGTTTAATTGAATCAAGGCTCATGTATTGGTTGCTCCCTTTGAATTCAGGTAAATTTAAAAGCAGTCCAACACCCATTTAGCATTAAATGGGCACTGGACCACATTGTGATAGTATAAGGGGACAACCCATGCTGGACCCCCCCCATGCATAATGCATAAACCACTGCAAACCCCACTTCCTAGCCCCTTCACTGTCTGCTCAGCAGTCACGCGGTCATGACTGCAACAGCCAATTGCGGGGCTGGATCTAGTCAAGGGATCTCGGTGGAGAAAAGTGAAAGTAGAGTTTGCAGGAGTCTATGTGCAGAAGCTCCAACGATCACAATGTGGCCCGCTCCCATTTGGGGTGTTGGACCAATTTTATTCTCTAGTTTTCCACAATATATATATATATAAGTCTGTATGAGATCTAGGTCCATGTTTAGATCTCAATGTTTTTTATTGTTGCACTGTATAGTTGTAGACCCTTAGATCTATCCTGTGCTGTCACATAACTGTGTCCTGGAATCTTGAATTATTTTGTAATTAGAGGAGGAGCAGAACACTGTTAGCAAACAAGAAGAGTATATATAATTCCCCCACAAGTATTTGTGGAAGGATCAGGAAATATATATATAAAAGGAATTCTGACCTGCTGCAGCACAGAAGCTGCATATTTGTAGTACATTTTTGTCTGGTCCACTGACCAGAAATTGGTGTAATTTTAGACTCAAAAATAATATGGCTGACAAAATATAATGGTACGTTTAAGATAGGTGATTGAGTATGACTCAGGTATACCTAGGTGATTGTGGTCTGCCTAGGTGATTGTGATAATCAGCAGCAATAGAAAAACAAAAGCCGCTTTAAAGAAGTCTTTCATTTTCTGTACTTGATGTACTTGACTAAATTCACATTCCTTTTCATAATCAAGATTGTAGCAAGCTTTGGCTATGTACAGCATTAGAGATGAGCGAACTTTTGAAAAATGATTTGCCGAATTTTCCGACAAAAATCATTTCGACCCAAATTTATTCGCGACGAATCGCTATTAAAAACGGCTATTTCTGAGCCTCCTAGAGCCTCAATAGGGTTGTAAACCATTCTGCCTTGCTGTAACACGCATAGGATGCATGCTGGGTTAGTTAAATAATACTTTAAATAAATATCACATGCAGATCAGAGGCATCGCTAATAGAATCGCAGAGCGGCACAATTGCAGAGAGCTGAAGTGGCATCACTATGAGGGGCAGGAGCCCAAACATTGCTTTAAAGAGACACTGGAGTTGGCAGCAGCAGGAGCCCAAAAATTGGATGAATCACACCCTGGATTTGCAAGCAGCAGCAGGAGCCCAAACATTGGCTGAAAGAGACACTGGAGTTCGCAGCAGCAGGAGCCCAAAAATTGACTGACACACCCTGGAGTTGGCAGCAGCAGCAGCAGGAGCCTGAACATAACTTTAAAGAGACACTGGAGTTGACAGCAGGAGCCCAAAAATTGGATGAATCAAACCCTGGAGTTGGCAGCAGCAGGAGCCCAAACATTACTTTAAAGAGACACTGGGATTGGCTTCAGGAGCCCAAAAATTGGATGAATCACACCCTGGAGTTGGCAGCAGCAGGAGCCCAAACATTACTTTAAAGAGACACTGGGGTTGGCTTCAGGAGCCCAAAAATTGGATGAATCACACCCTGGAGTTGGCAGCAGCAGCAGCAGGAGCCCAAACATAACTTTAAAGAGACACTGGAGTTGGCAGCAGGAGCCCAAAAATTGGATGAATCGCACCCTGGAGTTGCAAGCAGCAGCAGGAGCCCGAACATTACTTTAAAGAGACACTGGGGTTGGCTTCAGGAGCCCAAAAATTGGATGAATCACACCCTGGAGTTGGCAGCAGCAGCAGGAGCCCAAACATTACTTTAAAGAGACACTGGGGTTGGCTTCAGGAGCCCAAAAATTGGATGAATCACACCCTGGAGTTGGCAGCAGCAGCAGGAGCCCAAACATTACTTTAAAGAGACACTGGAGTTGGCTTCAGGAGCCCAAAAATTGGATGAATCACACCCTGGAGTTGGCAGCAGCAGGAGCCTGAACATAACTTTAAAGAGACACTGGAGTTGACAGCAGGAGCCCAAAAATTGGATGAATCAAACCCTGGAGTTGGCAGCAGCAGCAGCAGGAGCCCAAACATTACTTTAAAGAGACACTGGGATTGGCTTCAGGAGCCCAAAAATTGGATGAATCACACCCTGGAGTTGGCAGCAGCAGGAGCCCAAACATTACTTTAAAGAGACACTGGGGTTGGCTTCAGGAGCCCAAAAATTGGATGAATCACACCCTGGAGTTGGCAGCAGCAGCAGCAGGAGCCCAAACATAACTTTAAAGAGACACTGGAGTTGGCAGAAGGAGCCCAAAAATTGGATGAATCACACCCTGGAGTTGCAAGCAGCAGCAGGAGCCCGAACATTACTTAAAAGAGACACTGGAGTTGGCAGCAGGAGCCCAAAAATTGGATGAATCACACCCTGGAGTTAGCAGCAGCAGCAGCAGCAGGAGCCCAAACATTACTTTAAAGAGACACTGGAGTTGGCAGCAGGAGCCCGAAAATTGGATGAATCACACCCTGGAGTTGGCAGCAGCAGCAGGAGCCCAAACATAATTTTAAAGAGACACTGGAGTTGGCAGCAGGAGCCCAAAAATTGGATGAATCACACCCTGGAGTTGCAAGCAGCAGCAGGAGCCCGAACATTACTTTAAAGAGACACTGGAGTTGGCAGCAGGAGCCCAAAAATTGGATGAATCACACCCTGGAGTTGGCAGCAGCAGCAGGAGCCCAAGCATTACTTTAAAGAGACACTGGGGTTGGCTTCAGGAGCCCAAAAATTGGATGAATCACACCCTGGAGTTGGCAGCAGCAGCAGCAGGAGCCCAAACATAGCTTTAAAGAGACACTGGAGATGGCAGCAGGAGCCCAAAAATTGGATGAATCACACCCTGGAGTTGGCAGCAGCAGCAGCAGCAGCAGCAGCCGAAGCATTACTTTAAAGAAACACTGGGGTTGGCTTCAGGAGCCCAAAAATTGGATGAATCACACCCTGGAGTTGGCAGCAGCAGCAGCAGGAGCCCAAACATTACTTTAAAGAGACACTGGGGTTGGCATCAGGAGCCCAAAAATTGGATGAATCACACCCTGGAGTTGGCAGCAGCAGGAGCCCAAACATAACTTTAAAGAGACACTGGAGTTGGCAGCAGGAGCCCAAAAATTGGATGAATCATACCCTGGAGTTGGCAGCAGCAGCAGCAGGAGCCCAAACATTACTTTAAAGAGACACTGGGGTTGGCTTCAGGAGCCCAAAAATTGGATGAATAATACCCTGGAGTTGGCAGCAGCAGCAGGAGCCCAAACATTACTTTAAAGAGACACTGGAGTTGGCTTCAGGAGCCCAAAAATTGGATGAATCACACCCTGGAGTTGGCAGCAGCAGCAGCAGGAGCCCAAACATAACTTTAAAAAGACACTGGAGTTGGCAGCAGGAGCCCAAAAATTTGGATGAATCACACCCTGGAGTTGGCAGCAGCAGCAGCAGCAGGAGCCCAAACATTACTTTAAAGAGACACTGGGGTTGGCTTCAGGAGCCCAAAAATTGGATGAATCACACCCTGGTGTTGGCAGCAGCAGCAGCAGGAGCCCAAACATAACTTTAAAGAGACACTGGAGTTGGCAGCAGGAGCCCAAAAATTGGATGAATCACACCCTGGAGTTGGCAGCAGCAGCAGCAGGAGCCCAAACATTACTTTAAAGAGACACTGGGGTTGGCTTCAGGAGCCCAAAAATTGGATGAATCACACCCTGGAGTTGGCAGCAGCAGCAGCAGGAGCCCAAACATTACTTTAAAGAGACACTGGGGTTGGCTTCAGGAGCCCAAAAATTGGATGAATCACACCCTGGAGTTGGCAGCAGCAGCAGCAGGAGCCCAAATATTACTTTAAAGAGACACTGGGGTTTGCTTCAGGAGCCCAAAAATTGGATGAATCACACCCTGGAGTTGGCAGCAGCAGGAGCCCAAACATTACTTTAAGGAGACACTGGGGTTGTCTTCAGGAACCCAAAAATTGGATGAATCACACCCTGGAGTTGGCAGCAGCAGGAGCCCAAACATAACTTTAAAGAGACACTAGAGTTGGCAGCAGGAGCCCAAAAATTGGATGAATCACACCCTGGAGTTTGCAGCAGCAGCAGCAGGAGCCAAAACATTACTTTAAAGAGACACTGGGGTTGGCTTCAGGAGCCCAAAAATTGGATGAATCACACCCTGGAGTTGGCAGCAGCAGCAGCAGGAGCCCAAACATAACTTTAAAAAGACACTGGAGTTGGCAGCAGAAGCCCAAAAATTGGATGAATCACACCCTGGAGTTGGCAGCAACAGCAGCAGGAGCCCAAACATTACTTTAAAGAGACACTGGGGTTGGCTTCAGGAGCCAAAAAATTGGATGAATCACACCCTGGAGTTGGCAGCAGCAGCAGCAGGAGCCCAAACATAACTTTAAAGAGACACTGGAGTTGGCAGCAGGAGCCCAAAAATTGGATGAATCACACCCTGGAGTTGGCAGCAGCAGCAGCAGCAGGAGCCCAAACATTACTTTAAAGAGACACTGGGAATGGCTGCAGGAGCCCAAAAATTGGATGAATCACACCCTGGAGTTGCAGCAGCAGCAGGAGCCCAAACATTACTTTAAAGAGACACTGGGGTTGGCTTCAGGAGCCCAAAAATTGGATGAATCACACCCTGGAGTTGGCAGCAGCAGGAGCCCAAACATAACTTTAAAGAGACACTGGAGTTGGCAGCAGGAGCCCAAAAATTGGATGAATCACACCCTGGAGTTGGCAGCAGCAGCAGGAGCCCGAACATTACTTTAAAGAGACACTGGAGTTGGCAGCAGGAGCCCAAAAATTGGATGAATCCCACCCTGGAGTTGGCAGCAGCAGCAGCAGGAGCCCAAACATTACTTTAAAGAGACACTGGGGTTGGCTTCAGGAGCCCAAAAATTGGATGAATCACACCCTGGAGTTGGCAGCAGCAGCAGGAGCCCAAACATTACTTTAAAGAGACACTGGGGTTTGCTTCAGGAGCCCAAAAATTGGATGAATCACACCCTTGAGTTGGCAGCAGCAGCAGGAGCCCAAACATAACTTTAAAGAGACACTGGAGTTGGCAGCAGGAGCCCAAAAATTGGATGAATCACACCCTGGAGTTGGCAGCAGCAGCAGCAGGAGCCCAAACATTACTTTAAAGAGACACTGGGGTTGGCTTCAGGAGCCCAAAAATTGGATGAATCACACCCTGGAGTTGGCAGCAGCAGCAGGAGCCCGAACATAACTTTAAAAAGACACTGGAGTTGGCAGCAGGAGCCCAAAAATTGGATGAATCACACCCTGGAGTTGGCAGCAGCAGCAGCAGGAGCCCAAACATTACTTTAAAGAGACACTGGGGTTGGCTTCAGGAGCCCAAAAATCGGATGAATCACACCCTGGAGTTTCAGCAGCAGCAGGAGCCCAAACATTACTTTAAAGAGACACTGGGGTTGGCAGCAGGAGCCCAGAAATTGGATGAATCACACCCTGGAGTTGGCAGCAGCAGCAGGAGCCCAAACATAACTTTAAAGAGACACTGGAGTTGGCAGCAGGAGCCCAAAAATTGGATGAATCACACCCTGGAGTTGCAAGCAGCAGCAGGAGCCCGAACATTACTTTAAAGAGACACTGGAGTTGGCAGCAGGAGCCCAAAAATTGGATGAATCACACCCTGGAGTTGGCAGCAGCAGGAGCCCAAACATTACTTTAAAGAGACACTGGGGTTGGCTTCAGGAGCCCAAAAATTGGATGAATCACACCCTGGAGTTGGCAGCAGCAGCAGCAGCAGCAGGAGCCCAAACATTACTTTAAAGAGACACTGGGGTTTGCTTCAGGAGCCCAAAAATTGGATGAATCACACCCTGGAGTTGGCAGCAGCAGGAGCCCAAACATAACTTTAAAGAGACACTGGAGTTGGCAGCAGGAGCCCAAAAATTGGATGAATCACACCCTGGTGTTGGCAGCAGCAGCAGCAGGAGCCCAAACATTACTTTAAAGAGACACTGGAGTTGGCAGCAGGAGCCCAAAAATTGGATGAATCACACCCTGGAGTTGGCAGCAGCAGCAGCAGCAGGAGCCCAAACATTACTTTAAAGAGACACTGGAAATGGCTGCAGGAGCCCAAAAATTGGATGAATCACACCCTGGAGTTGGCAGCAGCAGCAGCAGGAGCCCAAATATTACTTTAAAGAGACACTGGGGTTTGCTTCAGGAGCCCAAAAATTGGATGAATCACACCCTGGAGTTGGCAGCAGCAGGAGCCCAAACATTACTTTAAGGAGACACTGGGGTTGTCTTCAGGAACCCAAAAATTGGATGAATCACACCCTGGAGTTTGCAGCAGCAGCAGCAGGAGCCCAAACATAACTTTAAAGAGACACTAGAGTTGGCAGCAGGAGCCCAAAAATTGGATGAATCACACCCTGGAGTTGGCAGCAGCAGCAGCAGGTGCCCAAACATTACTTTAAAGAGACACTGGGGTTGGCTTCCGGAGCCTAAAAATTGGATGAATCACACCCTGGAGTTGGCAGCAGCAGGAGCCCAAACATAACTTTAAAAAGACACTGGAGTTGGCAGCAGAAGCCCAAAAATTGGATGAATCACACCCTGGAGTTGGCAGCAGCAGCAGCAGGAGCCCAAACATTACTTTAAAGAGACACTGGGGTTGGCTTCAGGAGCCAAAAAATTGGATGAATCACACCCTGGAGTTGGCAGCAGCAGCAGGAGCCCAAACATAACTTTAAAGAGACACTGGAGTTGGCAGCAGGAGCCCAAAAATTGGATGAATCACACCCTGGAGTTGGCAGCAGCAGCAGCAGCAGGAGCCCAAACATTACTTTAAAGAGACAATGGGAATGGCTGCAGGAGCCCAAAAATTGGATGAATCACACCCTGGAGTAGCAGCAGCAGCAGGAGCCCAAACATTACTTTAAAGTGGACCAACACCCACGGGTGATCGGCCCGGGAATCTATAAGATTCCCGGGCCGATCACCCCCCACCCCGCGGGACATCCGAGATCGGGATGTCCCGCGGGGTGAAACCCCCCCAAACACCCCAAACTCCTTACCTTATCTTCGGCGGCGGCCGGCCGCCGCCGCCTCCCTCGCGCTCCTGTAGGCGTGCGCATGCCCGCGCCGGCCGTCTGCGAATGGCCGGCGGGGGCGCGCGCGCGCCGAAAGTGACGCGAGGGAGGCGGCGGCGGCGGCTGCCGCTTAGACGTTCCTGGACCTGGCTTGTACGTCGGCGCTGGGAGCGGGGAGAGGTGAGTTTTTCGGGGGGTTAGGGGGGGTTTCACACAGCGGGGCACCCCGATCGGGGGTGCCCCACCGAAGTGGACCAAGACCCAGGATAGTCAAAATCCTGGGTGTTGGTCCACTTTAAAGAGACACTGGGGTTGGCTTCAGGAGCCCAAAAAATGGATGAATCACACCCTGGAGTTGGCAGCAGCAGCAGCAGGAGCCCAAACATAACTTTAAAGAGACACTGGAGTTGGCAGCAGGAGCCCAAATATTGGATGAATCACACCCTGGAGTTGCAAGCAGCAGCTGGAGCCCGAACATTACTTTAAAGAGACACTGGAGTTGGCAGCAGGAGCCCAAAAATTGGATGAATCACACCCTGGAGTTGGCAGCAGCAGCAGCAGGAGCCCAAACATTACTTTAAAGAGACACTGGGGTTGGCTTCAGGAGCCCAAAAATTGGATGAATCACACCCTGGTGTTGGCAGCAGCGGCAGCAGGAGCCCAAACATAACTTTAAAGAGACACTGGAGTTGGCAGCAGGAGCCCAAAAATTGGATGAATCACACCCTGGAGTTGGCAGCAGCAGCAGCAGGAGCCCAAACATTACTTTAAAGATACACTGGGGTTGGCTTCAGGAGCCCAAAAATTGGATGAATCACATTCTGGAGTTGGCAGCAGCAGGAGCCCAAACATTACTTTAAAGAGACACTGGGGTTGGCTTCAGGAGCCCAAAAATTGGATGAATCACACCCTGGAGTTGGCAGCAGCAGCAGCAGGAGCCCAAACATAACTTTAAAGAGACACTGGAGTTGGCAGCAGGAGCCCAAAAATTGGATGAATCATACCCTGGAGTTGGCAGCAGCAGAAGCAGCAGGAGCCCAAACATTACTTTAAAGAGACACTGGGGTTGGCTTCAGGTGCCCAAAAATTGGACGAATCACACCCTGGAGTTGGCAGCAGCAGCAGCAGCAGGAGCCCAAACATTACTTTAAAGAGACACTGGAGTTGGCTTCAGGAGCCCAAAAATTGGATGAATCACACCCTGGAGTTGGCAGCAGCAGCAGCAGGAGCCCAAACATAACTTTAAAGAGACACTGGAGTTGGCAGCAGGAGCCCAAAAATTGAATGAATCACACCCTGGAGTTGGCAGCAGCAGCAGGAGCCCAAACATTACTTTAAAGAGACAGTGGGGTTGGCTTCAGGAGCCCAAAAATTGGATGAATCACACCCTGGAGTTGGCAGCAGCAGCAGCAGGAGCCCAAACATTACTTTAAAGAGACACTGGGGTTGGCTTCAGGAGCCCAAAAAATGGATGAATAACACCCTGGAGTTGCAAGCAGCAGCGGGAGGCCAAACATTGGCTGAAAGACACACCCTGAAATTGGCATCAGCAGGAGGCCAAAAATTGGTTGGAAGGCACACCCTGAAGTTGGCATCTGCAGGAGCCCAAAAATTGGCCTAAAGACATAAATGTTTTGCACCATTTGGAAAGTGTTAAACGTGGCACCATGCTGAATCTAGTTGCATGCATCAGGCATTGGTGGGTGGAAATCCTGGCTGATCCATCCCTGATTCATTTTGACAAAGGTGAGTCTCTCCACATTTTTAGTTGACAGACGAGTTCTCCTCGCCGTAACTATGGCCCACTAAACACCCGCTCAGATGGCACGCTACTTGCCTGGCAGGACAGCTTTTCCAGGGCAAACTCTGCTAGTTGCGGCCACAAATCAAGTTTGGCTGCCCAGAAGTCCAGCGGATCCTCAAGGTGTGTTGGCATGGTCATGTCAAGGTATGACATGACCTGCTGGTTGAGGTCCTGCTCCAGGTCTTCCTGCTGCTCATGAGTAGCCTCACTATGCGGGTGTAGAAAGCTACTCATTAGCGACTGAAGACTGAGGCTGCTGCTGATGGAGCTGCTGCTGCTGCTCCTGCCAACCCCCCCAGCAGCCATGGCAGTGGAAGGTGAGCGCAGAGGTCCCCTCCAGTCAGACCTGCGAGAGTATGGACCATGGCGCAGATAGGCATCGGCCAACTGACTACGTAGAATTTCTTTGTAGTAGTTCAGTTTGTCCTCCCTCTGGACGGGTTTAAAAAATGCCCCCATTTTGTGCCGGAAGCGAGGGTCCAATAAGGTGGAGAGCCAGAAGTCATCCCGCTGACAAATGGAAACAATTCTGGGGTCACTACGCAAGCACGTGAGCATGCTTCCTGCCATTTGCGCAAGTGACTCGGAGGGACTACCTGTCTCCATCTCCACTGCATACTGCCACGGTGTGTCCGGGTCCTCTGTCTCGCCTTCCTCAAAACCCTCTAGCTCCTCTGGCTGCTCCTGCTCCTCCTCTCCTGTCCGCTGACTAGATAAACCAGCCATTTCGCCAAGCCTAAACTGTGCTTCACTGTGCCCCTCCTCCTCCTCTTCCTCCTCCTCCAGTTCAGCTCCAACGGGGTTCATGTGGCCGTAAGATGTAGACGCCATGTCTCCAGTGCCCTGACCAGCCATGGTTTCCAACATGTGCTGTAGTACATGAAGCAGTGGAATCACGTCGTTCATCCCGTAATCCTGCCGACTGACAAATAAAGTGGCTTCCTCAAAGGGCCTGAGCAAACGGCAGGTGTCATGTATGAGCTGCCACTGGTTGACATTGAAGTTACACAGGGGAGTCCCTCTATCCGCTTGGATCATCAGGAAATCCGTGATGGTTTTTCTCTGTTCATATAATCGGTCCAACATGTGAAGGGTAGAATTCCAACGGGTTGAAACATCGCAAATCAGACTATGTTGGGGGATACCGTTCTGACGCTGTAGCTCAAGAAGGGTGTGTTTGGCGGTGTATGAGTGGCTGAAGTGCATGCAAAGTTTCCTTGAAGTTGTTAGGATGTCTTGCAGATGGGGGGAACACTTCAGAAACCGCTTGACAACCAGATTGAAGACGTGAGCCATGCAGGGGGCATGGGTCAGGCTTCCTTGGCGCAGCGCAGACAAAATGTTCTTCCCATTGTCGGTAACCATGATTCCCATTTTAAGTTTTCTTGGAGTAAGCCATGTTTGGATTTCCTGATGAATACATTTAAGCAGTTCCTCCCCTGTGTGACTCCGTTCGCCAAGACAAACCATGTGAAGCACTGCGTGACACCTCCGTGCCCTGCACACATGGTAGACTGGAGGGGCACTGAGACTTGAGCCTACAGTGGAGGGTGAGGAGATGGCGGAGGATGAGGAGGCCGAGTCGCACAGTGTCACAGGCCCAACGGGCAGGGAGCGCGGAGGCCGAAGCGGCGTGACCTGTCCAAGTTGCTGCTGCTGCTGCTGCTGCTGCTGCAAAGGGACCACATTCACCCAGTGGGCCGTAAACGACATGTACTGTCCCTGACCGTAGTTACAGCTCCAGACGTCGGCGCTGCCATGCACTTTGCTACACACCGACAGGCTCAAGGACTGGCCCACCTTCTGTTCAACAAAAGTGTGCAGCGCTGGTACTGCCTTCTTGGCAAAGAAATAACGGCTTGGGACTCTCTACCTCGGCTCGGCACAAGCCATCAGTTCTCTGAAAGGTGCAGAGTCCACCACCTGAAAAGGGAGCGACTGCAGCACCAGCAACTTGGACAGGAGCACATTCAGCTTCTGCGCCGTAGGATGAGTGGGCGCATACTGCTGTCTCTTGGACATGGCTTCGCTGATGGATAGCTGGCGGAATGCATGACTTGGAGGAGGAGCAGGAGCGACAGAGGATGGGTATGACGCACAGCTGCCTTCGGCTGAGGTGCTGGAACCTTGGCTGGCAGAAATTGGGAGCGGCGTGCCACTTGGGGAGGAAGCAGACTGGACCACCCCTTGGGAGCCTCGGTTCTCCCAGGTCGCTTTATGGTGACGCATCATATGTTGACGCAGGGCCGTGGTGCCAACATTTGGGCCCTGGCCACGCTTCACCTTCTGCCTACATATCTTGCATGTGGCCATGTTACCCTCCTGCGGATGCTTCAGGAAAAACTGCCACACTGCCGAGTAGCTACTTTTCCCACCAACAGGCCTCACTGATTCGCTGCTATTGTCGCCAACTCCAGGAACCCCTGCCCCACTACCTCCCGATAAGGTAGCCTGCTGCGCAGCAGGTGCTCTACCCCGGCCCCGGCCCCGTTTGGCTCCAGGCTTTACAATTGTGCCCCAATGCTGCCTGCCAACCATGCTGCTAACACCTTGCTGCCTGAGCTGCTGACTCCGGGGCAACCTGCGCCCCTCTTCTCCTGATGATGACGATGAAGCCCCTTCATCACCCGGCTCCCAAGTGCGATCGGCTTCATCGTCATCATCATTATCACCGAGTTGTGGCTGTACGTCACTGATGTTCGTGGATTCGTCAACAGGTTCTGGCACAGGATCTGGAACGCTCGCAGCACCCACGACACTGTCCACATCACTATTTGTCTGCCTAGCTAAAGAAGCCACCTCCATTTCTTGGCTGGGCAGTAGCTGCTGACTGTCCTCTATCTGATCGTCCTCCTCACTGAAGAGTGGAGCTGAACCCAAAGCATAGGATACGTCGCTGGGGGAGGGAACGGCGTAGGACAGAGGCAATGAGAGGACAGGGACTGCTCTCGGGGCATGCCAACTCAGGGTTGTGTCAGAGGAACCTACCGACCCTAGACTGGGGGTCTCAGACGTAAGTTGTGACGATGTTGTTGATGAGCACGTTAACCAATCTACCACGGCAGATGCGTTACTGGTGGAGACACGACCGCTAGCAGATACTGGCAGACCAGGTCTCTCACCGTGACTCCTGCTGCCACTCGCCCCTAGTCTGCTGCGACCTCTGCCTGCTGAATCTTGGCCTCTGCCACTCCTCATTGAACATCCTGGCACTTGTCTGCCTGACATTTTTATGTATTTCCTTATTTAGTATAAACAGATAGGGTTCAATGTGCAGTTTTGCGGTGCCCTGCGGCCTGGTTTATTAAAAGCAGTCAAAAACAAATGGGATGCCCCCACAGCAGACCTGAGATCAGTATATATGCACAGCAACAGTGTCTAAGCAGGCTCAAACAGGCCAAATTACTTTAAATAACTGTGCAGCTTACAGTAAATACAGAGGCTAATGTGATGTTACAGAATGGGATGCCCCGAAGCAGGCTTTAGAACAGTATATATGCACAGCAACAGTGTCTAAGCAGGCTCAAACAGGCCAAATTACTTTAAATAACTGTGCAGCTTACAGTAAATACAGAGGCTAATGTGATGTTACAGAATGGGATGCCCCGAAGCAGGCTTTAGAACAGTATATATGCACAGCAACAGTGTCTAAGCAGGCTCAAACAGGCCAAATTACTTTAAATAACTGTGCAGCTTAGAGTAAATACAGAGGCTAATATGATGTTGCACAATGGGATGCCCCGAAGCAGGCTTTAGAACAGTATATATGCACAGCAACAGTGTTTAAGCAGGCTCAAACAGGCCAAATTACTTTAAATAACTGTGCAGCTTAGAGTAAATACAGAGGCTAATGTGATGTTACAGAATGGGATGCCCCGAAGCAGGCTTTAGAACAGTATATATGCACAGCAACAGTGTCTAAGCAGGCTCAAACAGGCCAAATTACTTTAAATAACTGTGCAGCTTACAGTAAATACAGAGGCTAATGTTATGTTACAGAATGGGATGCCCCCAAGCAGGCTTTAGAACAGTATATATGCACAGTAACAGTGTCTAAGCAGGCTCAAACTGGCCAAATTACTTTAAATAACTGTGCAGCTTACAGTAAATACAAAGGCTAATGGGATGTTACAGAATGGGATGCCCCACAGCAGACTTGAGATCAGTATATATGCACAGCAACAGTGTCTAAGCAGGCTCAAACAGGCCAAATTACTTTAAATAACTGTGCAGCTTAGAGTAAATACAGAGGCTAATGTGATGTTACAGAATGGGATGCCCCGAAGCAGGCTTTAGAACAGTATATATGCACAGCAACAGTGTCTAAGCAGGCTCAAACAGGCTAAATTACTTTAAATAACTGTGCAGCTTACAGTAAATACAGAGGCTAATGTGATGTTACAGAAGGGGATGCCCCAAAGCAGGCTTTAGAACAGTATATATGCACAGCAACAGTGTCTAAGCAGGCTCAAACAGGCCAAATTACTTTAAATAACTGTGCAGCTTACAGTAAATACAGAGGCTAATGGGATGTTACAGAATGGGATGCCCCGAAGCAGGCTTTAGAACAGTATATATGCACAGCAACAGTGTCTAAGCAGGCTCAAACAGGCCAAATTACTTTAAATAACTGTGCAGCTTACAGTAAATACAGAGGCTAATGGGATGTTACAGAATGGGATGCCCCCGAAGCAGGCTTTAGAACAGTATATATGCACAGCAACAGTGTCTAAGCAGGCTCAAACAGGCCAAATTACTTTAAATAACTGTGCAGCTTACAGTAAATACAGAGGCTAATGTGATGTTACAGAATGGGATGCCCCGAAGCAGGCTTTAGAACAGTATATATGCACAGCAACAGTGTCTAAGCAGGCTCAAACAGGCCAAATTACTTTAAATAACTGTGCAACTTACAGTAAATACAGAGGCTAATGTGATGTTACAGAATGGGATGCCCCGAAGCAGGCTTTAGAACAGTATATATGCACAGCAACAGCGTCTAAGCAGGCTCAAACAGGCCAAATTACTTTAAATAACTGTGCAGCTTACAGTAAATACAGAGGCTAATGTGATGTTACAGAATGGGATGCCCCGAAGCAGGCTTTAGAACAGTATATATGCACAGCAACAGTGTCTAAGCAGGCTCAAACAGGCCAAATTACTTTAAATAACTGTGCAGCTTACAGTAAATACAGAGGCTAATGGGATGTTACAGAATGGGATGCCCCACAGCAGACTTGAGATCAGTATATATGCACAGCAACAGTGTCTAAGCAGGCTCAAACAGGCCAAATTACTTTAAATAACTGTGCAGCTTACAGTAAATACAGAGGCTAATGTGATGTTACAGAATGGGATGCCCCGAAGCAGGCTTTAGAACACTATATATGCACAGCAACAGTGTCTAAGCAGGCTCAAACAGGCCAAATTACTTTAAATAACTGTGCAGCTTACAGTAAATACAGAGGCTAATGGGATGTTACAGAATGGGATGCCCCGAAGCAGGCTTTAGAACAGTATATATGCACAGCAACAGTGTCTAAGCAGGCTCAAACAGGCCAAATTACTTTAAATAACTGTGCAGCTTACAGTAAATACAGAGGCTAATAGGATGTTACAGAATGGGATGCCCCCGAAGCAGGCTTTAGAACAGTATATATGCACAGCAACAGTGTCTAAGCAGGCTCAAACAGGCCAAATTACTTTAAATAACTGTGCAGCTTACAGTAAATACAGAGGCTAATGGGATGTTACAGAATGGGATGCCCCGAAGCAGGCTTTAGAACAGTATATATGCACAGCAACAGTGTCTAAGCAGGCTCAAACAGGCCAAATTACTTTAAATAACTGTGCAGCTTACAGTAAATACAGAGACTAATGTGATGTTACAGAATGGGATGCCCCGAAGCAGGCTTTAGAACAGTATATATGCACAGCAACAGCGTCTAAGCAGGCTCAAACAGGCCAAATTACTTTAAATAACTGTGCAGCTTACAGTAAATACAGAAGCTAATGTGATGTTACAGAATGGGATGCCCCGAAGCAGGCTTTAGAACAGTATATATGCACAGCAACAGTGTCTAAGCAGGCTCAAACAGGCCAAATTACTTTAAATAACTGTGCAGCTTACAGTAAATACAGAGGCTAATGGGATGTTACAGAATGGGATGCCCCACAGCAGACTTGAGATCAGTATATATGCACAGCAACAGTGTCTAAGCAGGCTCAAACAGGCCAAATTACTTTAAATAACTGTGCAGCTTACAGTAAATACAGAGGCTAATGTGATGTTACAGAATGGGATGCCCCGAAGCAGGCTTTAGAACAGTATATATGCACAGCAACAGTGTCTAAGCAGGCTCAAACAGGCCAAATTACTTTAAATAACTGTGCAGCTTACAGTAAATACAGAGGCTAATGGGATGTTACAGAATGGGATGCCCCACAGCAGACTTGAGATCAGTATATATGCACAGCAACAGTGTCTAAGCAGGCTCAAACAGGCCAAATTACTTTAAATAACTGTGCAGATTACAGTAAATACAGAGGCTAATGTGATGTTACAGAATGGGATGCCCCGAAGCAGGCTTTAGAACAGTATATATGCACAGCAACAGTGTCTAAGCAGGCTTAAACAGGCCAAATTACTTTAAATAACTGTGCAGCTTAGAGTAAATACAGAGGCTAATGTGATGTTACAGAATGGGATGCCCCGAAGCAGGCTTTAGAACAGTATATATGCACAGCAACAGTTTCTAAGCAGGCTCAAACAGGCCAAATTACTTTAAATAACTGTGCAGCTTACAGTAAATTCAGAGGCTAATGTGATGTTACAGAATGGGATGCCCCGAAGCAGGCTTTAGAACAGTATATATGCACAGCAACAGTGTCTAAGCAGGCTCAAACAGGCCAAATTACTTAAAATAACTGTGAAGCTTACAGTAAATACAGAGGCTAATGTGATGTTACAGAATGGGATGCCCCGAAGCAGGCTTTAGAACACTATATATGCACAGCAACAGTGTCTAAGCAGGCTCAAACAGGCCAAATTACTTTAAATAACTGTGCAGCTTAGAGTAAATACAGAGGCTAATGTGATGTTACAGAATGGGATGCCCCGAAGCAGGCTTTAGAACAGTATATATGCACAGCAACAGTGTCTAAGCAGGCTCAAAAAGGCCAAATTACTTTAAATAACTGTGCAGCTTACAGTAAATACAGAGGCTAATGTGATGTCACAGAATGGGATGCCCCGAAGCGGGCTTTAGAACAGTATATAGGCACAGCACCAGTGTCTAAGCAGGCTCAAACAGGCCAAATTACTTT
Source organism: Gastrophryne carolinensis (assembly GCA_027917425.1). Taxonomy (NCBI): domain Eukaryota; kingdom Metazoa; phylum Chordata; class Amphibia; order Anura; family Microhylidae; genus Gastrophryne; species Gastrophryne carolinensis. The sequence continues at coordinate 363,630,159 of CM051238.1, forward strand.
AAATAACTGTGCAGCTTACAGTAAATACAGAGGCTAATGGGATGTTACAGAATGGGATGCCCCGAAGCAGGCTTTAGAACAGTATATATGCACAGCAACAGTGTCTAAGCAGGCTCAAACAGGCCAAATTACTTTAAATAACTGTGCAGCTTACAGTAAATACAGAGGCTAATGTGATGTTACAGAATGGGATGCCCCGAAGCAGGCTTTAGAACAGTATATATGCACAGCACCAGTGTGTAAGCAAGCTCAAACAGGCCAAATTACTTTAAATAACTGTGCAGCTTACAGTAAATACAGAGGCTAATGTGATGTTACAGAATGGGATGCCCCGAAGCAGGCTTTTAGAACAGTATATATGCACAGCAACAGTGTCTAAGCAGGCTCAAACAGGCCAAATTACTTTAAATAACTGTGCAGCTTAGAGTAAATACAGAGGCTAATGTGATGTTACAGAATGGGATGCCCCGAAGCAGGCTTTAGAACAGTATATATGCACAGCAACAGTGTCTAAGCAGGCTCAAAAAGGCCAAATTACTTTAAATAACTGTGCAGCTTACAGTAAATACAGAGGCTAATGTGATGTTACAGAATGGGATGCCCCGAAGCAGGCTTTAGAACAGTATATATGCACAGCAACAGTGTCTAAGCAGGTTTAAACAGGCCAAATTACTTTAAATAACTGTGCAGCTTACAGTAAATACAGAGGCTAATGTGATGTTACAGAATGGGATGCCCCAAGCAGGCTTTAGAACAGTATATATGCACAGCAACAGTGTCTAAGCCGGCTCAAACAGGCCAAATTACTTTAAATAACTGCAGATTACAGTAAATACAGATGCTAATGTGATGTTACAGAATGGGATGCCCCGAAGCAGGCTTTAGAACAGTATATATGCACAGCAACAGTGTCTAAGCAGGCTTAAACAGGCCAAATTACTTTAAATAACTGTGCAGCTTAGAGTAAATTCAGAGGCTAATGTGATGTTACAGAATGGGATGCCCCGAAGCAGGCTTTAGAACAGTATATATGCACAGCAACAGTGTCTAAGCAGGCTCAAACAGGCCAAATTACTTTAAATAACTGTGCAGCTTACAGTAAATACAGAGGCTAATGTGATGTTACAGAATGGGATGCCCCGAAGCAGGCTTGAGATCAGTATATATGCACAGCAACAGTGTCTAAGCAGGCTCAAACAGGCCAAATTACTTTAAATAACTGTGCAGCTTACAGTAAATACAAAGGCTAATGTGATGTTACAGAATGGGATGCCCCGAAGCAGGCTTTAGAACACTATATATGCACAGCAACAGTGTCTAAGCAGGCTCAAACAGGCCAAATTACTTTAAATAACTGTGCAGCTTACAGTAAATACAGAGGCTAATGGGATGTTACAGAATGGGATGCCCCGAAGCAGGCTTTAGAACAGTATATATGCACAGCAACAGTGTCTAAGCAGGCTCAAACAGGCCAAATTACTTTAAATAACTGTGCAGCTTACAGTAAATACAGAGGCTAATGTGATGTTACAGAATGGGATGCCCCGAAGCAGGCTTTAGAACAGTATATATGCACAGCAACAGTGTCTAAGCAGGCTCAAACAGGCCAAATTACTTTAAATAACTGTGCAGCTTACAGTAAATACAGAGGCTAATGGGATGTTACAGAATGGGATGCCCCACAGCAGACTTGAGATCAGTATATATGCACAGCAACAGTGTCTAAGCAGGCTCAAACAGGCCAAATTACTTTAAATAACTGTGCAGCTTACAGTAAATACAGAGGCTAATGTGATGTTACAGAATGGGATGCCCCGAAGGAGGCTTTAGAACAGTATATATGCACAGCAACAGTGTCTAAGCAGGCTCAAACAGGCCAAATTACTTTAAATAACTGTGCAGATTACAGTAAATACAGAGGCTAATGTGATGTTACAGAATGGGATGCCCCGAAGCAGGCTTTAGAACAGTATATATGCACAGCAACAGTGTCTAAGCAGGCTTAAACAGGCCAAATTACTTTAAATAACTGTGCAGCTTAGAGTAAATACAGAGGCTAATGTGATGTTACAGAATGGGATGCCCCGAAGCAGGCTTGAGATCAGTATATATGCACAGCAACAGTGTCTAAGCAGGCTCAAAAAGGCCAAATTACTTTAAATAACTGTGCAGCTTACAGTAAATACAGAGGCTAATGTGATGTCACAGAATGGGATGCCCCGAAGCGGGCTTTAGAACAGTATATAGGCACAGCACCAGTGTCTAAGCAGGCTCAAACAGGCCAAATTACTTTAAATAACTGTGCAGCTTACAGTAAATACAGAGGCTAATGTGATGTTACAGAATGGGATGCCCCGAAGCAGGCTTTAGAACAGTATATATGCACAGCAACAGTGTCTAAGCAGGCTCAAAAAGGCCAAATTACTTTAAATAACTGTGCAGCTTACAGTAAATACAGAGGCTAATGTGATGTTACAGAATGGGATGCCCCGAAGCAGGCTTTAGAACAGTATATATGCACAGCAACAGTGTCTAAGCAGGTTTAAACAGGCCAAATTACTTTAAATAACTGTGCAGCTTACAGTAAATACAGAGGCTAATGTGATGTTACAGAATGGGATGCCCCAAGCAGGCTTTAGAACAGTATATATGCACAGCAACAGTGTCTAAGCCGGCTCAAACAGGCCAAATTACTTTAAATAACTGCAGATTACAGTAAATACAGATGCTAATGTGATGTTACAGAATGGGATGCCCCGAAGCAGGCTTTAGAACAGTATATATGCACAGCAACAGTGTCTAAGCAGGCTTAAACAGGCCAAATTACTTTAAATAACTGTGCAGCTTAGAGTAAATTCAGAGGCTAATGTGATGTTACAGAATGGGATGCCCCGAAGCAGGCTTTAGAACAGTATATATGCACAGCAACAGTGTCTAAGCAGGCTCAAACAGGCCAAATTACTTTAAATAACTGTGCAGCTTACAGTAAATACAGAGGCTAATGTGATGTTACAGAATGGGATGCCCCGAAGCAGGCTTGAGATCAGTATATATGCACAGCAACAGTGTCTAAGCAGGCTCAAACAGGCCAAATTACTTTAAATAACTGTGCAGCTTACAGTAAATACAAAGGCTAATGTGATGTTACAGAATGGGATGCCCCGAAGCAGGCTTTAGAACACTATATATGCACAGCAACAGTGTCTAAGCAGGCTCAAACAGGCCAAATTACTTTAAATAACTGTGCAGCTTACAGTAAATACAGAGGCTAATGGGATGTTACAGAATGGGATGCCCCGAAGCAGGCTTTAGAACAGTATATATGCACAGCAACAGTGTCTAAGCAGGCTCAAACAGGCCAAATTACTTTAAATAACTGTGCAGCTTACAGTAAATACAGAGGCTAATGTGATGTTACAGAATGGGATGCCCCGAAGCAGGCTTTAGAACAGTATATATGCACAGCAACAGTGTCTAAGCAGGCTCAAACAGGCCAAATTACTTTAAATAACTGTGCAGCTTACAGTAAATACAGAGGCTAATGGGATGTTACAGAATGGGATGCCCCACAGCAGACTTGAGATCAGTATATATGCACAGCAACAGTGTCTAAGCAGGCTCAAACAGGCCAAATTACTTTAAATAACTGTGCAGCTTACAGTAAATACAGAGGCTAATGTGATGTTACAGAATGGGATGCCCCGAAGGAGGCTTTAGAACAGTATATATGCACAGCAACAGTGTCTAAGCAGGCTCAAACAGGCCAAATTACTTTAAATAACTGTGCAGATTACAGTAAATACAGAGGCTAATGTGATGTTACAGAATGGGATGCCCCGAAGCAGGCTTTAGAACAGTATATATGCACAGCAACAGTGTCTAAGCAGGCTTAAACAGGCCAAATTACTTTAAATAACTGTGCAGCTTAGAGTAAATACAGAGGCTAATGTGATGTTACAGAATGGGATGCCCCGAAGCAGGCTTTAGAACAGTATATATGCACAGCAACAGTTTCTAAGCAGGCTCAAACAGGCCAAATTACTTTAAATAACTGTGCAGCTTACAGTAAATTCAGAGGCTAATGTGATGTTACAGAATGGGATGCCCCGAAGCAGGCTTTAGAACAGTATATATGCACAGCAACAGTGTCTAAGCAGGCTCAAACAGGCCAAATTACTTAAAATAACTGTGAAGCTTACAGTAAATACAGAGGCTAATGTGATGTTACAGAATGGGATGCCCCGAAGCAGGCTTTAGAACACTATATATGCACAGCAACAGTGTCTAAGCAGGCTCAAACAGGCCAAATTACTTTAAATAACTGTGCAGCTTAGAGTAAATACAGAGGCTAATGTGATGTTACAGAATGGGATGCCCCGAAGCAGGCTTTAGAACAGTATATATGCACAGCAACAGTGTCTAAGCAGGCTCAAAAAGGCCAAATTACTTTAAATAACTGTGCAGCTTACAGTAAATACAGAGGCTAATGTGATGTCACAGAATGGGATGCCCCGAAGCGGGCTTTAGAACAGTATATAGGCACAGCACCAGTGTCTAAGCAGGCTCAAACAGGCCAAATTACTTTAAATAACTGTGCAGCTTACAGTAAATACAGAGGCTAATGGGATGTTACAGAATGGGATGCCCCGAAGCAGGCTTTAGAACAGTATATATGCACAGCAACAGTGTCTAAGCAGGCTCAAACAGGCCAAATTACTTTAAATAACTGTGCAGCTTACAGTAAATACAGAGGCTAATGTGATGTTACAGAATGGGATGCCCCGAAGCAGGCTTTAGAACAGTATATATGCACAGCACCAGTGTGTAAGCAAGCTCAAACAGGCCAAATTACTTTAAATAACTGTGCAGCTTACAGTAAATACAGAGGCTAATGTGATGTTACAGAATGGGATGCCCCGAAGCAGGCTTTTAGAACAGTATATATGCACAGCAACAGTGTCTAAGCAGGCTCAAACAGGCCAAATTACTTTAAATAACTGTGCAGCTTAGAGTAAATACAGAGGCTAATGTGATGTTACAGAATGGGATGCCCCGAAGCAGGCTTTAGAACAGTATATATGCACAGCAACAGTGTCTAAGCAGGCTCAAAAAGGCCAAATTACTTTAAATAACTGTGCAGCTTACAGTAAATACAGAGGCTAATGTGATGTTACAGAATGGGATGCCCCGAAGCAGGCTTTAGAACAGTATATATGCACAGCAACAGTGTCTAAGCAGGTTTAAACAGGCCAAATTACTTTAAATAACTGTGCAGCTTACAGTAAATACAGAGGCTAATGTGATGTTACAGAATGGGATGCCCCAAGCAGGCTTTAGAACAGTATATATGCACAGCAACAGTGTCTAAGCCGGCTCAAACAGGCCAAATTACTTTAAATAACTGCAGATTACAGTAAATACAGATGCTAATGTGATGTTACAGAATGGGATGCCCCGAAGCAGGCTTTAGAACAGTATATATGCACAGCAACAGTGTCTAAGCAGGCTTAAACAGGCCAAATTACTTTAAATAACTGTGCAGCTTAGAGTAAATTCAGAGGCTAATGTGATGTTACAGAATGGGATGCCCCGAAGCAGGCTTTAGAACAGTATATATGCACAGCAACAGTGTCTAAGCAGGCTCAAACAGGCCAAATTACTTTAAATAACTGTGCAGCTTACAGTAAATACAGAGGCTAATGTGATGTTACAGAATGGGATGCCCCGAAGCAGGCTTGAGATCAGTATATATGCACAGCAACAGTGTCTAAGCAGGCTCAAACAGGCCAAATTACTTTAAATAACTGTGTAGCTTACAGTAAATACAAAGGCTAATGTGATGTTACAGAATGGGATGCCCCGAAGCAGGCTTTAGAACAGTATATATGCACAGCAACAGTGTCTAAGCAGGCTCAAACAGGCCAAATTACTTTAAATAACTGTGCAGCTTACAGTAAATACAGAGGCTAAAGGGATGTTACAGAATGGGATGCCCCGAAGCAGGCTTTAGAACAGTATATATGCACAGCAACAGTGTCTAAGCAGGCTCAAACAGGCCAAATTACTTTAAATAACTGTGCAGCTTACAGTAAATACAGAGGCTAATGTGATGTTGCAGAATGGGATGCCCCGAAGCAGGCTTTAGAACAGTATATATGCACAGCAACAGTGTCTAAGCAGGCTCAAACAGGCCAAATTACTTTAAATAACTGTGCAGCTTACAGTAAATACAGAGGCTAATGGGATGTTACAGAATGGGATGCCCCACAGCAGACTTGAGATCAGTATATATGCACAGCAACAGTGTCTAAGCAGGCTCAAACAGGCCAAATTACTTTAAATAACTGTGCAGCTTACAGTAAATACAGAGGCTAATGTGATGTTACAGAATGGGATGCCCCGAAGCAGGCTTTAGAACAGTATATATGCACAGCAACAGTGTCTAAGCAGGCTCAAACAGGCCAAATTACTTTAAATAACTGTGCAGCTTACAGTAAATACAGAGGCTAATGTGATGTTACAGAATGGGATGCCCCGAAGCAGGCTTTAGAACAGTATATATGCACAGCAACAGTGTCTAAGCAGGCTCAAACAGGCCAAATTACTTTAAATAACTGTGCAGCTTACAGTAAATACAGAGGCTAATGGGATGTTACAGAATGGGATGCCCCGAAGCAGGCTTTAGAACAGTATATATGCACAGCAACAGTGTCTAAGCAGGCTCAAACAGGCCAAATTACTTTAAATAACTGTGCAGCTTACAGTAAATACAGAGGCTAATAGGATGTTACAGAATGGGATGCCCCCGAAGCAGGCTTTAGAACAGTATATATGCACAGCAACAGTGTCTAAGCAGGCTCAAACAGGCCAAATTACTTTAAATAACTGTGCAGCTTACAGTAAATACAGAGGCTAATGGGATGTTACAGAATGGGATGCCCCGAAGCAGGCTTTAGAACAGTATATATGCACAGCAACAGTGTCTAAGCAGGCTCAAACAGGCCAAATTACTTTAAATAACTGTGCAGCTTACAGTAAATACAGAGACTAATGTGATGTTACAGAATGGGATGCCCCGAAGCAGGCTTTAGAACAGTATATATGCACAGCAACAGCGTCTAAGCAGGCTCAAACAGGCCAAATTACTTTAAATAACTGTGCAGCTTACAGTAAATACAGAAGCTAATGTGATGTTACAGAATGGGATGCCCCGAAGCAGGCTTTAGAACAGTATATATGCACAGCAACAGTGTCTAAGCAGGCTCAAACAGGCCAAATTACTTTAAATAACTGTGCAGCTTACAGTAAATACAGAGGCTAATGGGATGTTACAGAATGGGATGCCCCACAGCAGACTTGAGATCAGTATATATGCACAGCAACAGTGTCTAAGCAGGCTCAAACAGGCCAAATTACTTTAAATAACTGTGCAGCTTACAGTAAATACAGAGGCTAATGTGATGTTACAGAATGGGATGCCCCGAAGCAGGCTTTAGAACAGTATATATGCACAGCAACAGTGTCTAAGCAGGCTCAAACAGGCCAAATTACTTTAAATAACTGTGCAGCTTACAGTAAATACAGAGGCTAATGGGATGTTACAGAATGGGATGCCCCACAGCAGACTTGAGATCAGTATATATGCACAGCAACAGTGTCTAAGCAGGCTCAAACAGGCCAAATTACTTTAAATAACTGTGCAGATTACAGTAAATACAGAGGCTAATGTGATGTTACAGAATGGGATGCCCCGAAGCAGGCTTTAGAACAGTATATATGCACAGCAACAGTGTCTAAGCAGGCTTAAACAGGCCAAATTACTTTAAATAACTGTGCAGCTTAGAGTAAATACAGAGGCTAATGTGATGTTACAGAATGGGATGCCCCGAAGCAGGCTTTAGAACAGTATATATGCACAGCAACAGTTTCTAAGCAGGCTCAAACAGGCCAAATTACTTTAAATAACTGTGCAGCTTACAGTAAATTCAGAGGCTAATGTGATGTTACAGAATGGGATGCCCCGAAGCAGGCTTTAGAACAGTATATATGCACAGCAACAGTGTCTAAGCAGGCTCAAACAGGCCAAATTACTTAAAATAACTGTGAAGCTTACAGTAAATACAGAGGCTAATGTGATGTTACAGAATGGGATGCCCCGAAGCAGGCTTTAGAACACTATATATGCACAGCAACAGTGTCTAAGCAGGCTCAAACAGGCCAAATTACTTTAAATAACTGTGCAGCTTAGAGTAAATACAGAGGCTAATGTGATGTTACAGAATGGGATGCCCCGAAGCAGGCTTTAGAACAGTATATATGCACAGCAACAGTGTCTAAGCAGGCTCAAAAAGGCCAAATTACTTTAAATAACTGTGCAGCTTACAGTAAATACAGAGGCTAATGTGATGTCACAGAATGGGATGCCCCGAAGCGGGCTTTAGAACAGTATATAGGCACAGCACCAGTGTCTAAGCAGGCTCAAACAGGCCAAATTACTTTAAATAACTGTGCAGCTTACAGTAAATACAGAGGCTAATGGGATGTTACAGAATGGGATGCCCCGAAGCAGGCTTTAGAACAGTATATATGCACAGCAACAGTGTCTAAGCAGGCTCAAACAGGCCAAATTACTTTAAATAACTGTGCAGCTTACAGTAAATACAGAGGCTAATGTGATGTTACAGAATGGGATGCCCCGAAGCAGGCTTTAGAACAGTATATATGCACAGCACCAGTGTGTAAGCAAGCTCAAACAGGCCAAATTACTTTAAATAACTGTGCAGCTTACAGTAAATACAGAGGCTAATGTGATGTTACAGAATGGGATGCCCCGAAGCAGGCTTTTAGAACAGTATATATGCACAGCAACAGTGTCTAAGCAGGCTCAAACAGGCCAAATTACTTTAAATAACTGTGCAGCTTAGAGTAAATACAGAGGCTAATGTGATGTTACAGAATGGGATGCCCCGAAGCAGGCTTTAGAACAGTATATATGCACAGCAACAGTGTCTAAGCAGGCTCAAAAAGGCCAAATTACTTTAAATAACTGTGCAGCTTACAGTAAATACAGAGGCTAATGTGATGTTACAGAATGGGATGCCCCGAAGCAGGCTTTAGAACAGTATATATGCACAGCAACAGTGTCTAAGCAGGTTTAAACAGGCCAAATTACTTTAAATAACTGTGCAGCTTACAGTAAATACAGAGGCTAATGTGATGTTACAGAATGGGATGCCCCAAGCAGGCTTTAGAACAGTATATATGCACAGCAACAGTGTCTAAGCCGGCTCAAACAGGCCAAATTACTTTAAATAACTGCAGATTACAGTAAATACAGATGCTAATGTGATGTTACAGAATGGGATGCCCCGAAGCAGGCTTTAGAACAGTATATATGCACAGCAACAGTGTCTAAGCAGGCTTAAACAGGCCAAATTACTTTAAATAACTGTGCAGCTTAGAGTAAATTCAGAGGCTAATGTGATGTTACAGAATGGGATGCCCCGAAGCAGGCTTTAGAACAGTATATATGCACAGCAACAGTGTCTAAGCAGGCTCAAACAGGCCAAATTACTTTAAATAACTGTGCAGCTTACAGTAAATACAGAGGCTAATGTGATGTTACAGAATGGGATGCCCCGAAGCAGGCCTTAGATCAGTATATATGCACAGCAACAGTGTCTAAGCAGGCTCAAACAGGCCAAATTACTTTAAATAACTGTGCAGCTTACAGTAAATACAAAGGCTAATGTGATGTTACAGAATGGGATGCCCCGAAGCAGGCTTTAGAACACTATATATGCACAGCAACAGTGTCTAAGCAGGCTCAAACAGGCCAAATTACTTTAAATAACTGTGCAGCTTACAGTAAATACAGAGGCTAATGGGATGTTACAGAATGGGATGCCCCGAAGCAGGCTTTAGAACAGTATATATGCACAGCAACAGTGTCTAAGCAGGCTCAAACAGGCCAAATTACTTTAAATAACTGTGCAGCTTACAGTAAATACAGAGGCTAATGTGATGTTACAGAATGGGATGCCCCGAAGCAGGCTTTAGAACAGTATATATGCACAGCAACAGTGTCTAAGCAGGCTCAAACAGGCCAAATTACTTTAAATAACTGTGCAGCTTACAGTAAATACAGAGGCTAATGGGATGTTACAGAATGGGATGCCCCACAGCAGACTTGAGATCAGTATATATGCACAGCAACAGTGTCTAAGCAGGCTCAAACAGGCCAAATTACTTTAAATAACTGTGCAGCTTACAGTAAATACAGAGGCTAATGTGATGTTACAGAATGGGATGCCCCGAAGCAGGCTTTAGAACAGTATATATGCACAGCAACAGTGTCTAAGCAGGCTCAAACAGGCCAAATTACTTTAAATAACTGTGCAGATTACAGTAAATACAGAGGCTAATGTGATGTTACAGAATGGGATGCCCCGAAGCAGGCTTTAGAACACTATATATGCACAGCAACAGTGTCTAAGCAGGCTCAAACAGGCCAAATTACTTTAAATAACTGTGCAGCTTAGAGTAAATACAGAGGCTAATGTGATGTTACAGAATGGGATGCCCCGAAGCAGGCTTTAGAACAGTATATATGCACAGCAACAGTGTCTAAGCAGGCTCAAAAAGGCCAAATTACTTTAAATAACTGTGCAGCTTACAGTAAATACAGAGGCTAATGTGATGTCACAGAATGGGATGCCCCGAAGCGGGCTTTAGAACAGTATATAGGCACAGCACCAGTGTCTAAGCAGGCTCAAACAGGCCAAATTACTTTAAATAACTGTGCAGCTTACAGTAAATACAGAGGCTAATGGGATGTTACAGAATGGGATGCCCCGAAGCAGGCTTTAGAACAGTATATATGCACAGCAACAGTGTCTAAGCAGGCTCAAACAGGCCAAATTACTTTAAATAACTGTGCAGCTTACAGTAAATACAGAGGCTAATGTGATGTTACAGAATGGGATGCCCCGAAGCAGGCTTTAGAACAGTATATATGCACAGCACCAGTGTGTAAGCAAGCTCAAACAGGCCAAATTACTTTAAATAACTGTGCAGCTTACAGTAAATACAGAGGCTAATGTGATGTTACAGAATGGGATGCCCCGAAGCAGGCTTTTAGAACAGTATATATGCACAGCAACAGTGTCTAAGCAGGCTCAAAAAGGCCAAATTACTTTAAATAACTGTGCAGCTTACAGTAAATACAGAGGCTAATGTGATGTTACAGAATGGGATGCCCCGAAGCAGGCTTTAGAACAGTATATATGCACAGCAACAGTGTCTAAGCAGGTTTAAACAGGCCAAATTACTTTAAATAACTGTGCAGCTTACAGTAAATACAGAGGCTAATGTGATGTTACAGAATGGGATGCCCCAAGCAGGCTTTAGAACAGTATATATGCACAGCAACAGTGTCTAAGCCGGCTCAAACAGGCCAAATTACTTTAAATAACTGCAGATTACAGTAAATACAGATGCTAATGTGATGTTACAGAATGGGATGCCCCGAAGCAGGCTTTAGAACAGTATATATGCACAGCAACAGTGTCTAAGCAGGCTTAAACAGGCCAAATTACTTTAAATAACTGTGCAGCTTAGAGTAAATTCAGAGGCTAATGTGATGTTACAGAATGGGATGCCCCGAAGCAGGCTTTAGAACAGTATATATGCACAGCAACAGTGTCTAAGCAGGCTCAAACAGGCCAAATTACTTTAAATAACTGTGCAGCTTACAGTAAATACAGAGGCTAATGTGATGTTACAGAATGGGATGCCCCGAAGCAGGCTTGAGATCAGTATATATGCACAGCAACAGTGTCTAAGCAGGCTCAAACAGGCCAAATTACTTTAAATAACTGTGCAGCTTACAGTAAATACAAAGGCTAATGTGATGTTACAGAATGGGATGCCCCGAAGCAGGCTTTAGAACAGTATATATGCACAGCAACAGTGTCTAAGCAGGCTCAAACAGGCCAAATTACTTTAAATAACTGTGCAGCTTACAGTAAATACAGAGGCTAATGGGATGTTACAGAATGGGATGCCCCGAAGCAGGCTTTAGAACAGTATATATGCACAGCAACAGTGTCTAAGCAGGCTCAAACAGGCCAAATTACTTTAAATAACTGTGCAGCTTACAGTAAATACAGAGGCTAATGTGATGTTACAGAATGGGATGCCCCGAAGCAGGCTTTAGAACAGTATATATGCACAGCAACAGTGTCTAAGCAGGCTCAAACAGGCCAAATTACTTTAAATAACTGTGCAGCTTACAGTAAATACAGAGGCTAATGGGATGTTACAGAATGGGATGCCCCACAGCAGACTTGAGATCAGTATATATGCACAGCAACAGTGTCTAAGCAGGCTCAAACAGGCCAAATTACTTTAAATAACTGTGCAGCTTACAGTAAATACAGAGGCTAATGTGATGTTACAGAATGGGATGCCCCGAAGCAGGCTTTAGAACAGTATATATGCACAGCAACAGTGTCTAAGCAGGCTCAAACAGGCCAAATTACTTTAAATAACTGTGCAGATTACAGTAAATACAGAGGCTAATGTGATGTTACAGAATGGGATGCCCCGAAGCAGGCTTTAGAACAGTATATATGCACATCAACAGTGTCTAAGCAGGCTTAAACAGGCCAAATTACTTTAAATAACTGTGCAGCTTAGAGTAAATACAGAGGCTAATGTGATGTTACAGAATGGGATGCCCCGAAGCAGGCTTTAGAACAGTATATATGCACAGCAACAGTTTCTAAGCAGGCTCAAACAGGCCAAATTACTTTAAATAACTGTGCAGCTTACAGTAAATTCAGAGGCTAATGTGATGTTACAGAATGGGATGCCCCGAAGCAGGCTTTAGAACAGTATATATGCACAGCAACAGTGTCTAAGCAGGCTCAAACAGGCCAAATTACTTAAAATAACTGTGAAGCTTACAGTAAATACAGAGGCTAATGTGATGTTACAGAATGGGATGCCCCGAAGCAGGCTTTAGAACACTATATATGCACAGCAACAGTGTCTAAGCAGGCTCAAACAGGCCAAATTACTTTAAATAACTGTGCAGCTTAGAGTAAATACAGAGGCTAATGTGATGTTACAGAATGGGATGCCCCGAAGCAGGCTTTAGAACAGTATATATGCACAGCAACAGTGTCTAAGCAGGCTCAAAAAGGCCAAATTACTTTAAATAACTGTGCAGCTTACAGTAAATACAGAGGCTAATGTGATGTCACAGAATGGGATGCCCCGAAGCGGGCTTTAGAACAGTATATATGCACAGCACCAGTGTCTAAGCAGGCTCAAACAGGCCAAATTACTTTAAATAACTGTGCAGCTTACAGTAAATACAGAGGCTAATGGGATGTTACAGAATGGGATGCCCCGAAGCAGGCTTTAGAACAGTATATATGCACAGCAACAGTGTCTAAGCAGGCTCAAACAGGCCAAATTACTTTAAATAACTGTGCAGCTTACAGTAAATACAGAGGCTAATGTGATGTTACAGAATGGGATGCCCCGAAGCAGGCTTTAGAACAGTATATATGCACAGCACCAGTGTGTAAGCAAGCTCAAACAGGCCAAATTACTTTAAATAACTGTGCAGCTTACAGTAAATACAGAGGCTAATGTGATGTTACAGAATGGGATGCCCCGAAGCAGGCTTTTAGAACAGTATATATGCACAGCAACAGTGTCTAAGCAGGCTCAAACAGGCCAAATTACTTTAAATAACTGTGCAGCTTAGAGTAAATACAGAGGCTAATGTGATGTTACAGAATGGGATGCCCCGAAGCAGGCTTTAGAACAGTATATATGCACAGCAACAGTGTCTAAGCAGGCTCAAAAAGGCCAAATTACTTTAAATAACTGTGCAGCTTACAGTAAATACAGAGGCTAATGTGATGTCACAGAATGGGATGCCCCGAAGCAGGCTTTAGAACAGTATATATGCACAGCAACAGTGTCTAAGCAGGTTTAAACAGGCCAAATTACTTTAAATAACTGTGCAGCTTACAGTAAATACAGAGGCTAATGTGATGTTACAGAATGGGATGCCCCAAGCAGGCTTTAGAACAGTATATATGCACAGCAACAGTGTCTAAGCCGGCTCAAACAGGCCAAATTACTTTAAATAACTGCAGATTACAGTAAATACAGATGCTAATGTGATGTTACAGAATGGGATGCCCCGAAGCAGGCTTTAGAACAGTATATATGCACAGCAACAGTGTCTAAGCAGGCTTAAACAGGCCAAATTACTTTAAATAACTGTGCAGCTTAGAGTAAATTCAGAGGCTAATGTGATGTTACAGAATGGGATGCCCCGAAGCAGGCTTTAGAACACTATATATGCACAGCAACAGTGTCTAAGCAGGCTCAAACAGGCCAAATTACTTTAAATAACTGTGCAGCTTACAGTAAATACAGAGGCTAATGGGATGTTACAGAATGGGATGCCCCACAGCAGACTTGAGATCAGTATATATGCACAGCAACAGTGTCTAAGCAGGCTCAAACAGGCCAAATTACTTTAAATAACTGTGCAGCTTACAGTAAATACAGAGGCTAATGTGATGTTACAGAATGGGATGCCCCGAAGCAGGCTTTAGAACACTATATATGCACAGCAACAGTGTCTAAGCAGGCTCAAACAGGCCAAATTACTTTAAATAACTGTGCAGCTTACAGTAAATACAGAGGCTAATGGGATGTTACAGAATGGGATGCCCCGAAGCAGGCTTTAGAACAGTATATATGCACAGCAACAGTGTCTAAGCAGGCTCAAACAGGCCAAATTACTTTAAATAACTGTGCAGCTTACAGTAAATACAGAGGCTAATAGGATGTTACAGAATGGGATGCCCCCGAAGCAGGCTTTAGAACAGTATATATGCACAGCAACAGTGTCTAAGCAGGCTCAAACAGGCCAAATTACTTTAAATAACTGTGCAGCTTACAGTAAATACAGAGGCTAATGTGATGTTACAGAATGGGATGCCCCGAAGCAGGCTTTAGAACAGTATATATGCACAGCAACAGTGTCTAAGCAGGCTCAAACAGGCCAAATTACTTTAAATAACTGTGCAGCTTACAGTAAATACAGAGGCTAATGTGATGTTACAGAATGGGATGCCCCGAAGCAGGCTTTAGAACAGTATATATGCACAGCAACAGCGTCTAAGCAGGCTCAAACAGGCCAAATTACTTTAAATAACTGTGCAGCTTACAGTAAATACAGAAGCTAATGTGATGTTACAGAATGGGATGCCCCGAAGCAGGCTTTAGAACAGTATATATGCACAGCAACAGTGTCTAAGCAGGCTCAAACAGGCCAAATTACTTTAAATAACTGTGCAGCTTACAGTAAATACAGAGGCTAATGGGATGTTACAGAATGGGATGCCCCACAGCAGACTTGAGATCAGTATATATGCACAGCAACAGTGTCTAAGCAGGCTCAAACAGGCCAAATTACTTTAAATAACTGTGCAGCTTACAGTAAATACAGAGGCTAATGTGATGTTACAGAATGGGATGCCCCGAAGCAGGCTTTAGAACAGTATATATGCACAGCAACAGTGTCTAAGCAGGCTCAAACAGGCCAAATTACTTTAAATAACTGTGCAGCTTACAGTAAATACAGAGGCTAATGGGATGTTACAGAATGGGATGCCCCACAGCAGACTTGAGATCAGTATATATGCACAGCAACAGTGTCTAAGCAGGCTCAAACAGGCCAAATTACTTTAAATAACTGTGCAGCTTACAGTAAATACAGAGGCTAATGTGATGTTACAGAATGGGATGCCCCGAAGCAGGCTTTAGAACAGTATATATGCACAGCAACAGTGTCTAAGCAGGCTCAAACAGGCCAAATTACTTTAAATAACTGTGCAGATTACAGTAAATACAGAGGCTAATGTGATGTTACAGAATGGGATGCCCCGAAGCAGGCTTTAGAACAGTATATATGCACAGCAACAGTGTCTAAGCAGGCTTAAACAGGCCAAATTACTTTAAATAACTGTGCAGCTTAGAGTAAATACAGAGGCTAATGTGATGTTACAGAATGGGATGCCCCGAAGCAGGCTTTAGAACAGTATATATGCACAGCAACAGTTTCTAAGCAGGCTCAAACAGGCCAAATTACTTTAAATAACTGTGCAGCTTACAGTAAATTCAGAGGCTAATGTGATGTTACAGAATGGGATGCCCCGAAGCAGGCTTTAGAACAGTATATATGCACAGCAACAGTGTCTAAGCAGGCTCAAACAGGCCAAATTACTTAAAATAACTGTGAAGCTTACAGTAAATACAGAGGCTAATGTGATGTTACAGAATGGGATGCCCCGAAGCAGGCTTTAGAACACTATATATGCACAGCAACAGTGTCTAAGCAGGCTCAAACAGGCCAAATTACTTTAAATAACTGTGCAGCTTAGAGTAAATACAGAGGCTAATGTGATGTTACAGAATGGGATGCCCTGAAGCAGGCTTTAGAACAGTATATATGCACAGCAATAGTGTCTAAGCAGGCTCAAAAAGGCCAAATTACTTTAAATAACTGTGCAGCTTACAGTAAATACAGAGGCTAATGTGATGTCACAGAATGGGATGCCCCGAAGCAGGCTTTAGAACAGTATATATGCACAGCAACAGTTTCTAAGCAGGCTCAAACAGGCCAAATTACTTTAAATAACTGTGCAGCTTACAGTAAATTCAGAGGCTAATGTGATGTTACAGAATGGGATGCCCCGAAGCAGGCTTTAGAACAGTATATATGCACAGCAACAGTGTCTAAGCAGGCTCAAACAGGCCAAATTACTTAAAATAACTGTGAAGCTTACAGTAAATACAGAGGCTAATGTGATGTTACAGAATGGGATGCCCCGAAGCAGGCTTTAGAACACTATATATGCACAGCAACAGTGTCTAAGCAGGCTCAAACAGGCCAAATTACTTTAAATAACTGTGCAGCTTAGAGTAAATACAGAGGCTAATGTGATGTTACAGAATGGGATGCCCTGAAGCAGGCTTTAGAACAGTATATATGCACAGCAATAGTGTCTAAGCAGGCTCAAAAAGGCCAAATTACTTTAAATAACTGTGCAGCTTACAGTAAATACAGAGGCTAATGTGATGTCACAGAATGGGATGCCCCGAAGCGGGCTTTAGAACAGTATATATGCACAGCACCAGTGTCTAAGCAGGCTCAAACAGGCCAAATTACTTTAAATAACTGTGCAGCTTACAGTAAATACAGAGGCTAATGGGATGTTACAGAATGGGATGCCACGAAGCAGGCTTTAGAACAGTATATATGCACAGCAACAGTGTCTAAGCAGGCTCAAACAGGCCAAATTACTTTAAATAACTGTGCAGCTTACAGTAAATACAGAGGCTAATGTGATGTTACAGAATGGGATGCCCCGAAGCAGGCTTTAGAACAGTATATATGCACAGCACCAGTGTGTAAGCAAGCTCAAACAGGCCAAATTACTTTAAATAACTGTGCAGCTTACAGTAAATACAGAGGCTAATGTGATGTTACAGAATGGGATGCCCCGAAGCAGGCTTTTAGAACAGTATATATGCACAGCAACAGTGTCTAAGCAGGCTCAAACAGGCCAAATTACTTTAAATAACTGTGCAGCTTACAGTAAATACAGAGGCTAATGTGATGTTACAGAATAGGATGCCCCGAAGCAGGCTTTAGAATAGTATATATGCACAGCAACAGTGTCTAAGCAGGCTCAAACAGGCCAAATTACTTTAAATAACTGTGCAGCTTAGAGTAAATACAGAGGCTAATGTGATGTTACAGAATGGGATGCCCCGAAGCAGGCTTTAGAACAGTATATATGCACAGCAACAGTGTCTAAGCAGGTTTTAACAGGCCAAATTACTTTAAATAACTGTGCAGCTTACAGTAAATACAGAGGCTAATGTGATGTTACAGAATGGGATGCCCCAAGCAGGCTTTAGAACAGTATATATGCACAGCAACAGTGTCTAAGCCGGCTCAAACAGGCCAAAGTACTTTAAATAACTGCAGATTACAGTAAATACAGAGGTTAATGTGATGTTACAGAATGGGATGCCCCGAAGCAGGCTTTAGAACAGTATATATGCACAGCAACAGTGTCTAAGCAGGCTTAAACAGGCCAAATTACTTTAAATAACTGTGCAGCTTAGAGTAAATACAGAGGCTAATGTGATGTTACAGAATGGGATGCCCCGAAGCAGGCTTTAGAACAGTATATATGCACAGCAACAGTTTCTAAGCAGGCTCAAACAGGCCAAATTACTTTAAATAACTGTGCAGCTTAGAGTAAATACAGAGGCTAAAGTGATGTTACAGAATTGGATGCCCCGAAGCAGGCTTTAGAACAGTATATATGCACAGCAACAGTGTCTAAGCAGGCTCAAACAGGCCAAATTACTTTAAATAACTGTGCAGCTTAGAGTAAATACAGAGGCTAAAGTGATGTTACAGAATTGGATGCCCCGAAGCAGGCTTTAGAACAGTATATATGCACAGCAACAGTGTCTAAGCAGGCTCAATTAGTCCAAATTACTTAAAATAACTGTGAAGCTTACAGTAAATACAGAGGCTAATGTGATGTTACAGAATGGGATGCCCCGAAGCAGGCTTTAGAACAGTATATATGCACAGCAACAGTGTCTAAGCAGGCTCAAACAGGCCAAATTACTTTAAAAAACTGTGCAGCTTACAGTAAATACAGAGGCTAATGTGATGTTACAGAATGGGATGCCCCGAAGCAGGCTTCAGAACAGTATATATGCACAGCAACAGTGTCTAAGCAGGCTCAAACAGGCCAAATTACTTTAAATAACTGTGCAGCTTAGAGTAAATACAGAGGCTAAAGTGATGTTACAGAATTGGATGCCCCGAAGCAGGCTTTAGAACAGTATATATGCACAGCAACAGTGTCTAAGCAGGCTCAAACAGACCAAATTACTTTAAATAACTGTGCAGCTTACAGTAAATACAGAGGCTAATGTGATGTTACAGAATGGAATGCCCCGAAGCAGGCTTTAGAACAGTATATATGCACAGCAACAGTGTCTAAGCAGGCTCAAACAGGCCAAATTACTTTAAATAACTGTGCAGCTTACAGTAAATACAGAGGCTAATGTGATGTTACAGAATGGGATGCCCCGAAGCAGGCTTTAGAACACTATATATGCACAGCAACAGTGTCTAAGCAGGCTCAAACAGGCCAAATTACATAACTGTGCAGCTTACAGTAAATACAGAGGCTAATGTGATGTTACAGAATGGGATGCCCCGAAGCAGGCTTTAGAACAGTATATATGCACAGCAACAGTGTCTAAGCAGGCTCAAACAGGCCAAATTACTTTAAATAACTGTGCAGCTTAGAGTAAATACAGAGGCTAAAGTGATGTTACAGAATGGGGTGCCCCGAAGCAGGCTTTAGAACAGTATATATGCACAGCAACAGTGTCTAAGCAGGCTCAAACAGACCAAATTACTTTAAATAACTGTGCAGCTTACAGTAAATACAGAGGCTAATGTGATGTTACAGAATGGAATGCCCCGAAGCAGGCTTTAGAACAGTATATATGCACAGCAACAGTGTCTAAGCAGGCTCAAACAGGCCAAATTACATAACTGTGCAGCTTACAGTAAATACAGAGGCTAATGTGATGTTACAGAATGGGATGCCCCAAAGCAGGCTTTAGAACAGCATATATGCACAGCAACAGTGTCTAAGCAGGCTCAAACAGGCCAAATTACTTTAAATAACTGTGCAGCTTACAGTAAATACAGAGGCTAATGTGATGTTACAGAATTGGATGCCCTGAAGCAGGCTTTAGAACAGTATATATGCACAGCAACAGTGTCTAAGCAGGCCCCAACAGGCTAAATTAATTTAAATAACTGTGCAGCTTAGAGTAAATACAGAGGCTAATGGGATGTTACAGAATGGGATGCCCCGAAGCAGGCTTTAGAACAGTATATATGCACAGCAACAGTGTCTAAGCAGGCTCAAACAGGCCAAATTACTGTAAATAACTGTGCAGCTTCCAGTAAATACAGAGGCTAATGTGATGTTACAGAATTGGATGCCCCCAAGCTGGCTTTATAACAGTATATATGCACAGCAACAGTGGCTAAGCAGGCTCAAACAGGCCAAATTACTTTAAATAACTGTGCAGCTTAGAGTAAATACAGAGGCTTATGTGATGTTACAGAATGGGATGCCCCAAAGCAGGCTTTAGAACAGTATATATGCACCGCAACAGTGTCTAAGCAGGCTCAAACAGGCCAAATTACTTTAAATAACTGTGCAGCTTAGAGTAAATACAGAGGCTAATGGGATGTTACAGAATGGGATGCCCCGAAGCAGGCTTTAGAACAGCATATATGCAGAGCAACAGTGTCTAAGCAGGCTCAAACAGGCCAAATTACTTTAAATAACTGTGCAGCTTACAGTAAATACAGAGGCTAATGTGATGTTACAGAATTGGATGCCCCCAAGCTGGCTTTATAACAGTATATAGGCACAGCAACAATGTCTAAGCAGGCTTAAACAGGCCAAATTACTTTAAATAACTGTGCAGCTTACAGTAAATACAGAGGCTAATGGGATGTTACAGAATGGGATGCCCCGAAGCAGGCTTTAGAACAGTATATATGCACAGCAACAGTGTCTAAGCAGGCTCAAACAGGCCAAATTACTTTAAATAACTGTGCAGCTTACAGTAAATACAGAGGCTAATGGGATGTTACAGAATGGGATGCCCCGAAGCAGGCTTTAGAACAGTATATATGCACAGCAACAGTGTCTAAGCAGGCTCAAACAGGCCAAATTACTTTAAATAACTGTGCAGCTTACAGTAAATGCAGAGGCTAATGTGATGTTACAGAATGGGATGCCCCGAAGCAGGCTTTAGAACAGTATATATGCACAGCAACAATGTCTAAGCAAGCTTAAACAGGCCAAATTACTTTAATTAACTGTGCAGCTTACAGTAAATACAGAGGCTAATGGGATGTTACAGAATGGGATGCCCCGAAGCAGGCTTTAGAACAGTATATATGCACAGCAACAGTGTCTAAGCAGGCTCAAACAGGCCAAATTACTTTAAATAACTGTGCAGCTTACAGTAAATACAGAGGCTAATGTGATGTTACAGAATGGGATGCCCCGAAGCAGGCTTTAGAACAGTATATATGCACAGCAACAGTGTCTAAGCAGGCTCAAACAAGCCAAATTACTTTAAATAACTGTGCAGCTTACAGTAAATACAGAGGCTAATGTCATGTTACAGAATGGGATGCCCCGAAGCAGGCTTTAGAACAGTATATATGCACAGCACCAGTGTCTAAGCAGGCTCAAACAGGCCAAATTACTTTAAATAACTGTGCAGCTTACAGTAAATACAGAGGTTAATGTGATGTTACAGAATGGGATGCCCGAAGCAGGCTTTAGAACAGTATATATGCACAGCAACAGTGTCTAAGCAGGCTCAAACAGGCCAAATTACTTTAAATAACTGTGCAGCTTACAGTAAATACAGAGGCTAATGTGATGTTACAGAATGGGATGCCCCCAAGCAGGCTTTATAACAGTATATATGCACAGCAACAGTGGCTAAGCAGGCTCAAACAGGCCAAATTACTTTAAATAACTGTGCAGCTTAGTGTAATTACAGAGGCTAATGAGATTTTACAAAATGGTAATGTTCCCACAGCAGACTTGAGATCAGTTCAGTATATATGCACAACATCAAAAGTGTATAAGCAGCCTGAAACCGCTAAAAAAGCCAGTCAGCCAGCCAGTAACACTCAGGCTGGATGAAAAAAAAAAAATCTCCCTGTGACTGCCTCCGATTTTTCCTAACTTTCCCTGCTTCTCGCTGACTTCCTGCCTGTCTCCTGCCTGTCCCTGTCTGTCCCTGGCTCTCTAACTGTCTCTCCCTGACTACAGCAGCGTCCTGTCTCTCACGAATGCAATAGAGAAATGAGGAAAAGCAAGATGTCCGCCGTCTTAAAGTGGACCAACACCCTGAGGTGATCGGCTCGGGAATCTATAAGATTCCCGGGCCGATCACCTCACACACCGCGGGACATCCGAGATCGGGATGTCCCGCGGGGTGAACCCCCCCTGAACACCCCAAATACACCTACCTGGCCTTCGCGGCGGCCGGCCGCCGCCGCCTCCCTCGTGCCCCTCTAGGCGTGCGCGTGCCCGCGCCGGCCGTCTCTGAATGGCCGGCGCGGGCGCGCACACGTCAAGAATGACGCGCGGGAGGCGCCGACAGGCAAGCTGCTTGTACGTTGCTGTCAATCAGCTTGTCTGTCGGCGCCGATTGGCCGGCGCGGCCACGTGGGAGCGGGGAGAGGTGAGTTTTGGGGGCTTTCTGGGGGGTTTCACACAGCGGGGCACCCCCAATCGGGAAGTGGACCAATACCCAGGATAGTCAAAATCCTGGGTGTTGGTCCACTTTAAATAGCGCTGTGACATCACCGGGCTTACTGGCTGCTGATAGGCTGCATGTGACTGCCCCAGCATGCACTGGAGCGGGGTAGATGATAGGACATGTCCTGTCCGCCATCTTAGAATGCCTGTAATGTAAATGAATGGATGTTAAAGGAAAACTTCGAGCGATCGAAGCACGGGGAAGTTCGGATTCGATCCGAATCGAATTTTTCATGAAATTCGGATCGAATCCGGGTTCGTCCGGATCGATTCGCTCATCCCTATACAGCATGTACCCTCTGAATATGCAGCTGAAGGATTTAATATGTATTTTTTTCAGCATGTCAGTATTTTAAAGTGGGCCTACAGTCTCCCTTGCAACTGTGTATCAGGGTAGGTCCTGTTTGACACGGACACTAAACTAACCTAACCTAGTCCCTCACATCATCCGTAAGCCCTTCATTAAAGAGATACTGACTTTTACCTAGCAGAGCTGCGTCAGGCAGCATTTGGGGGACAGTTAATAAATCCAATAGTAGACATGCTTAACTGAAGTGCACACCTACTTCCTGCTCCCACATCATTAAGGGCTTAAAGCAAAGTGAAAGACCCATGGTACAGGACTTTCATTTCCGCACTTAGGCTTTATGGATGGAGCATTCCGCAAGTGGTCGCTGCAAGCGTGTGTCTGGCGCTGTGACCTAGCTTAGCAGCTGGACAAGTGGTGCTGTACTATCCTGTCCAGCAGTGTCTGGAGGGCGCTGTAGAATCGCTCTCCCTGATTCACTGCAGAGTCGCGAATGCTAGGTGGTGTCCAGAGGTCAAAGTGCCCAAGACTATGCTACATCTAACAATAGAACAACGCTGCAGTGAACGATAGGCAGCACCAGTTAAAGGAGCACTATCGCGAAATTGTGTAATATTAAAAATCCATATAAATACTTTAGCTAATAAGGGGAGGGGTCACTTATACACCCAAACTGAATAAAACACTCGCCAAGCTTTTGGTTTTCTTCCCCTGGTAGAAATAAAATCCTGGGGTTACAGGTTTAGTCTATGAGGGGTGACAGAGTCTGTCACCCGAGATGTCCTCTTCCTTCCATTAAAATAAAAAAATTAAGCCTGGCTGGATATTTCTCAATACCAGAGGTATAAATGACCCCTCCTCCCTCCATCCAGCATATGTATATGGATTTTTATCATTTTTTCGCAATAGAGCTCCTTTAACCCTTTAAGTGCCAAGCACGTAACACCTACGCATGTCCGTGCCTTAAGTGCCAAGCACGTAGGTGTTACGCGCTTGATTTTCCCCCCTGCTAGTTAAAAAAATAAAAAATAAAAATACTCACCTGACCCCTCGATGAATCCGGCCAGGTCTCCTCTTTCATTTGGTGCCATCCGATCCCCCGTTGGGACTCGGATGGCTCCAGGAGAGCCCCTGGAATAGCCCCCCCTCGCTTCGGCAGCAACAGCTACTAACTGTAAAGAAAAAAATAAAAATGACATTTACTTACCTGCGGTCGCGCTGCCTTCCGACAGGTCTCCTCTTCACTGGGGGGGCCTCCGATCGCCCCCGCCCAGCCTCTTCCGTGGTGAGGAGAGGGCAGAAATCGCCCTCTCCCCCCACTTCCTGGATCGCGAGTGTCCTGGGGGCGGGGCCGGGTGACATCATTGTGATGTCACCAGCAGCTGGCTTCTTAAGTCTAGCACCGGAGACTAAGAATCAGTCTGCTCGGGTGGTTGGAGGAGAGAGGTGGGGAGGGGGGAGGGCTGTGATTGCCCCCCCTCCCCAGGCTCTCTCCTCCAAACACCCGAGCAGACTGACAGCTGTCATCGGAGATCGCCGGGGACACAGGATCGGAGGTGAGTAAAGTAAAATAAAAATAAATAAATGACATTTTTTTCTTATGTGTCAGTGTGTTTATTTTTACATTTAACTCCTTGTGAACTGGTAAGGGGTCCATGAGACCCCTTATACCAGTTCACAAGGCTGGGGGCTATGTGAGCTTGTAGGCTGCAGGGTGGGGGGCCACAAAAGCTGGCCCCCCACTCTGTTTGTTTCTGTGGTTTTTTTGTACACTTAACCCCTTGTGAACTGGCAAGGGATCCATGAGATCCCTATACCAGTTCACAAGGCTGGGGAGCTGGCAAGTCACCTTGCGGCTAGCGGGTGACTTGCCATTAACCCCCGGCACCCCAATTACCTGCCTCCCCAAAGCCCGGGGGGGGGGGCAGAAGAGCCCAGGCCATGGCTATGTGGGCTTGTAGCCTGCAGGGTGGGGGGCCACCAAAGCTGGCCCCCTTGCACCCTGTTCTACAAGCTCCCAAAGCTGGTCCAGGGCTGGTTATGATGGGTAAGGGGGACCCCATATCATTTTTGGGGGGAGTTTTAAGGGTTTTTAACCCTTAAAATACCCCCCAAAATGGGTCCCCCCCCCTTCCCCAGGAGGGGGGACCCTATGTCATTTTTTTTTTTAAATAACCTCTTATGTTTATAGTGTGAATAGTAGTATTTTATTTGTAAATGTTATAAAGTGCTATTTTCAGTTTAGGGGGTCTCCTGGGCCGGAATTGGGGGCTACCAATACATATATGGTACCATTGTAATTGGGAGAAATTGGGCTTTCACATGCAATATGGTTTTCTCTAATAAAGTAAATGTTTTATTTAAAATAGAGGAGACAATTGTCTAAAAAAAATTTATTTATTTATTTTTTGTTTCTTTACACAAAAATATAAAAAAAACTGTAGAAAAATTACAACCAAGACATTTCATGTTAAAGCCTAAACTCTGCTGCAAAATATATATCTATAATTTTCCTGGAAATTCCGGCAAAAATCACGGTTAAACACGGCGCAGAATGGGGAAAAATGACCTGTCAACAAAGGGTGACAAAACTTCAAGTAGGCTGGCAATTAAAAGAGTTACTAGTACCTATGCATGCTGGGTATTGTTCTGCTCGGAGGACCTTGCTCTTTCAGATTTAGTTTTTTCTTGTTTACATATTTATATTTTAGGAAAACATGTTATTTATTCAGTTTTTTATTCATTTTTTAGGGAAACCCTGTGCAACCTAAGAATTCTTCGAGGGATTACTTCCATAAAGGTGAGCCAACTACAACAAGCTGGGTACTCTTAGAAAGCTTAACATGTGTACGTTCAGGGAATATATGGTTTATGGGGGATATTCCAAATGTAAAGGGTTGTTTTAGTTGAAAAATTGCAAGGTGCGCACTTTGTCTGCAGAGCTGAAATTTTCAAGTAAAACTACTGTTACGCGCAGGCTTTACTTTGTGGTGTTTGCCAACTCTTCCCTTGACAGTACCTATGCATGTTGGGGTATCGTTCTATTCGGGGCATGTTGCTTTTTGAAATTTTACTTGTTTTTTTGGGGGGAGAGAGGAGGGAATAGGGGTGGGAAGCTGGTGGATAATCCCTGGGGAAGGTAATGGAATGGTTGGTTGGGAATATAGGCGCTCCTGAACAAGGTCAGAAATATTGAAAGGAAAGTTTGGGATTGGTTCCTCTAAAGAAGAGGGTAGCCAAAAATGCGCCTATTTATCCTAAAAATGATTATCAGGTTTTCAATTAAGATTATCGTTTATTAGTACAAATCGATTTTCAAAGAAGGGGAAAAGAAAAAAAAACTAACAAAAGTTTCTGCATAGTATCTTATGTGGTGAAAAAGCTGTATTACAGTGAGCAAAGGAGAATAGGATTAAAAAATACAGTCCAAAACCTTCTTGCCCTACCTCCCGTAAAGTCCTTTTACTTGATGCCTCCGTTTGTTGATTGGGTTGGGGGTTCAGAATCCCTCGTTTGTAGCAAGTTGTATGGTTGCAAACGCGTTTCGCTCC
Source organism: Gastrophryne carolinensis (assembly GCA_027917425.1). Taxonomy (NCBI): domain Eukaryota; kingdom Metazoa; phylum Chordata; class Amphibia; order Anura; family Microhylidae; genus Gastrophryne; species Gastrophryne carolinensis. The sequence continues at coordinate 363,656,525 of CM051238.1, forward strand.
AGAGAGCTTCCTCAGTGCAATTATTCTGGTGGGGGTACATTAGGGATAGGTGAGTATATTTACCACTGTGGGTGCGATCTGGTCTAATTACATTGAATTCATTACTCACTGTGTACGTTTGGAAGAGCCTGCTAACCTTGGACTGGTCTCTCTGTTTCCTAGGGATGTCTTCCCATCTGTGGGGAGACAGTGCCCATTTACTCAATCAGTGATTTTACTTGTAACTTTCTTGTTTGCATATAGTTTGTTCAGGAAAATGTGGCTTGATTCTTCCATTTTATTCTTTTTTAGGGAAACTTTGTGCAACCAAAGAATACATTGAGGGATTACTTCCAGAAAACTGTGGCCACATCAACAAGCCTGGTACGCCTAGAAAGCTTGAGGTTTGTACTTCCAGAGAATATATAGTTTGTGGGGGGTATTTCAAATGTAAAGGGTTGTTTTTCTGGAAAAACTGCAAGGTGCGCATAGCGCATAGCGCAGTTGTATTTTATCTGAAAATCTCCTAAAGCTCTGTTTCAGTTTGGGGGAGTCTCCTGGGCAGGAAAGGGTGTCTACCTATACAAATGTGGTACCGCTGTGACTGGGAGAAATTGGGGTTACGCACGCAATAACATTTTATTGACAAACTTACATTTGTTATTACAAAAAAACACTACAAATTGCAAAAAATAGATTTTTTTTACATTTGTTTTGCACAGATTTCACCAAAAAGTATTGAGAATAAACTAAAAAAAGACCAAAAAAGACCTTTCATGTTGAAGCCCAGACTCTTTTGAAAAAAAAATATATAATTTTCCTGGGAAATCCCTGGAAATCCTTTCAAAAATCACAGTTGAACATGTGTAGCGCAAAATAGTGAAACATGGTCTGGCAACAGAAGGTGACAAAAGCTGCAGGTAGGCTGGCAGCGAAAGGGTTAAGTGCATCTGGTACTCGACGCTGAAGCCCATATTTAAGAAAAAACTATACACAACCAGCATCAGAGCTCTTAAACTGGGTGCTCTAGCATTGAGCACCAGACACTATGGGCCTTATTCATGAAGGGATAACATCAGGTAGTGCCTTGTAAATGAGAGGTAGCGACAGGTAGCGACAGGTGAACGCAGGACACGGCACGCAATTACACATTTATCAAGCAGAATCTTTTGAGCAACTAGGATAACGCCATGTAGTGTCCGATTCATCATAATCCCAGCCTCAGCGTACAGCGCCGTCGTTCAGCCTTGCAGAGCCTTTAATCACACAGTCTCCGGCGCACTAGGCTACAGCGAAGAATTTTTGAGCGCCGGAGTTGTGTGAGGCTGTTTTTTGATGGATATGTTGTGAGTCGGTCGCACTGACCAGTCGCTAACATGCGCTCCCATACAGCGCTGTACTGGTCATATAGCGACTCCCCACAATGTATTCATCAATGCTGCACAGCGACCCACGGGCGAGCACAGCGACTACTAGCGGGCGCTCTGAAATGCCGGCTACAGACGTTCATCTGTCGCTAACTGCCACTAATAATGAATCAGCCTGCCCGTAATTAAGACCAGTAACAGAGCAAAAGCATATGTGACACTGACAATGAAACTGCAATGGCCGACCTGCACATATCTGCATAAAAACAAAATCACAATAAAAGTGTTTGGTTGCTGGGCAGGATAGACCACACAATCATTTGAACCAAAAATAAAAAAAAAAATATTTATACACAACCTGAGGCTGTTTTTTGATGGATATGTTGTGAGTCGGTCGCACTGACCAGTCGCTAACAGGCGCTCCCATACAGCGCTGTACTGGTCATATAGCGACTCCCCACAATGTATTCATCAATGCTGCACAGCACAGCGACCCACGGGCGAGCACAGCGACTACTAGCAGGCGCTCTGAAATGCCGGCTACAGACGTTCATCTGTCGCTAACTGCCACTAATAATGAATCAGCCTGCCCGTAATTAAGACCAGCACCAGAGCAAAAGCATATGTGACACTGACAATGAAACTGCAATGGCCGACCTGCACATATCTGCATAAAAACAAAATCACAATGAAAGTGTTTGGTTGCTGGGCAGGATAGACCACACAATCATTTGAACCAAAAATAAAAAAAAAAAATACTTATTTATACGCAACCAAATAAAACACCATTGAAATGTATGGGAGAGCGCTACTGAGCGACAGGTGCTACATGGCGCTGCTGAACATAGAGCGCCGGCGCTATATGCTGAGCCACCATTAGTGATACATGTTAGTGTTTCTTAAATAACTCCTTTAATGTCTCACTTTGTGCCCAAGAAAGCCACAATAGTTAAAAGCCTGGAAAAATGTCACCAGCACTGGTCAGTATACCTTTCCCAGTTAATGCCACCTAAACTTTTAAGATTTTAAAAGGGATTTGGGTCCCAAAGTGAGGCTGAGGGGTACACCGGGATATCCTGTGACTTAAAATGCACCAGGAATCATTTTTAAATAGAAGAGCCCTGGCTGATGTGTAGGATTATAAAAAAGGACTTGCTGTGGGCTAATACGAGGTCACTTTATTTACTTACTGCCAGAATTGTTGCAGTTTATTAAAAGCACAGCGCGAAAGATACCGCATTTACTTAATCACTTATCAGGATTGTCCTCTGAAGAATTATGCGGAGGAATGACAAAGCATTTTGTTCTTGAATACGTTTTTATTGATTTAACTCATCAACAAAATAAAGCATTGAGTACAAGATAACAACCGAGAATCAAAGCTTAACCCAATCTTGTGTAGAGCATAAAATACGGTATGGCCAATATAATAAACAAGATTTAGGCAAAAAATATTAATGCTCTTCAACGAATCTTGTTTCAGTTGCTATGGCCTGTCAAGTTCAATAAATACTTATAATATATGTATGTATCTCTGTTAGCACAAAAGTATTGGAATACATCTCTAAATAACTGAATTCTCGTTGTTCTTTTAATCCCATTGGCGCAGGTGTTTTACATCAAACAGTCTGGGTTCGATTTAGTAATTTTATATGTAATGAAAACCCTGCTCCAGGGCATCCAGATGTGTGAAACTCCCAGGATTGCCTATAATCATACTTCATTTCTAGATCTCATAGTGCATGTGCTGGTCTCCCCTGTGCCACTCCATCCGATGTGCAAATACTATCCAGGCATTGTGTACACAGCCTAAGGCAGCGGCTAGTAGGAGGGGCCCGGCATTCAATTAATTAATCATTGTTTGCCATGTATTAATATGCACAAAAATCAATGCTGATTAAAGTGGACCAAAACCCATGGAGATCGGCCTATGAATCTATAAGATTCCCAGGCCGATTGATTCCCTCCAACCGGGGAATCCAGTATGGGGATGCTTTGTGAAACCCCCCAGGTCACCCATGCGCCAGCAGCAGCCGCATCGTCGCTTACCCTCTAGAAGGGTGCGTGCCCGTGCCAGGCATTTTTGAATGGCTGGGACAAGCACGCTCCCTGTTAGAGGGTAGTGAGGGATACGGCCGTCAGCGCGCTCAGATTTGCTCATATTAGACAAGCTCCCAGACAAAGGGGCTCGAGCAGATCAGAGTTCGCTGATTGGACGAGTGGCCGCGCATGCATCGTAGGCCAGGGTAGAGGTGAGTTTGTTTGGCCGACCTGTGGGGTTTCACACAGCAGGGCATCCCCGATCAGGGTGCCCCGGGGGCAAGGACCAAAATCCTGGGTTTTGGTCCACTTTAAAGGAGAGCCTGTGAACCTGGCGCCGCAGATTTCGGATGATACTGGGGGACTCACACACGTGCATCAGGTCTGTGATCTAATTGCCGTTATAGGCAATGTTAGTGAAATGTGGGCCCTAGGTCAGCAACAGTGGTGCCCAGTCATGTCCATTTCCTCCTGAGACGCTACTGTGGTATGCATTGTTGATGCGCTGTCTGCAGGGAGCACCAGGATACAGAACTGTAGGTTCCACAGGGTGGAACTAAAATGTCAGGACATTGTTTCCTCAAATGCTCTATACCCCTATACCCTCCTATTGTCGCCCTTTATTGCCAGACCATTTCCCCCCATTTTGCACTATAAATGTTTAACTGTGTTTCTTGCAGGACTTTCCAGGGATTTCCCAGGAACATTATATATTGTATTTTTTAAATGAGTGAAATATGTAAAAAAGTAAATAAGAAATAGTTTTTTTTACAATTCAAGTCGCCTTTTTTAAAATAAAAATGATATTGCGTGTAAAAGCCCCATTCCTCACTATTACAACGGTACCCCATATGTATCAGTAGACACCTGTTACTGCCCAGAAGACTTCCCCAAACTAAAAATAAAACTACTACGCGCACCATCAAGGGTTAAACCCTTGCCAAAATTGGCATTGGGTCCCCCTCTCCGGGACCACGTGCTTTTGTTCATTTGTTAACGATTAAAACCCTTATATTAGATAAAAATGTTGTGGTGTCCCTCCTCCGGTCGGGCCCTGGCCCTGAAGGCTACCAGCCTGTGGGTGCTTCTGCACCCCCCTGGGCTTTGTGGATGCAGGTAATGGGGTGGGTGACTATGGCAAGGCACCCACTTGCAGGTGACTTGCCAGCCCCTCCTGCCTTGTGAACTGGTGTAGGGATTTCATGGAGCCTTTACCAGTTGTCAGTGGGAAAATGTAAACACACAGAAAAGTATTTTATTTATTGCTCTTCTATTTACTTCGATTCCATCGCAGATTGCTGTATCCTACGCCGATCACTGAGAGCCAGAATTGATCAGCAGAGGCCGGGCAAGGACAGGGGATAAGAGTACCCCGCCCTTGTACCCACTTACGCCGATTACTACTGGCTTCTGACAGCTCCCCCGCTACCGTAAGATGCCTTTAAGGCTGGCCAGTATAAAAAGACCCTCTCTGTGGCAGCCGGCAAGCAATCAGAATCCACCATGTGATGCAGAGAATGGAAGAGACCCCCCAGCACTGGATTATGGATGAAGGTGAGCAGTTTTTGGTGTTTTTTTCCCTAGGAATAAATGTACTTGCCACTTAACTGTTGGAGAGCCAACAATGTAGATTCTACATGCTTGATACTGAAAGGGATACACAGAGTGCCGGGAGTTAACCAGCAAAAAGGTGGGGTTCTTGGGGGGATTCTGTATGCTGCCTGTTATGGGGTTCTTGGAGATGGGGCATTGTGCACACTGCCTGTAATGTTTTTTTTTTGTGTGGGGGACCCTGCACACTGCCTATAATCAGGTTCTTGTTGGGGGGGCCCTGTCACACTGCCTGCTATTGGCTTCTGGGGCAGGGCTTAGTATAGTACACCTTTTTGTTTTTTCAAATTTTCCTCCTCTTAACTTTAGTGTGAAAAATACTATGTGTAGCTCCAATCCATTTCCTCTGTTTACCATAAACAGCATGGGGTCAATGACCTCATGAAAGTAATGTGTGGATTGCATTAGTTAGCATGACTATTCAGGACCGGATTATGAGGACGGTGCAAGGTGACCGAGCCCCGGGGGCCTACACCACTTGCCCTGCAAAGGGGGCCTCCATTAACCTTTAGCTTTTCAGTCTTTGGTCTGACGTGCCACAGGGTCAGCAACAAAGCTATCGGCGGCACGCCTGGAAAAGCCTTTTTTTTTTCTAAACGTGCAGCCAAAACCACCACAGGGCAGGATGGAGAGTCTAGAGCTGTAAAGCCACCGTCAGCAACGCTACAGTATTGGGTGGGTGCAGAACTGAGCAGTGCTGTCAATAGGCGGCCGCTCACTGCACATAAGCCACCAAGCACATTTATTGGCAGCTCAATGCTGAGACCAGCTGGGTGACTACACAACCCCCCCCCCCCCCCGCACAGAATGGCAAAGCAGGAATTCCCGAGTAGCACGCACCCACACAAGGGTGGCACAAGGGACTCGATCTGATGTTCCAGTAAGTGGATGGGTGTCAGACAACCACCAATTAGTTAGTTGGCTAGACTATTATTTTAAAGGAAAGAAAATACTGTATCTGGGGCCGCCACCAGATTTTGTGCTGAGGGGCCTCCACCGCTATGTGACTTTTACTATGAAGTGATGCGGCCTTAGAGGAGTACCACACAGCATTGTATGTGTCAGACATAGATGTTGCACCGCCACCTCTATTTAAGCTTATTTACTTCTTTTTAAATATTTTAAAACCTTTTTGAATCAGTCCTTTATGTCCAAGATTCAAATCAGATGGTCCTTCTGTGCTGGGCCATCCGCGGATGTAACTGCCACATTATTTCCCTATTACGTCTGGGTGCACTTCATACACAATGTGTTTTGGTGTTGGGCCCTTTGGGTGGCCCAGCTGTTTGTTCTGGGTTAAAATCCGCCAAGGATGTGATATTTGTTAGTAATCCAATGCCCCAGCTTTGATTACTAAACATACTTTATTGTATTCGGGGGTAACATTAAATAAAGGTCTTCATGCCTTAAGGCATTTTACAAAGCAGAACAATTTCCAACATTACATTATTCTTGCTGCTTCTATGTTATAATTATATCTTTCGGTTGACAGAATGTGCAATTTTCATCATCTGCACGCACCCACCCATACACCCTGTGATGATTTTTTAACTCGGCCCACTCAGCTGGATGTAACTTGATCAGTAAGGCACCAAGCTCCCACACATGAAAAGATTGTAGCACTCACAGAGCATTTCTGCTGCACTCCAACACCTAGTATTAATATTATTATTTTTTTGAGGCTAATGATAGAGTTACAGCTAGCATTTGTCAGTTATGTTTCCTTTACCTAGCAGTTTCTATTGCATCTGAATCACATGACAGGTGTTACTGTTTGGGTTAAAGGATAACTCAGTTTTGTCAGGTTTTTGGTGCTCTGCCTTCTTGTTTTTATCTTTTGGGATGTAAAATAAATAATTGTGTCAGGATTGTGCCCCCAGACCTTTGTTTTACTCATCAGCATGTTGTTTCCAAGTTTCTTATATCCCTGTGGCTCTGTGTTGCTATCAGCTTTTCTGGCCTTGAGTAAAGTAGAGTTTCTGAATACAAATTACAGACCCCTTCCACTGTAACAGATGAGCTCATCAGCAGCTTTGGATAAATGAGGCATCAGTAATAACCTCCCCAGGTGAGAACACTGCCAGTAACCCTTTAGCTACTGGAACACAAAATTATGATTTCCCCCATCTGAAGAGGTTGAATTAGAGCAGAAGGGGTTAAACTTGCGGGCACAGGAATAATGTGGGGCAGTGTATCTTCCATAGCCAATCAGAAGACTAGCAAGCCAGAAAGTCTCTGCTAGGTACACACCTAGTTAAACACACATGTTGGTGTACGTTGCTAAGGTAAGCACATTGTTGCTAGAGAAAACTTTTCTTTATAACCCAGAGTTGAAAACAAATAGAGAAGAAACAAATTAGCAGATAAGCTAGCATCTTGGGGCATTATTTTGGCACTTAGTAATGGAAACTTTTAAAATTGCTTCAAAAGTGGAATTACCCTTGTGTTTTTAAATGAAAAATGATGGAAGTAATGATGTTCCTCTCTAGCCCACAAAGGTATTTTTATACTGAAGATACCACCTTTAGCTATAGTATGTTCTCTGACAGTCACACAGCTTACCATGTGTTATAGTTACTGGTACTATGGCCAGTGGTCATGCCAAGTATATGAAGAAAGGACCAGTTCAAATTAAAACCATCTGTTAAGTGTATTATATCCAAACAGTCCTGAACCCCGAAACCTTGGACATGCTATCAACACTGTTCACTGTTCAAGTGGACCAAGGATTTTGACTAACCTAGGTTTTAGTTCTTTCCCCCGGGGCACCTCAATTCGGGATGCCCCGCTGTATGAAACATTGCGCAATCTAATCCACCTTTCCCGGTCCTACAGTGCATGTGTGGCCTCCGGTCCTGCTCGGACCTGCTCCCACCCACTCATCTAAGATTCGTTTAAGACTCAGCTCCAGCCGAGAGGACCCGAGCACGCCAGCAGGGGCATCCCCGCTACCCTCTAACAGGGAGCGTGCCTGCGCTGGCCATTAACAAATGCCTTGTTCAGGTGCATGCCCTGCTAGAACAATAGCAAGGAGTGGTCACTGCTTGCACATGTGCCGTTGGATCAGGGGGGAAGGAGAACTATTGCGAAAAATGGCCCAATGATAAAAATTCATATAAATATGCTGAATGGCCGGAGCGGAGGTCACTTATATACCCGGCATCATGAAATATTCAACCAGGCTTGTTTTTTTTATTTTAATGTAAGGGAAAGGACATCCGGGGTGACAGGCTTTGTCATCCCTGATAGACTAAACCTGTCACCCCTGAATTTTATTCTTGCCATATGAAGAAGAAAACAACAAGCTTGGGAAGAGCTTTATTCCGGTGTATAAGTGACCCCTCCTCTCATAAGCTGGCGTGTTTATGTGGATTTTTAATATTACACAATTTTGCGTTAGTGCTCCTTTGATGGGACTGTGACCTATAAACCCCCACAGCTGATCAGCCCTATTCCGGGAGTTTTACTCTAACTTCCACCGGAAATCCATACCACACCATCCCCACTCATGACCAGAGTGACTGGCCACATACACTCGATTCCTTTCATGTTCCAAGGGCTGTCTCAATTGTAGTGAATGGAGCAGACGCAACCAGTCACTGTGACTAAAGCAAGGTGGTTGCTTCGCTCAGGGATGCCAGGATGGCAGGGACAATGCTGGTAAGGTTCGAGTGAATCAGCTTCGCTGGACTATAGGTGAGTAGAATCATAATAATAATATTAATAATACTGCGCTCATATGAACAATGTATGCTTATGCATACAAAGGAATTTGTGTTACGCATTTAACCTATTCATGCAAAATGTACAACACACAATGTAACCACACTAGTGAACAACACCAGTGAGCCCACTAAGGGGCAATGAATGTAAACATGTGCTTAAATCAATGGGCTGCCCCAGAGGTGTAGTTAGGTTTTCTGGCACCTGGGGCAAAGATTCGAAATGGGGCCCCCATCTGTTTTCAGGCCCCCCTTTGGCGCCCCCCTGACCTGCTGCATCCGGGGCAAGTGCCCCCCTGCCCCCCTAGCTGCGCCCCTGGGCTGCCTTACCCACGGCACCTGGTGAGCAGATAGGGGTTTGGTGCCTTGGTCAGGAGCACTTAAACTAGACCAGAATACTCACAGCTGAGAAAAAACTCCCCAAAATTAACTTGCCCCATCTGCATGCATGATACTGAAACAGCACTTGTAGCCACTCAAAGCTGAAACGCCACCTTACCAATTTTCTCCTGGTCACGGCCAGTTCTAGCTTTTCTTCATATATTCAGGGCCGTATTTAGGATTCGTGGTGCCCTAGGCACTTTTTGGTCATGCGCCCCCCCCCCCCCCCCTCTGACATACTATGATGAATTCGCCAATCCCCCCCCCCCCCATGCACACACACTTTATTTTATAATATAATATATTTTTGTGGAAGATGTGGATATTGGCAATTCTAGGCGACTTAATTGTTGCCTGTAATTAAAATTATCAACGCTAAATGAAGGACCAGGAAAAATAACATCGATGGAGTGGGTATGGCCAAATATGTCCCCTTACGTCAGACCCGGACGTACCTCTGGGGCATGACACACTGTGTGACCCCCCCAGGCAGGCCCACAATCACTTACCTTGCCTGTGGTCCCGCAGTTTGCAGCCTCATCCCCAGCATCCCTGTAGAAGAGGCGCGCTCCAGCATTCAGACATTCATACTCCAGGGAGACTGGGGATGCAGCTGCTCCTCTTTCGTTATGCCAGGGTCACTCCAAAACATTGCTTTATGTCATGTATTATGCACGGCATAAACTGCTGATTGGAGGGTAGCCTTCTCATGCACCATGGGAACAAAGAAAAGTTGTGTGGACGATTTGGGGGGTTTAACATGGTGTGGCATCCCAAATTGGGATGCCCTAGGAAAGCAGACCTATTACCAAGATATTAACAATGCTGGCGATAGGTCCACTAAGTAGACCCTACTTTTATACCAAATCAAGATGTATAAAAAGCCTCTAGATTGCTGTGATTACTTACCTCGCCAGTGATCCTATGGTGCATGTACCTTTGGGCACCCAGTGGCATCCCTCCAGCTGCTGCATGCTCTCCCACCAGGCCTATCTGAATGATGCGGCTGATGAGAGCAAGCACGCACAGCCGGAGGCGAGTGGCCGGCCTGCCATTCAGTTTTCCTAACTGCTCATTAATATGAACAACTAGGAGACCTGATTGTAAGAGTAACCGCACATGCGCAGGGGAAATTGCCAGTGGGATAAAAATACTGGAAATCCAGGGAGGACTTCACATATTACAAAAGGGCTGCTAGGCCCCCCACCAATTCATGAGCACCCCATGCACATATGAACACCAAAACTTCCCCCCTCCCCATTATTTAAAGCTCCCGAATTGGGATGCCCCACTGTGTGAAACCCTCCAGAACACCCAGAAAAACTCACCTTTTCCTGGTCCAACGACACATGCCTGCACTCTCATCCAATCAGAGCCTCTTGCCCTGCATATGTAATGCTTGGCCAATGGCTCTGTTTACATGCAGGGCTTTGGCAATCTGTCGCATTCCCCCATCAAAATCCTGGGTTTTGGTCCACTTTAATAAGATAAAAATATATGCCCCAACATAATGTTTCCCCACCCCCCCATTCATTCATATACGCATAAATGTATTCCTCCTTGAAACATAAAAAGAACCCCACTATACATTTCCCCACCTTCACTGACTACCCGCCCGCTACTTCATTACCTTGGGGGGGGGGGGGGGGCGCGTCCCTCCTTATCCCATGGGGCAAATTCCTAGGTAGCTGAGAAGACTCGTGTTTTGCTGGTGCTGGTGCAGGGAGCAACTGGCTCACCAGCCGTATCTGAATGGCTGGCAGGGATGTGCATAGCTGGAGGAGAAGGCAAAGTGATGCCAGCCTAGACGAGAGGCTGCACATGCAGGTAGTAATATGGAGTAAAGTAGAAATCTGGCAGCACTAGGGGCTTTACACACAGGGTAAACAGTTTTTGTAAAGTACTTGTAGCATACTATAGTATGTTGGCAGGTATGGGTAGCTCAGGGGTTAATAAGCCCCCTCTCCCTCCTCCACCACACTTTCCTCCCGGCACTACTTGCTGACAGTCTGTACCTCTCTACTTGCTGACAGTCTGTACCTTTCTCCTTCCAAGTAAAACGGGCAGCTTCTGCTCCCACCATCCACTGCCTGACAAGCAGCGCAGAGGCGGCTGGGAGGGATGACATCACTCCCAGCCGCGCTGCTCATGGAGGTGGTGGATGGAGAGACCGGAAGCTGCTTGTTTACTTTTCAGACTGTCAGCAAGGAGTGCGGGGAGGGTGGGAGAGGAGGGCGTATTAACCCCTGAGCTACCTATGCCTACCAGAGTAACCAGAGTTCTGACTGTTCTGCGGCTCTAACAGCCCTGACTACTCAACATTGCTGCCCAAAGAATGCGGCCATCTTCCTATTATTTCAGCAGCTGCCATAACGATGAAAAACATACAGTTACAAAAAAATACATACCTCTCACTCCATGCTGCTCAAGCGGTAGCAGGGAAGCTGTGTCATCCGTGAGGGAGCAGGCTGATACAGCCCCTGTATGCAGCGTCCATTGCGGCAGAGATGGGTTGTGCGGGTGCGCAGGGGGCGGGCAGCAGACGCTGAAGTGAACCATCCTGTCACTGCACGTGACGCACGTAGTAGGGGAGGAGGTGGAGTCTTCCTCCTGTCATCGGTGAAGGGGGCAGGCCAATACACTGGCAGGGTGCTGCCGTTCCAGACAGCTCTGGGTGGTTGTAGCAGGCATAGTGGGCCTGCTCGCAGATTATTATTTTTTTTTAATTAATTGTTGCTGGCCTCCGCCCCGCCCCCATCGTAGCTCCGCCCTAGGCACATGCCTAGATGTGCCTAGTGGTAAATACGGCCCTGCATATATTTACAGTAGCTACAGTAAAATATCTGTGTATAATGCTAGAGTTTCTATTTAATGCAAATGTTGTATTAGATTTAAATAAGTTTTGTTTGAGAAATGTAAAAGATCTGTATATAATTGCACCTTGACCTTGAGGAAGTGGCCTGTTTTGAAGGGCCATGAAAAGTGTGGGCAAGCCGCCTCATGGATGCTACTTAGGGATGCCCAGAAATGAGTCCTCCTCACTTTGTTGATTCCACTGCCAGCACTTTTTATGCATAGCACCTGATAGCACTAGAGAACTTTTTGCAAAATTTAAGGTAATATTATTTTTGTTTGGAGATTCATTTTGCACAGCGTATTTGCACAAATATATATTCCATGAAATGTATGTTTATGTATGTGGTTTTAAATAAATGTGTGGTTCTTGATAAATTGAAAGTTATGGGAGAATACTGTTGTGGGAAGTTGCCAGGTAATATGAGTCACTAGTTTGGTTGATAGGAATTCAGAGTGTTTTTAGTGACATTCACATGTATATTAATTTATTGTGTATGCATTTTGGGTTGTACAGGACTACTAATTGCTGGAATATATAATGTCACAGTACAATGTATTTTAGAGTGAAAGATTATCCCACTTTCAAGTGATCCTATACTAATATACCCCAAATCACATACAGTAGTATTTTATTCTCCTAGCTAACCATAATTTAGATGATTACAGGAACAATGCAGACTAGTTAAAGTGGATCAAAACCCAGGGTTTTGACTATCCTGGGTTTTGGTCCTTTCCCCTGTGGCACCCTGATCACAGGTGCCTCTTCCTGGTCCTACACCGCATGTGCGGCTTCTCGACCAATCAGCACGCTCTGAGTCGCTGATATCAGGTCGTCTATACCTTCATCTAAGGCCATCGGCTCCGAGCGAGCTGGCGGCCGCATCCCCCGCTTCCCTCTAACAGGGAGCGTGCCGGCCATTCACAAATGCCTGATGCGGGCTCGCACCCTGCTAGAGGGATAGCGAGTATGCGGCCATGGCTCGCTCATGCGTCATTTGACCGGGAAACCATGTAAATGTATGGGGCGATCTGGGGGGGGGTTTCCCACAGTGGAGCATCCCGATTTTGGATGCCCCGGGGGAAAATCGATCGACCCGGGAATCTATAAGGTTGGCGTGGGTTTTGGTCCACTTCACATTTGGTCCAAAGCAAACATCACTTACCTGCCAGCACGCAGACTTGATCTGTAGTTCTGGAGGCTGGGTCAGTCTGGTTGCAGCATTCTGGTTCTACTGCATTGAAATGTACCTAATTATCAAGCGTTTCTGCTAGACAATGCCACATTGGTGCAAATTAGAGTAGTAAAAAATATCCTAAAATATTATTTTTTTCACACTTGCATTTGTTGCTGCACTGCAAGTAGCACATATACTAAAACATTAGCAGTGCAGCAACATCCTGAGAAGTGTATAAATCATATTTTGCACTACACTAATTTGCACTGAAATGGCATTGTCTGGCATAAGTGCTTGATAAATCAGACCCTAAGTCACTCCTCCTGGTATCTCCATCTTCCATGATAGACTTTGGCCAGGGTCTGCTAATACCTTGTTTCTCCAAAAAAAAGACAGAAAATAAGTCTTATATTAATTGTTGCTCCTAAGTATGCTCTCATATATGCTCAGGAGTGAAGTGACTCCAGTGGGACTACGTGACAGATAAACAGGGTAGTCAGAATGGCCTCTGTGAACCCCTTGCATGCATCCGGCCATAACACAATGGAGAGAATGGAAGCAGGAGGCCTAAAAACACACAAATGAAAGTGGTTTTTCAAAAAAAGCAGCGCAATGTTCTTTTCTTAAGACACGAGAAATATTTTAAGAGAATATAACAGAGTAGAAAAAAACAAGGAAGCAAAGGTCAACATTTTCCATCACAGCATACAGAAAGTAATCACCTTTTACAAACCCTAAGCTAACGCTGCGCAAGTTACAGCAGTAACAGTTAAAGCACAGCAGAGTTTTATCCGTCAGCCAGTGCATCATGCTCACATAGTAGCTTCCTGGTTGCAGAGACTTATTGCTTAACGGAGAAAGAGTAATCTCAGCAGGAAGGCAGCTTCTCAATATACCTTTAGAAGTTTCTGTAAATAAAATTACCTTTTTCCTGTTGATAGGATTTGTCTGCAATAATTCATTCAACAGAATCCATTAGCCATCCGTCTGCAAATTAGCAAAACCACATGCCACAGGCAAAGAACGATACAACATCAAAGCAAAATCAACAGGTGTTTACAGTAGTTTGGTTAACTATCAGTCTATAAATACATTTCAGCGCTGCATCAAAAATATATACCAGTCTTTTAATGTTGCAATCAGACAATAATCTAAAAAAGCTACAACGCGCAAAACCTGTGGTTTAAACAGGTTGAATCTTATGAGATTTATAAATATTTTTATTTTTTTGGAAGTAAATATTTCAATGATATCTTATTTAGTGCGCATTACTCATATTCAAAATATTGCTAATCACTTTAGAACAAATAGTCTCTCAATAGAAAGAAGTTCTGTTGTGCTATTGACATTTGTTATTCCAAAAATATTGAAGTTTCAGTGGTGAAAAGAGTGTGCTGTTAAACCAATGTGGTCCCGCCACCAATATACCATTAGACTTATTAGACAGATTTTAATTATGAATGCGCTCTTCAATTATCTCACTACAGTGGCCATATCATAAAACCTCTGATCAATTATTCATACATTTTCCCCAAAACTAAGGGTAATCAGGGTACAACTCCGTTTGCCATTTCTAGTTTGGCATCCAAGCAGTGCACACCAGCTGCTCCCTTGTGCAGTTACAGTTTTTTTACCTGCTGCTGCTGTATCACAATTTTCCTGCTGTATTGAAGTACATGTCGAGATTCCTGCTGTAAGATGTTTATTGCAAGATTATGTACTGAAATAAAGCTTTTGAAACTTATTCTACGTGATCCATGAGCAGCCGAGTAAGCTATCTGCCAAGACATATGGAGTAAAGAAAACATCCATTATAGACATGCACAGAGAATGTGGAGCTGTCTACAGGATCCACATTACTGCCATCTGGTGAGTCAAAAATAGCCCTATCCCGAAAGTCACAAAGTTAAGCTTGTGTGTTGGGAGTGAAATGTCTAATCTTGTTGGCTCTACCCCAGCTTACTTCCATGCGGAGCACACGGCCGAATCTCCCCACATCGCCCTGCTGTCAGCAAGTTTTGTGCATTTACTTTACCGGAGCTGCTGTACTGCTGTCATTATCTTGCCATTCAGCTTTTGGAGTAAAAATGAATAGAAGACCTGTCTTGTTTCGGGAAAACATAGTATATTCCCTTATAATTTTAAGTTATTCACATCCAAAGTTGGTGCATATTTTAAACCCCTGATTTTTTTCTCCTGGAAAATCCACTTCACTTATGTTAATAATTCCCTGAATATAAACAAATCCTTGATTATGGCATTTCATTTTTATTATCTTAATAATATGTTTCAATTTGTCAACTTCTGAATTTAACTGCAAAAAAATGGAGTGAACATTGTTTGCTAAATCATCTTGACTTATTCCTGCAATTTTGGAATCTCCTATTTAATCGATGTCAGTAGTAACTGTTTATAGTGTCCCATCAGCAACTCCATTATCATCCTAGAACATACATTTCTCCCATTTATCTTTTTTGCTCTTTCGAAACATCTCATGTGGGAAAATGTGCACTTGTCGGCTGTCAAGATGTTTAAATGTTTAGCTGTTTTGTGAGTGTCATGTTCTATAAGTGTGACACATTTACGAAAATAATATCCTATATTTTAAATTCAGCAGACCATCCCCTTGAGGGGCAATGTATCTTTATTCAACAAGTAAAATAAAATCTTACTATGATTACTACTATGATTACTACTACTACTATGATTCTCCCTGAATTAAGGACTAAATGTTTCTCTCTTTTCATACGTGCAATAATATTGAATTAGGGTATAGAAGAGATTGGTGATATCTCTTTACATATCTGGCTGGCATATATACAGTAGTTCCAGCTGTTATGGAATATAAAGCCTGCTTGAATAAAGTTGTTGTGCAACAAATACTAGTGGCCTCCTCCCTTACAACAGGGCATGGTCAACTGTCCTCACTGCACTGTATAATGCCACCTCTGTCACTGTTCATAGCAGGAGTATGTATTTTTTCACAGCTACGTTATTCAGTTTTCAGCTGCTTTGATGGGGTGATCAGGGATTAGAAATCATGCTATATATGTACATAAATATTGTGATTTAAGACTGGTCTAATCCTTGTGCCTGAGGAATTGGTAATTCACATTGGTGAAGTGTTGCTTTGCTATAAATAAGATTTTTTTAAAGTGAGTTTAGGAGCTTTTGAGAGTTCTGGTTGTATTTTCAAGAAAGGTTGTATTAGCTAAAATAAGAAGTTAAAAGCCAAAGTTGTTACAACTCTAAGCACTAAAATAGTGTTTTCACTGCTGTTTTTGTAACTAGCAGTAACACTGGAGGGCAACTTCATTGCACAATTTGTCATATGTATACACTTCAGGAGCACCAGTTTGAGGGTGAATAACGCTGAGTTAAATGTGAGCATATTGCAACCTTGGAAGCTTGGGTTAGATATCTGGAGGCGCATAATGCAACACTGAGGGAGATTGACAATTTGGAAAAGGGCATTCTGCTTACTAAGTAGGCATTAAATGGGGTAGAAACAGAGGGTGGAGTAGAAGTAGCAGAAGTAGCTGGATAAATGTAGACAGATGGAGTAAAAAGGGTGCACAGAAAAGAAGGCCATACCTGTATCTGTGCACCCTAGCCAAATTGGTAAACTGGATGATGCAATAGTGTCAGTCTCAGAAAATGCAGCCCCAGTGGAAGCGGCAATGTGTATGATGCCGGGTGGCGAGGAACCTGCATCCTGCCTTTGGGGTAAGCGCTGCAGACGGTCTACGTGGGAGAATAGCTTTTATTGTTTTTGGCTGAAAATGTACTATAAGCCTCTTCTATATACTTTATGCAATGGTGCCATTGTGGGCTCAGTCCTACAAACATATCATCCCCCTTTGGTGATGCAATGTCAATATATATATATTTGTTTCTTTTTCTTATTATTGATGACCAATGACCATGACCCCATTGTGAAGCCGCACTTCCTGCCTGTGATGACCAAAAGCTTTTGTGGTCTCTAGACAAAAAAAATAGTATGTGATGATTACCTTTAGCACTGGTACAATGACAGCTGAAAGACATACTTACTTCAGTAAGTAAAATGAACTTACTATGAGCTAATCAAAGCTTCGTACTCTACAAGTCTAGCTCTTATCAGTAGGAGCAGGAACAGACAAAATAACCTTCTAGTCTTAACAGTGGAATCACAGAATGCAAACAATTCTTACAATTTGACAAAATGGTTACAATAATTGTATTATGTTTCCAAACACATAACCTAAACCTTGTTTTGTATCTTTAGTAGTGGACCCCCTACAGCAACATTTGCCCTGAACCAACTTGTGTCAGAAAGCAAAGGTTACTTTATACTGCATTCTCTACCATAATCCCAGTGGCAGGGCAGAATTAGCCATAGGGCATCTTAGAAAGGAGGGTGCATTCTATTTGCCAAGGTGCCAATTGATAACATTTCATTGACACATAAAACAGAAAACAATACATGTATTTCTCCAATGAAATAAAATAATAAGGGGTCTCATTTATCCAGTTCATTTATCCATAAAGAATATGTCAAATCAACTGGTCTTGCATTTCTTTCAGACATTTTACCACTCATCTAGCTCTCTCAAATCACTTATCTACAGAATCCTGTGACAGGCCTCAACTCAAATTATTGGTATACTGACAGCAAACGCACACAACTGACAGAATCTACTTATGGCAACTGAGAGTTCTCTATTCATTCTCCCAGATATACTATTTAATATATAATTATAAATGATTGTATTTTAAGAAAACATTTTCTCAGCACAGTAGTAACCAGGTTTTATAATAATCATACAAAAGCACAGCTCTTGCTGAGTTTGCTATGCTACAAGATTAGAGTTGTCTCTTTTAATCCAGTTTCATTCCAAACCAGGAAAAGGTCTCTCAGCAATATCTCAGGAGACCAGTGCGAACATGGAAAATATACTTATTATTATTGTTGGTTATTTATAGAGTACTAACATCCTCTATCAAGAAATATATTACAGAAGGGTAAGAAGGGTCTTATAATACACAGAATGTCCATAGTTAGATGTGACAGAAATGTTACAACAAATAATTTACCTAAAAGCAAACAAAACAGTAACTCTACCTGGGGTGGTGTGTGGACCTGCTGTGGCTGGGGGATACTGATAGCCCCACATGCAATACAAAAATAGTCCACCAATTACATAAAAAATCTGCCGTTTATTTAAAGCCATTAAAAACAATAAAAAAAGCTCTCACCATAATATAAGAAGATTGTGGCAGATGGACACCAAGCACCACTGACTAATAATACATGAGTCAGAAGTTCCACATTGATACAGGAGCATATTAGAACTGAGGGCCATGCTCTTGTGCTTACAATCTAAAGGATAAGAGAAAGTAAAGTTCTGTTACAGGTAATATGTATTTAAGCAGACCAACACCCATGCTGCGCTGGAGTTGATACGAATGCTGAAAGTCAGGGGGGCATCCAAAATGGTGGAGTCCACCCTGCATTTATCCCCCCTAAAGCTTACCTTAACCATGTTACTCTGCCAGGAATCCAGCCCCGCAATTGGCCACCCAGTGCACATATGGGTGGTAAGCATTGCCAGAATGTCCTGCCCATGTGAGCACCAGTAGCCAATCACAGCCCTGGATTACCGGTGGAGGAACGAGGTTAAGGTGAGTGTTACAATCATTCTACGGGTTATGTGCGGAGGGGCTCCCACATTCTCACAGGCCTCATTTAGCAGGGGTAGCAACCCTCACGTCCACAGAAGGAGGTCATAGGCCGAGCGGAGTTAGGACCCCGAAATGTTTTATTGGATGCTTATTCTTCATCAGATGCGCCTGTGTTACTGCAATTTTTAGGAATATTATTCAATAAAGATTAATGGATGGATTTTAATCTCATCTTCAGCTGGTATTTTTCTACATTTACTTGGAGTTTAAGTTGGAGCGCTCTGAGTCTGTGCTGGGGATTCTACATCAGGATATGCATACATCAAGGTAGAGCTGACTTTTTCCTTTTATATTCAGAGCAGAGTGAGGCCCCAGATGGTTCCTAAACCCATCATTGATTGCTTGTTTCTTGTTTCCTACTTGTAATGTGAGGACACGGCGGGCATCTTCCTATATGGATTCTAAGAAGTTGGATCAAACATTATGGTTTTATTGATTTTTAGAATAGTATGCTGACAACGACTTTCATGTTTGGGCTTTGGAAGTGAGCATCCTGCACATCCATCCAGACCTAGTTTGTGGTGGGCCAGGTGAGCTGTCTTTCCTTTGGTCTGAACTAGTAACTTTGGATTAGTAGTAGTCTAGTCAGGAAATGATCTGGGCATGCATTAGAATTGCAGTGGTTTCCGGTGTGAGAATGGTACAGTTGTGGGAGGTGATTTTTGAGTTGCAGAAGACACCAGGTAATGTGAGGTACGAATAATAGAAAGAGGTCTCCAGTATAACAGCAAGCCATCATGCTTAGCAGCTCCTTAGGAATCTCATCCTGAACTAGGAACATATGTTTCAGCATCTCATTGGGTCTCTTAGCCGACCTTTAGAGGTTTCCACTACCCCAAAAGTAATAATAATAAATAAAACTCTTGCCATTTACCTGAAAAGTCAATGGTGGAAGAATGACACAGTTTTATGGCTGTTGTGTAGCTCTACACAGAAGACAGAAGCAAAGCAGAAATAGAACACACAGTGTTGCATTCCGAGCCTGAACAGCAGTTGACTGCAGTGATCAGGTATGTTTTTGTTTTTTAATCTAATGCTCAGTAGTTAAAAGCACTCCCTATCTTGTATCTTGCTTTCAGGCACTGCAGGGTATCTTCTCTCTTGTGTCTTTCAGGCACTCCCAGGTATCTTCTATGTGGCTTTCCACAATTTGGAAAGGCCTTCCACCACACTTCCTAAAAATATTATTAGAGTCTAGCACTCATTTGAGGCTTGTTTGTTTTTATGCTTTGCTCAGAGTGGGGTTAGCAGATGGGGCAGATGATCTTGATATTTGAAGGGCACTTTTGAGGCCTGGTAATAGAGCAGTCTGGCCAGCTGTTTAGTGCGTGGCATGTTTTTTTTTCTTACCTATGGAGCTTTAACTATCTAAATTTTGCCTGAAGGACACCAGGTAGTGCCTGTCTACCCTTTTTAGGTCTCAGATGATTACTGCTGTGCTGCAGAATAAAGCTGTTGTTGCTGAGATCTTTAACCACTAAGTTGCTCAGTCTCAAGATGTTATTTTTGCAAGGCCACCTTTGAGATTTGGTTGTATTCCCACCCTCTTGCATCAGACTGTGTAGGACAGTATATATATCTCAAAGGAATAAAATAATTCTGGAAGAGTAATATTGAGATGAAGTCATGGATCTCACATTTCTTGTATCTGTATGCAACACTGTCCAAAAGCAGCAATTTTATTATTACTAGTCATCATAAAAATGCTTTAAGCAATAATTTAATTGTGTGGAAGATCTCTTTATCGGGGTAGACAATAGTACTTCTCCATTAACATGAGTGTTGAGTTTGGGGGGGGGGGGTTAGAAACGAGCCTTCAAGGGCAGAATGCTAGTTAGCAGATTAAGTGCAATAAGCTGCTAAAAGCGAGCTGTCAGCAACATTTCAGTCTGACAGATTTATTACGGTTGCATTTAAGTAAGAGAATAATCCAAATCCAATGTACACCATGTATCCAAATCCAATGCACAGGCCAACCTGTTCTTTAGCATTGGTGGTTGCTTTGCAATGCCCTAAAAATCACCAAATCCCAGTGATGATGGGGACCAGGTGTGCACCTGTAATGAGGCCATGTGAGGCAGCCACCTCCAGCAGCACTGCTGGGGGGGGGGGTGCAACAGCCGGGCCTGTTTTTCTAAATGTATTTTCATTTTCTACTCATCTCACTAGTGGTGCAGTGGAAATTGAGTTTACTGCTGCACGTGGTTATGCTTTTACAGTAAATCATTGGTGCCTCAGTGACTCCAAACTGAGAAAGCCAGTCAAATGAATAGACAATCTTCCCCAAAACCTATAAACCTCTGAGCCATAAAACCTCTTCTGGATATGATGCTTACCATGGGTGCCACGTGTAGATGGGGGTTTTCCTTTCACCTTATTGTCGGTCTAATTCCTTCCTACTGAAAACACAAACACAGCTACAGTTTTTTCTCTTCTCCCCATGGTTTAGAATTGATTGAAATTGACAAACAGACTTTAATCACACAGCGTCTGGCGCTCTATGCTATAACGACCAGATTTAGAGCGCCGACGCTGTGTGTGTCCTTTTTTGATATGTATGGTGTTGTTCACATTGACCTGGCACTACCTCTCGCTCCCTGCAACACTGTACTGGTGTTAGAGCGCCCAGCATAAATCACATTTATCAATGCGGGCCAGGTTACTACAGTGACTGAGGCGCTCTGTTACAGCGCCCAATACCCGCTAACAGCGTCTACTAGCGGTCGCTCTAAGCGCTTCTATACGATACCTAGCGTTAGTAGTGAATCAGCCTCTAAGTCTCTAAAATAGCTGAATTTTGGTCATGTGACTAGGGAAGCTTAACTTCTTCTTTCTCAGGCAGAGTCTTCCACAATGACAAATGAAGGGAGGAAGAGGAGGGGAAAGGGCTACTAGACAACGAAACCGAGTTTAACCTTACTTACCCTCTCAACACCTAATCTTACAAGACAACAACATTTATAATATTTTAAAAACATTATGAATATCAAATATATATAAATGATTCTACATGTTTCTACACATTATAGAAATAATATAAAACTTATAAAAATAATTCTACATATCTCAATGAAATTTTTTCCAAAAGGAGAAAACACATATTTTTAATAAGTATTGTTCAAGAGAAACCAAAGGGAGTCTATGATCTCTACTATTATCCTGAAAAACACAAGGTCTCCTATTTTTAAGACTCATACCACTACCTACACAAATAATCTTAAACAAAGAGGACCTTTAATAAAGAGCAATAATAGTTTTTAGTCTAAACGTTAGGGTATCATCCTCATTGTAATTTGCATTTTTTTAGATGTTTATTCAGCTCTTTTCTTCTTTTGCCGTTTCTTGTTTTTTCTCCTTATTGTCCACATGTTCAAATTTTGTTTTAATTTCTTACAAATAAAGAATTTACAAAAAATGCAGTATTTATTGTATACTCTTCAAGTAGATGTAGGTTTTCTTTATTAAATTAACAGCTAACCCAGATTTTTGCTGTCATTTCAACATCTTCCCCATGTGTACATTTTCCAACAATATTAGTCCTCCTCCTGGGCTGCAGAATTTATACTTTCTCTGCCTAATTAATTCTGTAACTAGTCTGTTGGCTCTGACACTAATGTCATTGGTTGACTTACAATTCTCAGACGCTGTTTGCTACATACCTAGCAACCAAGCCTAATTACGGCAAGCATTCCAGCTTGGCCAATTACCAATTTCTTTTATGGATACAGGGAAGAAGGCCATTTTAGGTGATTACTTTCATCTTGTTGGCCGATAGGAAAGCACTGAAGGCTGATAAATGCCATACAACTAATAGCGAATGAAAAGGTCATCTTAACAAACAGCTTTAGTTAAGTAGGTAACTACTGTCTTCCACCATATATACTCTGCGGTTATGAACACAAGCGTGTACTAGTGGAGACAGATTGTTACTTAGGCCACTGCTTGTGGGGTTGGGACTGGAAAGCAATGCTCTGAACTATGACCCATAATGCAAGGGACTGATAGGGACCCTTTTAGAACTACAGTATACAGTACAAAAATAAAGGGGGGTTAATAATTAATAATAGGCAGACCACTTTTAGAGATTAACCTAGTGTGCATCCTGATGCCCTTCAGTGTGAAAACCCCTGGTTTCCCTGTTTATTCACCTCAATCCTGACTCCCATGGCTGCAGCTAAGCTTAACAGCACTTTAGAGTACCTTTCAGCATTTCCTCCCCCTCAGGATCAAGCTGAGTATACAGGAAGACCAGGGTGTTTCACCATTTGTGGTATCCTAAATTGGGACCCCCCTTAAACAGGAATTTAACCTGGGTTTGGTCTACTTTAAAAATGGGCTCTAATAACTGAGGTTACACATTATTACTGAGAAGCTAGATTTTGAGCACAATGATGAGGAAGATCAGTCATCAATGCAAATCAGTCAAAATTTGTCTAAATAAACTGAAAAACTAAACTAAAATAAAATAAATAAAGTGTTAAAAATGTCCATAACAACCATTTAAACACCGACCTGGAGCTGGGCGACTAAGTGCCCCTGGGGCATCCTGATTCAGGATGTCCCACTATGTGAGCCCCCAAAGACAAACAAGCCTATCACCAGGATAAGGCAAATCCTGGAGATTGGTTCAATTTAAAGTGCGTGAAATTCATAATTAGTTTGCATCACCTTTTGGATCAGTATTAGATTGATTGATCGAATTAGACTTGGGTAAAGTATTGTAGATGGCAGCAGATCAGGTTGGGGTACAGGTCTTTTTGTAGCCTGGCCAAGTACCACCTGAGAAGATCTCAAATACCACCAGTGGTACCCGTACTATTTGTTGCGAACCCCTGAAATAGATAAAAAAATAATGTTCTCTCAATTGGCATTGCTGTTATGATTCTGATCAATTTACACTTGGTTAGAATTTAGCTTTTTTGGTTTAGTTTGCTCTGATATTGAGTGGATTTAAGTTCGAAAGTCTTTAAAGTGGACCAACACCCAGGGGGGATCGGCCCGGAAATCTATAAGATTCCCGGACCGATCAGATCCCTCCCCGCGGGGCATCCGAAATCGGGATGTCCCGCGGGGAGGAACCCCCCAGGAGGCCCACAAACCTTACCTTACCGGCGATCCAACGGCGCATGCGCGAGACGCGGCCGCGTCTCTCGCTTCCCTCTAGCAGGGCGCGCTCCCGCGCCGGCCGTTTTGTGAATGGCCGGCGCAGGCGCGCTCCCTGTTAGAGGGAAGCGAGAGACGCAGCCAATGACAGCGCTCAGAGCAGCTCTGGTATGCGCATCCACCCCGATCGGGGTGCCCCACCTAAGTGGACCAACACCCAGGATAGTCAAAATCCTGGGTATTGGTCCACTTTAATTCTGTGATAAAGGACAAAGGGCTCCTTTATCCAACTAATGTATTTTTGGTTTAAATATCACGACCCGCACATGCACTATTGGGATTGTTGGATGGTAGATATACCCAGCAAACCAGGAAGTTTGACTTAGAAGTGCATTCCAAATTGAGATGCCCCAGAGACATAAATGGGTTATGGCCCATTTTAAGGTTGAAAAAAATCAGATGCCTAATAATACCAGTAGTTGCTGCCTTGCTACCTGCTTGGATGTCTGCAGACACTGGGGTTTCTTGGATGGCCTTGCACAGTACAGTAATCCTCAGCCAGCAGTCATGTGTGACACCAGACAGCGAGGGAACATGGTAGTTGGTAAGTAGTGATGCCCATTTTGGACTGGGGGTACAGTTTAATGTTAGATGTGCCCTTAATCTAAATAATGTATTATAGATTCAAAAATGCAGCCATCTCAACCCCTAAAATTGTAATTCTTTGCAGATAATGGCAGAAGTCCCATTTAGCCAACAAATGTATACCTTATTATGTACCTCCATGCTAAAAAAATGATTAAATCATTATTTCCCCTGTATATTATTTAAATTTATTTTGATAACATTCTTTTTTTCTGTAGCTTTAGCAGGGTTGAGAGACTTATGCTAATTATTTTACAAAGTAGACCCCTGCAGTACGAATGGAGTTGGTATTGTGTGTGATACTTACATGGTATTCTGTGTGATATGTTCCTGCACAGCGTGAATATATCACTGATCTTTTCAGGATCCCATTAGGGGAATCTGGAAATCTCTTTGCAGTATGGCAGAAAGAAGGCTAATGAGCTCCACTGCACCTACCATTGCTTAATTTCACAAGCTAAAAATATATGTTTATGTCTTTGGATATGCCCTATATCATTTAAAACAACAATATTTACCCTATTTTTTGCCATATAAGATGCACCTGCCCATAAGACACACCTAGGATTTGGGAAAGGAAAACTAGAAAAAAATATTTTAAGCCAAATGTTGTGCTAAAGCACCCAATTACAGACAGTGTGGCGTTCCCCCATCCCATAGGCAGTGTGGGATTCCCCCCCTCCCATAGGCAGTGCGGCATTCTCCCATCCCATTCCCCATATAGTCATTGTGGCATCCCCCCTCCCATTCCCATATAGGCAGTGTGGCATCCCTACCTATTCCCATATAGGCAGTGTGGCATCCCTACCCATTCCCCCCTCCCATTCCCATATAGGCAATGCGTCATTCCCCCCTCACATTCTCCATATAGACAGTGTGGCATCCCCCCTCCCATTCCCATATTGGCAGTGTGGTATCCCCCCATTCCCATATAGGCAGTGTGGCATCCCTACCCATTCCCATATAGGCAGTGTGGTATTCCCCCCCCCTTTCCATTGCCTATATAAGTAGTGTGGCATACCACTTATAGGTAGTGTGGCATTCCCCCCCTTTCCATTGTCCATATAGGTAGTGTGGCATTCCCCTTATAGGTAGTGTGGCATTCCCCTTATAGGTAGTGTGGTATACCCCTTATAGGTAGTGTGGCATCCCCCCCCTTTCCATTGCCCATATAGGTAGTGTGGCACTCCCCTTATAGGTAGTGTGGCATTCTCCTTATAGGTAGTGTGGTATACCCCTTATAGGTAGTGAGGCATTCCCCTTATAGGTAGTGTGGCATTCCCCTTATAGGTAGTGGGGCATACCCCTTATTGGTAGTGTGGCATTCCCCTTATAGGTAGTGTGGCATTCCCCTTATAGGTAGTGTGGCATACCCCTTATAGGTAGTGTGGCATTCCCCTTATAGGTAGTGTGGCATTCCCCCCTTTCCATTGCCTGAGCATCGGCCACGCCCACCACTGTAGCAGGCCGGTGTGTGTGTGCCGGCGCCGCTGCCTCCGTCGCTTCCGGGACAGCAATGCGAGCGATGGAGAGGTGAGTAAACTTTTTCCTTTTTTATATATTTTTTCCCGCATTCGCCAGATAAGACGCACTGACATTTTCCCCCCACTTTTGGGGGAAAATAAGTGCGCCTTATAGGGCGAAAAATACAGTATCTATATATATATATAGTTACAACACAACATCTAACAAGGGTTCACTGGTGTTGGAAAGGATTTACTGCTTTACATTTGTTTTGGATTTTCTGTTCACTTTAATTCATCCCAAATGTTAATATGTTTAGCTTTTTATTTATTTAATGTAACTGTATTGGGAATTTATGGAATATGTATTTTAAAGAGGAACAACCCTCGAGTGAATAAGACTCTCTGGACTTTGGTCTACCTCTTTATGTGAAGTAGCGCTCAATCCACTAATCTCCCCCACAGGAATGCACCACTGCCACATCCCCAGCACTCTAGTTAGTCACACAAGCATGCCAGACACCCAACAATTGCCTGTAAAAGATAACAATACTGATATAGAATGCAATGCAGCCATGTGTCAGGCAGCCTCCTGACTGCCTGGTCTCCAGTGGTGGCAGTGAGGCAGTGGAGATCACCAGTGGGGCACAAGAAATTAGACTTGGTGCATGAAAGTGTAGTGTGCTGTGTTGCTATAATGCATTTTATTTTTATAATAATAGTTATTTTTTATTAAGGTTAAACGGATTGACAAGGCATGGAGTACTTGAAAGTCATAGTCCAGTGTACATGAGCTTGAATAATTACCAGAAAACTTGAGGCAGGGTGCCTTGGGATCTGTCACATCTCCAGCAGAGAGGAGAGATTCATTTTTCATTCGTACGAACGTTCGGGAAAATGTGTATATGCGCTTTCGATGAAAGGAAGCAAATCGGAACATTTCCGTTAGTTCGAATAATTTTCCAAACAAAATCGGAAATTTTTCGTTCGTTCGTTCAGATAACTTCCATTGTTGGGATGGGTTTCCGTCTGATTCAGAGAGCTGATTTCCGACGGACCACCACCCTATAAATCCGTTTAATTTCCGATCCACTTACGGGACCTTTGAGGGCTTGGATTGCTATTGTTGAACATGTTTTGCGGCTATGTGGAGGAGTCTGCGCGCCTTTAGCACCAAGGCATTGCATGTATCAGCATGGCCGAGGCCATAAATTGTAGCAATGCATACCTGAATCGATACATTTCATGTATGCCTTCTAGATGCATTTTAATGCTGACCTTAATTAGTCCTTAGCATGTAACCATTTAATTTCCCACACATCCATATAATTGCTTTTTTTTTTAGACTTATGTCCTTTGTGAATTATATTTGGATTGTTGAACTTGAATCTTAATTTGTTGTAGGAGTTATTGTTTTAGTCGGTTACCTTTGCTTTGTGTAATTATCTTATATTTGGTTGCAGGAACCGCAAGATGTGCCACTCACACAACATACAAGCAGTCTTTGGTCCAGCTATGCGATTCCTCAGTGTTCTTGCAGGGCATCCAGAGTCATCCCATGATGCTTATATATTGCAGAGCTCCGGCTTATTTCATCAGTTTGAGTCAGGAGAATTATCTGGTAGATGGCTCCTGGGTAAGTTTGCTCACATTCCATCAATCGAACAAAGGGGGGGTGGGAGCAGCTCAGTCACTATTATTTATACAAAATTATTATTATTATTATTATTCAGGGCCTGGGAACTAATTTACCGCCCAGTTTAACCCTCTCATCAACTAAATATCAAGTAACAAACATGTCTAGCTATGTGGAAAGACAGAGATTTGGTTGCATATATCTGCAGATACATGTGGAAGCCACACTGCCCCGGCAAGGCACTCTGTGTTTAGTGTGGTCCCTACTCTTAATTCTGAGTCCCCAAAGTTGGGACATGCAATGCAGACAAATATCTGAGAGCTACTCACCTGGGAAGCAGCCAGCCTCCCTTTAGAACACTTCACAGGGAGAAATCCATATTGACTGAATTCCTCCCTGCTTGTGCTCATGGCAATTCAAATTAACAAAGGGGGGTGGGAGCAGCTCAGTCACTATTATTTATACAAAATTATTATTATTATTCAGGGCCTGGGAACTAATTTACCGCCCAGTTTAACCCTCTCATCAACTAAATATCAAGCAACAAACATGTCTAGCTATGTGGAAAGACAGAGATTTGGTTGCATATATCTGCAGATACATGTGGAAGCCACACTGCCCCGGCAAGGCACTCTGTGTTTAGTGTGGTCCCTACTCTTAATTCTGAGTCCCCAAAGTTGGGACATGCAATGCAGGCAAATATCTGAGAGCTACTCACCTGGGAAGCAGCCAGCCTCCCTTTAGAACACTTCAAAGGGAGAAATCCATATTGACTGAATTCCTCCCTGCTTGTGCTCATGGCAATTCAAATGAACATTCCATCAATCCATTTTCACTGTATGGCAATGAATATAGTTGATGACTCATGACTTAACCTATTGCTGTTTTTAGCCCTTGATGACATGTTAAACAATATTGTAGCTTAGAATGTGTATTTTATGTTATTATTTTTAAATTCTTTCAGGGGATTCTGGATATCCACTCCTGCCCTTGCTCCTGATGCCCGTTCTTTGCCTGCAGAATGCAGGCCAGGGGTTCTCTCATCGGGCACTATGCAAAACCCGGGCTGTGGTGGCGAGGGCCCTATGGCTTTTGAAGTCCAGATTTAGGTGTTTGGACCATACAGGAGGGGGCACTGCAGTATGACCCCAACAAGGTTATACAAATATTTTAATTTACGTTTTTTAACAGGGACCACACGTGCCAGAGTGGCAGAACTGAGCGTCAGGTTCCTTCAGCTGGTGGGCGAGATGCAGGAGCTGCGCAACTCGTTGGGCACCACAGATGAAGAATAATGTTCTGTGGCCTGCCATTGCTATGTATTTTGTTTTTTATGGAAAAACAGAGATGGACCCGTTGGTCAATCAGACCCAGGGGTCACACAAAGGAGCACAACCAATATAGATTCATACAAAGTTTATTGTAATAATGCAAAAGACAAATACATTTAAAAACCACAACAACAACACATTTAAAACCACCTCAACCTGCCCTGAAAAAGTGCCTATGCACCTGTCCTGGAAATGCCCATATATAACATAGTATTTCAAGGGAATGGTAACCAAGACCTATTCCCT
This sequence comes from Gastrophryne carolinensis, assembly GCA_027917425.1. NCBI lineage: Eukaryota > Metazoa > Chordata > Amphibia > Anura > Microhylidae > Gastrophryne > Gastrophryne carolinensis. The sequence goes on from CM051238.1 coordinate 363,685,804, forward strand.
ATGCATCAAAGAATACTCCCTTTTATTCAGAAAAAAACTTTTTTTGTGCTGGCACAAAATACAATTATATAAAAAATATACTAATGTCCTACCAAAATCTACACCGAATATAAACCAAAATCCTCAAAGTGACATGTGCATTGTGCAAATTACTATCAGCAATTCATTCGCCCAGTTAGAGCCAAATATAACAAAATATCAAGTGCTTTAAATATCATGACACAAAACTAAACTCAAAATAAAATAACCTTCATGGCTATGCAGAGTGTGACAGTGTAACAGAATCAAGATAAATAAGTAACAAAAAAAAGAGAGATACTCAGCTGTGTGGGAACATATGAATCAACCACCAGGGAGGACAGTCAGGGCGGGAGGCTGCTCCACCTGCGCTTCGCGGTGTGAAAACCGCTTCTTGCTTGGGTGCGGGGACAGGTGTTGTGAGCTCCCGCTCTTAAATACCCCAGAGAGAGGAGGGAGGGAGGGGAGGGGCAGGAAGTCCAGCACCACACACCTGGTGTTGTAAAGCGCATCACTGCATCACGGAGCATGCGCCTGTGTCCGCCGCCGCCGTCAAGCATGACGTCAGGCGCAGGGAGCCCGTTACTACGGACGCTCCCGCCCCTGGCAACACGCGAGCCGCGGCCAGCCGGCCCGCCCACCACATCCCCCACCCCCTGTGACACAGCAACGGGCCGGCGCGCGCACCCCAATGCATGACACAAACTGGTGCGCGTGCCCAGCCCGTATAAACAGAGCACTTGAAGCACAGTGCCTGTGTCAGGTGGAATGTGATATTAAGCTGTGTCAAAATCCCTCTGGAGCGCAAGAAGGAGCGATTAAAACAACACTAAAACATCTCCATAATTAAACTATATAGTTGCATGAAATAACCCAGTATCAATTATAAAGTTTAAACTTAGAGGATCCATGAGCAATATTGTATATCAATCAATATGTCAGTATATCAGTATCTCTGACATTTTCCACCCTTGTTAAATATTAATTAAGGGGACAGTCATAAACAAGGAATACATAGTACCCAGCAAACTATTTACATTATAATTGTCAAACGTCCTCAGATTTACACAGTCTGGATCATCAGAAAAAGCCCATATCACACTCTTTTGTGAGTGATGGCTTAATGGCATTCATTCTTCTTCCATAGGTGAGCTTCTATAGTTGGTATCTCCATCTTTTCTTCCTTAGCTCCTTACACCCTCTCTGGCCAAACACAAACCCTATTTGAAATGAGTTCCGTTCATTCCCCAATCCTGTGAAACACAAACATAAGGTCAGTCTCTATATCCTGGCTGACCCATTATACCGTGTTCAGGGCCGAGCGAAGGGCACCGTGGGTGTCCAAACGCCCGGGCCCACCCTATAGTGAACAAAAAAAAGCCTCATTTGCATGCATATAGACTGCAGTCTCACATGAATTTTTTTTTAATTGTGCATACATAAACTAGCAATAAAGAAAAGATATGAATAAAATTAAAAATAAAAAACAGTGCAAAAACACGAGGTGGCCAAAGCCACATGAAGGTTGGAGCGAACCCCCCCAACCGTGAGAAATACCAAGTGAATCAGAGAGATAACATTTCTCTCCTGCACTTTGTGAGATAATGTGATTAGATTAACACGCAAAACAAGAATGTCACTCTATTCCCCATGGGTGATGCAAAGGTGTTCCTTCTGTTCAGAGAGGATGGGACCACATGATTTATGTCAAAAATGATGACCCAACCAGTGTATCCCCATCTATCCCAGAAAGGGAGAAAAGGACCAATCCTCATTCATCCCCAATGGAGATCTACTGCTTAGTTGGAAGATCCAACGTAGCTCCCTTTGGAGTAGAAGTTTTTTTAGGTCCTCTCCACAGGGCCCCAGGGAAACTTTCTCGATGCCTACCACCCCACCCTTAGGGTAGAGAGGTCCCCCCCATGTGCTTCCAAGAAATGTCGTGCCACGGGAGAGACCATCTTGCCTGCTAGGGTATCCCGGTGGGCCAAACGAATGTTCGACATATGAGCTTGGATCCTTGTCCGTAGGGCATTTTTCGTTTCCCCTACACATACCATAGGGCATCCACATCTCAATTGATACACCACCGATCTTGATCAGCAATTCACAAAATGTGAGATTTTAAATTGTTGACCTGTCTCTAGATTGGTCACCACATCTGTCTTATCCATAAAGCGGCAGACAGAGCAACTCCCACATGGGGCACTACCTTTTGTAGATAACTTAGATAGCCATGTTTTTGATGGTATATAGTGGCTATGACAAAGCTTATCCCTTAAATTGGGAGCCCGTCTAGCAGTAGGTCTAACCCTAGGTCCAACTATAGAAGAAAGGGTGGGGTCAGTACTCAGTAAATTCCAATGGGTCGAGATGATGTTTTTAACCCTATTCCATTGTCTATGGAAGTCCATGACCAATCTAACCGGTTCACCCTTATTCATCTCTGATGACTTTACCTTTGTTTGTTTGTTCCGGTTCAATATCAGGGTCTCTGATCGCTCTGTTCCTTTGGCCCTTTGATACGCCCGTTCTATCACCTTATGTGGATAACCTCGTGCTTGAAATCTCGAGCTTGGATAAAGTCCAAGAGGGCCAAGATGAATCTATGCAATGGCTCCCTCTCCCTCTTGGACTTTATCCTTGGTCACAACTAGAGATGAGCGAACTATTGAAAAATTCGATTCGACTGATTCGCCGAATTTTCCGACAAAAATCGCTTCGACCCGAATTTATTCGCGACAAATCGCTATTAAAAATGGCTATTTCTGAGCCTTCTAGAGCCTCAATAGGGTTGTAAACCATTCTGCCTTGCTGTAACACGCATAGGATGCGTGCTGGGTTAGTTAAATAATACTTTAAATAAATATCACATGCAGATCAGAGGCATCGCTAATAGAATCGCAGAGCGGCACAATTGCAGAGAGTTAAAGTGGCATCACTATGAGGGGCAGGAGCCCAAACATTGCTTTAAAGAGACACTGGAGTTGGCAGCAGCAGGAGCCCAAAAATTGGATGAATCACGCCCTGGAGTTGCAAGCAGCAGCAGGAGCCCAAACATTGGCTGAAAGAGACACTGGAGTTGGCTGCAGGAGGCCAAAAATTGAATGAATCACACCCTGGAGTTTCGAGCAGCAGCAGCAGGAGCCCAAACATAGCTTGAAAGAGACACTGGATTTGGCAGCAGGAGCCCAAAATTGGATGAATCACACCCTGGAGTTGGCAGCAGCAGCAGCAGCAGGAGCCCAAACATTACTTTAAAGAGACACTGGAGTTGGCAGCAGGAGCCCAGAATTTGAATGAATCACACCCTGGAGTTGGCAGCAGCAGCAGCAGGAGCCCAAACATTACTTTAAAGAGACACTGGGGTTGGCTTCAGGAGCCCAAAAATTGGATGAATCACACCCTGGAGTTGGCAGCAGCAGCAGCAGCAGGAGCCCAAACATAACTTTAAGGAGACACTGGAGTTGGCAGCAGGAGCCCAAAAATTGGATGAATCACACCCTGGAGTTGGCAGCAGCAGAAGCCCAAACATAACTTTAAAGAGACACTGGAGTTGGCAGCATGAGCCCAAAAATTGGATGAATCACACCCTGGAGTTGGCAGCAGCAGCAGGAGCCCAAACATTACTTTAAAGAGACACTGGGGTTGGCTTCAGGAGCCCAAAAATTGGATGAATCACACCCTGGAGTTGGCAGCAGCAGCAGGAGCCCAAACATTACTTTAAAGAGACACTGGGGTTGGACTCAGGAGCCCAAAAATTGGATGAATCACACCCTGGAGTTGGCAGCAGCAGCAGCAGGAGCCCAAACATTACTTTAAAGAGACACTGGGGTTGGCAGCAGGAGCCCAAAAATTGGATGAATCACACCCTGGAGTTGGGAGCAGCAGCAGCAGCAGCCCAAACATTACTTTAAAGAGACACTGGGGTTGGCTTCAGGAGCCCACAAATTGGATGAATCACACCCTGGAGTTGGCAGCAGCAGGAGCCCAAACATAACTTTAAAGAGACACTGGAGTTGGCAGCAGGAGCCCAAAAATTGGATGAATCACACCCTGGAGTTGGCAGCAGCAGCAGCAGCCCAAACATTACTTTAAAGAGACACTGGGGTTGGCTTCAGGAGCCCAAAAATTGGATGAATCACACCCTGGAGTTGGCAGCAGCAGCAGGAGCCCAAACATTACTTTAAGGAGACACTGGGGTTGGCTTCAGGAGCCCAAAAATTGGATGAATCACACCCCGGAGTTGGCAGCAGCAGCAGGAGCCCAAACATTACTTTAAAGAGACACTGGAGTTGGCAGCAGGAGCCCAAAAATTGGATGAATCTCACCCTGGAGTTGGCAGCAGCAGCAGCAGGAGCCCAAACATTACTTTAAAGAGACACTGGGGTTGGCTTCAGGAGCCCAAAAATTGGATGAATCACACCCTGGAGTTGGCAGCAGCAGCAGGAGCTCTAACATAACTTTAAAGAGACACTGGAGTTGGCAGCAGGAGCCCAAAAATTGGATGAATCACACCCTGGAGTTGGCAGCAGCAGCAGCAGCAGGAGCCCAAACATTACTTTAAAGAGACACTGGGGTTTGCTTCAGGAGCCCAAAAATTGGATGAATCACACCCTGGAGTTGGCAGCAGCAGCAGCAGGAGCCGAAACATAACTTTAAAGAGACACTGGAGTTGGCAGCAGGAGCCCAAAAATTGGATGAATCTCACCCTGGAGTTGGCAGCAGCAGCAGCAGGAGCCCAAACATTACTTTAACCCTTTAAATGCCAAGCACATAGTTTCTACGTGGTTGCTTCTCCTACCGTTAAGTGCCAAGCACGTAGAAACTACGTGCCTGGCATTTCCCCCAAACAGTTAAAGAATAGAAAAAAAAAACCACTTACCTCCGGTATCCCTGTGAAGCTTGGGGTCCCCTCTTCCTGCGGGGGGCATCCGATCGCCCCCCGTCGTCCTCTGTCTTCAGGGGGGGGCCCGAAACCAGCTGCCCCCCCCCCCGTTTCCAGCGCTGACATCGGCGCTGTAAAAAAAAAAAAAAAACAAACTGTCATTTACTCACCTCCGCGCCCGAGCCTTCTGTCCGGGTCTCCTCTTCACCAGGGGGGGTCCGATCCCCCCCCTGGGCTGCGCAGTCTTCAGGTGAGGACCCTCTTCCGGGTCCTCACCTCTTGTAATGGCGGCGATGGCCGCCGCCGCTTAGCTCCGCCCATTGTGGGAGGAGCGGGATGACGTCATCCCGCTCCTCCTATACCCCCTCCGAGCTCCGGCATCTGTCAGATGCCGGTGGTGATCGGAGCAGGGCGGATGTCAGCTGAGGAGGCTCCGATCGGAGCCCCCTCGCCTGTCACCCGCCCTGCGCCGATCACCACCGGCATCTGTCAGTGACAGCGGCGCGGGACAGACAGCGGCGAGGGACGTCGGATCGGAGGCGAGTACAGTGTAAAATAAGAAAAATAAAGATTTTTTTCTCTGTGTCTGTGTGATTTTTTACTATTAACCCCTTGTGAACTGGTAAGGGGTCCATGACCCCTATACCAGTTCACAAGGCTGGGGGGATGGCAAGCCACCTGCGCTAGCGGGTGGCTTGCCATTAACCCCTGGCACCCCCATTACCTGCCTCCCCAAAGGCCAGGGGGGGGCAGAAGAGCCCGGGCCCACATGGGCTATGTGGGCTCGTAGGCTGCAGGGTGGGGGGGCCACAAAAGCTGGTCCCCCCACTCTGTGACTACAAGCCCCCATAGCTGGTCCCGGGCTGGTTACTTTGGGTAAGGGGGACCCCACGTCAATTTTTTTTTTGATTTTTAAGGGTTTTTAACTCTTAAAAATCAAAAAAAAAATGGGGTCCCCCTCCCCTGGGAGGGGGGACCCTATGTCATTTTTTTTTTTGATTAACCCTTTGTGTTCTGTCATCCAGCAGCTATAAAAGGCTTCTAGCAAGTGAGCAGATGCCAGTGATCGCCGAGGGACAGAGTGCTCCAGGATGGATGGGAGGTGAGTACAGTGTAAAAAAAAATAAAAATTAATAAAATATTTTTTCTCTGCTTGTGTCTGTGTGATTATTTACATTTAACCCCTTGTGAACTGGTAAGGGGTCCATGACCCCTATACCAGTTCACAAGGCTGGGGGGATGGCAAGCCACCTGCGCTAGCGGGTGGCTTGCCATTAACCCCCGGCACCCCCATTACCTGCCTCCCCAAAGGCCAGGGGGGGGCAGAAGAGCCCGGGCCCACATGGGCTATGTGGGCTCGTAGGCTGCAGGGTGGGGGGGCCACAAAAGCTGGCCCCCCCACTCTGTGCCTACAAGCCCCCATAGCTGGTCCCGGGCTGGTTACTTTGGGTAAGGGGGACCCCACGTCAATTTTTTGTTTGATTTTTAAGGGTTTTTAACCCTTAAAAATCAAAAAAAAAATGGGGTCTCCCTCCCCTGGGAGGGGGGACCCTATGTCATTTTTTTTCTCGATTTAACCCTTTGTAGTGTGGATGGTAGTTGTATTTTTTTTGTGAATGTTATAAAATACTTGTTTCAGTTAGGGGGGTCTTCTGGGCAGGAACAGGGGGCTACCGATAAATATGTGGTACCGTTCTAATCGGTAGAAATGGGGCTTTCACATGCAATATGATTTTCCTTAATAAAATACATTTTTTATTTAAAATAAAGGAGTCAATTTAAAAAAAAAAATTTTATTTATTTATTTATTATTTTTACTTAATAATATTGTAAAAAAAAAAAAAAAAATTTACAAACAAGACATTTCATGTTAAAGCCTAAACTCTGCTGCAAAAAATATATATATAATTTTCCTGAAAGTTCCAGCAAAAATGGTGCAAAACATGACGCAAAATGGGGAAAAATGGCCTGTCAACAGAGGGTGACAAAATCTCAAGTAGGCTGGCAATTAAAAGGGTTAATAGTACCTATGCATGTTGGGTATTGTTCTGTTCGGGGGACCTTGCGCTTTCAGACTTAGCTTGTTTTTTCTGGTTTGCATATTTATATTTTAGGAAAAGGTGTTTTTTATTCAGCTTTTTTATAAATTTTTTAGGGAAACCCTGCGCAAACAAAGAATTCTTTGAGGGATTACTTCCAGAAAGATGAGCCCACTACAACAAGCTGGGTACCCTTAGAAAGCTTAACGTGTGTACTTTCATGGAATATATGGTTTATGGGGGATATTCCAAATGTCAAGGGTTGTTTTGTTTGAAAAATCGCAAGGTGCACACTTTGTCTGCAGAGCTGAAATTTTCAAGTAAAATTACCGTTACGCACATGCTTTACTTTGGTGTGTTTGGCAACTCTTCCCTTGACAGTAGCTATGCATGTTGGGTATTGTTCTGTTCGGGGGATGTTGCGTTTTCAGATTAAACTTGTTTTTTCTTGTTTGTATATAGTTTTTTTAGGAAAATGTGGCTTTGATTCTGCTTTTTTATCCTTTTTTTAGGGAAACTCTTTGCAACCAAAGAATCCATTGAGGGATTACTTCCAGAAAACTATGGCCACATCAACAAGCCTGGTACGCCTAGAAAGCCTGAGGTGTGTACTTCCAGAGAATATATAGTTTGTTGGGGGTATTTCAAATGTAAAGGGTTGTTTTTCTGGAAAAACTGCAAGGTGCGCATATTGCGTAGCACAGTTGTATTTTATCTGAAAATCCCCTAAAGCGCTGTTTCAGTTTGGGGGAGTCTCCTGGGCAGGAAAGGGTGTCTACCAATACATATGTGGTACCGCTGTAACCGGGAGAAATTGGGATTTCACACGCAATAAGATTTCATTGACAAACTTACATTTTTTATTACAAAAAAAACTACAATATGTAAAATTTTTTTTTTTTTTTTTGCACATATTTCACCCAAAAATATTGAGAATACACCTAAAAAATGGCAAACAAGACATTTCATGTTAAAGCCCAATATATCATTTTCCTGGGAAATCCCTGGAAATCCCTTCAAAAATCACATTTGAACATGGGGAGCGCAAAATAGTGCAAAATGGTCTGGCAACAGAGTGTGACAAAAACTCCAGGTAGGCTGGCACTTAAAGGGTTAAAGAGACACTGGGGTTGGCTTCAGGAGCCCAAAAATTGGATGAATCACACCCTGGAGTTGGCAGCAGCAGCAGCAGGAGCCCAAACATAACTTTAAAGAGACACTGGAGTTGGCAGCAGGAGCCCAAAAATTGGATGAATCACACCCTGGAGTTGGCAGCAGCAGCAGCAGGAGCCCAAACATTACTTTAAAGAGACACTGGGGTTGGCTTCAGGAGCCCAAAAATTGGATGAATCCCACCCTGGAGTTGCAAGCAGCAGCAGGAGGCCAACAATTGGCTGAAAGGCACACCCTGAAGTTGGCATCAGCAGGAGGCCAAAAATTGGTTGGAAGGCACACCCTGAAGTTGGCATCAGCAGGAGCCCAAAAATTGGCCTAAAGACAAAAATATGTTGTACACCATTTGGAAAGTGTAAAACGTGGCACCATGCTGAATCTAGTCACATGCATCAGGCATTGGTGGGTGGAAATCCTGGCTGATCCATCCCTGATTCATTTTGACAAAGGTGAGTCTCTCCACATTTTTAGTTGACAGACGAGTTCTCCTCGCCGTAACTATGACCCCCGCCGCACTAAACACCCGCTCAGATGGCACGCTACTTGCCGGGCAGGACAGCTTTTCCAGGGCAAACTCTGCTAGTTGTGGCCACAACCATGTTTGGCTGCCCAGAAGTCCAGCGGATCCTCAAGGTGTGTTGGCATGGTCATGTCAAGGTATGACATGACCTGCTGGTTGAAGTCCTGCTCCAGGTCTTCCTGCTGCTCATGAGTAGCCTCACTATGCGGGTGTAGAAAGCTACTCATTAGCGACTAAAGACTGAGGCTGCTGCTGATGGAGCTGCTGCTGCTGCTCCTGCCAACCCCCCCAGCAGCCATGGCAGTGGAAGGTGAGCGCAGAGGTCCCCTCGAGTCAGACCTGCGAGAGTATGGACCATGGCGCAGATAGGCATCGACCAACTGCCTATGTAGAATGTCTTTGTAGCAGTTCAGTTTGTCCTCCCTCTCGGCGGGTTTAAAAAATGCCCCCATTTTGTGCCGGAAGCGAGGGTCCAATAAGGTGGACAGCCAGAAGTCATCCCGCTGACAAATGGAAACAATTCTGGGGTCACTACGCAAGCACGTGAGCATGCTTCCTGCCATTTGCGCAAGTGACTCGGAGGGACTACCTTTCTCCATCTCCACTGCATACTGCCACGGTGTGTCTGGGTCCTCTATCTCGCCTTCCTCAAAACCCTCTAGCTCCTCTGGCTGCTCCTGCTCCTCCTCTCCTGTCCGCTGACTAGATAAACCAGCCATTTCGCCAAGCCTAAACTGTGCTTCACTGTGCCCCTCCTCCTCCTCTTCCTCCTCCAGTTCAGCTCCAACGGGGTTCATGTGGCCGTAAGATGTAGACGCCCTGTCTCCAGTGCCCTGACCAGCCATGGTTTCCAACATGTGCTGTAGTACATGAAGCAGTGGAATCACGTCGTTCATCCCGTAATCCTGCCGACTGACAAATAAAGTGGCTTCCTCAAAGGGCCTGAGCAAACGGCAGGTGTCACGTATGAGCTGCCACTGGTTGACATTGAAGTTACACAGGGGAGTCCCCCTATCCGCTTGGATCATCAGGAAATCCGTGATGGCTTTTCTCTGTTCATATAATCGGTCCAACATGTGAAGGGTAGAATTCTAACGGGTGGAAACATCTCAAATCAGACTATGTTGGGGGATACCGTTCTGACGCTGTAGCTCAAGAAGGGTGTGTTTGGCGGTGTATGAGTGGCTGAAGTGCATGCAAAGTTTCCTTGAAGTTGTTAGGATGTCTTGCAGATGGGGGGAACACTTCAGAAACCGCTTGACAACCAGATTGAAGACGCGAGCCATGCAGGGGGCATGGGTCAGGCTTCCTTGGCGCAGCGCAGACAAAATGTTCTTCCCATTCTCGGTAACCATGATTCCCATTTTAAGTTTTCTTGGAGTAAGCCATGTTTGGATTTCCTGATGAATACATTTAAGCAGTTCCTCCCCTGTGTGACTCCTTTCGCCAAGACAAACCATGTGAAGCACTGCGTGACACCTCCGTGCCCTGCACACATGGTAGACTGGAGGGGCACTGAGACTTGAGCCTACAGTGGAGGGTGAGGAGATGGCGGAGGATGAGGAGGCCGAGTCGCACAGTGTCACAGGCCCAACGGGCAGGGAGCGCGGAGGCCGAAGCGGCGTGACCTGTCCAAGTTGCTGCTGCTGTTGCTGCAAAGGGACCACATTCACCCAGTGGGCCATAAACGACATGTACTGTCCCTGACCGTAGTTACAGCTCCAGACGTCGGCGCTGCCATGCACTTTGCTACACACCGACAGGCTCAAGGACTGGCCCACCTTCTGTTCAATAAAAGTGTGCAGCGCTGGTACTGCCTTCTTGGCAAAGAAATGACGGCTTGGGACTCTCCACCTCGGCTCGGCACAAGCCATCAGTTCTTTGAAAGGTGCAGAGTCCACCACCTGAAAAGGGAGCGACTGCAGCACCAGCAACTTGGACAGGAGCACATTCAGCTTCTGCGCCGTAGGATGAGTGGGCGCATACTGCTGTCTCTTGGACATGGCTTCGCTGATGGATTGCTGGCGGGATGCATGACTTGGAGGAGGAGGAGCAGGAGGGACAGAGGATGGGTATGACGCACAACTGCCTTCGGCTGAGGTGCTGGAGCCTTGGCTGGCAGAAATTGGGAGCGGCGTGCCACTTGGTGAGGAAGCAGACTGGACCACCCCTTGGGAGCCTCGGTTCTCCCAGGTCGCTTTATGGTGACGCATCATATGTTGACGCAGGGCCGGGGTGCCAACATTTGGGCCCTGGCCACGCTTCACCTTCTGCCTACATATCTTGCATGTGGCCATGTTACCCTCCTGCGGATGCTTCAGGAAAAACTGCCACACTGCCGAGTAGCTACTTTTCCCACCAACAGGCCTCACTGATTCGCTGCTATTGTCGCCAACTCCAGGAATCCCTGCCCCACTACCTCCCGATAAGAGCAGGTGCTCTTCCCCGGCCACGTTTGGCTCCAGGCTTTACAATTGTGCCCCCATGCTGCCTGCCAACCATGCTGCTAACACCTTGCTGCCTGAGCTGCTGACTCCGGGGCAACCTGCGCCCCTCTTCTCCTGATGATGACGATGAAGCCCCTTCATCACCCGGCTCCCAAGTGCGATCGGCTTCATCGTCATCATCATTATCACCGAGTTGTGGCTGTACGTCACTGATGTTCGTGGATTCGTCAACAGTGTCTGGCACAGGAGCTGGAACGCTCGCAGCACCCACGACACTGTCCACATCACTATTTGTCTGCCTAGCTAAAGAAGCCACCTCCATTTCTTGGCTGGGCAGTAGCTGCTGACTGTCCTCTATCTGATCGTCCTCCTCACTAAAGAGTGGAGCTGAAACCAAAGCATAGGATACGTCGCTGGGGGAGGGAACGGCGTAGGACAGAGGCAATGGGAGGACAGGGACTGCTCTCGGGGCATGCCAACTCAGGGTTGTGTCAGAGGAACCTACCGACCCTAGACTGGGGGTCTCAGATGTAAGTTGTGATGATGTTGTTGATGAGCGCGTTAACCAATCTACCACGGCAGATGCGTTACTGCTGGAGACACGACCGCTAGCAGATACTGGCAGACCAGGTCTCTCACCGTGACTCCTGCTGCCACTCGCCCCTAGTCTGCTGCGACCTCTGCCTGCTGAATCTTGGCCTCTGCCACTCCTCTTTGAACATCCTGGCACTTGTCTGCCTGACATTTTTATGTATTTCCTTATTTAGTATAAACAGATAGGGTTCCATGTGCAGTTTTGCGGTGCCCTGCTGCCTGGTTTATTAAAAGCAGTCAAAAACAAATGGGATGCCCCCACAGCAGACCTGAGATCAGTATATATGCACAGCAGGCTCAAACAGGCCAAATTACTTTAAATAACTGTGCAGCTTACAGTAAATACAGAGGCTAATGGTATGTTACAGAATGGGATGCCCCAAGCAGACTTGAGATCAGTATATATGCACACAGCAACAGTGTGTAAGCAGGCTCATACAGGCCAAAATACTTTAAATAACTGTGCAGCTTACAGTAAATACAGAGGCTAATGGTATGTTACAGAATGGGATGCCCCAAGCAGACTTGAGATCAGTATATATGCACACAGCAACAGTGTGTAAGCAGGCTCATACAGGCCAAATTACTTTAAATAGCTGTGCAGCTTACAGTAAATACAGAGGCTAATGAGATTTTACAAAATGGTAATGTTCCCACAGCAGACTTGAGATCAGTTCAGTATATATGCACAGTAAGTGTATAAGCAGCCTGAAAACGCTAACAAAGCCAGTCAGCCAGCCAGTAACTGGGCTGGATGAAAAAAAAAAAAATCTCCCTGTGACTGCCTCCGATTTTTCCTAACTTTCCCTGCTTCTCGCTGACTTCCTGCCTGTCTCCTGCCTGTCTCCTGCCTGTCTCCTGCCTGTCCCTGTCTGTCCCTGTCTCTCTAACTGTCTCTCCCTGACTACATCAGCGTCCTGTCTCTCACGAATGCAATAGAGAAATGAGGAAAAGCAAGATGTCCGCCGCCTTAAATAGCGCTGTGACGTCACTGGGCTTGCTGGCTGCTGATAGGCTGCATGTGACTGCCCCAGCATGCACTGGAGCGGGGTAGATGTCTGGACATGTCCCGTCTGCCATCTTAGAATGCCTGTAATGTAAATGAATGGATGTTAAAGGAAAACTTCGAGCGATCGAAGCACGGGGAAATTCGGATTCGATCCGAACCGTTTTTTTCATGAAATTCGGATCGAATCCGGGTTCGTCCGGATCGATTCGCTCATCCCTAGTCACAACATCTTCACCTTTAATGGACAAGTGTTTAGGCAAATTTCGGGGGTTGCGATGGGAGCTAAATGCGCTCCCTCGGTAGCAAACTTGTTCCTCGGGTGGTGGGAAGAAAATACAGTTTTTTCAGAATTCGAGAGGTGCCACCCTGCCGTGCTAGGGTGGCACCGATATATTGATGATGTCCTTCTTCTTTGGCAGGGTCCGGAAGAACACTGCCGGGAATTTCTTGATACACTGAATTGGAACGATCTAAATATCAAACTGACGTATGAGATCTCTCGGAAAGAGGTTACCTTCTTAGATCTAGTGATCACTCTTGAACAAGATGGGACCATCAACACTAGATTATTCAGGAAACCCACCTCGGTCAACAGTCTTTTAGACTATGGGAGCGCACACATTCAACATGTGAAAGATGGAATTCCAATTGGTCAATTTCTTAGAGCACGAAGAAATTGCTCCAGGATTCAAGACTTTGAGGAGCAATCAGTGGATCTGGCACGGAGATTTCAAGCTCGAGGTTATCCACATAAGGTGATAGAACGGGCGTATCAAAGGGCCAAAGGAACAGACCGATCAGAGACCCTGATATTGAACCGGAACAAACAAACAAAGGTAAAGTCATCAGAGATGAATAAGGGTGAACCGGTTAGATTGGTCATGGACTTCCATAGACAATGGAATAGGGTTAAAAACATCATCTCGACCCATTGGAATTTACTGAGTACTAACCCCACCCTTTCTTCTATAGTTGGACCTAGGGTTAGACCTACTGCTAGACGGGCTCCCAATTTAAGGGATAAGCTTTGTCATAGCCACTGTATACCATCAAAAACATGGCTATCTAAGTTATCTACAAAAGGTAGTGCCCCATGTGGGAGTTGCTCTGTCTGGTAGGCATCGAGAAAGTTTCCCTGGGGCCCCGTGGAGGGGACCTAAAAAAACTTCTACTCCAAAGGGAGCTACGTTGGATCTTCCAACTAAGCAGTAGATCTCCATTGGGGATGAATGAGGATTGGTCCTTTTCTCCCTTTCTGGGATAGATGGGGATACACTGGTTGGGTCATCATTTTTGATATAAATCATGTGGTCCCATCCTCTCTGAACAGAAGGAACACCTTTGCATCACCCATGGGGAATAGAGTGACATTCTTGTTTTGCGTGTTAATCTAATCCCATTATCTCACAAAGTGCAGGAGAGAAATGTTATCTCTCTGATTCACTTGGTATTTCTCACGGTTGGGGGGGTTCGCTCCAACCTTCATGTGGCTTTGGCCACCTTGTGTTTTTGCACTGTTTTTTATTTTAAATTTTATTCATATCTTTTCTTTATTGTTAGTTTATGTATGCACAATTAAAAAAATTTTTTATGTGAGACTGCAGTCTATATGCATGCAAATGAGGCTTTTTTTTTGTTTACTATAGGGTGGGTCCGGGCGTTTGGACACCCACGGTGCCCTTCGCTCGGCCCTGAAAACGGTATAATGGGTCAGCCAGGATATAGAGACTGACCTTATGTTTGTGTTTCACAGGATTGGGGAATGAACGGAACTCATTTCGAATGGGGTTTGTGTTTGGCCAGAGAGGGTGTAAGGACCTAAGGAAGAAAAGATGGAGATACCAACTATAGAAGCTCACCTATGGAAGAAGAATGAATGCCATTAAGCCATCACTCACAAAAGAGTGTGATATGGGCTTTTTCTGATGATCCAGACTCTGTGTAAATCTGAGGACGTTTGACAATTATAATGTAAATAGTTTGCTGGGTACTATGTATTCCTTGTTTATGACTGTCCCCTTAATTAATATTTAACAAGGGTGGAAAATGTCAGAGATACTGATATACTGACATATTGATTGATATACAATATTGCTCATGGGTCCTCTAAGTTTAAACTTTATAATTGATACTGGGTTATTTCATGCAAATATATAGTTTAATTATGGAGATGTTTTAGTGTTGTTTTAATCGCTCCTTCTTGCGCTCCAGAGGGATTTTGACACAGCTTAATGTCACATTCCACCTGACACAGGCACTGTGCTTCAAGTGCTCTGTTTATACGGGCTGGGCGCGCGCACCAGTTTGTGTCATGAATTGGGGTGCGCGCGCCGGCCCGTTGCTGTGTCACAGGGGGTGGGGGATGTGGTGGGCGGGCCGGCTGGCCGCGGCTCGTGTGTTGCTAGGGGCGGGAGCGTCCGTAGTAACGGGCTCCCCGCTCCTGACGTCATGCTTGACGGTGGCGGCGGACACAGGCGCATGCTCCGTGATGCGCTGATGCGCTTTACAACACCAGGTGTGTGGTGCTGGACTTCCTGCCCCTCCCCTCCCTCCCTCCCTCCTCTCTCTGGGGTATTTAAGAGCGGGAGCTCACAACACCTGTCCCCGCACCCAAGCAAGAAGCGGTTTTCACACCGCGAAGCGCAGGTGGAGCAGCCTCCCGCCCTGACTGTCCTCCCTGGTGATTGATTCATATGTTCCCACACAGCTGAGTATCTCTCTTTTTTTTGTTACTTATTTATCTTGATTCTGTTACACTGTCACACTCTGCATAGCCATGAAGGTTATTTTATTTTGAGTTTTGTTTTGTGTCATGATATTTGAAGCACTTGATATTTTGTTATATTTAGCTCTAACTGGGCGAATGAATTGCTGATAGTAATTTGCACAATGCACATGTCACTTTGAGGATTTTGGTTTATATTCGGTGTAGATTTTGGTAGGACATTAGTATATTTTTTATATAATTGTATTTTGTGCCGGCACAAAAAAAGTTTTTTCTGAATAAAAGGGAGTATTCTTTGATGCATAGGGAATAGGTCTTGGTTACCATTCCCTTGAAATACTATGTTATATATGGGCATTTCCAGGACAGGTGCATAGGCACTTTTTCAGGGCAGGTTGAGATGGTTTTAAATGTGTTGTTGTTGTGGTTTTTAAATGTATTTGTCTTTTGCATTATTACAATGAACTTTGTATGAATCTATATTGGTTGTGCTCCTTTGTGTGACGCCGGGGTCTGATTGACCAACGGGTCCACCTCTGTTTTTCCATTGTTACTTGTATCATTGAGCACGACTACATTTGTTAATTATTAGTGGTGCGCCATATTTAGAAATATTTTGTTTTTTATAGTTGTAAAAATTTGAAATTTTCTACATTTTTAAAAATTGTATATTTTATGATGGAAGCCAAAAAAAAAATGTAGTGTCATTTCATTTACAAAATACATTAACACAAAACTAATGGGCCCAGAAATATTTAAAGATGAATATTCACATGACCGAGAAGTGATTTGGGTGAGCTTTAAGGGTCCAAAAGGGAAGATGGAGGATAGTGCTAAGTTGTTTGGGTGAGCTTTAAGGGTCCAAAAGGGAAGATGGAGGATAGTGCTAAGTGATTTAGCTAAACATTGTAGTAGAAGTGAGGGTGGCAAATATGTAGGCGAGCACTTTAATGAGTTAAGTTTGTAGTGCACAGGCGCTAGATCGTAAGGATTTCCGTCTGGACGAATATTTAGTGAAAAAGGGAAACAGAATCGAACGGGAAACGTAAAGGATTCGTTGGAGGATACGATTGGAAAAGGGCAAAAACGAAAGCCTACGTTGTAACATGTGAAAATGAAACGGAAAATCATGCTGGAAAATGACATCCTCGTATTCGTAATCTGCCGTACGAATGGACGGAAACTTTACAGAAGGTTTTCAATGCATGCATAGAATCACTCGTACACTCATACGAGAACGGAAAATTTTCACAAAAAAAACAGATCGGCACTAAAACTGAAGTTTTTTTTTATCTCTCTGAATCAAGCCTATTGTTGGGAAAAAACGATGAAGCGCTGGAGGCATCCTGTACCAGCTAAGGAGTATTTCACGCTTCCTGGTACAAGTTGTTAATCGACACGCTGTGACAATTTAAGAATTTTCATTATTTGGGTCAGTAGAGAAAGATGAGTTTAGATTCCCAGACCTTAATAAATTTCGGGCAAAAGCCTTGCCCTGATCAATTAAAAGTTGATGAATAAAACAATGAAGATGTGTTCCCTGTGAAACAATCTAGGCGCTCTCCAAAAAGATAAGCGGGGAGGGTCTCCCCAGGCCAGAAGATCATGTATGGGTCTCCATCCAGAGCCACTTAGAAATACTCTTGCTGTGCCTCTTCCCACCGCCTTAATTTTCTGAATCCTGCATCCATCCGGCCTGGCAGAAAGTGAAGGGTGGGGAGTGATGTGGGTTGCTGGGGAAGGGCACTCCCTTTTTAAAGACATTGCATCTGCCAAAGCAGTATAGTGTTCTATCTTTCCTGATGTTCAGATATCTCTTTATTGTGTTGAGCATTGGAGGCAAGTTTAGAGCAAACAGTTCCTTAAGCTGAGACGTTAGCTGGACTTCCAAGTATTTGAGCCTGATTGCCAGCGAAAAGGAAAGCTGGTTTTAATGCTTTAGAGGTGACTCTGCGATATCACACATTTATTGCTTCTGATTTCTGGAGGTTAATTTTGAAGTTTGAGAGAGAGCTATACTCTTTGAAATTTTGCAGAAGGCTGGGTAGAGACATCACAGGTTGGGTAATACAGAAGATGAAATCACCCGCAAAGGCTGCAACTTTGTGCTCTGTAAGCCCACAAACTAAGCCTTTTGTGTCTGGGTTTGCCCTTATACGTCTGAGAAAAGTTAATATAAAGATAATTGGGGATAGTGGACAGTCCTGTCCGTACCATTTGTTTAAGTAAATGAGTCTGAAAGGACAATGTTAACTTTGATACAGGTCTAAATATTCCCCTACGGTCCTATATGTTCCAGTGTGGCTCAGATGAAGTCTGAGGGCTTTAGCGTTGACCATGTCTTTTAGCTTCTCATGCATCACGGCCAGCTCTTGTCCAACTTTTACTGCTTATTGTTTTTTGTGTTCTGCTTCAAGACAAAATATTTTCCCCAATAGGTCACTAATAGTTTTTTTCCTCTATCTCTCTTGCTTTTAGAAGCTATCTTTAAGATAATGCCTCTAATATAGCACTTATGTGCGTTCAAGTCACAGCAGGTTCCTAACTCACCTCTAATCTCCTCTCTTAAGACCGGATCCTGCATCAGGGATTAATTTAGTGTTCATGTGAATGGTTTAGACAGTACCTCTGTTATACCCAGGGACATGGAGATCAGGGCGTGATCGTAAATTGTGATACTATCGATCTCAGTTTTTTCACAAGCTGTAGATGTTTATGTACAAGTACCAGTCCTGGGCGGAGTTAAGATGCATAATTCCATATTCAAGAGTTACGTCTCCATGAGTCTATTAGTTGGGAGAGTCGGAGCAAGTTCTCCAGCTTCTTGAGTGTGGTTTAAGTAAGAGGTCTTTCTGGATACATCCAGGGGATCACAAACTACATTAAGATTCCCCCCAAAAGACAACTAGGCCCTCTGAAAATGATTAGAGAGAGTTCAGGGTTTTTTCTTTGAAGGGTACTTGGTCTGAGATGGGTGCATAAATGTTGACAAATGTGCAACCATGTTTGCGAATCTTCCGTTAGAAAAACTAGAACCTCCCTTCTTCATTGGAAATGCTGCTTAACAAGGCCCAGGGAAGAGATTAGGTGAAAAGAATACCAACTCCCATTGACCTGGAGTGCGGAGAGTATGAGTGTATCCCTGTGGGGAAGTGTCTGTCGGTAAGTTTTGGAGCCCTATCTTTCTGAAAATGCGCTCTCCACCTGGGGGAGTTGGTACAGATCGCAGATGAGGAGAAATTGGAGAAAGGGCAGGGATCACAAATGTCTAAAGGGGAAAAAAGAAGTTACGTCTGCCTCTTTAGGCCACTGTGTGCCCTTGCAAACTGGCCTATGGTGGGGAAAAGCGACACGCCTGAAAAGGAAGAATGGGTTATTACTTCAAAAAGCACATCCTAATGTTGTAGATTAACCATTATTAATGCAAGGTTGCACATATAATATGGTACACTTCTATCAAAACCCCACTTGTCTGTTGTAGCTAGTACTTGTCCACTTTGACCCAGTCTGCTCAATCAGGCCAATTGAACCAAAACGGAGCATAGGTGACTGTCCAATGTGATGATCTAGGGAGCCCCCCTTCCCGCAGTGAGTCCCACCCGGATCCCTGCAGTGCCAGAGTGTGTCTGGCTGTCTGGTGCACAACATAGGTTGTGGCATGTTCCCATGCGATAGCTGCCCCCATGAACTCACCCTGGAGGGCAGGTGGGAGGGCCCGTACCATCCCTACAGAAGCAGCCAAAAACAAACACTCAGTCAAAAACCAAAACACAGTACACTAGAAAGCAGCAAGCCAAAAGCCTCAAATGGTCAGCCAACCCTATTATCCTGGATTGAGCCCCACCCTGCTCAATCCTCGCCACCCCCTGCACAACACTTCCAGGGGTCAGCTGCATCTCTACCAGACATCTGCTCCCCCGAGCTTGGGCTGGAAAGCAGGAAGGAAGGCCCAGCTCTGCCAAAGTATCCCACGGAATCAGTCTGTCTCCCCCCCATGCTCCATCTCCCAAGTGGGGAAGTGGAAAGGCGTTCCCCATGCCCTAAGCTGGCACTGCAAACACACATAGTTGACTGCTAAGAGATGGAGCCATAGGAGAAGGGCCCAGGAGATCTCACCCAGGAGAGCTTCAGCCAAAACATAATAGACCAGGTAACAGCAAGCCTGAGAGTAAACAAAGGCGGGCAACCATATATATAAAAGAGAATTAACAGATAAAGGATGATCATGGTTTACTTTTCTATTGGGGGAGCCTGGGTCCGTTCGGAGCTCCCCTGAGACAAATCCTTTGTAGTAGAGGTCCAGCCATTTCGAAACTTCAAGAGGAGGGACACTCAGGAACACAAAGAGGTTCTACAGCTATCCTGGGACCATGAGAGAGTTTTTCCTAGCGATGAGTTGGAATGGGTAGACCCATCTTTAGACTGCTCCACAGTCTCTTATTTTCTAACAGGGGAGGCTTTGGTTGCCTTCTTATTCATATCGTTGAATGGGCTAAGTCTGGCAAAATAGTGATTGGTTTGGTTTCTTGGACAATCGGCTCGGACACCCTGGCCCTTTTTCCAATGTACTCTTTGATCTTAAAGTAGTGCACACTACAGAGCACATCCCAGTGGACAACCTGCAACTCTATGGATTCTGTCTGGCCTAATGATGGTGCCTGGAGGATTCCCTAGAAGCATATTGAAGTTGGAGTTGGCAGCAGATTCAAGTTTTGCGCTCTGGGGTGTTTTGGGTATCCCATGCAGAAGCGGGTTGTTCTGCCCGTTCCTTTTCTCATGACAAGTCATGACAAGTTGGAGATTTGCCTGGCAGGCATGATGCTCCTCTGTGGACTCCCTTGCCTTTTCCAGAGTTGTGTCATGGTCCTTCCCCGACACTACATTGTGTTGAATAGACTCCAGGTCTTTCCTAAAGACTTTTTCTATTATAGAGATCATTGCTTCCATAGTGGGTATAGCCTCTAGGTTGGCTTTGGGAGGAAGAAAAAGAAGACTGGACTTCAAGTCCTGTTCAATGTCTAACTGATGAGTATGCATGACGGCATGGTGAGTTGCACCATCTCCTCTTGACATTACAGCACAGCTGGTATTTTTGGTAACCTGTAGGTGAGGTGTAGGAGAAAGTGAAAATTAAAGTATTTTAAAGCGGACCTTCACGCTGGATTAGATATCTTATATGTTTCCCACATCCTGTACATACAGATTGCTTACATTAAAAATCATCCTACCTCCATCTACTGCATGTTATGAGCCTTTAAACATCAAAGATGATGGCTCATGGGGCATCAGGCGTCCTGCAAACAGGAAGTGTCTTCTGACATTCTGGGATTGCTGTCCTTTCCCTGATCCCAGCTCTGCTCTGTCTGTGCTTTGCACCGCTATAACCCCACCCCCTGTACTTTATCCCGCTCTCCTATTCTCAGTATGTGTGATGCTTCTGAGGCAAGATGAGCGCCCATATCCTAGAGTCCTGAACAGAGCTGCAGCCCAGTGGGGGAAAGAATAATAAGTAAGTGACTAAAAACTTGAAATATATTAATTTTAGCTGCTGGGGAATCATTTTTTATGGGTTTGGGTTTTTCATTAAATCATGCTGAAGGTCCGGTTTAAGTAAAGAAGTATGAACATAGTTACATTTTACAAGACCACAAGACCATGCCTCGTACAACACCACGTCCATGTACCCGTGAAAAGGCCAGCATTTTTGTTGATAAATGTGGCAACCCTATGTGCACTGTGTGCTCCTATTGCAGCCTGACAGGTGAAGTTTGTCTCTACAGGTGAGTGGTGTACGGATTGGGAGTGCAGGGGAAAATGTCCACTGCACTGGAGAGCATCTCCCCACATATCAGGTCCCATTCCCTAGGCTGCAGTAGTAAAGTGGAGTGTTGTGTCTGTGGCTGGGCATCCAAGGTGTGTACTGTATGTGTACAGTATGCATAGTATATATTGTTGCTAGTGAACGATAAACCAAATCCACTTGGATCCACTCCCGCCCCCTTCATCTAAACTGCATCCACCTGCTACCCCCCATCCGGGAGCATGCATGCACTGACCATTCACAAATGCCTGGCACGGGCATGCACCCTGCTAAAGGGATAGCAGGACTGTGGACCGTTGGACTTAGAAAGAAGGTGAGTTTCTGGGTGACCTGGGTGGGTTCACACAGAGGGGCATCCAGAATCGGGGAAGGGAATCAAGCAACTCTGGAATCTTATAGACTCAAGGGCTGTTGGACCGCAGGTTTTGGTCCACTTTAAGAATAAGATTTAATGCAATATTGAAGATGATAGGGATAAGGGGCAGCCCTGTCTTTTACCGTGTTATATAACAATGTCTCCAGAAAGATTCTGGTTAGTCATAAATTTGGGCAGGGGAAGCCTATAGACTCATTTGATTCCTGTCATAAATGTATCTCTTTAACTCTGTTGTCCTAGAAGAGAAAAAGCCAGTCCCATTGAACCCTGTTGAATCATCCAGCATCTAGACTCAAGAGGATGTTGGAGGAGCATTTTTTCTTGCAGTCGCTATTGTTGCAATTGCAGAGTAAATTCCTAAATGTCTACTATGTAAAAACCCAAGTTGACTAGGGCTGAGATGACTGCTTGATAAAAAGAGGGGGATGGAGTACCACCCTCTAGTAAATGGTTATATACATCATATAAGAGTGGGTCTAATTCAGGAGACTTCAAGAATTCAGCTGAATAACCATCAGGGCCTGGCACTTTACTATTAGCCATATTCTTGATTGTTAGCAAGGTCTTCTGACTCTAAGACTGATTCTGTTTGCACCTGGTTAGCTCCTGAGGTGTGTAGAGATATAATATGTCATAATATTGTTGGAACATATGCATAATGTAGTTGGATCCTGGCCTCAGCTTTTTTTTCTTGGACCCTTAGGGTTTGCCAACCTGGCTAAGAGGGAGGCCAGACTACCTGTATTATCCAATAGAATATTCCTAGGTCACAAGATGCCTTGTCTTTGTAGAAAGGTGACTCATTCTGAAAAACTGAGCTTCAGTATATTTAGACATACCATAGGAGTAAGAGTGGGCACAAGGACTACAAATTTCTAGCCATCCTTAGATTGTAGATAAAGTGAACCTAAAAGACTTCAGGGCCAACCGACTGAGTGCCCCTCGGCCATCCTTATTTGACATGCCCCATTGTGTGAACCCCCTGCAGAGGCAATCAATATCTTTCCAGCGGCCCCATCTCTGGCAATCAGATGGGCTGGGCACAGGAGTAGGCAGCATACCACAGGATAACCAGAGATTTTATTGCTCCTGCTCCCTATACCAATTCTCAGTTCAAAACAATGCTTACTAATGCACATCATGAAGTGCTGATTGAATGAGAGTGGCGGAAAGGTGAGTTGTGTGGGCGATCTGAGGGGTTTCACACAGAGGGGCAAGTAAAATTGGGATGCCCCAGGAAATCACCAGGATAGTGAAATCCTAGGGATACATCCACTTTAAGCCATAGGGGCTGTATTTGCTTTGTGTACGCATACCGTTTAGCCAAGCATTTACATTATTTGCAGCCAAAGTATTCTGAGATGAGTTTTTACCTGTTTTCAGATGTACCTTGCTGTGGATCTCATTGTTCTCTGTGCTCCATGTCCTTTGGTGGCTTTTCAGCATACGCCTTTTTTGTTTTTACCAGCTATTTTAAGGTGTTTCCTGCTGCCCCCCACCAGTGTACCCATGGTAGTCTGCATGTCCATGCGCATACTTACCTTCTCCCCCCTGCTGGCATCTAGGGAATTCTATGTAGTCTGCATGTCCTTGCACATACCTGCCTTTGTCCCCCCTGCTGGCATCTAGGATATCCCATGAGATCTGCATGTCTTTGAACATACGTAAGTTCTCCCCCTGCTGACATCTAGGGCATCCCATGTAGTCTGCATGTCTTTGCACATACTTAGCTTAGTCCCCCCTGCTGGCATCTAGGGCATCCCATGTAGTCTGCATGTCCTTGCACATACTTACCTTTGTACCTTGGTTGCCATGTGTGTTGGGCTTGAAGTCATACCTTTGGTCCACAAAGAACAAACAGATGTGCATTGTTAACTTACATCCTCTATTTGGATTGCTTTTAACTCCACATGCACGCGCCTGCCCTTTTAAGTAATTTTCTGGGGCAGTGCCAGCACTCAAGCTTCGTAAACGCTAGTGTATTCCAATGCTACCTAATCCCATCAGTAGTAGCGGATTGCAATTGCAGACACTCTTAGGCCAAAAGGCGCACCTACCTCTCCACTAATACTGACGGATAGGGCCGCTGACTGCAGCCAGCAACGAACGAGGTGAAGCCAGCACTCCCATTCCACAGTAATAGCGGATTGCATAGAAATGTGAAACATAAATGACCCCTGCATAACATACAAACATGCCGGAGTGGTCCATGTGACAGTGGCTGCAAAGTACTGTTGGCCTGTAATGTTGGAAGGCCAGACCTCCACTATTAGTGTGGTGCCATATGCCTTCACCCATGTTTCACACTTTGGCAGGAGTGTAATGCGGCATACATTTGAAGGCGATTGGCATGAAAGTGTGACTTACCATCCTAATTACTTCATGCTGCTCACGTGTGAACACAGTGGATGTCATGTTGGACCTTGGGTCTGTACAACATCAAGGCAAGGCCCCCCACAAGCCAGCTACCCAGGGAGCGGATTCCAGACAGTGATGAGGTAAATTAGTCAGCTTAATAGGCAAAGGGCAAGGGGCAGGGCGTAAGAGGAGGGTGAACTTAGGGTAAGGCTTTGGGCCCTGGAGGCTGTGTGGTAACAAACACTAATGCTGACTTTTCTCCACATAGACAGCACCCCATTTTGCTCCATGAAGACCTGGCTTCAGCAGTTGTGGAGCAGCAGCGCCACCAGCAGCAGATGGAGACGTTGGTTGGGGCTCTGTAGAGGCCGACCAGTTTGCCCCTCCAAAGGCTGGAAAAGCTGGAGGTACAGCAAGCTGCAAACACTCAAAGCCGAACAAAAATCCCCTAACCTGCTATGCTGGACTTTGGGTTGTGGCGGGTCCCCAAGCTTTAGTTACGCCAGACAGGCACATTTTTAGTGATCAATTTTCTGTTGACCTGCATCCACAGTTGTGCCATAACCCAACAACTTGTGACAATTAAAAAGTATTAAAAAAAAATACCTTTGTTTGGATGTTATTCAATCACACCCAGACAAGGCAAGGGATAGAATTAATCACAAACGACAATGGACTAAAACAAAACAAATCAAGAAAAAGAGGTGTCCACCAAATGCTGGCGAATGCTTTGGGCCGCACGGCTCTGGGTGCCATCATAGAGATGGCCAGGAATCTCTGGAGCAGAAGAAGGGGTTGTCTCCTCCAAATATGCTGCCACCATCTTGCAGAAGGCAAAATTATGAAGACTGAAGCACGGCAAGATAATTTTCACAACCTTCGCGGCCTTGTGTTTCAGACAGAGATATCTGGCATTCGGCGGTGAGCCCCATTATAAGCCTCATGGCTAGGGCAGCAATGGATAACCAGAACCACCAAAAAGACCAATGAAAATGGAAATTACATTTTTAACAGACAACACAGCATCAAAACAGCCCGGACCAAATAGTAAATATTACAAAAGAGTAGAGCAAAAAAGTAGAGCAAAAGGTTCGAAATAAGCATTTGTAACTGCAAAGGAAGGGAAAATTCAAAGAGGCGCATTAGCACAGTCAAAGTGATGCTGGGCCGGGAGACCCATTGGCAAACAATTGAACCGATTACAAAAAGGGGGCACATAACAGAAATAAAAAACACATTGCAAATGTAACATAAACAATAAAAACGCAGATCCACTCCAGCACTAAACAGACTGACCCACAAGCCAACCACCAGTGAGTTTTCACTCTCAAAACAGGTGTATAAACTGGAACTCCTCAAAATAAATGGGCTGTGAGACGAGCCAGAGAAGCCGGCCAAAACACTGAAGATCCAGCCCTACGACACATTGGACATTAAGAGAGTGGTCCATCTTGCGGTTGCTGAAAAGAAGCCACAAATTAAAAAGGGCAAGTAGGAGGAGCAATGTTGACCTAAACATATCAAAACAGATATAAGACTCGATTCAGAGAGACACAAATAAACTTCCGTTTTAGTGCCGTTGTTGTATCATTTTCAAAAGTTCCCGCTCTCGTATGAATGTGCGAGCGATTCTATACATGTGCTCGCATATATATTTGACTCCATCACTTCTACTACAATGTTTAGCTAAACCACTTAGCACTATCCTGCAGCTTCCCTTTTGAACCCTTAAAGCTCACCCTAACCACTTAGCGCTGTCCTGCAGCTTCCCTTTTGAACCCTTAAAGCTCAACCTAACCGCTTAGCGCTATCCTGCAGCTTCCCTTTTGAACCCTTAAAGCTCACCCTAACCACTTAGCGCTATCCTGCAGCTTCCCTTTTGAACCCTTAAAGCTCACCCTAACCACTTAGCACTATCCTGCAGCTTCCCTTTTGAACCCTTAAAGCTCACCCTAACCACTTAGTACTATCCTGCAGCTTCCCTTTTGAACCCTTAACCCTTTAACCGCCAGCCTACCTTGAGATTTTGTCACCCTTTGTTGCCAGACCATTTTGCACTATTTTGCGCTCCCCTTGTTCAACTGTGATTTTTGAGGGGATTTCCAGAGATTTCCCAGGAAAATGATATATTGTTTTTTTCAGCAGAGTCTGGGCTTTAACATGAAATGTCTTGTTTGTCATTTGTTAGGTGTATTCTTAATATTTTTGGGTGAAATATGTGCAAAAAAAAAAAAAAAATTTTTTACATATTGTAGTTTTTTTTGGAATAAAAAATGTAAGTTTGTCAATAAAATCTTATTGCGTGTGAAATCCCAATTTCTCCCGGTTACAGCGGTACCACATATGTATAGGTAGACACCCTTTCCTGCCCAGGAGACTCCCCCAAACTGAAACAGCGCTTTAGGAGATTTTCAGATAAAATACAACTGTTACAAACCGGATGGAACAAATGAAGTGTGGACCCACTGGAACTGTGAAACTGTTGGTGAGTACCGCGTCAGGGGAGCGGGGTCTAAGGAGCCACCGGTTTTCACCAGAGCCCGCCGCGAAGCAGGTTGGTCTTGTGCGGCTGATGACTCCCAGGTCGCTACCCCCCAACGGCGGCACAGTTCCACAATTTGCCGAGGCGTTGTACAGCAGAGATAAACGATGGTCTCAGAGAGAAGCCAGATTCAGGGCAGGCAGCGATGATTCACAGACGAAGAGACTGGCCGAGGTCGGGGCAGGCAGCGAAGGTTCGTAGTCAAAGGGTAAGCCGAGGTCATACACGAGAAAGCCACAGATTCAACAACTGACATTCACGGAACAACACCGATAATCCGGCAGAGGAAGAAGGGCTGTCCAGAATAAAAAGGAAGTGTCATAGCTGGATTGGACGACCGGACACCAATTAATGATGCACCTGCCCTTTAAATTCGTCAGCATTGCGGCGCGCGACCCCTAGTGGCCGGGGACGTGCGCGCAGGAGAGGCAGAGAGGAATGCGGAAGCGAGGGAGCCGCCCGCAGACCCCGGCCGCCACGCCGGACGGACGGCAGGAAATCAGGTAGGGGAGAAGCGCTGCCAGGAAGGCAAGCAGCGCTCGGGCTAGGGGAAACCCGGCGGGGAACGCCGCGGGAAGGAAGCTCGCCCTAACAGTACCCCCCCCTTTGGTCTCCCCCTCTTCTTAGGACCAAGGAAGTCCGAAATAAGGGACCGATCAAGGATGTTTTCCTCCGGTTCCCAGGATCTCTCCTCAGGGCCGCAGCCTTCCCAATCCACTAAGAAATAGCGTCTTCCTCTGGAGATTTTAGAAGCAAGTATTTCTTTGACCGTAAAGGTATCTTCTGTACCTGCGACTGGCTTAGACTCCAATAATTTGGGGGAAAAACGATTGATAGTCACTGGTTTGAGAAGAGAGACATGGAAGGAATTGGGTATGCGAAGAGAGGGCGGCAGATGCAACTTGTAACAGGCAGGGTTGATACGTTGTTGGATCTTAAAGGGTCCCAAGAAGCGAGGACCTAGTTTGTAACTGGGAATTTTAAAACGAATATACTTGGCCGAAAGCCATACCCTATCCCCCGGTGAGTATAAAGGAGGAGTCCTTCTTCTCTTGTCAGCCTGGATTTTCATACGAGTCACGGCTTGTTCCAGAGAATGCTGTGTTTCACGCCAGATGGAAGAAAACTGATGCGTAAGATCATCGACCGCGGGTACCGAGGAGGGCGTTGGTAATGGCAGAGGGGGAAGGAGATGACGACCATAGACTATAAAGAAAGGAGATTTTCCCGTGGATTCAGAGTCCTTAAAGTTGTAAGAAAATTCTGCCCAGGGCAACAGGTCAACCCAGTCATCCTGGCGAGCGGAAACAAAATGGCGTAGATACTGCCCCAAGGTTTGATTTACCCTCTCCACTTGGCCATTGGATTGGGGGTGATATGAGGAAGAAAAGTCCAATTTCACCTTTAGTTGATTACAGAGAGCCCTCCAGAATTTCGATACGAATTGAACACCCCTGTCGGAGACAATGTGGGTTGGGAGCCCATGTAGACGGAAGATGTGTTTAAGGAAGTTCCTTGCCAATAGGGGAGCAGAAGGTAATCCCGGCAACGGAATGAAATGTGCCATCTTTGAAAATCGGTCCACCACTACCCAGATTACGGTATTGCCCTGAGAAGGCG
Organism: Gastrophryne carolinensis; assembly: GCA_027917425.1. NCBI lineage: Eukaryota > Metazoa > Chordata > Amphibia > Anura > Microhylidae > Gastrophryne > Gastrophryne carolinensis. The sequence goes on from CM051238.1 coordinate 363,713,934, forward strand.
GGAGGTCGGTGATAAAATCCATGGCGATGTGCGACCAGGGAATGTCCGGAATGGGAAGTGGTTGGAGAAGACCTGCGGGACGTTGGCGAGGAGTCTTGTTGCGCGCGCACGTAGTGCAGGCTTGCACAAATTCTGCGGCATCGTTTTCTAACGTGGGCCACCAGTAGTATCTGGAGATGATGGCGCAGGTCTTCTTGATTCCAGCGTGACCGGCAGTACGGGAGGCATGACCCCATTTTAGAATTAATAGGCGTCGAGAGGCTGGTACGAAGGTCCTCCCCGGAGGAGCTAATACTAGAGCAGCGGGAGCGGAGTGAACCAGATGATCAGGTGGAATTATAAACTGAGGAGAAGAGACCTTATCAGAGACATCTGAGGAACGGGAGAGAGCGTCTGCCCTGATGTTTTTTGCAGCTGGACGGAAGTGGATCTGGAAATTAAAGCGTGCAAAGAAGAGTGACCAACGGGCCTGACGAGGGTTTAAGCGTTGTGCGGATTCCAGATATGAGAGGTTCTTGTGGTCAGTAAAAATGGAAATTGGGTAGATAGACCCCTCGAGGAGATGTCTCCATTCTTCCAGCGCCAATTTGATGGCTAATAGCTCTCTATCTCCAATGGTGTAGTTCCTCTCGGCAGGAGAGAAGGTTTTAGAAAAGAATCCGCAAGTTCGAGCTTTGCCGGACGAAGATCGCTGCGTAAGTACTGCACCAGCTCCGATGGAAGAGGCATCCACCTCAAGAGCGAAAGGACGAGACGGGTCAGGTCTGGAAAGTACCGGTGCTGAGGCGAAGGCCTTTTTTAATGCAAGAAAGGCTGCTTCAGCCTGCGGAGACCATGCCTTGGGGTTGGCTCCTTTTTTGGTGAGGGCCACGATGGGGGCTACTGTCGTGGAAAAGTGTAGAATGAACTGGCGGTAATAGTTCGCGAATCCCAAGAATCGCTGGATCGCACGAAGACCGACTGGCCGAGGCCATTCAAGGACCGCTTTTAACTTGCCAGGATCCATCTGGAGGCCATGAGCGGAAACTATGTACCCCAAGAAAGGTAATGCGGTTTGGTGAAAAAGGCATTTCTCGAGCTTAGCATAAAGATGGTGTTGCAGTAAACGAGACAAGACTTGTCTGACGTGCCGATGGTGTTCTTCGATGGACGAGGAGAAGATGAGAATGTCGTCAAGATAGACCACAACACAGGTGTACAACAGGTCCCGAAAAATGTCGTTAACAAACTCCTGAAAAACTGCAGGAGCATTACAGAGGCCGAAGGGCATAACGAGATACTCAAAATGGCCGTCTCGCGTGTTGAAGGCCGTCTTCCATTCATCACCCTCCCGTATGCGGACTAAGTTATAGGCGCCTCTCAGATCCAATTTTGAAAAAATCTTAGCTCCGCGAAGACGATCAAAAAGTTCGGAGATCAAGGGCAAGGGGTAACGGTTTTTTACCGTAATTTTATTGAGGCCCCGGTAATCGATGCAGGGCCGAAGGGATCCGTCCTTCTTCTGTACAAAGAAGAACCCCGCTCCAGCTGGTGAAGAGGATTTCCTAATGAACCCCTTTTGTAAATTCTCCTGAATGTATTCCGACATTGCTTGGGTCTCAGGGACAGACAGCGGATAGATGCGTCCGCGAGGAGGAGTGGTGCCAGGTAGAAGATCAATCGGGCAATCGTAAGGGCGATGAGGCGGAAGCACCGCTTGCTTTTTGCAGAATACGACGGAAAAAGGCCGATAAACTTCAGGTAGACCTGGTAATGGAGTCGTGGGAGCTGTGATTGGGACTGGCAAAGACGTAAGGCAGTTCTTAACACATGTTGCGCCCCAGGACTTGATGTCCCCAGTGGACCAATCCAAGGTAGGGTTATGGTGCTGAAGCCAAGGAAGCCCCAACAGAAGCGGCGAGGTACAGTGGGGTAATACGAGAAATTCCAGAAATTCCTGATGGAAGAGGCCGATCTTCAGAAGGAGAGGTTTAGTGCGGTAGCGCACCACGCAGTTCAATCTGTCCCCATTAACAGCCGCGACGAATAGTGGCTTGGCTAGACGGTAGACCGCTATATCATGCCTAGTTACCAAGGAGGCCTCGATGAAGTTACCCGCCGAACCAGAGTCCAAGAAGGCCGGTAAGTTCAGGACGGAAGTGGAGCCAAAGTGAAGTTGTGCCGGCACAGTGAACCTAGGAGAGGAAGCACACACACCCAGAGACGCCTCTCCAAACGATTCTAGGTGCGCCCGTTTCCCTGACGAGGAGGGCGGATAGGGCAATTCTTCAAAAAATGTTCAGGGCTGGCGCAGTATAGACAAAGACTTTCGATTCTTCGGCGCGTCCTTTCCTGGGGAGTCAAGCGTGTATGGTCCACTTGCATGACTTCTTCAGGCGGAGACGAAAGCATAGACTGAGGGTTCAGAAAAGTAGGGGCCAAACGGAATGCTCTCTTGGCACGCAGAGAGTCTTGGCGGAATTCATCACGCCTCTCTGTAAAACGAATGTCTATACGTGTGGCGAGTTGAATTAGTTCAGAAAGAGAGGTAGGAAGGTCCCGGGCAGCAAGAACGTCCTTGACCTTACTAGAGAGACCCTTCTTAAAGCAGGCGCAGAGAGCCTCATTGTTCCAAGCTAGCTCGGCTGCCAAGGTTCGGAAGCGAATGGCATATTCTCCCACAGACAGCTCACCTTGAACCAGATTCAATAGGGCGGATTCGGCTGAAGACGCCCGGGCAGGTTCCTCAAAAACCTGGCGAAACTCAGCCACAAAAGTTTGAACCGTGAGGGTAACGGGGTCGTTGCGGTCCCACAATGGGGTAGCCCAGGCTAAGGCCTTCCCAGAGAGCAGGCTGATAATAAAGGCCACCCGGGAGCGCTCAGTAGGGAATTGGTCAGCCAAAAACTCTAGGTGTAGAGAACATTGGGCAAGAAACCCACGGCAGAATCTTGCGTCCCCTTCAAATTTAGCTGGCAGGGAGAGACGAATCCTCGCGGAGGAAGCCACCGAAGGCTGTGGTGGTACTGCAGGAGCTGGCGGTGGAGCCTGCGGTTGCTGCATAGAAAGAAGTTGCTGCATCATGGCGGTAAGTTGATTAATCTGCCGCGACTGCATGGCGACTAGTGCGGGTAGCTCAGAGACGTCTGGCAATGGCACCTCGGCGGGATCCATGGCCGGATTATACTGTTACAAACCGGATGGAACAAATGAAGTGTGGACCCACTGGAACTGTGAAACTGTTGGTGAGTACCGCGTCAGGGGAGCGGGGTCTAAGGAGCCACCGGTTTTCACCAGAGCCCGCCGCGAAGCAGGTTGGTCTTGTGCGGCTGATGACTCCCAGGTCGCTACCCCCCAACGGCGGCACAGTTCCACAATTTGCCGAGGCGTTGTACAGCAGAGATAAACGATGGTCTCAGAGAGAAGCCAGATTCAGGGCAGGCAGCGATGATTCACAGACGAAGAGACTGGCCGAGGTCGGGGCAGGCAGCGAAGGTTCGTAGTCAAAGGGTAAGCCGAGGTCATACACGAGAAAGCCACAGATTCAACAACTGACATTCACGGAACAACACCGATAATCCGGCAGAGGAAGAAGGGCTGTCCAGAATAAAAAGGAAGTGTCATAGCTGGATTGGACGACCGGACACCAATTAATGATGCACCTGCCCTTTAAATTCGTCAGCATTGCGGCGCGCGACCCCTAGTGGCCGGGGACGTGCGCGCAGGAGAGGCAGAGAGGAATGCGGAAGCGAGGGAGCCGCCCGCAGACCCCGGCCGCCACGCCGGACGGACGGCAGGAAATCAGGTAGGGGAGAAGCGCTGCCAGGAAGGCAAGCAGCGCTCGGGCTAGGGGAAACCCGGCGGGGAACGCCGCGGGAAGGAAGCGCGGCTCTCGCCCCGGGGGAAGGACAGCGGGAAGCGCTATGAGGCGTAACCGCCGCGCTCGCCCTAACAACAACTATGCTATGCAATATGCGCACCTTGCGGTTTTTCCAGAAAAACAACCCTTTACATTTAAAATACCCCCAACAAACTATATATTCTCTGGAAGTACACACCTCAGGCTTTCTAGGCGTACCAGGCTTGTGGATGTGGCCATAGTTTTCTGGAAGTAATCCCTCAACGTAATCTTTGGTTGCAAAGAGTTTCCCTAAAAAAAGGATAAAAAAGCAGAGTCAAAGCCACATTTTCCTAAAAAAACTATATACAAACAAGAAAAATCAAGTTTAATCTGAAAAAGCAACATCTCCCGAACAGAACGATACCCAACATGCATAGGTTCTGTCAAGGGAAGAGTTGCCAAACACCCCAAAGTAAAGCATGCGCATAACGGTAATTTTACTTGAAAATTTCAGCTCTGCAGACAAAGTGCGCACCTTGCGATTTTTCAACCAAAACAACCCTTTACATTTGGAATATCCCCCATAAACCATATATTCCCTGAAAGTACACACGTTCAGCTTTCTAAGGGTACCCAGCTTGTTGTAGTGGGCTCATCTTTCTGGAATTAATTCCTCAAAGAATTCTTTGGTTGCGCAGGGTTTCCCTAAAAAATTTATAAAAAAGCTGAATAAAAAACACCTTTTCCTAAAATATAAATATGCAAACCAGAAAAAACAAGCTAAGTCTGAAAGCGCAAGGTCCCCCGAACAGAACAATACCCAACATTCATAGGTACTATTAACCCTTTTAATTGCCAGCCTACTTGAGATTTTGTCACCCTCTGTTGACAGGCCATTTTTCCCCATTTTGCGTCATGTTTTGCGACATGTTTTGCGCCATTTTTGCTGGAACTTTCAGAAAAATTATATATTTTTTTTTTTGCAGCAGAGTTTAGACTTTAACATGAAATGTCTTGTTTATATTTTTTTTTTTTTTTTACAATATTATTAAGTGAAAAAAAAAATAAATAAATAAAATTTTTTTTTTAGAAAATTGACTCCTTTATTTTAAATAAAAAATGTATTTTATTAAGGAAAATCATATTGCATGTGAAAGCCCCATTTCTACCGATTAGAACGGTACCACATATTTATCGGTAGCCCCCCGTTCCTGCCCAGGAGACTCCTCTAACTGAAACAAGTATTTTATAACATTCACAAAAAAAACACAAAAACCATCCACACTACAAAGGGTTAAATCGAGAAAAAAAATGACATAGGGTCCCCCCTCCCAGGGGAGGGAGACCCCATTTTTTTTTCGATTTTTAAGGGTTAAAAACCCTTAAAAATAAAAAAAAAAATTGACGTGGGGTCCCCCTTACCCGAAGTAACCAGCCCGGGACCAGCTATGGGGGCTTGTAGGCACAGAGTGGGGGGGCCAGCTTTTGTGGCCCCCCCACCCTGCAGCCTACGAGCCCACATAGCCCATGTGGGCCCGGGCTCTTCTGCCCCCCCCTGGCCTTTGGGGAGGCAGGTAATGGGGGTGCCGGGGGTTAATGGCAAGCCACCCGCTAGCGCAGGTGGCTTGCCATCCCCCCAGCCTTGTGAACTGGTATAGGGGTCATGGACCCCTTACCAGTTCACAAGAGGTTAAAAGTAAAAAATGACACAGACACACAAAAGAGAAAAAATATTTTATTAATTTTTTTTTTTTTTTTTACACTGTACTCACCTCCCATCCATCCTGGAGCACTCTGTCCCTCGGCGATCACTGGCTTCTGCTCACTTGCTAGAAGCCTTTTATAGCTGCTGGATGACAGAACACAAAGGGTTAATCAAAAAAAAAAATGACATAGGGTCCCCCCTCCCAGGGGGGGCGGACCCCATTTTTTTTTTGATTTTTAAGGGTTAAAAACCCTTAAAAATCAAAAAAAAAATTGACGTGGGGTCCCCCTTACCCACAGTAACCAGCCCGGGACCATGGGGGCTTGTAGGCACAGAGTGGGGGGGCCAGCTTTTGTGGCCCCCCCACCCTGCAGCCTACGAGCCCACATAGCCTATGTGGGCCCGGGCTCTTCTGCCCCCCCCTGGCCTTTGGGGAGGCAGGTAATGGGGGTGCCAGGGGTTAATGGCAAGCCACCCGCTAGCGCAGGTGACTTGCCAGACCCCCGAGCCCTGTGAACTGGTATAGGGGTCACATGGACCCCTTACCAGTTCACAAAGGGTTAAAAGGTAAAAAAAAGACACACACGTTTTTTAAAAAAAAGTTTATTAAAAAAAAAAAAAAACAACTTTTACTTTACTCACCTCCGATCTTCATCTTCTGTGTCCCGCGGCGATCTGCTGTCAGTGACGGCTGGGCAGAGAAGGGGGGAGGCAGGCGATCGGAGGATCGCCTACCTCCCTCCTTCACCTCCCAGCCGTCACCGGCATCTGAGAGATGAACTGCCGGGTGCCCCGATGACACCCGGCGGTGACGTCATCCGGCCCCGCCCCGTGACGTCACCAAGATGGCGGCCGCCATCGGAAGACAGCAAGGGAGGAGGGCTGTTATGCCCCCTCCAGAAGACGGAAGAGCGGGGAGGGGGGATCGGAGCCCCCCCCCCCGTGAAGAGGAGAGCCTGCGGGAGCCGGCGGGGACAAAGGTAGGTGACTTTTTTTTTTTTTTTTTTTTTTTATAGGAAACCGGGCGGCTGCTGAAACGGGGGGGGGGGCACCCTGTTCCGGGCCCTCCCCTGCAGCCGGAGGAGCCCCGATGGGCGATCGGAGCCCCTCTGGCTGAAGAGGAGACCCGACCGGATCGAACGAGGGGTCAGGTAAGTGTCTTTTATTTTTACTTTTTTTTTTATTTCTGGGGAAATTCAGGCACGTAAATTTTACGTGGCTGGCGTTTAACTGTTGGAGAGGCAGCCACGTAAAATTTACGTGGCTGGCGTTTAAAGGGTTAAAGCTCACCCTAACCACTTAGCGCTATCCTGCAGCTTCCCTTTTGAACCCTTAAAGCTCACCCTAACCACTTAGCACTATTCTGCAGCTTCCCTTTTGAACCCTTAAAGCTCACCCTAACCACTTAGCGCTATCCTGCAGCTTCCCTTTTGAACCTTTAAAGCTCACCCTAACCACTTAGCGCTATCCTGCAGCTTCCCTTTGGAACCCTTAAAGCTCACCCTAACCACTTAGCACTATCCTGCAGCTTCCCTTTTGAACCCTTGAACCACATAAATGCTTATAATGGCATGACTACTTACTTGGTTGGTGGCCGAGAGCTGGCTCGTTGGGGACAGCACGATGATGTCCTGGGTCCTGGCTCTGCTGTGAAGAAGTGCCTGTAGAAACATGGGAAATACGTTCAGTTTTCTGTCCAAATTCCTCAGTAAGCAAATGTCTATTGGCAAGTCTGGTTCACATCACTCACCTTCTCCAGGTTCTGCTTGGAGCACATCTGCTGCCTCTTCCACTACCTCACCCGCTCTCGAAGCATCTAGACAAACAGATGAAAGGAATCAGTTGGGTAGAAGATAGCATGTATATGTGTGTGCGTAGACATGAAGAGTGACATACCAGAGGCTCCCGCATGTGTGGCGGGGTACGACTGCCTGCCCACGCTGTGCCGCCCCTCCTCTGTGGTAAGGTCCAGGGGCTGGTCTGAGGAGGCCACAGAGGAGAGGTAGGCCCATCGCCCTGGAGATCCACCACCTTCACTCCCAGCTGCAGAATCATGCAGCACTGGTCGGCCTGTGCGCCTCCGGGTGCGGCGAATGCGGTAATCCATTTCCAACACTACCAAAGAAAAGGCATTATAAATAAAAGGCCTACCTTCTGTCGTAGTTACATCTTGCATGCAATCGCTATGTACTTACTTGGGAAATGGATACCGAAAAATCTCCGCATCCGGGGCATGTGCAGTCGTTTCAGGTCCGACCAATGCTGCATGATCTGTGTGTGGGTGAAGGTGGTGTCGGTCTGATGTTGGATCTCCGCCATGATCTCCAGGGCGACGTTTCATTTTTCAAACGAGTTCGGCAGGTAGTCGTACCTGCGCTCCAGCATGGTCTACAAAACATAAATCAAACATAGCAATAAATTCGAAATGCCTATCCAGAAGTGCCAACAATACATTATTTGGTTCTATCACATTAACACATACACACACTTCTAGCCTAAGTTAACTTTCCAATCTGGCTGCACTGTTGTTTGGCACGTGTGTGGCGTGCGTTTGGGTGTGCATGTAGTTTAACCAAATTTGTTACAAATCTCTTACTTCGTGCGTATCCTTAACATGTAGAGCAGCATTTAGTTGTCACTTGAAAGGCCTACAAATACACTTCTGAGCATGATAATATCTTCTTGTTGGCGGGTGAAGATAGTGGGTGCCATCTTTCTTCTTCTTCTCGGCAGCAGATAAGTAATGCCCCAGCGGTTTCCGGATTCCGCACGTCCGGCCGTTCGCACGTAAGCGAACACGTAGGCGTCACACGGCGGATACCTTATTTAAAGGTCCCTGCACACACAGCTCATTCTCTTTGAGAGTCCATGCAAAATGCCAGCCAAAAAAGCAGCACCTAAACCTACAAAGGAGACCACGCAAAAGAAGGCTACCAAGCGGCCTGAGCATGTCGAGGGCCCCAAAACAAGGTCTCAAGAGGCAAAAGCGAAGCTAAGGCCTACAACAAAGGCTGGGCAAAAAAGGAGGTGGCAGCAGCCAAAAGAAAGACCAAGGCACCAAAGGCTACAGCAGCTCATGCCCTCCAAACGGGTAAGAGGGTACGAAGCCCCACCCCACCCTACCCCACATCCCCCCCCCCCTCACGTGGCACCAAGGCACTTGCCAAAGGGCCCAAACACAGGCCAAGAAGCCGCAGCAGGTCAAGAAGCTGCAGTAGGTCCAGAAGCTGCAGCAGGGCCAGAAGCCGCAGCAGGGCTAGAAGCCGCAGCAGAGCCAGAAGCCACAGCAGGGCCAGAAGCCACAGCAGGGCCAGAAGCCGCACCAGGGCCAGAAGCCGCACCAGGGCCAGAAGCCGCAGCAGGGCCAGAAGCTGCAGCAGGGCAAGAAGCCGCAGCAGGGCCCGAAGCCGCACCAGGGCCAGAAGGCCAACATCCAAAAGCAGCCACAGCAGGCCCAAAAGCCCGAAAAGGAAGGCAAGGCCAAGGTCCCCCTCCCCACCCGCACATGGCTAACAAACAAAGGCCAAGAGGGGCCGACCCACCAGCTCTGGCTCACCACAGCCAAGTACCTCAAAGGGCCTACAGAGCCACAGGGCCACAAGCAGCAGCTCCAGCTCCTCCAGACCCTCTGTTCCTCACCCACGTTCTCCTCCGGCACAGGTTGTCAGGCATTCCCCCTATGCCACATCAACACCTGCAACTTCAGTGGCCACCCAGCCACGAACACCCAGTCCCTTTCCAAGTCCAGTACGATCAACAGCCAGCCTCCAGTCCTTGAGGTCTCCTACATACCCCCAGGCCAGAATGTCACCCCATTTGCCACCAAACACCGAGGAGCCACAACCACCGCAAACAGGGCGCACATTGCGCAGAGGCCACTTGAGTGGCCGTTTTGGTGAGTCCCAAACTCTGGCATTGGCTAGTGGGCTAACGTTATATTATGATGATTATGATGAGCTATATGGGAGCAAATCCAAAACTACTAGCAAGCAGCGCAAATGTGAGATTTTGGCAGAACTCACCAGACAAGTCAATGCAGCTGGGGACGAACTCAAAGATGTAGAACAGATTCAGCGGAAGATCTCGGACCTGAAATATGCCGTAAGGAAGAAACAGAATAAAAGGCGGCAGTACAGGTACATAGCTTATTTGTTGTTTTTTAGTCTTCTTGTCTATCCAAAAACGTAGTAATCATAATTAAGCGCACTGATGGATAGACAAGAAGACTAAAAAACAACAAATAAGCTAGACAAGAAGACTAAAAAACAACAAATAAGCTATGTACCTGTACAGGTACATAGCTTATTTGTTGTTTTTTAGTCTTCTTGTCTAGCTTATTTGTTGTTTTTTAGTCTTCTTGTCTATCCATCAGTGCGCTTAATTATGATTACTACGTTTTTCAGCTTACAAACTGGCGGAGGATTCCCCACTAAATTGAAATTTACCCAGGCTGAGGAGAAGGTGCTGGGCCTGCTACATCCTGTTGCGTTAGAAGGACACTCGGCACAACAGGACACGGACAACCCGCTAATTCCAGCAGGTTAGTAATGTGTAAATGACCCTAAAAATTTGGGAAAAATTCAAATTAGGCAGCAAGGCATATCTAAACACATGGCCCTAGGGTGTGGCTTGGAGTGGAGTGATCACTTTGACCAGGGTGTGTCATGTGTGTCGACAGGTAATGTGCAAATGAGCACGACCATACATGACGTTGAAGAACATTTAGGAATAGTATAAAACTATGGAGCTTAGGAAATGAATGCGTGCTATGTATTTATTGACAACCACACGCCACACTAACATCTTTTGCTGTTGGACAATTTGGTAAGAGCTGGGTTTGGGGCCCAACGGCTTAAGATGGTGTGATTGAAATGTTTTAAGAGATACAATGTTCCCCACCAGAATCATATTGTAACTGCTATTTGCCAGCTTAGTGTGTTAACTTAATGGCCTATAAGGGATGTGGAAACACACAACAGCCATTACTTGCATGTTTGTTTTTCGGCACGTGACCATTGTGTCTATTCTGGTTCAACAATCCATGCACAATATAATGGCATTCATAGTGAAGGCCAAGTGGCACCGTTGTGGTAGTGGCCATTCCTGCTTGGCCACGTTTTTGTTTGAAGCATATGTGTTATTAACCATCACCAATGCATAGTTGTGTGTTTACATTGTTGTTTTTCTTCTAATGCAGCCCAGCCTCATCCCTCAGCTAGTGGGGACTCCTCTGCCATTTTACCTCTGCCGTCTTCTTCCGTGCTGCCTAGGACCCAGGATCCGAAATCTACGGTAAGTGTTTTTTGATGCTGCGTATGCATGTGGCTTGCCATGTTTTTATTGTCTGATTTACATATGTATTCCCCACACTGAACCTTTTTGTTTTACATGTCCCCAACAGAGCCACACACTGATGGAGGAAATCCAGGAGCTGGAAGCTTCCTTGGAAATTATGAAGATCTCCCCCTGGGCCAGAATCTGCAACTGTCCCAAAATGTTTCTCCGCCAAATCCTCAGCAGCAGAGGGAAGCTGGCTGCATGCTGCCTGCACATTGTGGGCAGCATGCAGAGACTGCTCCTCCAGTCCCCAGTTTCAGATCTGCTGTTGAAAATTTGCCCAGCATACCTGTGGCTGTTGGGGGTCCTAGAGCAACATCATCTGCACGCCCCACAACCCGGGGAATTGGGAGGCGTACTCAGCAACATCGCCCAGTTTCCCAGGGGAGGGGCGTGCAGATGATGGAGGCAGCATGGCACCATGAGAGGCAGCTTTTTCGTTGGCAAAATCAACAAAATCACAAAAATATTATTGGGCAATTAGATCAACTCAATAATACCTTAAGTGCCATGCTGACTGAATGTATGACCCATAACAGCCACATGGCCAACTTGACCTCAGAAATCAGGTCCAGCATGGCAGAAACGCAAAGTAACCAAAGAAACATTTTGGAACAGTTGCAGATTCTGAATGCAACACAGGCCCAGGTTAGGGCCCACCCCCAAGGGCCCCAACCTGGGTTCTATGGGCATCCCCCATATTAATGTGTATTTGGCATGAATCTGTTCTACATCTTTGATCGACATCCCCACTGGATTGACTTGTCTGGTGAGGCCTACAAATCTTGCATTTTGCGCTGCAATTGCTAGTATGTTTAGGATTTGCCCCCATATAGCTCATTAAACTCCTGAGGTAGCCCACTAGCCAATGCCAGAGGACAAGCCTCATTGAAGCGGCCACTTAAGCTGTTGCGCTGCAGCCTTGCCCATAATTACATTTGTGGTGGCTCCTCATGTTTGTAGCCATGATTGGGTGACATTCTGGCCTGGCAAACTAAGATCTTGGACCCTGGCTGTGATTGTACTGAACTTGGATTGGGACTGGGTGTTCTTGTTTAGGTGGCCCACTGAGAAAGAGGTGTAGATGTGGCATAGGTATGTCTGCTTTCAACCTGTGCCTGTGGAAAATGTGGGCAAGCAGGAGAGGGCTTATTTGTGTGCATTTTTGTGTTATGGAACATGTTTTGACATTAATTTCATGTCCATGTTATCCCCCGAAGTATGTGAGTGGCCATCACCTACCATTATGTTGTTAAAAAAGGAACCTTTTAAAAGTAAAAAAAAACTTTTGTGGACCAAGTTAATGTCTGTGGTTTTTTGATTAAGAAATATGAGTTCAAGTAGCCACCAATACAAACACTAATAAATATTTCAAAATAAGTCCACAAACATTGTTGTTGATTGCTGTAAATAATTCATTATTGGTTTGGTCATAATGAAAATAAACCAAAAAAATACAAAGTTAACAAAACAATAACACCAAACAAAGTCCCAAGAAAAATAAACAAAGCCAAAAAAATTATCCAAAATGTGTGGCGATTAAATTCTCACGGACGGCTTGGCCAGATGCACTGTGCTGCCCAACCTAGGCGTCCTCGGCCTCATCGGCGGGTGGAGAGGGTGGCAAATCAACATAGCGGGGGACCCCCTGCAAGATCGCAAAATTATGCAGCGCTGCACAGGCCATAATTATATTGATGACCTTTTTGGGATCATACTGAAGGGAGCCCCTGGTGTGGTCCAAACACCGAAATCGGGTCTTCAAGAGTCCAAAGGCCCTCTCCATCACTGCCCTGGTTTTTCTGTGCGCCCGATTATAGTCCTCTTGTGCTGGAGTCTGTGGGCGGAGTACAGGAGTCATCAGCCACGGGAGGAGTGGATACCCCGAATCTCCTAGAAAAAATTAAGGTAAACAAATATTACCATTAATGCATACATTGCAGGGCCAAAATCCAAAATATACATGATTAAGAAGGTAGGTGACATTGTCCCCAAAATATGAGCATACATATTGCACAGGCAAAAAGCAAGAAATAAACATAACTTATAGATGGGGGCCCAAAGTTGAAAAATAATATTGCGGATGCTGGGCAATCAGGCAGACTGGTATCAGCTATTGTTTCCTGTCTGTGCTTCTGAACAATGTAGGATGGGTTAACTTTACATGACCCATTTTCAGTTTTGTCTGAGTCCAAAACAGGTGTAAGCCGGCCCCTGCACTTTATCCCACTCACCTCTACTCAGTAAGTGTAATGCATGTAAGCAAAGATGGCGCAGACCCTCGGCTAAAGTCACTAACAGATTGACCGAAAAGTGTGGGGAAGACTGTTTAAGACTTTTGCTCCAATTACACTTTGGAGTTGAAACAATGCAGGACAAACATTTTGCCAGCCAATTTAGTTTGGATAATGTAATGGGTCCAGTCGTGTTTCACATGTTATCAATGAGGGATTTATTACAAGGAGGGTCAAAAACAATGATGCATTAATTACAAGGAGGGACTATTATCAATGAGGGATTTATTACAAGGAGGGACAAAAACAATGATGCAATAATTACAAGGAGGGACTATTATCAATGAGGGATTTATTACAAGGAGGGACAAAAACAAATGGCACCCATGACGTTGGGCATGTCGGCGATATTATAAAATGCCAGCTTAATCGCGTTTCTGGCTACCATATCCTCAGGAAAACAAATATATTTCCGAGTTAGGGTAGCCATGCCTGCCAAAAACTTGGATAGGGCGCGGCTTAGCGTAGGCTGTGAGATCCCCACGTAGAGAGCACCCAGCCTCTGGAACGAGCCGTTGGCAGGCAGCCAAGCATCTTGGTCATACCTGAAATTGCTTGCCCCTTCCTTGTGGTGCGGGCTAACCATGGCCGCAGCTCACTATACAACTTATGGAGGGAAGCGCGATTAAGCTTGGTGAGCTCGAACAGCTCAACGTCATGCATGCCATTGATGTCCATGCGTTGCCGCCGGTGCAGTCTGGCCTCTGACCTCTGGACGATCTCAATGCCCATGAGCTGCAGATCCTCATGCTCCTCAAATTCAGTAGACTCGTCCATGCCTGCTAGTTCCGACGTCAAAATGGTCCCGTAAGTGGATCGACAATGAAACGGATTTATTGGGTGTGGGCCCCTCGGCAATCAGCTCTCTGAATTAATCGCCAGCCCATTGCAATAACGTAAGTTTTCTGAACGGTCGAAACATTCCGATTTGCTTTGGATCATCGAAAGAGCATATACGCATTTTCCCGAACGTTCGTACGAATGAAAAATGGACGAAAAAAAGCAAAAAAATGACAAACACCCACCAAAACTTTCACAAACAGCTACGGAAGTCCGGATGAATGTGTCTCTGAATCGAGGCTATATTCATGAGCAGCTGAGGGAACCAATCGATTGCGCCCATGACACTTGGCATATTCGCTATTCATTAAATGCCCAGGGTGCAGCTCAGGGAAGGCTTGGACTTGCCAACTGACAGTGTCCCGAGCCTCTGGAAGGTGCAAATTACTAAAACTTGGAGGCAGCTAACCAATTTGGCCATACCTCCAATTGCATGCCCCTTTTTGTGGCAGGGGCCAACCATAGCCGCAGGTCAAGAGAAAGCTGGTTGAGTCAGATCAATTTGAAAACCTGCTGATCAGTCATGTGATCGCTAACCAGGTGATTGGAAGCAGAGTTTTCCAAAGATAGGATGGAGCTGCAACATTACAAGATACTCAAACTGTGGGAAAAAAATGTGTTCGCTGCATGATTTGTGTTGAGCCATTAACTACAACACTACAGCCAGTAACATGCATGGTATTTTATGAGCTTTAAAAATCTGATGTGGCATCTGGCACACCATAATTAATAAGGTGTAGCTGCAAATGATATTGTCAGCCTAGTTTTCCAGTGCAATATTAGGTCAAGCCAACCCACAGACCTTGCCAAAAGCAATGTGGTCATCAGGCTGATTGACATTGCCAGGTGCTAAACTGTGATTACACAACACACAGTAATCAAGCACATGGCAGATTGAGTCCAGCAAGTGCTTATTAAACCTCTGCATTTCTGACCCAGTTTTCATTCATTCTGAATAATTATAACAATATGATAATATCTGACATAAATCATTTTGTTTTCTAAGACAATATCACATATTCATAGAAGATGACTACCTGCCTCTCTGAATGGCCTCCCTATTGCCTTTTTTCCCAGGATGTAACTAAATCAGGGTTATAGTGTTTATATGAAATAAACACTATAACCCTAATTTAGTTACATCCTGGGAAAAAGGCAATGGGGGTTTATTCATGGTTAGTGTTAAGCGAGTTCGAGCTGCAACGTTTCGGCTCTTGGGTTCACAAACCCAAGCACGGAATTCAGCAAGAAGTCCAAGCCCAAGTTTGGCGAATCTGATATCCCGCAAAGCTGGTTGATTGGCTGCTCAGCTTATTACATTTAGAAACAATAGGCATGCCCATACTGGGTATGGCTGTGATTGGCAGATGGGACACATGACCCCGCTGTATAAAAGGCAGGGTCACGTATCCTACCGCACACCAGCGCTGAGTAAAATAGGGTGAGGTTGCTGCTACTGAGTGAGGGACAGATCCTCCAGGTCTGCTGGCAATAGAAAAACAATTGTCCTTTTTAGGACACATAGGAAGGGAGAGGGGGCTGCATCTAAACTGTTCTTTTGAGGGCACCTAGCTAGGGAGAGTGGATGGCGTGAGGAAGAACAGGGAGGGGCATAGCAGCACATCTGCCTGTTGTCCGCATTGTACTGGACAGGCAGCTGCTAGGACACATTTAACCCCACTTTAGCCATCTGCAATGTGGGTTTAATACAAGTACTCACCTCTGGGCATCTGCATTGTGGGTTTAATACATGTACTCACCTTTGCCCACCTACATTGCACTTACTGGGACAGGCTCCCATACATTATGTCCAACAATGCAGAAAGCAGCAAATTAGGGCGAGGGACATGGCCGTGGTGCTGTGGCCACTGCTGGTGAGGCAGCTGCTGCTGCAGGGAGAGGACATGTTTCATCTGTGCAGGTACACCATCCTCAGGTGCAAGCAAGTACCAGGGGTTGCAGTGTCTTTTTGTAGGTACTGCTGCCAGAGTGGTGAGGCCAGAACAAGTTGAAGCAGTCATAGATTATATGGCACACAGTGCTACCAGTTCCATGGGATTGTCTTCTACCCAGTCCACTTATGCCGAAAGTGCTGAGCCCTTCACCTCACCCCCTTAAAATCAGCAAGGCCATCCCAGCTGCAGATCAGTAATGCTCTATGATGACACTCTTGGCTGGCATACCATGGGCCATCCACCTTCCCCATTTGAGGACCTAGGGTTCCCAGATGTCCAACAACTTTTGTTGAAGGATGAGGACGAGGCCAGCGTACCATTGCAGGACACCTAAGATGATGATGATACCCTAGTGCCGACTGCTACGGCTATCTGCAATGTGGAGGCTGAGAGCGAGTGTAGCGTGAAGGAGGAAGTGGAAGATGATCCCAGGGTTGATGACAAAGTCCTAGACCCAACATGAACTGAAGGTTATCAGAGTTCAGAGGAACAGAGGGTGGTCCCGCAACCCCAGGCAGATAGTAGAAGAGGGAGAAAGGTGCAAACCCTCAGCAGTCAGCCCATTGCTATTACTATAATTTTTTCAAACAGTGCACTGACGACACTACACGGGTCATTTACATGCTGTGCCACCAGTTTCTGGAGTGATGGAAAAGCAATCCAAACACGAGCTGCAGTGGCAGAAACACCTAAGGAACATGCAAACACCTGAAGCTCCCTTTGCTGCTTCGGTTATCTCTACCACTGCCTCCCCAATGACAAGGCCTCCTCCCCCCAAAGGGAGGATGTGAGATGAACCAGACATGGATCCTGCCGGACTTGGCTGTGCCAGAGGTGGTTTTAGGCTACCTCTGCCTCTTCTACCTACACTGCCACATCCACCTCCTCCATCTCTTCCACTTACACTGCCACATCCACCTCCTCCTCCTCTCCCTGGACCTCTGGCTCTTGTTTAATTATTAAATATTTTATTTTTTTTTATTTATTTTCTATGTAATTATACATGTATTTCATTTTTTTTTTGTTGTCTGTTATTATTTTGAGCACTTTTCCTACTTCTTTTCTACATTTACCCAGCTACTCATCTGCTTCTCCTGACCCATTACTCCACCCTCTGTTTCTACCCCACTAAATGCCTAAATGTCGACTTTCATGCCGAAAATATCCAGGTGGTGGGTTATTCAGAGAACCATCTGAATATTTTTGACATGTGAGAGATGGTACGAGTTGGCACGCAAATATTTTCTGCCTCAAATCAGCAGGCGTCAAATGAATGACAGGATGTGAGTGGTGGCTTCTTCATTGTCTATGAAAAGGACATGCAGTAGATTTTATTTTTATACTTTATCTAGAAAAAATTAAATAATAAAATCATGTCTTGTCCTCTTTGAGCCAACCAGCACTGACACCTGGTATAGAGACACAGAGACCCTAGAAGAACACTGAGCTCTTATACAATACCAGTGCTCCAAGAGGAGGTTCGGGTAATCAGGTGGGAATACTTTGTTCTGCTTAAAACATACAAAGCAGAAAAGAAGAATACTGGTGACCGCAGAAGAGGTAACATGAAAGAAAAACTGTAAAAATAACAAATCTGAAAAGCAACAAAAAATGGGATGAAAAAATAAATAACAATGGGGAAGAATTAAAATATCCACAACTGATCCAAGCAAGGGTTTGAACCCTAGACTCCCTGATTCAAAGTTAATTACTTTATCAACTGAGCTATCTAGCTCGCACAAGCCAGTTCGGACAACTGACCACCATGCTGTCACCCTATGAATCCAGTTCTTAATCTCTCCCTATTCCTCTCTCCGATTAGCAGAGCAGCCAACTTTTCTCCATATGTTTGTATTCAACATCTGTCGAACAATGAAACCATCATGTAAACATTTTTGCAAACACACATTTGCTTATCTCTCCAAGCTTTAAACACATGACAACTTTCATGTCAATCTACGTTCTAGTCCAAAATTTGCAATGGTGCTCCTTTAACTTCCAATTTATTGTCTTGTTCTATAAAGGAAGTCTCTTGGTTTTGGACCTCTTTGTTGTGGACTTTAATGAATAGAATTTGGCCATGCTCTTCAAGATGGAGAATACATTAATCCTCTCCTCTCCTTCAATAAACTGGGCGGCCCATAAGATATATATCAGATGGGTTCTTATCAGATTGGCAAGCAGAAAGAAACTGAAACATTCTGAAGCACTTATACAAAAGGAAGCATTATTTAATTGCTAATATTATTAATTGTTAAATATAATTAATACATAAATAAAGTATGTAAAAATTATACATCAAATCCACACAAGGATCTTTTACATAACATTAACCAGACTAGACTGAAATTAAAAACAAAAATGTAGAAAAACACAGCACTAGTATTTTAAAGATATATACAGTCTTCAAATAATTTCCTTAGGATCAATACTTCTATGTGCCAGAACTTCTTATCCACATAAAGTCCCAAACCAACAGTCAATATATATTTTTAAGGCACAGAGCAACGCAACCAGCAGTTTTCAGCAAATCAGATTACATTTCAAGACATATCCCACGATGCATGCACATCAGAGATTAATTCTTTCCACACATGTACCCGCCACCTTATGGTTATTCGCTTACCAGCTAGATACAATATGGATGCCTTGAAATAATTATCCACTAGAAAGGATCAGCCATCCGATTTTCAAACTCACGTTCACCAATAATGAACAGCTCACATAGAGGGTATATATATCCCGTGCATAGATTAGGGAAAGAGAGCACAAAGAGAAGACCTAGTGCAACTCTATCATTTCAATTTAAAACATTTTAATATAATAAATGCACTAACAAATTCCAAGAGACGTCAAAGCATGTCAACAATAAAATCCCAGATGATCCTTCCTTTCCCACCTCCACTACCGCCATAAGTAGAGATGACAGGTCAGATTCCAAAATAAATAGAATGCACAAAGGATCCTTCCTTGCGCAGGTTGCTGTCCTCCTGCCTAACACGTTTCATTGCTATATTGCAACTGTTTTTAAGGCTGGGTGGCGCGGGTAAAGAAAATTATTTATACTAGGGAAGGAGCCGGTTGGTTAGAATGATTAGCCAGTCAGGGCTCGGGGGTGCGTGTGATAGGATAAAGCGCACGCTATTGTGAAGAGGGAGGCAGGACCAGCGATTCTATACGCTTATGCGTCCCCCGAAGCATATGAGAGGCTTCTGGCGTATAGATCAGCGCTTCGTGAAACCTTTGCCATCTCCGTGTGATCAGCTGATCCACAGAGACGGCAAGATTCGTCAATCCCCGTTGAACATCGTCCATTTCCGGAGACTGTACCTCTCGGCCGTTCCCGCAGGACTACTTGGCAGGAACGCACTAGTCTCGGGTATAATTATGTTATCTGCTCGTTTCTATAAGACGTTTATAGCCAAATGCTGAAGAAATGGAAATCCAGCTTGCTGAATGAATTCCCATATTGAAGATTAATATATAAAACATTATTAGGTGGCAATAATATTGTTTTTTATATTGCAGGCCATGTATAACTGGATAAGCTAAAAATGTGAATAAAAATAGCTTTAAAAAGGTAAATGAATTTAAACCCACAATAAAGGTAAAAAGATGCCTAAAAATTTGAAAAAGAGGCCATATTTAAAGCTGGAAAGGGAAGATTCCACCATATACATACAATTCAAAACCAATCCAAAGCCATTAGTCACAATAAATCATAAAACTTTAGGAATCACATATAATCAATAGAATTAAACCAAGATAATATACAAAATAAGTGCAAATAAGAATTATAAAGTCTTATCAAATTTAAAAGTCACAAGCTTTAAAACAATGAGACCCAAGATATTGATAATAACATCACGCAATATCAATGAAACAGTTCAGATCAAAATTTATGTTTAAAGCAAAGGACGTGAGAGTATTTATCGAAAATCCACTTGCTCTCGCGTTTGGAGATCTCACGAGTTAGGTTAGATCCCCACCAATGCCTTTTCACATGGTCGATCCCTATGAGGAACATAAATTTGGGGTCACTCCCATGGGCAGACTTAAAATGCGCGGACAAGCTATGAGTTTCCAGCCCCTTTTTGATGTTATATACATGCTCTCTTATTCGTACCCGGAACTTGCGTGTGGAGGGGTACTGAGACAGAGTTACAGGCTTTCTTTGCAGAGGTAAATCGCAACTCCTTTAATTTGACTTTCACGATGGAAAGTAGTCAAACTACTATAAATTTTTTAGACCTAACCATAAATCTTGTTGAGACAAAATTGGTTGTCTCTACATTCTTCATGCCCACTGACCGTAATGGGTATTTCCCATCAAGTAGTTGTCACCACCCTAAATGGCTAGGGGCCATACCGAAGGGGCAGTTTATGCGCCTTCGGAGAAACTGCACCAATTTAGAGACCTATGACACCCAGTCGGCAATGTTGGTTAATAGATTTATAGAAAAGGGATATAAGCCAGAAATTGTTAATGATCAACAGAGATTGGTGAGAGAGAGGGATAGAACCTCTTTACTTGTACAAAAGGGAGTAGACCAACAGGATTCCACACAGGGTCTATCTTTTATTACCGATTATAACATGCAACACGAGGAAGTAAAGAAACTGCTCCAGAAACATTGGCACATATTAAAGGATGACTTAACCCTTGGCTCTATCCTACCGAATAATCCACGGGTGATTTATCATAAGGCCCCAAATCTGAGAGATCTTCTCACTCGCAGTTACGTTGACCCTCCCAAAAAGGTGTCCATACCTAAGACCCCGTTAAGAGGTTTTTATTAATGCGGTACCTGTATGGGATGCAAAACCTTCCTGCCTGTGGAGAAACCTAAAAAGGAGTTTGTTATGGCAAATACAGGTAAAACTTACAAAATTAACAGCATTATATCATGCCATACACAACATGTAGTCTATCTAATATGGTGCCCGTGTCGATTATTTTATGTGGGACGTACCTTATGTGAGCTCCGGCTACGAATAAGAGAGCATGTATATAACATCAAAAGGGGCCTGGAAACCCATAGCTTGCCCGCGCATTTTAAGTCTGCCCATGAGAGTGACCCTAAATTTATGTCCTTCATAGGGATCGACAATGTGAAAAGGCATTGCCGGGGATCTAACCTAACTCGTGATATCTCCAAACGCAAGAGCAAGTGGATTTTCGATTTAAATACTCTCACTCCCTTTGGTTTAAACATAGATTTTGATCTGAACTGTTTCATTGATAATGCGTGATTTTAATATCAATATCCCGAGTCTCATTGTTTTAAAGCTTGTGACTTTTCAATTTGATAAGACTTTATAATTCTTATTTGTACTTATTTTGTATATTATCTTGGTTTAATTCTATTGATTATATGGTTCTTAAAGTTTTATGACGTATTGTGACTAATGGCTTTGGATTGGTTTTGAATTATATGTATATGGTGGAATCTTCCCTTTCCCATTTTTAATACGGCCTCTTTTTCACATTTTTAGGCATTTTTTTACCCTTATTGTAGGTTAAAATTCATTTACCTTTTTAAAGCTATTTTATTCAGATTTTTAGCTTATCCAGTTATATGGCCTGCAGTATAAAAAACAATATTATTGCTAATAATGTTTTATATATTAATCTTCAATATGGGAATTCATTCAGCAAGCTGGGTTTACATTTCTTCAGCGTTTGGCTTAATAAGCCTATAAACGTCTTATAGAAACGAGCAGATAACATAATTATACCCGAGACTGGTGTGTTCCTGCCAAGTAGACCTGCGGGAACGGCTGAGAGGTTCAGTCTCCGGAAATGGACGATGTTCAACGGGGATTGCCGAATCTTGCCGTCTCTGTGGATCAGCTGATCACACGGAGATGGCTGAGGTTTCACGAAGCGCTGATCTGTACGCCAGAAGCCTCTCATATGCTTCGGGGGACGCCTAAGTGTATAAAATCGCTGGTCCCGCCTCCCTCTTCACAATAGCGTGCGCTTTATCCTATCACACGCATCCCTGAGCCCTGAATTGCAAGCCCTTGAATGCAAGCCCTGTGCATTTATTATATTAAAATGTTTTAAATTGAAGTTGCACTAGGTCTTCTCTTTGTGCTCTCTTTCCCTAATCTATGCACGGGATATATATACCCTTTATGTGAACTGTTCATTATTATTGAACGTGAGTTTGAAAATCGGATGGCTGATCCTTTCTAGTGGATAATTATTTCAAGGCATCCATATTGTATCTAGCTGGTAAGCGAATAACCATAAGGTGGCGGGCACATGTGCGGAAAGAATTAGGCCCTTATTTAACAAGGGATAGCGCCAGGTAGCGAATGGTGAGCGAACGGTAATGACGGTCACCGCCACGAGTACGCCGGCTCCCCTCCGCAATCACACATTTATCAAGCCGATCCTGCTTAGCGACTGACAGAGCGCCAGATAGCGAATCATTCATCATTATTCCAGCCTCACCCCACAGCGCCAGCGAGCGACCTTGAACAGCGACAGGTATGACCTCTCGCTACCTGTCGCTCTCCAATGCATTTCAATGGAACAATCTTTAAATATTCATAATTAATTGCTATTAATGTTTTTTGTTTTTTTTTTTTTTTTAAATGTCAAAAATTCTGTGACCACTTCTGCAATGTTAGATATTTTTTTTAAGGTTAAAAAAAAAAAAATGTGTGCAGAATTGATATTACAGGTCTGATATTAATGTATTCATATTACAAAATGTTTTGAAAAACATGTTTTTTTTTTCCAAAAAATATGGTTGTTTAGGGGTTAAAAAACTACTTTTAACCCATCGCCGCCAGCGCTCTGGGGTTTAAACAAGCATTTCACAGCACGAGAATTTTTTGAGCGTGATTTGTTAATTAATATGCTGGGAGCTGTTCGCTATGGCCATTCGCTGTCATGCGCTCCCATACAGTGCGGAGCCTGTCAAACAGTGACTCCTAACCCCGTATTCAACATTACCGCACACCGACTGAGTCGCTGTCAACAGCCGAACAACGGCCAAGCACAGCGAATACTAGCGTGCGCTGTGAAAATAACGCTACTGTCGCTCATCTGTCGCTACCTGGCGCTATTAATGAATCAGCCTCTTAATCTCTGATGTGCATGCACCGTGCACTGATTTGCTGAAAACTGCTGGTTGCGTTGCTCTGTGCCTTAAAAATATATATTGACTGTTAGACTGAAATTAAACCTGATTCTTACTACCAATGCTTAAAACACTTTAAGATGAACTAAACATAGGTTAATTTCTCATATTCTTCTTAGAAATATATATATTTTTTTCTTTTGGAGGGGGTTATAAGTTATCTTCTCTATTTTGATTCAATGGCTGATATCTAAATATATTTTGTGTTTTTTTAAGATTAATACTATGCTAATCTATTGAAAATATTATTAATATCTTATTTAGGTGCTTATCAGTCAGAAAAGTATTTTCTGTTACCTTTTCTGCAATTCATACAATGTGTATTCTAATGTTATAGTCAGAATTCTGTTTTGCCTTATTGAAAACTCAATAAAATTATTGAAATATAAAGAGCTGCATTTTCTTTTTCAAAAAGTAAAGTCACAGAGATGCAATCACAATAAATGTGACCATATCAGGTTGTAATCAGTATTGAATCATAAAAATGTTCCAACACTGCTAAAGTATAATACTTATTGCAGTATACAATAAAATAAATTATTCTTTGCTTAATCAGAGACCTCTCATTTCATTTCAACATCTAAAATGTCATTTTTTTTAAAGAAAATAGTTTTTCCAAAGAAAATCACCTCTATTGCATTGCATTTCCAATTTAAAATCAATGTGGAGGCTGATTCACTACTAGCGCCACATACTGCCAGGTGAGCGTCTGTATAGTGGCACTTAGAGCAACCGCAAGTAGAAGCTGTAAGCGGGTGTCGGGTGCTGTAACCTGGCGTAGCGGTCGCTGTAGTATCCTGGCTGGCATTAATTAATTTGATGTGTGGTGGGCGCTGTAGAAGCGATGGCCCTCATTCACTACAAAGCCAATGGAGAATGCTAGGTGGTGTCCTAAGGTCAAAGTGACCAGACTACACCACATCTAACAAGAGGACACTGCTGCTGCGACCGATATGTAGCGCGAGCTCAGTGTGTCCAGCACTCGGCACTCCACACCATATTTAACAAAAAACTACACACGCACAGCATCGGCGCTGTGTGATCAAAGTCTGTCATTGTTTTAACACCGTGGCAATGACACTTTAGTGCCAAACCTGCACATACAATTCTGCAAAAAAATCTAAACACAACCAAATGAAACCCAATTGAAATATATGGCAGAGCAACACTGAGCAAAAGGTAATACGTGGTGCTCCTGAACCTAGAGCGCCGGCGTTATACACTGAGTGCGTCTAGTAGTAGCTTCCCTGCCATGGCAACCTGCCATTATCTTGGCAGAACACCAAGTAGGAGGGAGGACATGCGACCCTCTCACTACAGATGCAGGCAGACCTGCAGAATGGACAGTGCCCGGTGGTGGACAGTTGAAGTTATAAGTGGCAACTGTAAGTTCTCTTTTTATTTAAAGAAAATTTTTTAACAGTTTGTGAACTGGTATAGGGGTCATTTGAGGTCAACATTGGGGTTGTTGAAGGGCTTCTGAACCTGATTGTCTCCACTGCGGCTCAGTTATAACAGTCAAGTAGCTGAACATGTAGAGAACATGCTACATCCAAAATGCCACAAAGCAATACAAAATAAAACATAGTACCCACTATTTGCTCTGAGCAACAATTACCTAAAGGAAAAAAGGGAATTATTGCTACAAAAATAAATATTGTATAATCAAAGCACGGCTGCGTCTCACCTTAAAGCGGAACAAAACCCAGGGCAGCTGGCCTTGGAAACGTGGAGGCTGATTCCTTAATGCCAGGTATGGGCAGATAAGTGTCTGTATAGCGGCGCTTAGAGCGACTGCTAGTAGACTGTAAGGCTGTAGGCTGTAAGCGGGTATCGGGCGCTGTAACAGAGCGCTTCAGTCGCTGCAGTAACCTGGCCGGCATTGATGAATGAGATGTATGTTGGCCGTTGCAGTGAGAGGTAGCGCCAGCTCAGTGCGACCGACTCTCAGCGACTCACACCATATTTAACAAAAAAACAGACACTCAGAGCATCGGTGCTCTGGATCTGGTTGCTATGTCATAGAGCGGCAGGCGATGTGTGATTAAAGTCTGTTTTTGAACACATATCCACCAGTAACAAAGCGAAAACACATGGAATGACATTGTTGTAACATTGTGACATATATACAATATTTTAATGCCAGACCTGTAATGACAATTCTGCACAAAAATCTAAAAAGTTTTCAAAAATGACAGGTAATACCTGGCGCTCTGGAAGCTAGAGCGCCGGCGCTATACGTTGAACCGCCTGTAATGATGAATCGGACGCTACATGGCGCTGTTAGAGTCTCTCACCAGATTCACTTTCATAAATGGTTTTGCGTACAGCGCTCCTAAAAAGATTCCCGTGCTAGCAGCTGGTCTTCCCCCGGGACATCCCAAAATGAGATGACACTGCTGGGTGAAACTATGCAGATCACCGGTATCAGTTTACCTTTCTTTGGGCCAACGGCTCAGGTGCAAGCTCCCGTCCAATCAGAGCCATTTGCCATGCCTTTGTAATTTGCCATTTGTAATTTGGCACACTGCTCTGATTCTTTACAATGAGAGCAGCCGCATCCCCTGCATCCTCAGACTGTGCGCATGCCATTCACATAGGCTGGGACTAAAGCACGCACATGCTGGGAGCTTGCTTGCGCTTCCCATTGAAGTCTATCAGAGCCATTTGCCAAATGACATTGTCAAATGGATATGATTGGACAAGAGCCCAAAAGTGTTCTATTGGACTGCGAAAAGTTCAGATTTTCTGGGCGTTCTAAGGGGTTTCACACAGAGAGATGCCCCTGGGGCAACAAATGCGTGAGTTTTGTTCTGCTTTAAACCACACTTACATTTATACATTTTAAAACTCACAACAACAAGTATTGCACTGTATTTGTTTTTTTACATGTTACTGCAATCTTGCGTGGGCTGCCACTTTTCCAAGGGTGTACCTGTAATGAGGACATGCGAGGCTGCCTCCTCAGACGGCACTGTAGAGAGGGTGGCAATGGACCTGTTTTTCATTTATTTTATATTTCAAATACAATTTACATTATTTACATTTTCTTTACTGCTGTCTATTGACGGCTCAGCAACCCTGCCCCACCTCCACCCCCTACCCCTGGATTGCTTTATGGCTTTATTTCTATAGTTCTCCTATAGAAGAAAACAATAAAAGTGTTTGTTTGCAGGGCAGGGGAGGATACACAATGATTTGAACCAAAAAGTTTACTTTAGTAACACGCTATTTAAACACAACCAAATTAAACCCCATTGAAATGTATGGGAAAGCGCTACTGAGCAACAGGTACTACATGGCGTTGCTGAACATAGAGCCCCGGCGCTATACACTGAGCCACCGCTAGTGATACATGTGATGCTACATGAGACATGATTTTCACATACAGTTCCCAGCGTTCACCCGGCGCTGCGTGCCGCTACGTGGCACTACCTGGTATTATCTTTTTTTCGAAATAATATGCTTGTTCAGTAAAACTATTTAATTCGTGGGCTAAGCCAAGCCGAAAATTGTTTTTCTTCTAAGCTATTGTGTGATCCAATGCTTTTTATACTGTTAGAAATATGGCGCTATGTATACAGCTTATTGAAATAAAGCAAATTCTTTTTACTTTACTGTTTATGCGGCAGATATAAAAATGTTATAGCAATTCTATATTGACAGCACTTCTCTTTAATTGTGTCATCAAAACATTTTGACATAGACAGTATTTGAGAGTATTTTGTGAAGAAAAAAAAAAAGTATAAAGCATTTGAGGATGCCCCCAGGTCTTAAATCCGACTAAAAGCAGCCCTGAAGACTATAGGACTCCAGGGCCAGCTGATGCATTACCCCCCCCAAGGCATCCAGATTTGGGGTGCCCCGCTGTGTGAAACCACCCCTGAGTTCCCTGTAAAGCTTACATACTGCCTGATCCAATGGCGCATGCTCGAGCCATAGCAGCCATCAGCTAAATCTTTAGCCAGGTGCATGCCTGAGAAAGGCATTTGTAAACGGCCGGCATGGGCACGCATCCTGTTAGATGATAGTGAGGATGCGACCACCAGCGCTCGGTTCATTTGACTCATTTAGCCGAGGCTTTGTTGAATTTCACGCGCTGATTGAACGAGAGTCTGCCCGTGCGCCGCAGGACAAGGGAAAGGTGACTTTTAATGGGTGACCTGGGGGGTCTCATATAGTGGGGCATCCCAAATTCAAAAATGAATTTAGGTCTTCTATTGCTGATTTGGGGTGACGATCTTGCTGAACCAGAGCTCTAAACAGCAGTATCACAACCTCCCTCTTACTGCTGGTGATGTCTTGAACTATGCAGCTGAACATGCTGCTTGCTTTCCTTTCTACCTGGCTAACTGGGTACACTCATCTTGCAGTAATCACTATACTCTTCTAAGTCCCGGATTACACAGTACTGCCCATACGATACTCAGAGAGGAGCTTCCTTTTACCCAAGTGCATGGTTTTACATTTAGAGACATTAATTTCCATTTTCCACTGTTTTGACCATTTATCCAAAAAGCTGAATCATTTTACTTGTTGGATATCTCAAACCTGAGTGTTAAAAGTGACCTAAAGTAATTTTTAGGTCAGCTTTACACAGGCTGTAAGCTACTTTTCAGCCACTTATTTTAAATCACCCACCAATACATGTTTTTCTTCAAGCAGCAATAATCTTCCCACATAAAACCAACTATTATTACTAGAGATAAGCGAACTTTTGAAAAATTCGATTCGGCTGATTTGCCATATTTTCAGACAAAATTAGTTTCAGTCCGAATTTATTTGCGATGAATCGCTATTAAAAACGGCTATTTCTGAGCTTCCTAGAGCCTCAATAGGGTTGTAAACCATTCTGCCTTGCTGTAACACGCATAGGATGCGTGCTGGGTTAGTGAAATAATGCTGTAAATAAATATGACATGCAGATCAGAGGCATCTCTATTAGAATCGCAGAGCGGCACAATTACAGAGAGTTGAGGTGGCATCACTATGAGGGGCCCCTATATTGCCTGAAAAACACACCCTGGAGCTGGCAGCAGCAGGAGCCCAAATATTGGCCTGAAGACACACACTGGAGTTGGCAGCAGGAGCCCAAAAATTGGCCGAAAGAGACACTGGAGTTGCCAGCAGCAGCACGAGCCCAAACATTGGCTGAAAGAGACACTAGAGTTAGCAACAGCAGCAGGAGCCCAAAAAATGACTGAGAGACACACCCTGGAGTTGCAAGCAGCAGCAGCAACAGCAGCGGCAGGAGTCCAAACATTGCTTGAAAGAGACACTGGAGTTGGCAGCAGGAGCAGCAGGAGCACAAACATTGCTTGAAAGACACACTGGAGTTGGCAGCAGGAGCCCAAACATTGCTTGAAAGACACACTGGAGTTGGCAGCAGAAGCAGCAAGAGCCCAAACATTGCTTGAAAGACACACTGGAGTTGGCAGCAGCAGCAGCAGGAGCCCAAACATTGCTTGAAAGACACACTGGAGTTGGCAGCAGGAGCCCAAACATTGCTTGAAAGACACACTGGAGTTGGCAGCAGCAGCAGGAGCCCAAACATTGCTTAAAAGAGACACTGGAGTTGGCAGCAGCAGCAGGAGGCCAAAATTGCATAAAAGACACACTGGAGTTGGCAGCAGCAGGAGCCCAAACATTGCTTGAAAGAGACACTGGAGTTGGCAGCAGGAGCCCAAACATTGCTTGAAAGACACACTGGAGTTGGCAGCAGGAGCAGCAGGAGCCCAAAAATTGGCTAAATGACATCCTGGAGTTGCAAGCAGCAGGAGCCCAAACATTGCTTAAAGTGGACCAACACCCAGGATTTTGACTATCCTGGGTTTTGGTCCACTTCAGGGGGGCACCGGCAAACGGCCGGCGCGGGGGCGCGCACGCCTAGAGGGGCGCGCGGGAGGCGATGAGGTAAGTTTTTCGGGGGTTTTGGGGGGGTCCCTCACCGCGGGACATCCCGATCTCGGATGTCCCGCGGTGAGGGAGGTAATCACCCCTGGGTGACAGTCCACTTTAAAAGAGACAATGGAGTTGGCAGCAGCAGGAGGCCAAAATTGCTTGAAAGACACACTGGAGTTGGCAGCAGGAGCCCACAAATTGGCCTAAAGACACACTGGAGTTGCAAGCAGCAGGAGCCCAAAATTGCCAGAGCTGGCAGCAGTATTAAGAGAACATATACAAATTTTCGGCACAGATATCTTATCCGAAGAATATTAATAAAAAGTAAGAGTAACGTAAAGCAATTTCTCAATAATTACTTGTGGTCTGATGCGGAGGAATGTATGTAACTGGAGAGCAGTGCCTTAAATCTGTTTTGCACGATCCATATTTCTTTAGTGTTAGTCTGGCCCCATGATCAATCTACTCTAATGCATCAGGCATTGGTGGGTGGAAATCTTGGCTGATCCATGCCCGATTCATTTCCACGCAGGCCAGTCTCTGAAAAAAAAACATTTTTGAAGCATACTGGAGCACATTGAATTGCTCTCATCAGATCATCACTTACGCACATCTAAGAGTTTCATCACTTTGTTCGTGTTAAAGTCTTCAGGACCTAGTTACTACTTAGTGAAAGACCATAGATTACACACCTGCTGCTCTTATCGACAAATCCTGTTTTAAGTGTAGTGTAGCGTTTTGTCCTCCCCTTATATACGCACTAAGTATGTCAGGGTAGGCACAGAGAAGTTGCAGAGGCCTAAATTCATCAAGCAGAGGTTGCAACAGACTAGGGGTGAGTGGCAGCAGGAGTCTCAGTGAGAGGACTGATCTCCCGGGATCAGCTAGCGGTCGTGTCTTGATCAGCAACCCATCTGCCATCATCCATTGGTTAACACGATCATCCACTGCATCACAAGTGACATCTGACACCCCCAATCAACTGTCGGTTATGGCTTATGCTTAGGGTTCAGCTCCACTATTCAGTGAGGACGATCTGATAATCAGAAAAATCAGCAGCTACTGCCCAGCCAAGAAGTGCAGGAGGGAAGGAAACTTTGCATGCACTTCAGCCACTCCTACACCGTCAAGCACACCCTTCTTGAGCTTCAGTGTCAGAACGGTATCCCCAAACATAGTCTGATTTGCGATGTTTCCACCCGTTGGAATTCCACCCTCCATATGCAGGATCGACTATAGGAACAGAGAAAAGCCATCACAGATTTCTTGATGATCCAAACGGATAGGGGGACTCCCCTGTGTAACTTCAATGTAAACCAGTGGCAGCTTATACGTGACACCTGCCGTTTGCTCAGGCCCTTTGAGGAAGCTACTTTATTAGTCAGTCGCCAGGACTATGAGATGAACGATGTGATTCCACTGCTTCATGTACTACAACACATGTTGGAAACCATGGCTGGTCAGGGCACTGGAGACATGGCGCATACATTTCACAGCCACATGAAGCCTGTGGGGGCTGAAGTGGAGGAGGAGGAGGGGCACAGGTTTGACAAAATGGCCATTTTATCTAGTCATCTGACAGGAGAGGAGGAGCAGGAGCAGCCACAGGAGCTAGAGGGTTGTGAGGAAGGTGAGACAGAGGACCCAGACACACCGTGGCAGTTTGCAGTGGAGATGGAGACAGGTAGTCCCTCCGAGTCACTTGCACAAATGGCACGATGCATGCTCACATGCTTGCGTAGTGACCGCAGAATTGTCTCCATTTGTCAGCGGGATGACTTCTGGCTCTCCACCTTATTGGACCCTCACTTCTGGCACAAAATGGGGGCATTTTTTACACCCACTGAGAGGGAGGACAAACTGACCTACTACAGAGACATCCTTCATAGTCAGTTGGGCAATGCCTATCTGCGCCATAGTCCATACTGTGATGCCCAGCGGGACACCAGCCTTCTGTAAGCAGTCAACCCCCAATCTCCACCGCTGCTTCTGACTATAGTCAAGCCCCCGTTTGCCGGGACGCTAGGTACGCCTCACCGGACACGGTTGCCCCCAGGTCTTAATAGGCGCAAAAGATGGCTGCTTTAGTGTAACAGATAGGGTGAAATGTGCAGGTTTGGGATACCCTGCGGCCTGGTGTTTTTACAGCACACACAAAAACAATTCAAACTGCGATATATTAATGAGAAATAGCCTTTTAAAACTGCTTTAGTGTAACAGATAGGGTCAAATGTGCAGGTTTGGGATACCCAGCGGCCTGGTGTTTTGGCAGCAGGACAAAAACCAATTCAAAATGCAATAGCTTGATTAAGCTGAGGATGAACAAGGGTATTTAGTATAACAGATAGGGTCAAATGTGCAGGTTTGGGATACCCTGCGGCCTAGTGTTTTGGCAGCAGGACAAAAACCAATACAAAATGCAATAGCTTAATAAAGCTGATGCTGAACAACGCTTATTTAGTATAACAGATAGGGTGCAACGTGGTGGTTTGGGATACCCTGCGGCCTGGTGTATTTAAAGCAGACCAAAACCAATTCAAAATGCAATAACTTAATAAAGCTGAGGCTGTAGACGCTTATTTAGTATAACAGATAGGGTGCCACGTGGTGGTTTGGGATACCCTGCGGCCTGGTGTATTGACAGCAGGACAAAAACCAATGCAAAATGCAATAGCTTAATAAAGCTGATGCTGAACAACGCTTATTTAGTATAACAGATAGGGTGCATCGTGGTGGTTTGGGATACCCTGCGGCCTGGTGTATTGACAGCAGGATAAAAACCAATGCAAAATGCAATAGCTTAATAAAGCTGATGCTGAACAACGCTTATTTAGTATAACAGATAGGGTGCCACGTGGTGGTTTGGGATACCCTGCAGCCTGGTGTATTGACAGCAGGACAAAAACCTATGCAAAATGCAATACCTTAATAAAGCTGATGCTGAACAACGCTTATTTAGTATAACAGATAGGGTGCCACGTGGTGGTTTGGGATACCCTGCGACCTGGTGTATTGACAGCAGGACAAAAACCAATGCAAAATGCAATAGCTTAATAAAGCTGATGCTGAGCAATGCTTATTTAGTATAACAGATAGGGTGCAACGTGCAGGTTTGGGATACCCTGTGGCCTGGTGTATTTAAAGCAGACCAAAACCAATTCAAAATGCAATAACTTAATAAAGCTGAGGCTGTAGACGCGTATTTAGTATAACAGATAGGGTGCAACGTGGTGGTTTGGGATAACCTGCAGCCTGGTGTATTGACAGCAGAACAAAAACCAATTCAAAATTCAATAACTTAATAAAGCTGAGGCTGTAGACGCTTATTTAGTATAACAGATAGAGTGTCACGCGGTGGTTTGGGATACCCTGCGGCCTGGTGTATTGACAGCAGGACAAAAACCTATGCAAAATGCAATAGCTTAATAAAGCTGAGGCTGTAGACGCTTATTTAGTATAACAGATAGGGTGCCACGTGGTGGTTTGGGATACTCTGCGGCCTGGTGCATTAACAGCAGGACAAAAACATATGCAAAATGCAAAAGCTTAATAAAGCTGATGCTGAACAACGCTTATTTAGTGTAACAGATAGGTTGCCATGTGGTGGTTTGGGATACACTGCGGCCTGGTGTATTGACAGCAGGACAAAAACCAATTCAAAATGCAATAACTTAATAAAGCTGATGCTGAACAATGCATATTTAGTATAACAGATAGGGTGCCACGTGGTGGTTTGGGATACCCTGCGGCCTGGTGTATTGACAGCAAGACAAACACCAATGTAAAATGCAATAGCTTAATAAAGCTGATGCTGAACAACGCTTATTTAGTATAACAGATAGGGTGCAATGTGCAGGTTTGGGATACCCTGCGGCCTGGTGTATTTAAAGCAGACCAAAACCAATTCAAAATGCAATAACTTAATAAAGCTGAGGCTGTAGACGCTTATTTAGTATAACAGATAGGGTGCCACGTGGTGGTTTGGGATACTCTGCGGCCTGGTGTATTGACAGCAGGACAAAAACCTATGCAAAATGCAAAAGCTTAATAAAGCTGATGCTGAACAACGCTTATTTAGTATAACAGATAGGGTGCAATGTGGTGGTTTGGGATACTCTGCGGCCTGGTGTATTAACAGCAGGACAAAAACCAATTCAAAATGCAATAGCTTAATAAAGCTGATGCTGAACAACGCTTATTTAGTATAACAGATAGGGTGCCACGTGGTGGTTTGGGATACCCTGCGACCTGGTGTATTGACAGCAGGACAAAAACCAATGCAAAATGCAATAGCTTAATGAAGCTGATGCTGAACAACGCTTATTTAGTATAACAGATAGGGTGCAACGTGCAGGTTTGGGATACCCTGCGGCCTGGTGTATTTAAAGCAGACCAAAACCAATTCAAAATGCAATAACTTAATAATGCTGAGGCTGTAGACGCTTATTTAGTATAACAGATAGGGTGCCACGTGGTGGTTTGGGATACTCTGTGGCCGGGAGTATTGACAGCAGGACAAAAACCTATGCAAAATGCAATAGCTTAACCCTTTAAGTGCCAGCCTACCTGGAGTTTTTGTCACACTCTGTTGCCAGACCATTTTGCACTATTTTGCGCTCCCCATGTTCAAATACGATTTTTGAAGGGATTTCCAGGGATTTCCCAGGAAAATTATATATTGTTTTTTTCAGCAGAGTCTGAGCTTTAACATGAAATGTCTTGTTTGTCATTTTGTGTATTTGGTGTATTCTCAATATTTTTTGGCGAAATATGTGCAAAAAAATAAAAAAAAAATCTATTTTTTACAATTTGTAGTGTTTTTTTGTAATAAAAAATGTAAGTTTGTCAATAAAATCTTATTGCGTGTGAAACCCCAATTTCTCCCGGTTACAGCAATACCACATATATATAGGTAGACACCCTTTCCTGCCCAGGAGACTCCCCCAAACTGAAACAGAGCTTTAGGGGATTTTCAGAAAAAATACAACTGTGATATGCGCTATGCGCACCTTGCAGTTTTTCCAGAAAAACAACCCTTTACATTTGAAATACCCCCCACAACCTATATATTCTCTGGAAGTACACACCTCAGGCTTTCTATTTGTAGCAGGCTTGTTGATGTGGCAACAGTTTTCTAGAAGTAATCCCTCAATGTATTCTTTGGTTGCAAAGAGTTTCCCTAAAAAAAGGATAAAAAATCAGAATCAAAGCCACATTTTCCTAAAAAAAACTATATACAAACAAGAAAAAACAACTATAATCTAAAAAAGCAACATCCCCCGAATAGAACGATACCCAACATGCATAGTTACTGTCAAGGGAAGAGTTGCCAAACACCCCAAAGTAAAGCATGAGCATAACGGTAATTTTTCTTGAAAATTTCAGCTCTGCAGACAAAGTGTGCACCTTGCGATATTTCAACCAAAACAACCCTTTACATTTGGAATATCCCCCATAAACCATATATTCCCTGAAAGTACACATGTTAAGCTTTCTAAGCGTACCCAGCTTGTTGTAGTGGGCTCATCTTTCTGGAATTAATCCCTCAAAGAACTCTTTGGTTGCACAGGGTTTCCCTAAAAAATGTATAAAAAAGCTGAATAAAAAACACCTTTTCCTAAAATATAAATATGCAAACAAGAAAAAACAAGCTAAGTCTGAAAGCGCAAGGTCCCCCGAACAGAACAATACCCAACATGCAGAGGTACTATTAACCCTTTTAATTGCCAGCCTACTTGAGATTTTGTCACCCTCTGTTGACAGGTCATTTTTCCCCATTTTGCGCCATGTTTTGCGACATTTTTGCTGGAATTTTAAGGAAAATTTTATATATATTTTTTGCAGCAGAGTTTAGGCTTTAACATGAAATGTCTTGTTTGTAAATTTTATTTATTATTAATTTTATTTATTAAGTAAAAAAATAAATAAATAACATTTTTTTTTAGAAAATTGCCTCCTTTATTTTAAATAAAAAATGTATTTTATCAGGGAAAACCATATTGCATGTGAAAGCCCCATTTCTACCGATTAGAACGGTACCACATATTTATCGGTAGCCCCCTGTTCCTGCCCAGGAGACCCCCCTTAACTGAGACAAGTAATTTTTAACATTTACAAATAAAATACAACTGCCATCCACACTACAAAGGGTTAAATCAAGAAAAAAAAATGACATAGGGTCCCCCCTCTCAGGGGGGGGGGGGGGTTGGTGCATTTTTTTGGGGGATTTTTAAGGGTTAAAAACCCTTAAAAATCCCCCCAAAAAATGACATGGGGCCCCCTTACCCAAAGCCTGGGACCAGCTATGCAGGGCTTGTAGGAACAGGGCGCAGGGGCCAGCTTTTGTGGCCCCTGGCCCTGCAGTCTACAAGCCCGAATAGCTCGTGGGCCCGGGCTCTTCTGCCCCCCCCCTGGGCTTTGGGGAGGCAGGTAATGGGGGTGCCAGGGGTTAATGGCAAGTCACCGGCTAGCGCAGGTGACTTGCCATCCCCCCAGCCTTGAGAACTGGTATAGGGGTCTCATGGACCCCTTACCAGTTCACAAGGGGTTAAACGTAAATAAAACACAGACACACAAAGAGAAAAAATATTTTATTATTATTAATTTTTTTTTAATACCTCCCATCCATACTGGAGCACTCTGTCCCTCGGCGATCACTGGCTTCTGCTCACTTGCTAGAAGCCTTTTATAGCTGCTGGATGACAGAACACAAAAGGGTTAATTAAAAAAAAAATGACATAGGGTCCCCCCTCCCGGGGGGGGGGGGACCCCATTTTCTTTTGGAATTTTAAGGGTTAAAAACCCTTAAAAATCCCCCCAAAAAATGACGTAGGGTCCCCCCTACCCAGCATTACCGACCCGGGCCAGCTATGGGGGCTTGTAGAACAGGGCGCAGGGGCCAGCGTTGGTGGCCCCTGGCCCTGCAGGCTACTAGCCCACATAGCCACTAAGTGGCCCGGGCCCTTCTGCCCCCCCCCGGCCGTTGGGGAGGCAGGTAATGGGGGGCTGGGGGTTAATGGCAAGTCACCCACTAGCCGCAGGTGACTTGCCAGACCCAGAGCCTTGTGAACTGGTATAAGGGGTCTCATGGCCCCCTTACCAGTTCACAAAGGGTTAAATGTGAAAAAAAAGACACCACACAAGTAATAAAAGTATTTTATTAAAAAAAAAAAAAAATTTGTTTTACTGTACTTACCTTTGATTGTAAGCTCCTTTGTCCCTCGCCGCTCTGATGACAGATGCCGGTGATCGGCATCCAGAGAAGGGGGAGGCAGGAGATCAGAGGATCTGCCACCTCCTTCCCCGGCACCGATCACCGGCATCTGACAGCTGAGAAGGCTGAAGCCGGAGATCGGGCCGGGATGACATCATTAGCCCCACCCCAGCTTGGGCTTAGCGGCAAGATGGCGGCCGCCATCGAGGATGAAAGGGGAGAGGGCCTCCCGGGCTCTCTCCTGAAGATCTGTAAGTCCTGGGGGGGGGGATCGGAGGTCCCCCAGGTGAAGAGGAGGAACAGCGGGAGCCAGCACACACGGAGGTAAGTGAATATAATTTTTATTTTTTATTTTTTTTTACAGTTAGCAGCTGCTGCTGCAGAAGTGGGGGGGGGGGGGGGGCGGCCTATTCCGGGAGCTCTCCTGGATGGCACCAAATTAAAGAGGAGACCCGGCCGGATTCAACGAAGTTAAAAATTACTTGTCTTGTCAGGTGAGTATTTTTTTTTTTTTTTTGCCCACTAGCAGGGGTAAATGCCAGGCACGTAAATTTTACGTGGCTGGCATTTAAAGGGTTAATAAAGCTGATGCTGAACAACGCTTATTTATTATAACAGATAGGGTGCCATGTGGTGGTTTGGGATACCCTGCGGCCTGGTGTATTGACAGCTTGTGCAATATTTACATAAGTTGATACATTTTTCTATAACATTGTATGATTGAATACTTCTGAATTGTCTACCTCATTTGTTCTAAGCACTTTAGCCATATGTTGATCATAGCTATATACTATAAGATTTCTATGTAACAAAATCTGTTTCCATCTTTGCACTTTAAAGCACGCCTAAAGAGGCACAATAAGGATACATGCAGTGTCTTTTTGTCAAATATTCTTTTTTGGTCCGTTTTTTTGTTATGAATTCATGTATACTTCATAATGTGATTTATTTAAATAAATGAGAATATTTTTGGAAAACAACTTTTTCTTATTGTATGAGACTGTATGGTTGTGAATTAAAACTCACATCTGAGTGATTATATAACTTTACACATTAACAAGAATTATATTAAAATCTTTTGTTCTAATCTGTACCAATAAACCCGATACCCTGGTGATATCGCAGCTCACTCCCTGTATAAAAAACCTGCGGCCCTCCCTCACTGGCAGCTGGAGAGATGAGTCGAAGCTGAGTGCACGGCTGGCTTTGTATGATCCCTCCAGCTGCCAGAGACAGCAGCAGTGGATTTGCACACAGCATTTAATGTTTGTGGAGACTGGCAATGGATTAGAGTAACTAATAGGGAGAAAATTAAAATAATGATTTTCTTTTCTCTGTGCATGTGTTTTATTTAAATGTAACTATTTGTAAACTGGTAAGGGGTCCTTGAGACCCCTATACCAGTTCACAGAGCAGAAAGTGCTGGCAAGTCAACTGCAAGTAAGTGGATGACCTGCCATAATGCTTGTCATAATCCCTGGCCCCATTACCTGCATCCCCAAAGCCAAAGAAGGTGCAGAATTGCCCGGGACATGTGGGTTATACAGGCTGGTAGCCTTGGTCTACCAGACCCCATAGCTGGTGCCTGGGCTTTTACTGGACAGGGGGGACCCCATACCTTTTTTTTGTTTTTAAGGGTTTAACCCTTGGGTGATCTCTCCTGCTGTCAATACCAGCTCGCTCCAAGTATGAATTCCCTGAGTATTGTATGTTCCTTGTCTGACGGTCTGACAAATTTTGAAGGAACGCTCGGCCATTGGAGGCCTTCATGAAGATGCTGTGTGAATTCTTGTCCCTCTTATTTATTTGAAGGCCTATCTCTCTTTCACGCACATAAAGAGTTTTGTGAACTTGGGTTTGTATATATGTATTGTGATATGCAAATATTTATTACATCACTAATTATTCTTGTTATCTTTACACCTTGTACATTATTATTGTTGTGGCTTCCGATTTGCTGTTGCAAACAAGCATGCATATCCTTATTATTTACTGTTAGTATTATAAATTGTATTTGGAAGCTTTTTTTACTGAGTAGAGATCTGGATCCTAGGCAGGCTATATTGTTAGGAACCAGTTCATTTATTCACTATTGTCATTCTGTAATTTTGTGAATATTTAAATATCAATAATCCTATTCCACTCTGTCCTTTTGGGTTTATGTGTTTTACTGACTTTGAGATTTTTCTTGTATGTGATTATGTGCCAAACTATTGTATAATAATACAATTATTCATTATGTTATATGTTTTTTGCAGTGCTTGTGGTGTTTCCCATGTAGTTATAGGTATACGTTGTACAGTGCCATAGTATATGATGGCATGTTAATAAATAAACCATAGTAATAATAACAGGGTGGAATTGTTCCATTCCCTTCACTGCTAATGCTAACCTTTTTGGCAAACCTCAGTCTCATAAAAGTGGCATTAGAGGAAATAGAGTCACAAAAGATCACACAGCATGGGGCATCCAAATTCCTCAATAACGCACGCCCACGACTGGGTAGTCACTTGGGTTTGCCTTTGGAATGCTTGTCTCAGGTTTGTGATGGGGGTGAGGCACAGAAAATGCCCCATGCTGCAGAGGTTAAGAAAGGAAGTGTTCTGTGAAGTTTTCAAACAAAAAATTACAATAAATATTTGAAATGTCTGCTATAAACATGTCTGAATAGAAAGTTACATCCTAACTCCTAATATCTAACTTAACCTAACATTTACAGTCAACATTTTTATAGCATGAATTCAATTGGGTGTTTGAATGGTTGACTTTTCTGCTCCTAATTAATAACTTGGTAAATAAGGTGCATCTTTTTATATTATGCTTGTTTAACTCGCTTGCTGTGGATGTAAAGTACAGCTTATGTCTTCTTCTCACAGGGCCTTTTGTTTGTAAAATGGTCCCGTTTATTCAGACCACCGCAGTGGTAGCCAGCACACTAACGATGACCTGTATTGCTGTGGAAAGATACCAAGGGATAGTACATCCCCTGAAAATGAAGAGGCAGTACACCAACAGGAGGGCCTACAAGATGCTTGGTAAGAAGATTTTGACCCTTTATTAAAACAAAGTTTTGTCTCGGCATAAATAAGCATGAATAATTAACTGATTATTTGCTAACCACAAAACGTGCACAGTTCCCTACAGCCGTAATCATTTCTGTGACATTTATACAACAGTAGTATAACATAACTGAAAACAGATGTTAGATTGATGCTCTGTAAAGCCTAAAACAGAGATAATGTCTAAAAGAAAGCAAGCAATTCATGTTTTTCAGTTTATTCACCAGTAATATAGTCAGTTAATAGGTTTGTTTACATACACTGGCAGGCAGCTAATGGAAGCACCATGCAGCTTCTGATTGCTTAGCTAGGCTGTGCAGAATACATTTTACATGGTGGTACAGTAGTTAGAAGCAGGATGTCAAGTAAATAAGAACACTTGATAAACAACAGCAAATATTTATAAGGATGTCATCAAGAAGTGGAATAATTCAGGGCAGCATCTTCCAGTGCAGACATACTGTAGGTTAGAGGCAAGGCAACTTCTGCTAGTAACACTCCTTTAGTAAATGCAGCACACATTAAATGGTGGTTAAGGGGTTTATTTAAAAAATACGCCACATAGTGACACCGTTTTTTGTGAGCGCCACCAGCAAG
This sequence comes from Gastrophryne carolinensis, assembly GCA_027917425.1. Taxonomy (NCBI): domain Eukaryota; kingdom Metazoa; phylum Chordata; class Amphibia; order Anura; family Microhylidae; genus Gastrophryne; species Gastrophryne carolinensis. The sequence continues at coordinate 363,753,812 of CM051238.1, forward strand.
TCATATTTGTGCTTCTCCTAGTGCCATGTAGCATTCCATGTATCAAGAGCACCAGGTGTTAGCGCCGACGCTGTGTTCCCTACAGCGTCACATCAGACTCTCGGTGTCGTCCTCCCATTCACTTCAATTAGCCATTTCAGTCCCATTTTTTTGGTGACTTCTGGTTAATGTTATTTTTTTTTTATTTTTTTGTGCTCAGTCAAGTGACTTAGGATCCCTGGCCTGTTCTGAATGGTTTTTCTTTCGTTCGATAATGTACTTAGGTTACCCACTGCTTGTTTTCAAGCCTGCCATTCAGACTTGAAAACAAGTCATTTGAATTCTGCCAATGTCATTTCGTGTGTTTTGGCTTGATCACTGTGCAGCTATAACCAGTTAAAGCCTTTTTTGTATTGCACATGGCGCTGTATGCCTGAGTATCGTGGTTTCACAGCGCCCGCTCTGGCGCTGTTCATTTACATGTTAAATACAAATGATTTCCTGCCCTTCCCACTGGCTCTACCTGCTGCTAGCTCCATTGGAAAAAAAACAAACAAGAAACAGTGCCATGAGTAGCCTACAGTGCCAAACACTAACAGCGCCGTCTGTCTGTGGCCGGATTTGCGGCTGAAGCGCTGATAGCATCTCTCTGCAGATGCTCAAGTGGCACTATGAGGGGCTAGTGATGAATTGGCCTCTTAGTGTTATGAAGCTGTATAACATAACACCTAACAGCTACCTCATACAGCCCGTGATGTGGCTCCTGGCTGAGCTGTGTGTCCCTGGAAGCAGGAGAGGTCAAATGCCTAAGTCGTCTATAAACCAAAAAAACATTAGCTTGCTTATTGTTGTAGGGTTGTGATAAGGAAGGTTTAATACTTTAATCCACATCATGTTCAAATGCACAGTTCACAGGCCAAATAAATGCATTGCTATGTAGAAAACTAACACAGGCACAATTGCTTCATAAGGATGTTTCAGTGTAAAAGGTTAAATAGCCTTGTGTCTTTCAGGCAAAAGGACACAGGTACACTTGCTTATCAGAACATTTTAGTAAAAGGGTTAAGCTTGCCTGTGTCCGTCAGACACAGGTACACTTGCTTGTCAGAATGAGTCTAGGCTCTTTTCTCTGCCTCTTCTACTCACACAGCAGGCAGTACATCACTGTTTGTTCCACACCAAAGGCATCCCCATGGGTTCTCTCTCTTCCGACAAGGTGCACTGTGCTTGCTGTTTCCACCACTCCTCTGATTCCCACCTCAGGCGACTTAGGCTATGGATGATCTCCCTGTCTGTCCCTCTAGCTTCCTCTTATGAAACCTTTGTCCAATACATCAAGGTTTTCCCTCAGCAGTTTAGGGGGGGAGTGGTTAGAACCCTTACCCGGGTTTACTAACCCTCTATGAAGTAGTTTGCGGGACTAACCTTTTTTACCAAGGTTAAGGTATAACAAAGTCTATTTCAGAAATGATATTTGTGCGTGCATTTATTTGTCACAGTTCATCTTAGTTACTGTACACGGGTGTTACACACATATTTTACCATCACATATTTTCACCAAGTTACACCAATTCATCAAACATATAACAATCTTTTTCACATATTTTTTAAAAAAATTATTATCACAATCTTTTTCACATATTCATAATGCCCGGGCGCAACATTTTCAGTTTGTAGCAATAGTGCTTTGCACTGGTTTGTAGCAAGACCTGTTGCTTTCTAATTGGTTAGGTTCGGTGCATCTGTTGCTATCATATGGTTATGCAAACGTTTCGCTGGTTATCCAGCTTCCTCAGTGCATAATTTTCCTTCCCAGATGCCCTGGTTATTGAGGGCTGGACAGCCTCTCATAAATGAATCCCTTATTTTGTCTTAACACTTGCTTTTAGTAAGTACTATTTGGTGGTGTGGGGTAAGGTGTGCTTCCTCTTTCTGGAGCTGCTGTGCCATATACCTGGGGCGGGTTGCAGCTTGCTGGATGGATCCCCTCAGTGTTTCATATGTGGGGTCCTTGGTGCGCCAGTCCTATGGGTCGTATGGTTCACCCATATATGTGCCCAGGTGTCTCCTTGCTCCCTCCGGAGTCTGTATGTGTGCTGGCCAGCACACATACAGACTCCGGAGGGAGCAAGGAGACACCTGGGCACATATATGGGTGAACCATACGGCCAGCACACATACAGACTCCGGAGGGAGCAAGGAGACACCTGGGCACATATATGGGTGAACCATACGACCCATAGGACTGGCGCACCAAGGACCCCACATATGAAACACTGAGGGGATCCATCCAGCAAGCTGCAACCCGCCCCAGGTATATGGGCACAGCAGCTCCAGAAAGAGGAAGCACACCTTACCCCACACCACCAAATAGTACTTACTAAAAGCAAGTGTTAAGACAAAATAAGGGATTAATTTATGAGAGGCTGTCCAGCCCTCAATAACCAGGGCATCTGGGAAGGAAAATTATGCACTGAGGAAGCTGGATAACCAGCGAAACGTTTGCATAACCATATGATAGCAACAGATGCACCGAACCTAACCAATTAGAAAGCAACGGCGCAACAAGTCTTGCTACAAACCAGTGCAAAGCACTATTGCTACAAACTGAAACTGTTGCGCCCGGGCATTATGAATATGTGAAAAAGATTGTGATAATAATTTTTTTTAAAAAATATGTGAAAAAGATTGTTATATGTTTGATGAATTGGTGTAACTTGGTGAAAATATGTGATGGTAAAATATGTGTGTAACACCCGTGTACAGTAACTAAGATGAACTGTGACAAATAAATGCACGCACAAATATCATTTCTGAAATAGACTTTGTTATACCTTAACCTTGGTAAAAAAGGTTAGTCCCGCAAACTACTCCATAGAGGGTTAGTAAACCCGGGTAAGGGTTCTAACCACTCCCCCCCTAAACTCTAGATTGCATCAAGGAGTAGGGACAAGTATTACCCATAAGGATCCAGGTCTTTTCCTTGGTGGGGCCACTGTACCCCACTTCCCCCAAACAAAATTTTCCCTCAGCAGCACTAATCTCAGCAGTTTCCTGTCGTTCCCCAGATGTATCTTATGCCCCCTGACTCATTATAGAGCGGATCATTCTGAGCTACCATTCTGAGCTTGAACAAAATTCTGCTTCTCGCATGTGGTGACCAAAGTGGGAATAGCAACACATTTTTTAATTTTACTGGGCAATTCCCACATAAATCCCTTTTTTTAATGAGAAAAGACTGGGCATGCTTTTTAATCCTACTACAGGGGCAGGCAGCTCAGCCTCTTCCATGTTGAATAGAGTAGAGGGGGAGAAACATGGGGGCCATGGGGAACAGTGAATGGCTTAACCATCATAATGCACATGGAGCTGGGCCATTTGTGCATAAAAAAACCTGAATTTCATGCAGGGTGCATGCGGTTCCATGAATCATGCGCCGAGGCAGAAGTTTTTGATGTTTTTTGCGCACAGCCGTATGTGCACAAAATATGTTTTCTCCTAATAGAGTAGGCCACTCGCTAACCTCTGTCAGATGTGCGGCCAAGCCTCATTACAGGCCAGAAGTTGTGATGTTGTGCAATTTTCAATAGTAACTCAAAGAAAATAAGGCTGCAAAATGTTTGCAAGGAATCGACAAGAAACTATGAAAAACTATGAGGAACTGCCAGGAAAGCTGCCTAAATATGTCATTACACATGTTGCAAGGGCACTATGCTGCCAACTCACTAGACTTACCCAAATGTGCCCATCATCTGTTTTCTACTGATCAGCTACAGGTTGAAATTAGGTAAGTAACCATTTGTAACCATTCTGGTAAGGATTTTGCCGATAATAGTGACCACTTTCAATAAATGTTCCTTAGACATGGGAACATTTTAATCAGGCATTTCAGATGTTTTATTGAAATGTGTGTACCAGAATGTGGATGTACAGTGGACAGTTTAATAACAAATGTACTATATGACCCTTTCTCATTTCCCTGGCAGGGTTCGTGTGGACAATAGCTATTGTTGTGGGATCTCCAATGCTGCATGTTCAAACATTAGAGGTAAGTTATCTGCGGCTGTGGGGTGCTCGGCAAGGCATGGACTCACAACCTGTCTTGTCTGTCTCCTATCCCTGAAATAACATGAGTTCTGAAAATGATTGTCTGCAGCCTGTCGGCAAAATAGGAAAACAGAGCCGAGGTGCCACTGTTTTGCAGCCATATTAAAACAGAGGAAATGGGAGAAGGCATTTTATGGTTTAATTGCAATGAAGGCAAGCTGGGAGGGATGCTCAAACTGCTAAACTATACCTTAACTATAGGGGGTGCAGGGGTGTGACTGCACCAGGGCCCATGAGGTCATGGGGAACCATCGTTGTTGCCCCTCTACCTTGTTTATCATAGTTGTGCTCATTTAGCATCATTTAGAGAAAGGGAGCGGCATTTGTCTTGGCGGTTTCATGACTTAGGCCCTTATTCATCAAGCGATAGCACCAGGTAGTGTCTGACGAGCGCCAGGTAGCGGCAGCTAACGGCGACTACCGACTCAAGTACGCCCGGCGGCGGTCACAATGACGCATTTATCAAGCTAAATGAGGCTAGCGCCGGCGAGAGCGACGGCTAGCGCGGCATTCATCATGTAGCCGACTGCAACGAACAGCGCCGCTGCTAATCCCATCACAGCGACAGGTATGACCTGGCGCTACCTGCCGCTCTCCCATACATTTCAATAGCAGACGCTGCAATGATTGTTTTAAGTGGTTTTTGTGTTCTTGTCTTTGGCACAAAATTCAACACATGTTTATTGAGATATGTTTTATTAATCTGGCTAGTTATTTTACTTTTTTTGGAGAAAGTAGTAATTTTTACACTGTAATGTTGTGAGTGACATCTAAAATGCATCTCCTCCCACCAAACTCATTGGGCTCTAAATCGCTTGTTTTCACCACACACAGGGCTTGTAAAGCTACTTTTTAGCCAGTCCTGTTTGGCGGTCACGTTCGCTCTGCGAAATTGTCAGCGCCCAAGCTATTCGGCAGCCCTGTCCTTGATGAATCTGTGGTGGTCAGAGTTTGTGCAGTCGCTGTTTTGATTCGCTATGTGGCGGCGCGAGCGTCGCTGCGCTGCGTTGTGCGGCGCTGTGCTGTTCATACATGTGCCCTTCTGCCATTTGCAAGGAATTCACTTCCCGCGACCCCAGTCGTTCTTAATGAATCCACTGTAGTTGTGAGCGTGCATGTCCACATTATGCAGGATTTAATTCAGGCGTACAAGCTAACAACCCGTTATGCATTCTCATGTGTGCCACATTATCATGTAGTTGGATAGTTTTATTGTGTGATGATTTTATGAAGGAATAAGATTTGTCTTTTTCAGCACCAAGTTGTTTGGTTTTCAAGGACCTATGCATTACAGTATGTTGAACCCCCAGCTAAATGAAGCTAATAAATAATGGCGTCTTTGCCAATAGCTTGTTTTAATGCGTCAATTAACTGTTTCCGCCACTTAGCTTGCACATAGCTGATATTAGCTTGTGGCTGGTGCGCGGAGCTTGTTTTTTTTTTTTAATTTATTTCACAGTTGTTTTCGTCATATCCGGTTCCGGTTCCCTCCTTTGCGTTTCAAAGCCTCCTAAAGTACCAAAATGTCTAGCGCTTAGGCCAATAGCTTGTTGTAATGCGTCAATTTACTTTTTCCGCCACTTAGCTTGCACATAGCTGGTATTAGCTTGTGCCTGGTGCGCGGAGCGTTTTATTTTCAAATTTATTTCACAGTTGCTTTCGTCATTTCCGGTTCCGGTTCCCTCCTTTGCGTTTCAAAGCCACCTAAAGGAAAAAAATTGTCTAGCGCTTAGGCCAATAGCTTGTTGTAATGCGTCAATTTACTTTTTCCGCCACTTAGCTTGCACATAGCTGATATTAGCTTGTTCCTGGTGCGCGGAGCGTTTTTTTTTTTTTTTTTTTTGGTGTCCCTGTCGCTTGGGTCATATCCGTTTCCTGTTTCCTCCTTAGCGTTTCCACCATGCTGCCCAGGAGACGGATCCAGCGCCTCCCCAGCTCCTCCTCAGATTCAGACCCCTCCACCCCTCCCCCACCTCCCCCACCTACCTCACCTCCCCCACCTAGCACCCCTCCCACCCCTTCCCCTCCTGGGCATGCAAAAAAGAAGCGTTTGAGAGTGGATAGCCGCGTTAATGGCCAGGTGGTCAAAGTGAGTATGTTTTTCTTGCATTTTGTGTTTAAAGTGGACCAACATCCAGGGGGGATTGGCCCTGAAATCTATTAGTTTTCTTGAACAATCTGATCACTCCCCGCGGGGCATCCCCAATCTGGATGTCCTGCGTGGATGAACCCCCCTGGAGGGCCATAAACCTTAACTCGGCCCCGTCCCATCTGTGCATGCGTGAGCTGCGGATGCGTCTTGCGCTTCCCTCTAGCAGGGTGGTCCCCTGCGCCAGACATTTGTTCATGGCCTGCGCAGGCGCACTCCCTGTTAGAGTCAAACGCCACATGCGTTCTTTGGCGCTCAGAGGCAGCGGAGCTGGTATGCACGTCCAAATGGCCTTGGATGCGCATACCACAGCGGCGCAGAGTGCTGTGCTAGCCTGGCGCAGTCACGTGGGAGTGTGGTCAGTGGTGTTTTTCAGGCCTTCCAAGGGGGGTTCAGACAGCGGCCCACCCCCGATTGGTGTGCCCCACCAAAGTGGACCCAAACCCAGAATATTGCTAATCCGTGGTGTGGGTCCACTTTACTCTGGTCTCAGTATAACTGTTTATGCCATAGTTCGGATGTCATGTATTGATTTGTGTTTGTTTTTCATTTCTCATAGGATTTCTGCATCCACCAATATGACTATGCCCGTGGGGGCAAGAAGCGAATTGCCATGGAGGTGAAGGCCACAGTGTCCCGGCGCTTCAATACCCAGCTCACCATCCGTGCCATCCAGCAGAAATGGTCCGACTTTAAGCGCCGGGACCCTGAAGGCGTGTACCGCCTATATGATGCCTACGCATCAGGTAAGTTTAAGCTTATGCTATGTTTATACTTTAGTTTAAATCATCTGCTAAGCTGTGTCCATTTGTGGTCGTAATATTAATTATTTTCTTTCACCCCCTCAACACAGATAAGCGTCCTCCCCTGGGTAAACGTGGGAAGGGATTCCTCCCCCGAACCAGGCAGGCGGACTCGGGGAGTCATCGGGGGAGGGTCCCTCTCGCGGATCCTATTTGGAGGACCCAGAGGAGGAAGGGGATGACGCCCCAGAGGAGTGTGCTGCTGGGGGGCTGGCAGGCTCAAGCCTCAGCTCCTCACACTCTGACTCTGAGGAGTCTCACCAGCCAAGGGGCCACTCTCAAGTGGGGAGTCCAAGTGGGGTGGAAGGAATGGACTCTCCCACACTCCCTGAAGGAGCAGGGAGTGAGAGGGAGGAGGGTGGCCCTTTGGCTGGGGGATCTTCCGAGCAGAGTGTGAGGAGCCGAGGCTCCCCGCCTCCTCCTCAGAGGCCTCCCTGGGCTTCAAGTGGCGGATCATCCCCTGGTGAGTGCACATTTTGTCATTGTTAGTCTGTGACAGGTTTCATCTGCCCATTTGTACTTAGCCCTTGCCATTCCTCTCTAATTTGCAGGGCATCATATAGGCGGCACCTCCATGGCCTTTTGGCGACGCATTCTCCACGGGCATAGTCATGGTAAGTGTTTGTTGTTATCCATCACATTCACTATGTTATGACATTCCTTAAAGTGGACCAAGACCCATGGTTGATTGTGCTTGGAATCTCGAAGCTTCCCTGCCCAATCATCTCCCTCACCCAGGGCCCCCCCCCCCCCCAAAAAAAAACCCACAAACTTCTTACCTCATTGGGAGTGGAAGAAGCCACCGGCGCAGCCTCCTGCGTGCCCCTCTAGATGTGTGTGCGCCTGCGCTCTCTGTTTTCTAATGGCCTGCGCGTGCGCACACACTGGAGGAGTGATGTGCGGAAGGCAGCGGCGGCGGACGGTGTCTCACTCAAATGGTGGTGCTCTGCCAAAGTGGACCAAAACACAGAATAGTATCAATCCTGGGTCTTGGCCCACTTTGAAGAGACACATGTTTCCTGGTCCATAGTACAAGGTGGTTTGATAATGTACATTAACATCACAAACCCCACTACAGTGCTAGCCAACTGGCAACCACCTCTATGTTTCTGCCCAGAACATGATGGGGGCTAGGAAATGTGTTATTTGGTTAAGTAGTTCCGGCTAACACATGTTGCACACTAGTAACATTCGCCAATCAACTGCAAATTAGTCCTTAACATTGCACTGTCAAGGTTATTGGCACATTATCTTTAGGGGTCCATGTTGCAACCATAAATAATTTACATGAACTCATGGTCCAGGAAATATGCTTATGTTGGACAACATGTATAACCATGCAAGCATTTGTTTTTTCAGACTCCCTAACCAGATGGATGTCAAATAGTCAGGTGTCATTGTCCCACTAATTTTGGATTTCTCTTTTGCTTTCTCCTGACAGATGTTTCTACGCAGACGGAGCCAGTCACCATCCTCCCCACCCCAGCTCCAGGGACGGCCAGCAGCATGGGCCCCCGCCACAGCTGCGATGATGAGTACATCCCACTTCCTATGCACTTGTGAACCCTATGTCTTTGAGTCAAATCTGCAGACATTTACAATGTACCTATGTGTTAATTTAACACACATCTAGGTTACATGTGTTTGGTCAACAATCCTACATGCCTGTCTGCATGCTTGATTGTTGCCTCACATTCTTGATTTTGCCACACTGAGTCAATTTGTGGTTTAGACACAACCAAATGGGGCTGCTTAGGTCGTGACCTCTAAGATTCTTGTCAAAACTAGTTTACGCGTTAGGACTTAGGCCCTGATGTTTGGCTGTGACTAAACACATAAATGTACACACTGGGACTTATACCTTCTTTGATTCCCAAGAGTTAAAGTGGACCAACACCCAGGATTTTGACTATCCTGGGTCTTGGTCCACTACGGTGGGGCACCCCCGATCGGGGTGCCCCGCTGTGTGACACCCCCCCGAACTCACCTCTCCCCGAGCCGACGGACAAGCCGCGGACAAGCGGCTCCTCCTCCTCCGCCTCCCGCGCGTCCCTTTTTACGCGCGCGTGCCCGCGCCGGCCATTCACAGACGGCCGGCGCAGGCATGCGCACGTCTAGAGGGGCGCGAGGGAGGGGGCGGCGGCCGGGCACCACCGAAACTGAGGTAAGGAGTTTGGGGTGTTTGGGGGGGTTTCACCCCGCGGGACATCCCGATCTCGGATGTCCCGCGGGGAGGGAGGTGATCGGCCCGGGAATCTTATAGATTCCAGGGCCGATCACCGGTGGGTGTTGGTCCACTTTAAGAGTAAATGTATGCTTGGGATGTGGTGGCCAAATTTCTGCCAGCCAATAGTACTCATATAATGTGAACAAATAAGCGCACAGTGGGCAACAATGTTAATGTGAGTGTCAGCTAATTGGACACACTGACATTACATTGCTACATCTGCGTCTGTTGAGGTCACATTCCATTTATTAATTGTTTTTTTTTTATACATCTCTACAGCTTGTGAAAGCCAGCATCGCAGACTGTGGCGGGAGATCAGGCGTCTGAATCTGATGCTGCTGGCCAAGAAGAGGCGGCGGCGGCGGCGTTAGGGTGGGGGGATGACTGGCCCGTTGTTTGAGGCCCTTTGTTGGGCAATGTTGGCCCTGTTGGCCACCTTTCTAATAAAGCATTTTCTAGTTTCATAATTACAGTGTTGTGCCTTGGCAAGCATAGTTTAACTGTCTCCAAACCCATTTGTGTGTAAATTTAGCCATTACTTTGGAGCCATTTAATGTGTAAACCATAGTAAGCTATGGTCACAAATGTGTGGCATAAATTTACAAATACATTTACATATCTAGATCAAGATACTCATCCCTGACTGTGTTATTAGCTATGTCTTAGGAAAAACACAATTTAGAGGTGGGTTAATCAAATATATTTACAGAAAAAACAAAACAAACAAAATTAATATTCTTGGCTGGGTGGCCGGGGTGGTTGGGAGTCATTGCTAGGGGCGGTGTTGGGGGTCAACAGTGCAGTAAAAAATATAGACTGCTGTTGTATGAGCTGTTGTATCAACAACAAAGTTTGGTCCTGCCGCTGGAGACATTCTTCCTGGCGCTGTATAGATTCTTGCTGCTGCTGGAGAGATTGCTCCATTAGATTGGCCAGCAGACCAAGATCCTGGTTCTGCTGCTGGTTACGGATCAACTGGTCGATCTGGCACTGCTGGGCCTCATTTTGTTGCTGACACATCAGCACCTGCTGTTCCAACGCCGCAATGCGCTCATTAGTTCCATCACGCGGCTGTTGGCGACTGTAGTCCTCCAGCATCCGGACCCCTAGCTCGTAAAAATCTGCACTGGTTGGTGCCACACCTCCTCTTGCTGTGGTTTGAGGCTAACAAAATATAAAACAACATTTTAGTCAAACCGAACCAATGCAGGTATGCCCCTCCAAATCATTTGCCCAAACAGTCACTATACAACTTACCCTTGTTTGAGCCTCGGAAGCTTGGCCACATGGGACTTGGGAAGAGGTCCCAGCTTGGGGTTCTGGTTCCGCCTCCTGCCAAAACGACAAAGAAAGGAAATGTGACATGTTGCTTCATCCACTACTTACGAACATGGCAATGTGGTTATTGCTCCTCTAAATCAGCCATGTTACCTCCGTGTCGTCCGTCACAGGTAGGAGCGAGGTATCGCTGCCAGAGAGGGGCAATTCAACATCTGAGATCTCCGGCAAGTTGGCATATGCTAAACAGGAAAGTCAGGTTAGTAGGTCAGTGGACAAAACTCAAATGTAACATGGATAGCCTATCGAGGCCATACCTCCACAAAGTGCAAAATTACACACTAGACAAAAGGTATCGGTTAAACTCAGATTGATAACATGTATGTTAGAGGAATAAGAGGCAATAATTTGGCCAAATAAGATCAGACACATTGCTAAAATTACACATACCCGCAATCTCCCAGATGTCTGGAGTGGGGCCCTCACTCGAGCTTGGACCTTTAAAATACATGTGGAAACACAAGTTGCCTGAAGTAAGTGCCACAAAAGTAGAGCCAAAATACATACTAGAGCAAGCCAAAACAACTTACCCTCATCTCTGGCAGCCTGAACTTGAAGGGCCCTTTCCGGACAGCCACTTCCGATATTCTGGCCAACTAAAAAACACAAGTAATGGCTCTAAATATTCCTCAAACTACTAGGGTGAATGTTTGTCCAAAAATATGTCAAACAAAATGCATTGCAATCACTCCAAGAACTATTAGACTGACCCTGGGGAGGGAATAAGCACTCCAAAGAGGCATCTTCAAGTTGACAGAGCAAACATGTAGATTATTAGACTAACCAAATCGAACCAGTGTAACAGAAACAGCATAAAGGATACATTATGTATTGCTATACACACCAACAGGGTCCTGTTGACCTGCAACATCGGAAGTGGGGTCCAAAGATGAACCAGTCACTTGGCCTACCAATAAAAAAGAGGAATGAGACACATGCACTTGGGTTAAAGTGGATAAAGCAAGGTTGACACATGCACTTACCGACATCCAAAGAGTAGCTTGGCTCCTGAGGAGATGCTGTGGCCAATGGCGGGGCAGCTAGGCAAAAATCAAGCAAACATTGAGCCATTGGTAATGTGCGTGCAAAAATCCAACATGCATTAAGGTGTGTGTGAGCAGCTCATTCACTAATATTCACTAATCAAGGCCAGTGTGGCTTCCACATTTATATGCAGATATATGGCCACACATCTCTGCCTTCCAACATAGCTACACATGTTAGGGCCTTGTTAGTTAGTTGCTGTGAGGGTTAAAGTGGGCGTGAAATTAGGCCGCAGGTCCATATTATTAATACTCAACAGTGCCCCACTCGATTGTTGGAGCTGCTCCCACACCCATTTGTTCCCCAAACAACCAGCACCTAAATTAGTGGTAAATACCTTCAATGGCAGACTGGGTTAGGCTTGAGGTTGGTTGAAGGGCAGGAGTTTGTGTGTCCTGAGGCAAATCCTGGACAGCACCATGTGCACCTATGCAGAAAGCAACAGACAGGAAAGTAAAAAATGTATGAGGTCTAATGTACTACTTCACAGGTCCTCCTGTTAGTTGGGCAGAAAGAGAAAATGCTAATCACATACATTAACATTAGCTTTTAAAAAAAGGCAGAAAATATGTACCTTCAGTCCAACCTGTGGTGTCATCCCCAGGATCCACACCCTGCAGCCGAGCCAGTGGAATTTTGGCCTTCAGCATCTCCTCATACGGCCTGTAGGTACTCTTTGGAGCCTGGATGGTCCCACTGTCCACATCAAGATCGTGATTCATCTTTTTCATAAGGGCCCCTCTCAAAGTGTAGAAGCGTTTCCTGCAGGATGGGCCACTACGTGGGAGGTCTGCGCACAGCACCCACCAAACTCCTACTTGGGCCTGCTGTGGCCGGCAGATGTCCTGAATTTGGCTCCATCCTGTAGCTGCACACACACACAAATACACAACCAACAAGCACGCATGCAGACTACAGAATGGCATCGCACTCTCTTTGGGTTGGCCAGGTTTTATGTGCTCTAACAGCCAATCACAAACCAGCCCACTTAATAGATTCACACATACAGCCCAGGTCCTTCTAGCCACACCTCCACTGCACTGACTGAAGCATGTGTGTTAGCCAATTAACTAATTACAGACCTCATTAACCAAACAACACACACCCAAATACAACAATGGACTGATGTATATGAAACCCTTGTGACATGTGGCTATCCTAACGGCCATTTAAATAAACAGCAGCTTACCTTTCATTGGCCCACCACTGAATTTTCGGCCATGTCCGTTAATGCACGCAAGTTTCGGCTCACGTACGCTAGTAGCGCTACTAGCGTGCGCGTGCGCACTCCGTTTCACGCACACCTGGGTCGGCTAATTGGCGCCCGGAAATAGCAGAGCAACGCAAAAGGCGGGAAAGCGGACCTGTCCTTTTTCAAAGTGAAGTATAAATGGAAGGAATTTGCAAGCTTCTGGTATTGTTACACTGTGGCAAAGGCTGTGGTGTGGTGCTTGTTTCCCTTAGCTCATTTGAGTCTCTGTCTGGGTTTTGTCCTCACTCTCTGTGGCTTGTTGGGTGATTTCTGACATCAGTGCTGTTTCTTTAGGAGATTGTTTTTGGTGGCATATGCAAATATTGTGGAGCATACAGCAAGTGAGGCTTGATTTTGGGGCCTTTTGTGGGCTGTGCAGCAACTCCCCTCTTGGTTGTGCCTAACTTAGAAAGCTGTTTTTCAGCAGGCTGGTGGTTTGGACCACTATAGTTCTGGTTTTGTGGTGAGCTGCATTGTAGTGAGTGTGTGAGGAGTGTGATTGTTTGTGTGTGGGGTGTGTTTGTGGTTTTTGTTTTTGTTTGTTTGATTTTGTATATCTGTTGAGTGTGTGTGATGGATAAGAGGGTGATGTATGGTGTCTGGGTGGATGGATGTATGCGTATGCTGGAAGAGCAGGAGGCCAGGGAGCGGGGTGTTGTGAGGCTTAGGGCACCCCGCTCCTTTGGAATCCGCCTTTCAGTATGGGACTTAAGTGACGAGCAGATCAGGAGCCGCTTCCGTCTGAATCGTGCTGCACTACAGTCCCTATATGATCAGATTAAGCACAAAATCGAGCCATCCACCAAACGCACTCAATCCATTCCAGGCATAGTACGCCTGTGTGCCACCACTTAATATCTTGGCACGAGGGACCTTCCAGGCAACCTCTGCCCTCCTCAGCGGGATAAGCCAGGCTACTATGAGCCGCATACTAATCCAGGTAGTTCTGGCGATTTGTGATTTAATCCCAATTTACATCAAGTTTCCTGAGGATGAGGAAGAGGTTGCCAAAATAAAACATGCTTTCTATCTAATGGGAGGGATCCCGAATGTGCTAGGGTGCGTTGATGGTACACATATCCCTTTCCTCCCTCCCCGTGCACAGGAGCTGTATTACAGAAACCGGAAACAATTTCATTCTCTCAATGTTATGGTGGTCTGTGACCATGAGATGAAGCTGCGGGCGGTGAGATCGGGGTTCCCCGGCTCATGCCACGATTCTTACGTCTTGCAGCAGACAGTCCTGTGCCGGAAGTTTGAGAACAACGAAATGCCAGCTGGCTGGCTACTGGGTAAATAATTAACCATGTCAAAGTATTTTGACTCAAATATGTGGCCTAGTAAGCCAAATTCTAAAAAATGAAAACCAATACATGTACTAGTACTAATTGCTGTCTCTCTCCTTGTGTTTTTTCTACAGCGGATAAGGGATATGGGCAGAGAACGTGGGTGCTGACTCAGGAGCCCACGGACCTCTGCCCATGAACGCTACAATGCAGCACACCGCAAGACCATAAGCATTGTGGAAAGAACCATCGGCCTGCTGAAAGCACGCTTTCTATGTTTGGCACGCCCAGGAGGAGAGATGCTATACAGCCCACAGAAGGTCTCCAAGATCATCCTCGCCTGCTGTGTGCTCCACAATATCTGCATATGTCACCGAATTCAATCCCCCGAGGAGACAGCACTGGTGCCAGAAATCCCCAACTTGCCCGCAGGAAGAAGTGAGGACACCCAGACTGGCGATGAGCTAAGGGAAAGGATGATCACTTCCTTTTTTGCGGTAAGCTAACTACCCTTCACTCTAATCCAAGTACTGCACTACTGGGTAAATGTATTTGACCTCCCATCATAATTTGGCTAAAACCACTCTAAGGGGGTGTGTAACATGACCCAAACCACTCTAAGGGGGGTGTAAGATGACCCAAACCACTCTAAGGGGGGGTGTAAGATGACCCAAACCACTCTAAGGGGGGTTTAACATGACCCAAACCACTCTAAGGGGGGTGTAAGATGACCCAAACCACTCTAAGGGGGGGGGGACATGACCCAAACCACTCTAAGGGGGTGTGTAACATGACCCAAACCACTCTAAGGGGGGTGTAAGATGACCCAAACCACTCTAAGGGGGGGGAACATGACCCAAACCACTCTAAGGGGGGGTGTAAGATGACTCAAACCACTCTAAGGGGGGTGTAACATGACCCTAACCACTCTAAGGGGGGTGTAAGATGACCCAAACCACTCTAAGGGGGGTGTAAGATGACCCAAACCACTCTAAGGGGGGTGTAACATGACCCAAACCACTCTAAGGGGGGTGTAAGATGACCCAAACCACTGTAAGGGGGGTGTAACATGACCCAAACCACTCTAAGGGGGGGGGGAACATGACCCAAACCACTCTAAGGGGGGTGTAAGATGACCCAAACCACTCTAAGGGGGGTGTAAGATGACCCAAACCACTCTAAGGGGGGTGTAAGATGACCCAAACCACTCTAAGGGGGGTGTAAGATGACCCAAACCACTCTAAGGGGGGTGTAAGATGACCCAAACCACTCTAAGGGGGGGTGGAAGCTGAACAACATAACAATTAGGGTTGGTGTGCAAGATTGACGCAAATGTTGGTTAACAATTAATGCAATATTTTTTTACAGCGAAAAAACAAATTTAAATATATATACTAACTGCACTTTTTTATCTTTTTCAGGCACCCCGAGATGCACCCTGACGCCAATTTTCCGTTTCATTCTAATTTCTGTATTAATTTTCCTTTTCATTCTAATTTCTGTTTTAATTTTCCTTTTCATTCTAATTTCTGTTTTAATTTTAGTTCCTTTTCTACACAAAATAAAAAACAAAACTAAAGAAACATGTGGCAATGTGTTTAATTCTGTATTAATTTTCCTTTTCATCCTAATTTCTGTTTTAATTTTCCTTTTCATTCTAATTTCTGTTTTAATTTTCCTTTTCATTCTAATTTCTGTTTTAATTTTAGTTCCTTTTCAACACAAAATAAAAAACAAAACTAAAGAAACATGTTGCAATGTGTTTAATTCTGAAGGTACTTGATTCCCAGCCCACAGCAAAGCAAAGCGCAGGCGCTGTGTTGAATAGCGTGGTCAAACTGACTGACAGCGCCTACAAAGCTGAGCTCCAACATCATATTCAGCAATGTAGGCGTTGTTCCCAACAACGCCAGGTAGCGACTAAGGAGGCCTGCTATAGCGAATCGCTACCGCCCGCGGCGTACGCTAGCGGCGCTCATAGCGCCATACTTCAGTCGCTCATCTGTCGCTACCTGGCGCTATTAATGAATCGGCCTGTTAGTTGTCTATCTGCATCTAATTGAGTTAAATGATGGAGAAAAATTTACTATATGAACCTTGACAGAGCACCAGAACCCCATATCTAGTTACGCTGCTCAAAATACTCTATACATGTAAAATACTGAATAGGGACAACAATCTCTTTTTAGAGTTGGCATTGGAAAAATGAATGGCATCCATTGCATCTCACCTTAAAGAAAACCAAAACCCACCCCTCTCTACGTCTATGTCGCCCAAAAACTTACCTTCATTCCTGTTCCAACTGTGCATGCCTGGGCAGCAGCCACATCCCCGTTATCCCTTTAGCAGGGAGCATGCCCCCACCAGGCATTTGCGGATGGGCGGTGCGTGCGCGCTCCCTGCTAGAGGGTAGTGGGGATGCTGATTGGATGAGCGGCACATACATAATAGGACTGGTTAGAAGCGAGTATGTTCGGGCGACCTGGGGGGGGTTTAACAAAGCGGGGCACCCCCCGATCGGGGTGCCCTGGGGGCAAGCACCAGAACCCAGGATAGTCCACTTTAAATGCATGATTTACAAAGTTTGGCACTGTTTTAAACTATGAAGTCTTGCCTTGATACTCACAGTCTGCTGTTACAATGTAAAAAGCTAACCAGCTCCCTGCTTTGTTACATTGTCACTAGTCAGATGCATAGCTGATGTTATAAGGTAACAGTCGTTGCATCACGTTGTGTTACATTGTATCTAAGCCAGTTACCCTGCTGCTCTAATGTAACTAGTTTCACAGCTGACTGTGATATGTAGGTAATACCTCAGTAATGCTGCTGTGATGGATAGATCACTTTCATAATTTGTCTCTGCACCCAATCAAAGAGCAACACTGGATGAGTGGTATGCAGTTGACCGGTAAGAAATGTTGGTGGAGGACTGGTATAACAACTAAGCAGCTGGTATGCTTAAGGCAATTGGTTATGAAAGCCCTATATGTGTCTTGCTGCAGGTTTATATTAAGAATCCGATAAGTCTGTAACTTGAAATATTGTATTTTAGGTGAAATATGACTTGCTTTACAACCTGTACCATGTGTGCTGTCTTGAGTTCTGGAGTGATGCTGGACTACGAAGAGCCTATGCCATATTCATTCTGGTGGCCTTATTCTTGGTCCCCCTAGCTGCCATGCTTCTTCTATACACCCGTATCGGGTATGAGCTATGGATTAAAAAACGCATTTGGGACAGCTCGGTGCTGAACACGTTGAGCCGTAATGAGATGGCAAAGATCACCAGGTATAAAGATCATCATGTAGCCTTGATGTATAATGTAATTTCTATTATTTCATGCTCATCTTCTTCTCTTCGATGGTACTCACGTAAATTAGTATTGATGAAAATGTTCCTTTTTATTTTTAATGCTTTATTATAAATAAAACATACGTTCTGCCCTTGTATATTGCATTATATTGACTTTGTTGCATTATAATAATAATAAAAGATGCCAGCTGTATTACTAATATTGCTGTGCAATATTATAAGCATGGAACATCAAAAATAAGCACAATCTCCCCAGGCTGCAATTCCCTTTATATTAGTGCATATGTCATAGAATACAACTGCAATATATTGCAAAAAGAAACAATAGTACCTAAAGTGCTCAGTTATAATTTATGCTTTGATGTGGGCATAACTAAAAAAAAATGAAAAAAGGACTGTAGCACAGATTGAATTATGCTGTCTAAACTAAAATGTTGTAGAAGCCACCCCCAGCCTGATCCTTGTAGATGTCTTTGACCTCATACCATTGTGTAAAATGTATAATAATTATATTTAATAGCCTTTTCCCTCAAGTGCAATTATGACCTGATATCATTTGAGCATAGCTCATATATATTCAAAAGAGAGCTTCTCTTGGTGTGATGGCAACGTAATTTAATAGAGAGAAAGGGGGTGAAATGTGGTGCTGATTTCTGATGATACTATCAGAATTTTAATTTGGGATGTTTATTTTAGTGCTACTTACAGTACATACGTGTATTCATTTTAGTCAGAGATATGAGAAAATATGGACATATATTTAAATTATTATTTTACTCTCTGGATTTTTTTACATTCATACCATAGCCTTAGACAGCATTTCTGAAAACATAGAATTCTAACCCAAGGGCAGGTCTCCAGGGACACGGGGAGGCCGATTCATTAACAGCAGCAGGTAGCGACAGTTGAGCGACTGTAGCGGCATTTTCAGAGCGCCCGCTAGCAGTCGCTGTGCTTGGCCGTTGTTCGGTAGTTGATAGCGACTCAGTCGGTTTGCCGTAATGTTGAATATTGGGTGAGGAGTCGCTATTTGACAGGTTCCGCGCTGTATGGGAGTGCATGATAGCGACTGGCCATAGCGACCGGCTCCCACCATATTCATTAACAAATCACGCTCAAAAAATTCTCGCGCTGTAAAATGCATGTTTAAACCCCAGAGCGCTGGCGGCAATGGGTTAAAAGTAGTTTTTTAACCCTCAAACATCCATATTTTTGGAAACCAAAAAAACAAGTTTTTTAAAATAATTTAGTAATATGAATACATTAATATCAGACCTGTAATATCAATTCTGTACATTTTTTTTTATTTTTTTTTACCTTAAAAAAAATATTTTAAATGGCAGAAGTGGTCACAGAATTTTTCACATTAAAAAAAAAAAAAAATTAATAACAATTAATTATGAATATTTAAAGATTGTTCCATTGAAATGCATTGGAGAGCGCCAGGTAGCGAGAGGTCATACCTGTCGCTGTTCAAGGTCGGACGCTGGCGCTGTGGGCTGAGGCTGGAATAATGATGAATGAGTGGCTATCTGGCGCTATCTCAGTCGCTAAGCAGGATTGGCTTGATAAATGTGTGATTGTGGTGGGGAGCCGGCGTTCTCGTGGCGGAGCCCGTCATTAACGGCCGCTCACCAGTCGCTACCTGTCGCTATCCCTTGTTAAATAAGGGCCTGAATGAAACCTACACACCTCCCCATCTAGCCTATGAGCCCCACAATAGAGAAAAATGTCTGCACCTACAGTATGTGCAGCATCTGTACCTCCTCCAATAGGAAATACAGTGAAGCAGTGTGTCACTGGTGTCTGGTCCCCTGTCAGATGGCTAAAATGTGATGGCAAAAAAATCAAAGCTTAGTAAATTGTTCTTCTAAACCATGGAATAGCATAACGATGTTGTGTTCCTGAATCGCATGAGAATGACCATTATGCTACATGCCTGAAAGCCCTGCTTCTGAAAAACCTAGTTCCACAGTATAAATTGGCAAGAGTTTACCATTTTGTGTGACACCCCACAAATCACCGGATCCACTTACCTATTTCACATGTCCATGTCTCAACTGCAACTCCAGCATACCTCTAGCTGGGTGCGAACCTGTGCCAGGCTTTTCTGAATGCCCATCGTGGGCATGTCCACACATAGAGGCGAGGACGAGGATGTGGCCAGTGGTGCTCCCTCTATTTTGATCCCCTTAATGCACTGACATCTGTGCATAAAAAAAAACATATGCATCATGGGAATGAGGAAAATGTGAGGTTATGAGTGATCCTGGCAGATACACACAGTGGGGCATCCCAAATTTGGATTCCCCACAAGGGAGTAACAAAGCCCAAGAAAGTGAGTTTCTTGGGAATTGTTCTGTCGGTGCTCCTAAATGTCATATAAACATGTTTGATGGTTGTTGCATGATAATTGCCAGGTAAAAGCTTTCTAAAATCTGAAACGCAGGCAAAATATCACAGTACTTGCATGAGGGCTATAAACACCATGAAAAAGCTCAATAAGAAATTTACTGAAATGTAATAAATATTAGCTCCAATGAACAATATAAGTGCACAAAAGGTCAAATCAGCCCAATAAGAAAAATCATTATATAATGAAAAATGTCCCTGTTGAGAGGTTGAGCTGCTTGAAGTAAATATAATGCACAAAGATATGACATGGTGGAGAACAAGCAGAGCCTGGCAGAGTGCCAGCATAGGAGTGCCATCTGTGCAGGTGCACTGTTCACCCCAGTGGGGGCATCATGCTAAAGGGCATATAAGCTGGTATCCTGGCATGGCCGGAGGCTGGCTGTGGCCTATGAGCCATGGGGAACCAAGCCCCAATGCTTGGTGTGCCGATTTTTAGGCTTGGAGAGGGGAAACCTCACTTTTTTTTATATAATACAAACCGCAGATGCAAAAAAATGCATGAGAAAATGTAAATGCATCTGAAAAACATGATCCTACCACAAGGCATTAACGCAAAATGAATACTGCCTTCAGATAGGTGTGAACATAGCCTTAAGGATTTCCAAGGAGAATTTTCCAGCAAAAAGACACACACCGGAAGAGTATCACTTTTTTTTACCATACATGCTTGCATGTCATTTTAATTTACACTATTTTATTATTATATTATTTTTATTTAAGCGTAAATCTATATCTGCAGTAAATTTCCAATTAGTATTGGCTGTAGATGTACCATGCTGCTTAGGCTTGTATATTTCCCAGCAGACAGCCTCCCTCTCAGTAGAGCATTTTCTTTAGAATAAGGAATTATTAGTGGACATGCCAAAACCTGAGATTTGAAACTGCACACTTTTATTAACCAGTAGCTGCTTGAGGGTCAGATATTAATCATAAAATGTAAGCATATATAAATATTGTCTGAAACTGAAACTTAATCCAACCGCTACTGGAGTACTGTAAATCTCCCTAGAGTGTTAAGGCAGGCCTTGCTTTAGATGTTTTCTGGCTCTATACATACATTTTCAGAATTCAGTGAACGTAAGAAGTGCAATTGAAGCTGCTTTACAGTCTTGAAAATATGCCATTCATTAGCTTCAGCAATTGGTATAGCTACTGTAGAAACCCATCATTTACGGTTAGGATGATAACATAAGAAAAATCATTTTACAGTAATCAATTCACGTTAATGCCATCATTTAGTAGGTGTTGAATAGAGATGAGCGAACTTTTGAAAAATTCGATTAGACTGATTAGCCGAATTTTCCAACAAAAATAGTTTCGACCCAAATTTATTCGCGACGAATCGCTATTAAAAACGGCTATTTCTGAGCTTCCTAGAGCCTCAGTAGGGTTGTAAACCATTCTGCCTTGCTGTAACATGCATAGGATGCGTGCTGGGTTAGTGAAATAATACTGTAAATAATTAGGACATGCAGATCAGAGGCATCGCTATTAGAATCGCAGAGCTGCACAATTGCAGAGAGTTGAGGTGGCACTACTATGAGGGGCCCCTATATTGCCTGAAAAACACACCCTGGAGCTGGCAGCAGCAGGAGCCCAAATATTGGCTGAAAGACATCCTGGAGTTGGCAGCAGGAGTAGCAGGAGCCCAAAAATTGGCTGAATGACACCCTGGAGTTGCAAGCAGCAGCAGCAGGAGCCCAAACATAGCTTGAAAGAGACACTGGAGTTGGCTTCAGGAGCCCAAAAATTGGATGAATCACACCCTGGAGTCGCAAGCAGCAGCAGCAGGAGCCCAAACATTGCTTTAAAGAGACACTGGAGTTGGCTTCAGGAGCCCAAAAATTGGATGAATCACACCCTGGAGTTGCAAGCAGCAGCAGCCCAAACATAGCTTGAAAGAGACACTGGAGTTGGCAGCAGGAGCCCATAAATTGGATGAATCACACCCTGGAGTTGCAAGCAGCAGCATGAGCCCAAACATAGATTGAAAGATACACTGGAGTTGGCAGCAGGAGCCCAAACATTGGATGAATCACACTCTGGAGTTGCAAGCAGCAGCAGCAGGAGCCCAAACATTGGCTGAAAGAGACACTGGAGTTGGCAGCAGGAGCCCAAAAATTGGCTGAATCAAACCCTGGAGTTTCAAGCAGCAGCAGCAGCAGCCCAAACATTACTTTAAAGAGACACTGGAGTTGGCTTCAGGAGCTCAAAAATTGGATGAATCACACCCTGGAGTTGCAAGCAGCAGCAGGAGCCCAAACATAGCTTGAAAGAGACACTGGAGTTGGCAGCAGGAGCCCAAAAATTGGATGAACCACACCCTGGAGTAGCAAGCAGCAGCAGCAGGAGGCCAAAAATTGGCTGAAAGGCACATCCTGAAGTTGGCATCAGCAGGAGGCCAAAAATTGGTTGGAAGGCACACCCTGAAGTTGGCATCACCAGGAGCCCAAAAATTGGCCTAAAGACATAAATATGTTTTGCACCATTTAGAAAGTGTAAAACGTGGCACCATGCTGAATCTAGCTGCATGCATCAGGCATTGGTGGGTGGAAATCCTGGCTGATCCATTCCTGATTCATTTTGACAAAGGTGAGTCTCTCTACATTTTTAGTTGACAGACGAGTTCTCCTCGCCGTAACTATGGCCCCCGCCGCACTAAACACCCACTCAGATGGCACGCTACTTGCCGGGCAGGACAGCTTTTCCAGGGCAAACTCTGCTAGTTGCGGCCACAAGCCAAGTTTGGCTGCCCAGAAGTCCAGCGGATCCTCAAGGTGTGTCGGCATGGTCATGTCAAGGTATGTCAAGGTTGAGGTCCTGCTCCAGGTCTTCCTGCTGCTCATGAGTAGCCTCACTATGCGGGTATAGAAAGCTACTCATTAGCGACTGAAAACTGAGGCTGCTGCTGATGGAGCTGCTGCTGCTGCTCCTGCCAACCCCCCCAGCAGCCATGGCAGTGGAAGGTGAGCGCAGAGGTCCCCCTGAGTCAGACCTGCGAGAGTATGGAACATAGGCATCGGCCAACTGCCTACGTAGAATGTCTAGTAGTTCAGTTTGTCCTCCCTCTCGGTGGGTTTAAAAAATGCCCCCATTTTGTGCCGGAAGCGAGGGTCCAATAAGGTGGACAGCCAGAAGTCATCCCTCCGACAAATGGAAACAATTCTGGGGTCACTACGCAAGCACGTGAGCATGCTTCCTGCCATTTGCGCAAGTGACTCGGAGGGACTACCTGTCTCCATCTCCACTGCATACTGCCACGGTGTGTCTGGGTCCTCTGTCTCGCCTTCCTCAAACCCTCTAGCTCCTCTGGCTGCTCCTGCTCCTCCTCTCCTGTCTGCTGACTAGATAAAGCAGCCATTTCGCCAAGCCTAAACTGTGCTTCACTGTGCCCCTCCTCCTCCTCTTCCTCCTCCTCCTCCAGTTCAGCTCCAACGGGGTTCATGTGGCCGTAAGATGTAGACGCCATGTCTCCAGTGCCCTGACCAGCCATGGTTTCCAACATGTGCTGTAGTACATGAAGCAGTGGAATCACGTCGTTCATCCCGTAATCCTGCCGACTGACAAATAAAGTGGCTTCCTCAAAGGGCCTGAGCAAACGGCAGGTGTCACGTATGAGCTGCCACTGATTGACATTGAAGTTACACAGGGGAGTCCCCCTATCCACTTGGATCATCAGGAAATCCGTGATGGCTTTTCTCTGTTCATATAATTGGTCCAACATGTGAAGGGTGGAATTCCAACGGGTGGAAACATTGCAAATCAGACTATGTTGGGGGATACCGTTCTGATGCTGTAGCTCAAGACGGGTGTGTTTGGCGGTGTATGAGTGGCTGAAGTGCATGCAAAGTTTCCTTGAAGTTGTTAGGATGTCTTGCATATGGGGGGAACACTTCAGAAACCGCTTGACAACCATATTGAAGACGTGAGCCATGCAGGGGGCATGGGTCAGCCTTCCTTGGCGCAGCGCAGACAAAATGTTCTTCCCATTGTCGGTAACCATGATTCCCATTTTAAGTTTTCTTGGAGTAAGCCATGTTTGGGTTTCCTGATGAATAAATTTAAGCAGTTCCTCCCCTGTGTGACTCCGTTCGCCAAGACAAACCATGTGAAGCACTGCGTGACACCTCCGTGCCCTGCACACATGGTAGACTGGAGGGGCACTGAGACTTGAGCCTACAGTGGAGGGTGAGGAGATGGCGGAGGATGAGGAGGCCGAGTCGCACAGTGTCACAGGCCCAACGGGCAGGGAGCGCGGAGGCCGAAGCGGCGTGACCTGTCCAAGGTGCTGCTGCTGCTGCAAAAGGACCACATTCACCCAGTGGGCCGTAAACGACATGTACTGTCCCTGACGTAGTTACAGCTTCAGACGTCGCCGCTGCAATGCACTTTGCTACACGCCGACAGGCTCAAGGACTGGCCCACCTTCTATTCAACAAAAGTGTGCAGCGCTGGTACTGCCTTCTTGGCAAAAAAATGACGGCTTGGGACTCTCCACCTCGGCTCGGCACAAGCCATCAGTTCTCTGAAAGGTGCAGAGTCCACCACCTGAAAAGGGAGCGCCTGCAGCACCAGCAACTTGGACAGGAGCACATTCAGCTTCTGCGCCGTAGGATGAGTGGGCGCATACTGCTGTCTCTTGGACATGGCTTCGCTGATGGATTGCTGGCAGGATGCATGACTTGGAGGAGGAGGAGGAGCAGGAGCGACAGAGGATTGGTATGACGCATAGCTGCCTTCGGCTGAGGTGCTGGAGCCTTGGCTGGCAGAAATTGGGAGCGGCGTGCCACTTGGTGAGGAAGCAGGCTGGACCACCCCTTGGGAGCCTAGGTTCTCCCAGGTCGCTTTATGGTGACGCATCATATGTTGACGCAGGGCCGTGGTGCCAACATTTGGACCCTGGCCACGCTTCACCTTCTGCCTACATATCTTGCATGTGGCCATGTTACCCTCCTGCGGATGCTTCAGGAAAGACTGCCACACTGCCGAGTAGCTACTTTTCCCACCAACAGGCCTCACTGATTCACTGCTATTGTCGCCAACTCCAGGAACCCCTGCTCCACTACCTCCCGATAAGGTAGCCTGCCGCGCAGAAGGAGCTCTACCCCGGCCCCGGCCCCGTTTGGCTCAAGGTTTTACAATTGTGCCCCTATGCTGACTGCCAACCATGCTGCTAACACCTTGCTGCCTGAGCTGCTGACTCCGGAGCAACCTGCGCCCCTCTTCTCCTGATGATGACGATGAAGCCCCTTCAACACCCGGCTCCCAAGTGTGATCGGCTTCATCATCATCATCATCATCATCATCATCATCACCGAGTTGTGGCTGTACGTCACTGATGTTCTCGGTTTCCTCAGTGTCTGGCACAGGAGCTGGAAAGCTCGCAACACCCACGACACTGTCCACATCACTATTTGTCTGCCGAGCTAAAGAAGCTGCTGACTGTCCTCTATCTGATCTTCCTCCTCACTAAAGAGTGGAGCTGAACCCAAAGCATAGGGTACGTCGCTGGGGGAGGGAACGGCGTAGGACAGAGGCAATGGGAGGACCGGGACAGCCCTTGGGGCATGCCAACTCAGGGTTGTGTCAGAGGAACCTACCGACCCTAGACTGGGGGTCTCAGACGTAACTTGTGAAGATGTTGATGAGCGCGTTAACCAATCTGCCACAGCAGATGCGTTACTGGTGGAGACACGACCGCTAGCAGATACTGGCAGATCAGGTCTCTCACCGTGACTCCTGCTGCCACTCGCCCCTAGTCTGCTGCGACCTCTGCCTGCTAAATCTTGGCCTCTGCCACTCCTCTTTGAACATCCTGGCACTTGTCTGCCTGACATTTTTATGTATTTGCTTATTTAGTATAAACAGATAGGGTGCAAGGTGCAGATTTGGGGTGCCCTGCGGCCTGGTTTATTGAAAGCAGTCAAAAACAAGTGCAAACTGAAGTAGCTTAATAAAGCAGCTGATGCTGATCAACGCTTATGTTGTATAACAGATAGGGTGGAAGGTGCAGCTTTGGGGTGCCCTGCGGCCTGGTTTATTGAAAGCAGTCAAAAACAAGTGCAAACTGAAGTAGCTTAATAAAGCTGATGCTGAACAACTCTTATGTTGTATAACAGATAGGGTGCAAGGTGCAGCTTTGGGGTGCCCTGCGGCCTGGTTTATTGAAAGCGGTCAAAAAGCAAGTGCAAACTGAAGTAGCTTAATAAAGCTGATGCTGAACAACGCTTATGTTGTATAACAGATAGGGTGCAAGGTGCATCTTTGGGGTGCCCTGCAACCTGGCTTATTGAAAGCAGTCAAAAACAAGTGCAAACTGAAGTAGCTTAATAAAGCAGCTGATGTTGATCAACGCTTATGTTGTATAACAGATAGGGTGCAAGGTGCAGCTTTGGGGTGCCCTGCGGCCTGGTTTATTGAAAGCAGTCATAAAGCAAGTGCAAACTGAAGTAGCTTAATAAAGCTGATGCTGATCAATGCTTATGTTGTATAACAGATAGGGTGCAAGGTGCAGCTTTGGGGTGCCCTGCGGCCTGGTTTATTGAAAGCAGTCAAAAAGCAAGTGCAAACTGAAGTAGCTTAATAAAGCTGATGCTGAACAACGCTTATGATGTATAACAGATAGGGTGGAAGGTGCAGCTTTGGGGTGCCCTGTGGCCTGGTTTATAGAAAGCAGTCAAAAACAAGTGTGAACTGAAGTAGCTTAATAAAGCTGATGCTGATCAACGCTTATGTTGTATAACAGATAGGGTGCAAGGTGCAGCTTTGGGGTGCCCTGCGGCCTGGTTTATTGAAAGCAGTCAAAAAGGAAGTGCAAACTAAAGTAGCTTAATAAAGCTGATGCTGAACAACGGTTATGTTGTATAACAGATAGGGTGCAAGGTGCAGCTTTGGGGTGCCCTGCGGCATGGTTTAATGAAAGCAGTCAAAAAGCAAGTGCAAACTGAAGTAGCTTAATAAAGCTGATGCTGATCAACGCTTATGTTGTATAACAGACAGGGTGCAAGGTGCAGCTTTGGGGTGCCCTGCAGCCTCCTTTATTGAAAGCACTCAAAAAGGAAGTGCAAACTGAAGTAGCTTAATAAAGCTGATGCTGAACAACGCTTATGTTGTATAACAGATAGGGTGCAAGGTGCAGCTTTGGGGTGCCCTGCGGCCTGGTTTATTGAAAGCAGTCAAAAAGGAAGTGCAAACTGAAGTAGCTTAATAAAGCTGATGCTGAACAATGCTTATGTTGTATAACAGATAGGGTGGAAGGTGCAGCTTTGGGGTGCCCTGCGGCCTGGTTTATTGAAAGCAGTCAAAAAGCAAGTGCAAACTAAAGTAGCTTAATAAAGCTGATGCTGAACAACGGTTATGTTGTATAACAGATAGGGTGCAAGGTGCAGCTTTGGGGTGCCCTGCGGCATGGTTTAATGAAAGCAGTCAAAAAGCAAGTGCAAATTGAAGTAGCTTAATAAAGCTGATGCTGATCAACGCTTATTTTGTATAACAGATAGGGTGCAAGGTGCAGCTTTGGGGTGCCCTGCGGCCTCCTTTATTGAAAGCACTCAAAAAGGAAGTGCAAACTGAAGTAGCTTAATAAAGCTGATGCTGATCAACGCTTATGTTGTATAACAGATAGGGTGCAGCTTTGGGGTGCCCTGCGGCCTGGTTTATTGAAAGCAGTCAAAAAGCAAGTGCAAACTGAAGTAGCTTAATAAAGCTGATGCTGAACAACGCTTATGATGTATAACAGATAGGGTGGAAGGTGCAGCTTTGGGGTGCCCTGTGGCCTGGTTTATAGAAAGCAGTCAAAAACAAGTGTGAACTGAAGTAGCTTAATAAAGCTGATGCTGATCAACGCTTATGTTGTATAACAGATAGGGTGCAAGGTGCAGCTTTGGGGTGCCCTGCGGCCTGGTTTATTGAAAGCAGTCAAAAAGCAAGTGCAAACTAAAGTAGCTTAATAAAGCTGATGCTGAACAACGGTTATGTTGTATAACAGATAGGGTGCAAGGTGCAGCTTTGGGGTGCCCTGCGGCATGGTTTAATGAAAGCAGTCAAAAAGCAAGTGCAAACTGAAGTAGCTTAATAAAGCTGATGCTGATCAACGCTTATTTTGTATAACAGATAGGGTGCAAGGTGCAGCTTTGGGGTGCCCTGCGGCCTCCTTTATTGAAAGCACTCAAAAAGGAAGTGCAAACTGAAGTAGCTTAATAAACCTGTGGCCTGGTTTATAGAAAGCAGTCAAAAACAAGTGTGAACTGAAGTAGCTTAATAAAGCTGATGCTGATCAACGCTTATGTTGTATAACAGGTAGGGTGGAAGGTGCAGCTTTGGTGTGCCCTGCGGCCTGGTTTATTGAAAGCAGTCAAAAAGGAAGTGCAAACTGAAGTAGCCTAATAAAGCTGATGCTGAACAATGCTTATGTTGTATAACAGATAGGGTGGAAGGTGCAGCTTTGGGGTGCCCTGTGGCCTGGTTTATTGAAAGCAGTCAAAAAGCAAGTGCAAACTGAAGTAGCTTAATAAAGCTGATGCTGAACAACGCTTATGTTGTATAACAGATAGGGTGCAAGGTGTAGCTTTGGGGTGCCCTGCGGCCTGGTTTATTAAAAGCAGTCAAAATGCAAGTGCAAACTAAAGTAGCTTAATAAAGCTGATGCTGATCAACACTTATGTTGTATAACAGATAGGGTGGAAGGTGCAGCTTTGGGGTGCCCTGCGGCCTGGTTTATTGAAAGCAGTCAAAAACAGGTGCAAACCGAAGTAGCTTAATAAAGCAGCTGATGCTGATCAACATTTATGTTGTATAACATATAGGGTGGAAGGTGCAGCTTTGGGGTGCCCTGCGGCCTGGTTTATTGAAAGCAGTCAAAAACAAGTGCAAACTGAAGTAGCTTAATAAAGCTGATGCTGATCAACGCTTATGTTGTATAACAGATAGGGTGCAGCTTTGGGGTGCCCTGCGGCCTGGTTTATTGAAAGCAGTCAAAAAGCAAGTGCAAACTGAAGTAGCTTAATAAAGCTGATGCTGAACAACGCTTATGATGTATAACAGATAGGGTGGAAGGTGCAGCTTTGGGGTGCCCTGTGGCCTGGTTTATAGAAAGCAGTCAAAAACAAGTGTGAACTGAAGTAGCTTAATAAAGCTGATGCTGATCAACGCTTATGTTGTATAACAGATAGGGTTCAAGGTGCAGCTTTGGGGTGCCCTGCGGCCTGGTTTATTGAAAGCAGTCAAAAAGCAAGTGCAAACTAAAGTAGCTTAATAAAGCTGATGCTGAACAACGGTTATGTTGTATAACAGATAGGGTGCAAGGTGCAGCTTTGGGGTGCCCTGCGGCATGGTTTAATGAAAGCAGTCAAAAAGCAAGTGCAAACTGAAGTAGCTTAATAAAGCTGATGCTGATCAACGCTTATGTTGTATAACAGATAGGGTGCAAGGTGTAGCTTTGGTGTGCCCTGCGGCCTGGTTTATTGAAAGCAGTCAAAAAGCAAGTGCAAACTGAAGTAGCTTAATAAAGCTGATGCTGAACAACGCTTATGTTGTATAACAGGTAGGGTGGAAGGTGCAGCTTTGGGGTGCCCTGCGGCCTCCTTTATTGAAAGCAGTCAAAAAGCAAGTGCAAACTAAAGTAGCTTAATAAAGCTGATGCTGAAAAACGGTTATGTTGTATAACAGATAGGGTGCAAGGTGCAGCTTTGGGGTGCCCTGCGGCATGGTTTATTGAAAGCAGTCAAAAAGCAAGTGCAAACTGAAGTAGCTTAATAAAGCTGATGCTGATCAACGCTTATGTTGTATAACAGATAGGGTGCAAGGTGCAGCTTTGGGGTGCCCTGCGGCCTCCTTTATTGAAAGCACTCAAAAAGGAAGTGCAAACTGAAGTAGCTTAATAAAGCTGATGCTGAACAACGCTTATGTTGTATAACAGGTAGGGTGGAAGGTGCAGCTTTGGTGTGCCCTGCGGCCTGGTTTATTGAAAGCAGTCAAAAAGAAAGTGCAAACTGAAGTAGCTTAATAAAGCTGATGCTGAACAACGCTTATGTTGTATAACAGATAGGGTGCAAGGTGCAGCTTTGGGGTGCCCTGCGGCCTGGTTTATTGAAAGCAGTCAAAAAGGAAGTGCAAACTGAAGTAGCTTAATAAAGCTGATGCTGAACAACGCTTATGTTGTATAACAGATAGGGTGCAAGGTGTAGCTTTGGGGTGCCCTGCGGCCTGGTTTATTGAAAGCAGTCAAAAAGGAAGTGCAAACTGAAGTAGCTTAATAAAGCTGATGCTGATCAACGCTTATGTTGTATAACAGATAGGGTGCAAGGTGTAGCTTTGGGGTGCCCTGCGGCCTGGTTTATTGAAAGCAGTCAAAAAGGAAGTGCAAACTGAAGTAGCTTAATAAAGCTGATGCTGATCAACGCTTATGTTGTATAACAGATAGGGTGCAAGGTGCAGCTTTGGGGTGCCCTGCGGCCTGGTTTATTGAAAGCAGTCAAAATGCAAGTGCAAACTGAAGTAGCTTAATAAAGCTGATGCTGATCAAGACTTATGTTGTATAACAGATAGGGTGGAAGGTGCAGCTTTGGGGTGCCCTGCGGCCTGGTTTATTGAAAGCAGTCAAAAACAAGTGCAAACTGATGTAGCTTAATAAAGCAGCTGATGCTGATCAACGCTTATGTTGTATAACATATAGGGTGGAAGGTGCAGCTTTGGGGTGCCCTGCGGCCTGGTTTATTGAAAGCAGTCAAAAACAAGTGCAAACTGAAGTAGCTTAATAAAGCTGATGCTGATCAACGCTTATGTTGTATAACAGATAGGGTGCAAGGTGCAGCTTTGGGGTGCCCTGCGGCCTGGTTTATTGAAAGCAGTCAAAAAGCAAGTGCAAACTGAAGTAGCTTAATAAACCTGATGCTGATCAACGCTTATGTTGTATAACAGATAGGGTGCAAGGTGCCGCTTTGGGGTGCCCTGCGGCCTGGTTTATTGAAAGCAGTCAAAAAGCAAGTGCAAACTGAAGTAGCTTAAAAAAGCTGATGCTGAACAACGCTTATGTTGTATAACAGATAGGGTGCAAGGTGCAGCTTTGGGGTGCCCTGCGGCCTGGTTTACTGAAAGCAGTCAAAAAGAAGTGCAAACTGAAGTAGCTTAATAAAGCTGATGCTGAACAACGCTTATGTTGTATAACAGATAGGGTGCAAGGTGCAGCTTTGGGGTGCCCTGCGGCCTGGTTTACTGAAAGCAGTCAAAAAGAAGTGCAAACTGAAGTAGCTTAATAAAGCAGCTGATGCTGATCAACGCTTATGATAGGGTTAAAATAGCATGTGCCTTGGGATGCCCATGTGGCCTGGTGTGTTTTAAGCTGAACAGAAAATATTAACACTAATCCAATTATGAGAAATGCTTTTGTTTAACATATAGGGTTAAAATAGCATGTGCCTTGGGATGCCCACGTGACCTGGTGTATTTTAAGCTGAACAGAAAATATTAACACTAATCCAATTATGAGAAATGCTTTTGTTTAACAGATAGGGTTAAAGTAGCACGTGCCTTGGGATGCCCATGTGGCCTTGTGTATTTTAAGCTGAACAGAAAATATTAACACTAATCCAATTATGAGAAATGCTTTTGTTTAACAGATAGGGTTAAATAGCATGTGCCTGGGGATGCCCATGTGGGCTGGTTTATTTTAAGCTGAACAGAAAGTATTAACACTAATCCAATTATGAAAAATGCTTTTGTTTAACAGATAGGGTTAAAATAGCTTTCAGGGCTAATTAGCAGAAAGGGTTAAATAGCATGTGCATGGCATGCACAGTGTGCAGCTGTATTTAAACCAAACCAAATATACAACAGTAACCCAGTTATTATGAAATATGAGTCATAGCACTAAGCACCCTGTCACTGTGACTTGTATGCTGCTGGATTGTTCCGGTTTTAAATCTATCTTTCCCTGTAACTGTCTCTAGCTATCGCTAACTCTCACCTAACTATGACTAACTGTCTGTCCCTCCCTGCAGCTAGCTCTGTTTTCTCTTCGCTTTGGTGTGCCCTGCGGCCTGGTTTATTGAAAGCAGTCAAAAAGCTAGTGCAAACTGAAGTAGCTTAATAAAGCTGATGCTGAACAACGCTTATGTTGTATAACAGATAGGGTGCAAGGTGCAGCTTTGGGGTGCCCTGCGGCCTGGTTTATTGAAAGCAGTCAAAAAGGAAGTGCAAACTGAAGTAGCTTAATAAAGCTGATGCTGAACAATGCTTATGTTGTATAACAGATAGGGTGGAAGGTGCAGCTTTGGGGTGCCCTGCGGCCTGGTTTATTGAAAGCAGTCAAAAAGCAAGTGCAAACTGAAGTAGCTTAATAAAGCTGATGCTGAACAACGCTTATGTTGTATAACAGATAGGGTGCAAGGTGTAGCTTTGGGGTGCCCTGCGGCCTGGTTTATTGAAAGCAGTCAAAAAGGAAGTGCAAACTGAGGTAGCTTAATAAAGCTGATGCTGATCAACGCTTATGTTGTATAACAGATAGGGTGCAAGGTGCAGCTTTGGGGTGCCCTGCGGCCTGGTTTATTGAAAGCAGTCAAAAAGCAAGTGCAAACTGAAGTAGCTTAATAAAGCTGATACTGATCAACACTTATATTGTATAACAGATAGGGTGGAAGGTGCAGCTTTGGGGTGCCCTGCGGCCTGGTTTATTGAAAGCAGTCAAAAACAAGTGCAAACTGAAGTAGCTTAATAAAGCAGCTGATGCTGATCAACGCTTATGTTGTATAACATATAGGGTGGAAGGTGCAGCTTTGGGGTGCCCTGCGGCCTGGTTTATTGAAAGCAGTCAAAAACAAGTGCAAACTGAAGTAGCTTAATAAAGCTGATGCTGATCAACGCTTATGTTGTATAACAGATAGGGTGCAAGGTGCCGCTTTGGGGTGCCCTGCGGCCTGGTTTATTGAAAGCAGTCAAAAAGCAAGTGCAAACTGAAGTAGCTTAATAAAGCTGATGCTGAACAACGCTTATGTTGTATAACCCAGTTATTATGAAATATGAATCATAGCACTAAGCACCCTGTCACTGTGACTTGTATGCTGCTGGATTGTTCCGGTTTTAAATCTATCTTTCCCTGTAACTGTCTCTAGCTATCGCTAACTCTCACCTAACTATGACTAACTGTCTGTTCCTCCCTGCAGCTAGCTCCGTTTTCTCTGCAATGCAAGTCTGAACTTCACAAAAGGAAAATGGCTGCCGCTTTATATAGCACGGTGACGTCACCGGGCTTCCTGGCTGCTGATAGGCTGCATGTGACTGTCCCATCGTCACTTGCCCCTGGGGACATGTCTGAACATGCCTGTCCACCATCTTAGAATGCCTGTCATTGAGTTTTAAGGAAAACTTCGATCGATCGAATCGCCGGGAAATTCGGATTCGTTCAGAATCGAATTTTTCATTAAATTCGGAACGAATCCGGGTTCGTCCGGATCGATTCGCTCATCCCTAGTGTTGAACAGAGATGTGATTTCTTATGAAGCCTCTTGAGTAAAGGTGTCTACTGGACCATTTTCAAGGAATTCATTGCCAGAATAGAAAAGGGTCCAAATGATTGCTTATGTAAACTTTTCAGTTTCCTTTTGTCAGGATTGTCTGGTGAATATTTGTTGCCTACATACCAACACTTCATTTATGGCAATTGCTGGCAAAAATTAATGAAATCGTAAGATGTTCTTTGTATTGTTTTTAATGTACCAAGTCTCCTCGTTTAAAAGAACCCATTCTTTTATTTAACTTTTTTTTAAATGTAGTTCCTCTCCAGGCAACCAGCCCGGTGCATCAAGCTGACAGACCAGGAGCCAAGCAGACAGCCACCTGCTTTGGCAACTTACCAGCCCCTATGCATTCGTCATAAGTTTGTTGCTCTGCTTGGGGTGCCAGGGCCTTCATAGCCAATTAAAAGAATTATAGTTAACTTCTGGATGTCTTTTTCAAAGTAAAGAAAAAAATAGTGAGTTAAAAAGTATTACAATTCGGAATTGCAAGTATATTTTACACCAATTAATTTTTGATAGTACTTGTAGCTGTTTTCACACGTTTTTTTTCCTTCCCTTTGCTAAATCGCACAAACCTGTAAATGAGAAACATCTAGTTTTCTTTACTAAAAGATAAAAAGATCAGCAATGCTACATCTGTTCAATAATATCTCACAATTGACAAGACATTTTCATATAATGCAGCAACAGCATATAAAAGAGAGTAAAGAAGCCTGTGTCAACAAAAAGAAATGTTGTCATTGTGCAGATTTTGTAGAACATCTCTTAAAATACAATATTGCTTTTCCCATTGCTATCGCACATTTCTTTAGAAAACATTTACTTAACTCATTCTCACTCCACCTTCCACCCCTTTTCCCACACATACGCAAAACTTAAATGTGTGTTATATAGTATAATCTATCACACCTATCAATCTCCTATTCAACCACAAAACAAAGAAGAAAAAAATAGTGGTGGGGAGGATAGGAATAACAGCAAGGGACTACAGTCTATTATGCTTTCATATCTTGCTCCTTGCTTTTATTCAAACAGATATATATATATATATATATATATATATATATATGTATATATACATGTTATGATATATTTGTTATAATACCCTGTGGTAAATTAGGTCCAATTTCTAAGGCTGGTTTCAGAACATTGCAATCGTGGGCTGCTAGCACTTTCGGGCAAGCGCCCCGCAATTGCTAGTGTCAGCAAGTGGAGAGCCTTAGCGCTTTCCACTCACATGGAGGGCAATCGCTAGAGTGATCCCACATGTTGCTGGCAAGGCTTTTGCCAAGTGATCTGGTCACTCCACAAACACCCAAAGTATATGTGACAGCACCCATAGATTAGTATGTGCAGTGTTTCACAGCTGAATGCGAGACACTTGCCCCAAAGGGAGAGTGCCCTGCAATCGTGTTTGTGTGAAACCAGCCTTAAGAATACAGCAAGTCCATTTTATCTGTAGCAGTTATGCCACAATATAAATGACCCCTGCATACTTGCTCTGTCAGATACCCACCAACAAGTGCGTAGCCTGTGTATACCTACCAATATGTGCCATGTCCCTTCATTCTGCAGTTTGGTATATCTTTCTTTTACAATGCATCATTTCAGGATCAAGACCATGGGTATATCTTGCATTGGACAAGCAGAGTATTCTTTAAAACGTTTCCATTGGCCAACACCTAAACATACATAGCAGCAGACCCATTGCTCCAAAGAACAGACACATCCAGACAAATACTTTTATATATGTAAATAAATATGTTTGGGAATACACAGACCTCCAAATCCTATACTAGGTACTTTTGTTCCAAATTATTTTGTTGAGAAATTTGAACCTAAGTTCTACATAGGCTACACAGTTGGAGCTAATTAATTTTCATGTATAAAAATATCCTTATTTGATATTGGCATTGTAGTTTCTCCTAACAATAGAAGAAAAAAAAAATATATATATATATATATATATATATATATATATATATATATATATATTCTAATTCTTCTAGCAATAGAAGAAAAATATATATAAATAAATAATATAATTTAGTTGGCTAAACTCTGTTATTATCCACACATCAATTAGTGCAACCGGACCTTCACCATGATTTATTGAAAAGCCCAAACCCTTAAAAAACTATACCCCAGCATCTAAAGTTAATATATTTTAAGTTTGTAGTCACTTACTTATTATTCTTTCCCCCATTGGGCTGCAACTCTGTTCAGGACTTTAGGATACGAGCGCGGCCATCTTGACTCAGAAGCATCACACTTACTGAGGAGAGGAGAGTGGGATAAAGTGCAGGGGGTGGGTTATAACTGTGCTGTGCTCAGACAGAGCAGAACTGGGGTGAAGAAAAGGTCAGCAATCCCAGAATGCAGAGCAGCACAGTCAGAAGGCACTTCCTGTTTGCAGGCTGCCTGATGTTCCATGAGCCACCATCTTGGATGTTTAAAGGCTCATAACATGCAGTAGATGCAGGTAGGATGATTTTTAATGTGAGAAATCTGTATGTACATGGTGTGGGAAACTTTGGAGCTTTCAGGATATAGAACTCACCAACCAAATATTATACATACACTAGAATGGTGTTGCAGGACCACCCTTATCCATAACATTTTGACAAGTCTAGTTAAACTGTTACTGAAACAGAGGCATATTTCAAGCAACATATGGCAAGCTCTCAACTAGTTCAAAAGTACTCACAGCTCAGCTGAATGCATGGTCACTTTGATCTGTGCACTGCATCATTGCAGCTTCCTCCACTGTTCCTCCTCAGTGAAAAAATACAATGTGTACGCACTTCAAATCAGGCATGATTGAGGAGGTTTCCTTCTGAAACGCGTAGCAGCGCCTTGTCTATGTCTGTTGTCCCACCTGCTGTTCTGGTGTAGACATTGGATTTAAGCTCTTCACTTTAATCTCTTGGGCTAACCCAAACCACAAATTGTTCAAGTTCGGTGTTGGGTCCAAACCCTGAAAAGCTGGTTGGGCTGCTGAGAAGGAAGTGTGCAGCAGCAAGAATCTGCTGTACAACTTACCTCAACCCCAGGATCTGTCCATTGGTGGTCGGTATTCCGCTTTCAAAATGTCCATGGCATGAGTGAGGACACTTAGAGCAGCTTACAATGTAAAGTGTGCTCACTCATGGGGCGACCATTTTTCTGAAGCCCCAGTCGTGGACCTATTGATAATGGAACACTACCACCAGTGGACAGATCGTGCGGCTCAGGTAAATTGAAAAGCCAGCTTCTACTGCTGCACTCTGCATTGGGGGACCCTCCTCATACACCCCCCCGCTCCTCATCCTCTTGTCTGGGCTCCATGGGCTCCTCGCCCATTGGTAATTTCAATTCCGGTGGCCAACGGGTGAGGTGTGGTGGAGGGGGACCCTTGTCGCTGTCCCAAAGTTCGGGTCCCCAAAGGTTTTAATGGGGACCAAGTCCAAACATAAGTAAAAATGAAGGAATACTCTCCTCTTCTCCCTACAGCAGCTTCATCTATAGCCAACATCTTAATCTTAGAGGAGCAATATTGTGAAAAAATTGTTCAATAAGCATAACAATTCAACCACAGAAATATGCTAGATGGCAAATATCAGCCAAAGGTGATTCTTTCTTTGGAAGGAAGAATAATCAAGATTGACATGTTTTGAACATACCCCCAGCTTTTACAGGGGGGATCTGCTGCCTAGATGTTTTCACCCATTATGCAATGCTTTGGGCAGATTTAAAAATAATCAATGCTACTGTTTGCCATGGCTGGTGGGGGTGGCAGGTATCTCCTAATTTCTTCACTTTCTACAGTTCTCCCCTGTGAAATTGTAATCGTACACATAAAAACCTCTCACCTCTGGAATATATTTCTAGCAGTAGAATAAAACCACAAGCTAAGTGAGATTTTCTTTAGATGGAGTGTATAAGTGACCCCTCTATTCTCAATCTGTAATGTTTATTTAGATATGCACCCCAGTTATTGTGGCAGAGGCATGGACAGAGCATTGCCGACTAATTTGTTTTCAAATGATAGACGAGTGCCCAAGAAAACACTGGGTGCATGCATGCTGCAGGACACAAGCTTGGGAGAAGAGGTGAGTATGCCTTTGTTTTTGTTGTCTGGCCAGTGCACAGGACAATGCAACAAATACATTTAAGCAGCTAATCTAGGAGAATGGAAAATAATTGTCTTATGTGTTTTAGTAGAGAAAATGTCTCAAATATAAATATATACAAATATTAAGTACATAGATGTATTTTA
Source organism: Gastrophryne carolinensis (assembly GCA_027917425.1). Taxonomy (NCBI): domain Eukaryota; kingdom Metazoa; phylum Chordata; class Amphibia; order Anura; family Microhylidae; genus Gastrophryne; species Gastrophryne carolinensis. The sequence goes on from CM051238.1 coordinate 363,791,493, forward strand.
AAAAAAAGTGCTAGACAAATAGAATAAATATTCTACATAGAGAAGTGGTGTGCATATTAATTATGACAGCCATCCTTTTTCATGATTAATGTATTATATGCATCAAGATGCCTTTATTTTCACTGATGGATGAACCAGAAGACAAGGGAGATGTGAATATTTGATGTAACAAAATGGTTTTGTGTGCTTCTCTATCAGGAAGAAAAAACGAGCAGTAATGATGATGGTAATTGTAGTGCTGTTCTTCACAGCTTGCTGGGCTCCCTTCCACGTGGTCCACATTTTATTTGAATACAGTAAGTAGTGAGATAAAGAGGTCAAATTACTGCGACTGTGTAATACATACAGTATAATATATGTGTAATATTTAAGTATATATATCTGTTATATCTGTTGAAAGCTTTAAAAGACATGATGCAAAGGACAAAAAGAAACCTAAAGAGATCCTTGAAAGAATGATTGTTGTATTTGGTGATGATGCTTCTACCTACTACCTAGTAAAGTTTTTTGGGCCAGGACGTTCAAATGGGGTAGGGAATCAATTGAAGTTGACCCCCATTCGGAGCAACCTGTTAAAAAATCTTTGGAGGAAATGTACTGTAAAGTGGATGCCATGAATTTAGAAAATCATCGGGTCAAAGTCAGTATAATAGCTCATGAATTCGGCATGTTAGCTGGAACAGTTTGATAATATCAAAGGTCAGTTTCCAATGTGGTTGGTGGCGGGGGGGGGGATCATGTTTTTTTTTAGAAAATCCAGGAGACGTCTATTCTCGATTTGTAGGGTGTGATGAAACATAGATCCAACACAATGATCTTGACACCATGCAATAGACGCCCAGGGCACCACCAATGAAAGTCATCGTCAGGTGTGTTGCTGCTTCACGACAATGTGCCAGACAAAAAGTCTTGAAAATCATAAGTGGCTATCATGAAACCTGGCATCATGGAGCTTAAACATCCAACCGACAGTCCAGACCTGCCTCATTGAGTGATTACTTTCCCAAGAAATGCCCTGATGAGAATACAGTAAAAGATTAAATAACAAGTTTCCTGCAGCAACAAGAAATGTTTTTCAATTCTGAGGGCATCCAATCATCAGATGAGAAGTGGAATAACTGTATTATAGCCAATTTTGCATTGAAAAGCTGAAAGCACAATTTTCTCACAATATTTTGTTTTCATATTCTGGTAAATGTTTTGATCACCTTTTGTATTCAGTGTTTAAATACTTTTTATTATTACAAACAACAAACAAGATTGCATGTTATAGTAGCAGTTTGTATATGGATGTATCTCTTATCTACTGTTACTCAAAAACACATAATTTTCCATAAAAAGAGAGGAAACTGTTCAGATCCTAATAGTGTGTATACATAAAAGATTTATTATAACCATTACATTTTGGCCTATTATGGGACACTTATTATTTCCACAGCCTTTCTTCATAGGGAGCTCTTCCCCATTCTCATTCTTTTAAAGAAAACAACAAACAGCAACCAAATAGAAGGAAAAGAAAGAAAAAGAAAATAAACTACATTTAAGGAATCATGGGTGTCTTGCATAAGGCTCACCAACCTCTCATTCACCACTATCTAGTCAATTTTTTCCATGATACATAAAATATGTTTTTGTTTCCAGGCACTCACGATAATAATTCTAGCAGCAATCAGCATATATAAGATCAACCTCCATATGTTTACTGACAAATCTAAAAATTATATTCCAAAAAGATCTCGCCTTGGGGCATAGCTACCGTATGTGGAGGAGTTTTATATCACAACCCCAAAAGCAGTTGGATTGAGTTGGATTGAGATGGATTTATATAAGTTTCTATTAAGTAGGTACTTTTTAAGCCCCTTCATTCTAGTGGGTGTTCTTCATTTAGATCCTGTTAACATGTTCCCATATATGGGTGATTCTCTTGCTTTTAAGCAATATTTTCCAAAGCTTTAGTCTTTTGGATTTAAGTTTGTATTGTAATGTTTGTAGGAAAACTTACATTCTGTAAGTTGCATTAGCTGAAATTTTGAATTTCTCTTTCATGATTTGAGTATTAAAGGAGCACTATCATAAAAAATGGCACCAATTAAAAAAATACATATGTATTTGCTGCATGGCGGGGGAGGGGTCACTTATACACCTGGCATCAGGAAATACCCTGGCAGGCTTGTTTTTCTTTCTTTTAATTGAAGGAAAATGACATCTTGATAGACTAAGCCTGACACCTCTGGATTTTATTCCTACCATGAGAGAATAAACCACAAGCTTGTTGGGAGTTTTATTCAGTGTAAAAGAGACCTCTCCGATAAATTTCTACCCATAGGGGTTTTTCTGTTGTTTTGTATATTTCTGATATTTGAGTAATCCTAGCCGCATGATATATATATATATATAATATAATTTTAACCTTGGGAAGCCCAAACCCCCTTGGTATTTCAATGCATAGACCACTTTTTTATTCACCCTCCCATCCCCCCCCCATATGAAGGACAAGATAACATGTTCCAGCCTCTCTAACTCCCTCATATTAATCTTAATCGGCAAAGCTCAAAACAAATGTATTTGTTTTGGGAGAATATCCATTTTAATATGCGGCAATCCTCCCATACTGATAATGAGCATAACTGTCATGAATTTAACCTCTCTCTGATGTTCTTTTAGAGGGTGGAGTTGGCCTCTGGGGTATCTCCATACCTAGATATATAATGCTTTTATCTGTCAATTTAACATTACATTTCTTTTCAAGATATAAGATCTCCCGTGATTCCAAACTTGCTATAGATTTCTATACATTCACCTGCATACCCAATGTATCTGTGAATCCCTTCAAGATTTCTTGTATCTTACCCAGAGAAGTTTAGGGATCCACAATGAAAAGAAGGAGGTCATCCGCAAATTCCACTGCAGGTCACCCCATGAAATATCCTCATTCCCTCAATTACATCGCCAGCACTTTTGTTATCAACAGAAAGAGACTGGGGCAGAAGAGACAACCCTGTCTAGTGCCTCTATAAATATATAGTGTACTGAATGAAAGTCTTTAATGACTCCTTCTGCCCTCGAGCAGGAATAGATGTCCTTGAATATATAAATTAAGCCCTCTCCAAACCCTGCCCAACCAAGGACCCTAAATTGGTGGAAACACATCGTGCACGTGTGCCTACTGATAAATCACCCTGTATCCCTTGAGCTGACCCTGCCCAATCAATCCCAGGCAATATCCTCCACAAAACACCTAGTTAGGTGAAACCCCAAATCCACTCCACACATATTATATCCCAAAAAAAGGAGTGAACGCAAGATCCTCATTTAAAGCAAAAGGAGTCTGGGAGTTTAGAGTATATATCCAGCATAGTTCACGTTGTTGTAGGGCTCTTTTAAGATCACCCCCCCGTGGGCCCACAGTTGTCTTCTCAATGCCGGTTACCCTTAGTGAGCTGAGCTCACCATTATGTTCATGTAAAAAATGTAGGGCAACTGGGGGGGACCATTTTACCTAGTTGTTCATTCCTGGCCGCAAGGCGTATGCTCGAGAGATGTGCTTGTACTCGAGCCTTAAGGCTATTACGGGTCTCACCGATGTACATCTTCGGGCAACCACATTGGAGGGCATAAATAACCCCAGTTGTTTTGCAATTAATAAGTTGCCAGATTTGTACTTTTCCCCCCGTCTGTAGATTTTTAATGGTTTTGCTCCTATCCATATATTTACAAATCGTGCACCCCCCACAAGGATAATTACCAACAATCGTGGTTTGGTCCCGCGGCCAGTTCGGTGGAACACCAACATTCTGGGTCCTCCACGTACCCACCTAGCCAAATAGGGATCCGTTTTTAATATATCCCAATGATTCAGAAGGATACGTCTCAATTTGTGCCAATCATTATTGTATTGGGTTATATATCTTACCTCTGGGGTGTGTCGTTTCTTGTTCTTAGGAGTAAGTAATTCTATTCTAGGGGTCTTCCTTGCACATGTAAAAGCCCTGTGCACTACCTCTTTAGGATATCCCCTTCTGATAAACCGATGTGACAGATCACCGGCTTGTCGTAGAAGTTCCTCTTCCCCCGAACAATTCCTGCGCAATCTGAGAAATTGCCCGATGGGTATGCCACGTTTAAGGCTAGTGGGGTGAAAGCTCCTATAGTGTAGCAAGGAATTGACCGATGTCTCCTTGCGGAACAAACCCGTGCCTATGGAGCCGTCTTCATTGATGGTAATGGTCAGGTCCAAAAACGTGACTTGTTTAGCAGGGGGCTGAGCCGTAAGAAAAATATTGTATTCATTAGCATTTAGATGGTTAAGGAATTCATCAAATTCAGCTGTCGTATCCTGCCATATCACCAGCACATCGTCTATGTAGCGATGCCACCCAAGTACGTGCCGGTGAAAGTCCACATTATCTTCGTGGAAGACGATTTCCCTCTCCCACCACCCCAAGAAAAGATTAGCCATCGAAGGGGCACAACGTGCCCCCATGGCAACACCACAAATCTGTCGGTAGTAATCCCCATCAAAAGTAAAGCACAAAATCAAGTAAAGTCAAAATAAAATTCTGTGGGGTGGGGGAGTTCTGTCCACTCATATTGAGGAAATACCGACACGTACGGCATGCACATGCGATATGCTGGTGTAAAGGGCCTCAACATCCAAGGTAGCTAGAAGTACATTATCCGGGACCCAAATAGAATTCAAACTGTTCAGCAAATCCATAGAGTCTCGTACATAAGATTGTAAATGGCGGTCGATAAATATACACGCCTTTTGAGTTAATCCCCCGATGCCCGCAACTATTGGTCTTCCCGGGGGGCACCGGGGGTTCTTATGTATTTTTGGTAATATATAAAAGGTGGCAATCACCGGGAACTCAACCAACAGGAAGTCCCGGGTGCCAAGATTAATAATACCACCAGACCAAGCCTCTTCAATAAGTGTGTCGAATTCCTGTTTGTAGATCCTCAATGGATTCGCCGACAGTTTTTCATAATTAGAGGTGTTCTGCAGCTGCCTCAGGGCCTCCGTGCGATAATACTCTTGTGACATCACAACAATATTTCCACCTTTATCGGCTTCTTTTACAACAATGTCCGTGCGTGTACGGAGGCCGGAGACAGCCGCCAACTCACATTCCGAAACATTTGAGGGTTCCCGTGAGGTAGGCAGTTTTTGAATCTGGTCACTCACAACACGAAAAAATGTATGTACCGCCGGGCTAAGAGACCACGGCGGCATATATTTAGATGGTGTACAAAATCGTTAAATTGTTCTTACTTCAGGTGTTTGTTCCTCCAAAAGTGAGTAAGACAGATTCTTCATGGGGGGTGAGTGATACACCAGAAAGATTTTCAACTGTTAATTCCTGACTTGGGAATTCATCCTCTATATATCGTTGTGTACTGAAGGAGGCCACTGATTGAGTTCCGCTTAGGGACTGGGCCCCACTCTGGATCTTTTTGATGTTGAGGGTCGTAGCCTGCGGTGATCCCACCGCCCGGCTATGCCCACTGGATCTATGTCTGTTTTTCCCCTCCTGATGGGTCATCTTACCTTTCTTTCCCCTAAAAAAATGCTGGTATGTGCTATTACTATCTTCAGAGGATCTACTTGATGTAGAAACTCTACGACTGGGAGGTCGACTATCCCTCTCATGATCTCTTCTCCCATTCCCTCTATGAGTCCATTTGTACACACGACCTGTAACAAAGTCATTCCTATCTCTGTCCAATTTATTCATCTTGTTGTTAATAAGAATATCCTCAAATTTCTTTAGATCACTGTTAGGGATGAGCGAACCGGTTCGGACGAACCGGAATTTGCTCCGAATTTCAGGGAAAATTTGATTCGGCACGAACCTGAATTTTTTTGGGTTCGTGCCTATCGAATTTTCCCTGAAATAAAAAAAAAAAAATGCCGGCATGGTGGGAGCGGGCAGGCCGGCTACGCTGTCAGCGGGCGACGGATGAGCGATTCGTGAAAGTTCGATTCGGGCGAACCCGAATTTCTTGGGGAAATTCGGCAAATCGCCCGAATCGAACTTTCAAGAAGTTCGCTCATCTCTAATCACTGTCCACAGACTCTTGTAGTCTGTCCAATTCCCCCTGTGTGGTTTCTTTGGGGATACTGTCATACAGGTTCTTTAAGATCTCTTTTGTTTTGGAAAGTGCTATCTTGTCAAGGTTTTAAATTCCTCCATGAGTCCCAAAGCACACTTATTCAAGTGTGTCTCCCATCTTTGTCGGGTATCATCAGATACTTCCCAAGCCGAGAAGATCTGCACTCTTAACCTTCTAGGGATAAGTGATTGCTCCTTATAGACCTCCAGGCTTTGTACATTCCACCATAACTTGGTATATTTTATTTGTTCTCTTTTATCTGGTGGAATATGTCCCTCACACCTGGGGATCTGGAATTGTGTATGTTAACATCTCCCTGTCTGCGCCATTGTTGGAGCCTAGAGTTCCAATCTATTTCCCTTCTTTCCCAATTAAGTGACATGGTGTTGTGCTGGTCTAAAGTCCAGGCTTTGGAGAAACTCCAGGCCTGGACCGTGAGTAATTTAACAAAAGAGCACAAAAAGCAACAGACCGCACCAACAAAATCCATATAACTTATAAGTGTGCTGCGCTAAGAGGTGATATGCAAAACGCCACCAGTTATTCCCAAATGGGGATCCCACAATCCCCACAGAAACACCTCCACAAATTAAGCGGCACCACTATTTATATTATAGGATATATACAACTTTATTGAAAAATCTATTTATATTACACCATTGGGACACATTAAAATCATTAAAAAACACATAACAATCATTACAGAGGAGGAGGGGGGGGGAGCAAAAGAAACGGGGACACTGAGATGTAAAGACCAGCGGCTAATTTTTCTGCTTCAAATAATTAATTATAGTAATAATCAAGGCTCTTGTCTGTTTGTATGGCTGGCAATACAATGCATTACTACAAATCCAGAAGTGCAATATACAATAGATCTAACTCTTAATTAACCCAAACCCTATAAGTGAGCATACACCCTAACCATATGTAAATAAATCTGTCCAATAATAACCCTAATAAAGTGCAATGTGCCTCATAATAATATATATATAAACATGAGCATTGTTAAAGAGGACCAGCCAGGATCTATTGTATATTGCACTTCTGGATTTGTAGTAATGCATACTTAGTGCTGACCTCAAGTTCTCTATTTGGATTTAGAGGCACCTCTGAGAAAATGTCTTGGGATCCTTAACCAGGTCTTGATATTCTTTCGTTTCAATCTGAATCTTCCTCAAACGCTCTTTTATTTGGCAAGGGGCTATTTCAATCAAACATCCTCCAATAACCACCCAATGGGCCAACCAATTTCCTCCCTTAATTAACTATCCCCATGAATTTCTCTCTACGCATCTAAGAGCCACGTTTCCGACAGTAGTTATTGGAGGCTAAGTGGTCGATGCTAGAATAGGTTTAATGGGAAGTGGAAAAGTAGGTATAATCTCTCTTGGGTTACTTTTTCTCTACGCATCTTAGAGCTCAGGTTTCGCCAGTAGTTTTATTAATTGTCGGCTCTCTCGAGGGATGTTTTAGTTTCCCTCGGGCTGGGGGAGATTTGTCTAAAATAGGAGTGATAGCCAGGTTAGGCCCACCCTATTTCGCCACCTTTTCTACTAGAAGTTTGATTTTAGTCATAATTTTCTAAAGAACTGAACTTGTTTTATATTGGGCACATAACAGCTAATCAGAGAGTCTTTTATTCCTCCTATGAGTCCATTCACTAAGATAAATCTACCCTCCCCATCTTTTATTTGATTTTCCAAAATAAAGGGTACTTTATTCGACAAACAGCCACTCTATTTTTATACCCCTGCACAAGCCAGGTGAAAATTTGAAAAGTCGCTATGTAAATACTTAGGTGTGTGTGTCTCACTGAAATAGGTGTCTTGGAGGAATAATATAACTGATTCAATTAATTTCTAGTAGCGAAATGAATTACCTCCATGAATATTATGGAAAACAATTTTTTAATAATCACATTTTTATTAGTTTTCAGAAAAGAAGGGGGAGGGAGGGGATACAGAAAGCAAAATGAAGGGAGGGGAGGGAGTGGGGTACAACAGGTATATTAACTGATTCAACACCTCGTTAACCTTACTCAATAACAGTCACATTTTCCCCAGGCTGTTCAAAGCTTGCCAGATGGTACTCTTGTTTCACTTGATGTTACTGCCTTAGTGAGTGGAAGTGGTTGGACAAAGGGGGAGAGGGGGTCAGCAGGGTTGAGAAGCGAGTTTGACTCCAACAACAGGCTGGTGGGCACTGATGGGTGCAAGAGGCGTCAAGGAGCCGAGCGGTGTACAGTTCTCTGTTGTAATTCAGTTCTATACCTCTACAAGGATACTCAGAGCAGAGGCTATGGGGAAAACAATTTTTTGACATCTTTCTTGGAGCTATAGGTCTACACTGGTGGTCAAACCTTGTTCTGACATACTGCATCCTGAGGAGAGACCATTGGAGAGAATGAGGGCAATGGGGGGCATAAAGAAACAATGGCACAGCAAAAAAAAAAAAGTGCAAAAAAAAAAGCAATTTAAACTCCCTGAGACCCTCACTATTTGGTCTCCTGGATACCCTCTGTGGTCCCAAACCCCTCTCCCATTGACCCATCAATGAGAGAAGAGGGTCTTGACCTGTTTTCCCCAGAGTGCCCTGGAATGGGTTTAGGTCCAGATACTCTCCCTCTCCGAACATTACAAATAAATTGGCACTTACAACCCCCCCCCCACTTCCCACCTATGTAAATATATAAACTCTAGTATTACACCCCATAATATGCTAGATAGTAACCCATTATTGAAAGAGAGGAAAAGGGGAGAAGTAAAAGAACAAGGAAAGGAGAAAAAAGGAAAGAAAGGAAGTAAAAAGAAAAAAGGAGAAAAAAAAAACATTCAACCCTGCTTATCTCTTCTCATCTCCCCTCAGTGTCCAACTGCCTCTATTCCAAGGAGACAGAGCGTTCCCTCCTAACAACCCCCTAACAATTCCATGATTCAGTGTGTATTGTGACTCTACCTTAATATTGTGATCCTACCCACATCAATCTTTCTATATATGACCCCTCTCTGTTAACACCTATCAATTAAGTTAACATGCTCCCAGCCCAAAGAGCCATTGTTTCTACTCACCTTTCTAATATTTCCCCAAGTGTATCTATAAATTTTGACTCCCCCAACCCCTCAAAAACGGTGGGAAAAAGGAAGGGACAGAATACTGCCTAGTACAGCAAAAAAGAAAAAAAAGGGAAAGAAGGATAAGAGAAAAAAAAACAACACCCCTCCCAGGAAAGGGTGTAGATTCTATTTATCTGTTGCAGATATCAATATTTTATCCCTCTTTGGGGGCTCCTCTATCTTAGAAGGGGAAGTAGAGAATGAAAGAGAGGAGAAATAAACCAAACTACACACCCCCCTACTAGGGGAAAAGAAACTTTCGAAACAAGAAATGTTACTGTTATTGTTTAGCCCTTTAAGGAAGTAGGGGAGATGGTAGAAGAAGATTCTCAAAAAAAACCCTAGTCACAAACTTCAGATAAATCCTACTTCATCAGTCAGGTCATGACTCAGAGTTCCATAGTTTAATTTTGTTGTTGTTATTGTGCCATATTTGGGGAAAAACATTGGTCATGAGGATAATGCAGATGCTGCATTTCAGTAGACACTGAGCAAGAAAAAGATTCAAATGATTTATCAATTTATTTTCTGAAGATATTCAGCTCTTTTATTACATCAGTAAATGTAAAATATCTTTTATTAAAATGCTCCATATTATTTCAGTAATCTTCGCAGCATGACGCTAAAAACAGTGGCCTTTTGAAAATGTTCATCAGAAAATGGACAGCCAGAATGGTCTCAGAACATCACAACTTCCCTGGCCTACCCATATCAATTCCAGCTGAGACTAGTGTTGCTTGAAAAAGCTCTTTTAGGTTTAGATTCCGTTTTATAGCTTGAAAAGGAGTAAGCCTAAAGGCTTTATCTTTTTAGTAGTTCCAGTCTAGCACCTAATTATTTAGGTGTTAGAATAGTATGATTGCTTGATTGTAGAGCAAAAGCCATTGGTGGAAACAAGTGAAGGTTGTTGAATTTCACTGATTTTCCAGCTAAATCTGAGATTGTTTCATTGCATTTTTAATAAGAGCTGTTTTCTCATTATATATATATATATATATATATATATATATATATATATATCATGAAATACATAATTAAATTTAGACACTTCAGGATTATAGCTCAAAAAGAAATGCCTTCTTAAGTATACAGTAAATTATAACAAAGATCCATTAGCTGAAAACAGCCTCTTGGCTTACTCACACTAGTCCCTAGCACAGGGCTCTAACAAGGAAAAAAGTTCACAGGCTACCTTTTTGCCTGAGCTACTTGCTCCAAGTTACTGACTACTTCCTTGCCTTGCCTTCTACTCCAGCATCAGTTTGTGCATCTACTCACGATTGGCTGCAGTCCTCTACACGGCATAGCTTCTAATGCCTCCTTCAAGTGGCCGTTCCACACAGCAACTCTCTACTGAGGCATTTGAGCCTTTTTATAGTACTTCTGGCATGGATTAGCACTAGACTGGGCTACTTGGCCAGCGCCTTATAATAAATAAAAAAATATTTTTTATAGTACTTCTGGCTTGGACTAGTATGGGACTAGGTTACTTGGCCAGCAACTTTATAATAAATAAATATTCTTTAACTCAATTGCTCCTCTTTTTACACTATAACATTAAAGGGAGAGTAGGCGGTCTTCTCCCACTTCATACAATTCATTGGCTGGCTAATATGGGGCATTTCCATTGTCTACAAATGAATTACTGGAGTTAAAGTTTTAAAAAATCTAAGAGGGGTAAATTTGAATTGAATTTGGTCAGTGCTTATATTTATGCATGCCACTATAGTGTAATTAGCAAAGCAGCACAATCTGTCTTAGGACACCCCTGATATTACCGAGTGACTACGAAAGGCACTGAGGATGGGAATAGTGTCTTATGACCACAGCCCCATGTCAATAGGAAAATGGCTAGAAATCAGCATACGTATGTATATTGCCAATTGTGTAACCTTTGTTCTTTTTTCCCTTCATAGATGATCTGGAAGAAGAGTATGACGACGTCACAGTGAAGATGATTGTGGCAATTGTTCAAGCTGTTGGCTTTTTCAATTCTTTCAACAACCCAGTGGTATACACTTTTATGAATGAGAACTTTAAAAAGAGCTTGATGGCTGTGCTGCTCTGTCACTTTAGAGCTCAAGAACAGACTGACAAACGAGACAGTAAGAATCTGAAAAAGCCCAAGAGTGGGCCATCCAATTTTCCTCTCAGGAGAGAAGGTCGCAGCCCCCACAGTCATCTGAGTGCAGAGAACCTGGAGCTCCGTTTGTGCGAACAATTTCCAACTGCTAAACTGGAGTCCGTCACATACCCCCTAGTGAACTCTCACAATGACCGCCTACCCAATGGCCAGTCTGCCTAATGATTGTGCAACCAGCTATGGGCTTTTTATTCAGTAAAGGCAGTTTTAAATATCATTATGTGGCACAAAACATTTATTATGGCAAAGTTTGTTAACATATTCATAATGAATGGATTTCCAAATCAGAATGTATGTTTTTCAGGTATAATGTCTGCAGGTAAAAGGCTACAGATCAAAGAGACAAGTAATTAAAACAACTATCCAGGCAAGTAAAAATAACTCTCAGTCTGCAGGTTTGATTTCATGTAGCCCTATGGCCCTATTTCACAGCTATTGCCTGCAAAGCTGCCTACATGTTCCCGTATTGCCTCCAGTGTACATATAAGCGTCCACCACTGATAGCATAATAGTGGTGGACACTCATATGATGAGCCTCCTTATGCCAATAAATGAGGAAATCTGCTCTTTCATTGATGGAAACAGGGACATGCACTGAGGCTGGGAGCATACAAAGCATGGAACCTGCACTGCTGCTATCCACAGGACTACGTGAAGTTCAGCCTGCAGGCAGGGAGGTAATTGTAATTTCTTTTTTGGCTGGCTGGACAGAGACTTTAAACTGTAGATATCAGGACAGGCATCAACTTGTTGTCAGTGTTCTTTTGTAGCCATTTTGTTCCTGAACAATTTTTAAAGTTCTTCGGTTCAAGCTCTCAGGGATACAGTAGTGATCAAGGACTTCATGTGTTTTTGAGGCGCATCATGGTTTTGCATTTCTTGTTTTTTGATGAGCTAATAAACACTTCATATTAAAAACTGATTTAATATCTGGCATTACTTATTATATCATTTGAAGGACATAATTTGCATACACCGATACCAGGACAATTTCTCTGGGTGGGCGGGGGGTGGACAGGCTGATCACTCTAGTTTTAAGGCGATTGTGTGAGCTGGGGGACCACCTTTATCCCAGCCATACTGTTTTTAGCAAATGGACCATTGTTATTGGTGCCGGCCATACGCCTGACCCCTCATCCCCCCATATATGGGGTCAGTCATGGGGAGGGCACTGCCTTCTGCTAGGGTACAAAACTGCAGCAGCACCATAGGATGGGTGAAGAGAGGGGCAAAATGTTTTTTCTTCCTGCAATAGCTATTGCGACTGCCCTGACCCTTATCCTAGCGTGAATTTTGTTAATCACTAAAATTTCTAATAACATATCATGCTATTGTGAAGGGTTTTACATAAAATTAGCTATTTAAAAGCATCTCAAAATTTCAGACTATGTAAATAGCATATGTATATAAAACAAATTAGCCTTCTTCACTTCAGATTCTGGGTTGTGGCTGAGATGGGAAAAGTGTGTTATGGAAGGGCTTTAAGAGTCATGAGCATTCTACCCATCACTGTAGGAAGCAGAGGAAAGGCACATGGGGCAGACATGAGACACAACGGTTAGCTGCCTTATTAATGCAATTGGGTTTACAGTCCCTTTAATATTTGGAAACAAATGAATAAACACTGAACTTTGTAATACCACAAATAGTATATTTTGTCGGTTCTCCACAATTCTGAGACCTGGCTATAACTTTATCTATCGGTTCTGCAGAATTGGGGATAACCTTTTACAAACCACAGTTAATCACTGGTAAAACAGGGTACACTAAGAATCTACAGAGACAGTGCAGCACAGGGTATAAAAGTGCCCTGAATGTGCATTCAAAATGATTTGAATCCACACATTGAATTTAATATCTCTATCAGTGGTCAGTTTCTTTAATTGCTTTTCCTACTATAATAGGTGCAAATGCAGGATCAACACCCTGACTTCATTGGATGGCACTAAAAATAATTAATTAATCAACTCTTTACCATCACTGGGAATCATGGTGTCTAGTATAGTTTTGGCCAAAGATGGGAGCATGACACAGAAGCAATTAAACCTGCTGAAACATAGTGGCGTGCCTGCTAGTCATCTATACTGTTAACATTCTGATGGTTGCAGTCATGTCCCTAGTGAATAGCTGCTTAAGGTTTACATAAAAGAAAGCGACTTTTTTAGCTTGGCTGATTTATGAATGTTTTGAACTTAGTCAGTCAGCATCTCTGGGGGCTTTAAGCACGTTTATAACCTTATGCACAGAAATGATAAAGCACTACAATAAAATAATATTCAGCTTCACGAAACAGGTAATTGTATGTCTGCTATTGCAGCTTAGTATAGATTCACATTGCTAAAAATGTTCAGTTCTAGATGGTTCCCTTTAGGGAGTTATTCATTAAAATATTGAAAATTCTCCTCTTATAAGATCTTTGCTTCATTTGGCATGTTCTATACATTGGTTAGGAGAGGTTGTCCAGGTAAGAGTAATTTTCCTATTAGCTAGAGAGATTATATGCAAACGAATAAAACCAGAACTCTATAGGGTGTCTGAAGAGCACTCCACATTTCAAATAATAAATCCCAATATGTAACTTAAAGGAGCAGTATCGCGAATTTTTCTTGGTGACTTATATTTAAATGGTACTTTGAATGTAGGTAAGTGTTGGAGTAAGAATTACAAATGTAGAAAAAAAATTATGTTGTGCAGCTGGAGACTAATAGCTCATGTTTATGTCTGCTGAGTGTCGGGGCCCGACACTCTGGCCTGTTCCACACTGAGGAGAGGGGGAAACAATGTAACAAAGTAATCAGCTGTTCAGTGCTGGCAGCCGTCCACCATAAGATAATATTGCAACATTGCCTGGCCAGAACTCATATATCTAAAACAGAAAGAATAGCTCTAGAAGTCATTTAGCTCATTGGTAAATTCTATGTCAGTTTGAACCAGAGAGTCATTGGTTCGAATCTCAGACTCACCAGTTTTTTTTTTTTTTTTGAGGGGGTTATTTTATTTCAGAATTGGATTTTTATGTTTACATCCAGTTTTTTTGCTCTAAACATTTTTATTTTGACAGTTTTCCCTTCATGTTGGCTCTGCTGCAGAATCTTTCAGTTTACCATTTTCTCTTTCATATTCTTATTTTTCATTTTTCCATATGATCTTTCAGCTTTGTGTGTTTTGAGCAAAGCCCAACCCAGGATTTTCACTATCTGGAGTTTTGTTTTGTGCCCCTAGGGGCATCCCGACTTGGGATGCCCTGATATGTGAAATCCCCAAGTTCGCCTGTGAAAACGTACCTTTCCCTGTCCCACAGCACATGCACGGGCTCTCATCCAATCAGCGCTGTTTGCACGCAGATGGGAGCCTGAGCAGTAACCTTCCTGGCCGTCCAGCCTGTCTAAATGACTATCTGCGTGAGCGCGCCAGAAAAATGGGGGGATCTGTGGTTATCCAGGGGTCGTTTCACACAGTGGGGCATCCTGATTTAGGATGCCCAAGGGGGTAGGTCAATGGCCGGGTCTTATAGACTTCAGGGTCGGCCACTCAGTGTTTTGTTCCACTTTAATACCTTTAGATTTTTCTGCACAGTTATTCAAAGAAGAATTTCAGTTATTTTCAGTCAGTTTAGTTTATTTTGTATAGATTTTACACATTTGAGTCACCTGGTCTCATAACAAAAGCAGCACCTCACACACACACAGCCGTTGCCACTGATTACAGTGTCAGCCTCTGAGGTAAAGTGTTGCTAGGAGACCAGTGGGCTAAATGAAGCAGCTCACTAAATACAACCCAGCAGATCCCCCTATTCAGCAAATGGACTGAGCCATTGTCATTATACAATTTAAAAGAAAGGCAGATATTTTTTCCTTTTTCTATCGCCACATTCTTTATACACATGTTAGAAGCTATTGTGTGGCTATTTAATTATTTATCTTTTTTAATGCAAATTTCTCGATACTTCTTCTTTAATAAAGTGAACCAAAACAGACCCCTGGTCCACTGTGGATATTCTCTAAGTGGAATCAATACTGACAAGCTGGGGCCATGCTATATACTCACCTTTCTCTTTCCAGTGGCTGATCAAATGTGGCAACATGTACGAGCAGCGATTGATGCTGCAGAGCAGCTACATCTCTTCTCTTTTTGTTCTGTGGGTCACTGCCGGGTGCAAAAAGTTGAGATGCAGCTGCTGCTATACAGCTCCATTTGCAGTTGCCACCTGAGATTGGCAGAAAGTGCGTATACAGCGCAGCCCCCATTTTGTCAGTATCCACTGCTGGACATCCCAAATCTTGATGTCCCCATAGGGATCAATAACGGTAAAGAGCAAAAGCACCTATCCACTCCTTTATGGCTCTGGCTGAGTGTAAAGCTTATTATATCATATTTTTATATATTTTGTTCCCATTAGACATTCTAAAAATATTATACAATCAAAATAGCACTGTACATAAGCTGACCCCTTTTGTTAAGCCAGCATGGTTGGTTCCTTAATTAATATTTTGTATATATATTATTATAATTGCCAGCAAGGACTCCTTTGATTCTGGTTTTGGCCTGGTTTAGTTACATATGTGTATTTACATGCAAAATTGGACAGTGTTTGGTTTGAGATCTGAACCAATCAGAGTATCACCTGGGTTAGGTTGTCTGGGCCATTCAAAGATCATCTGCTATTTCAAATGACATGTGGAGGCTGATTCATTACTAGCACCAGCTATCGGCAGATGACCGTCTGTACAGCGACGCTTAGAGCGATGTATATGCTGTGATTGGCTATCAGGCGCTGTAACAGTGCTTCTCATTTGCTGACAGCACGCTGTAGGAATCAGCTTACCAATGTTAAATATGATGTATGTGAGTCGCTGTAAAGGCACTGTAGAGGCACTCACCCTCATTCAATGCATCGTCTGAGCGTTACAATGCTGTAGCGGTGTTTTAACCTTTTTTTTTTTTTTTTTCAAATCTCATAATCAACTTAAAACAACTTAAATGTCACCAGAGTTGTATTTTTTTTCTTTTTTTGTACTTATATATATAATTTTACAAGAGAGGCCACTTCACAACAATATTTCTTTTCTTAAGAAAATGATATAGGTCAAAAACAATGGATACATTTAGTTATCTAATAAAATTCATGTGATTCTTACCTTGACTATGCCCGAGTGCAGAAACTGCAGCATCTGTGGAGGAGGTTTTGGCTCTATGATACCCTGAAAAACATTTTTAACATCAAAGTAAAAGTTTAGACACAACGATGTAACAATTGAACTACTAAGCAAAACTAAGAAGTACACTCACCAGGGGATGACGTGTTGCTTGGTTCCCAGGGATGGCAGTGAGATACACACACACTGCCCTCACCCCAGCAGAATCCACTGGGGCATCATCCCATTCCTCCCAGGGGTTCTCAATTTGGGATCGGCGAGAGAGCCCCTCCCCCGCAGACACATCCGACCCAACCACTCGTCTGCGGGGGAGGATACCCTTCCCGTGCATACCCAGGGGAAGACGCACATCTGTGGAGAGGGAAAAAAATGCAAAGGAGAAATGACAAGACATCAGCAGTTTAATGTGCACATATGTAAAAATAGTGTATATAGGGGGCGTGGCCAAGATGGCGACCTAGGTGGACGTGCCTGATCGGGGCTCCGAGACAACATCCTGACTTACCTTCTTGTATGGTGCTTGGGTAGCCAGAAATCCCCCTTCTGTGGCTCTCCCTGTCCGAGGGAGAGAGCGAGTGTACCGAGCGGCGGCAGTATACCTTGTAAGTGGCGGTGTGTGAAGCCGGAGGGGCCAGGGAGACAGCAGCTTATCTCCGACCACGTGCTGTTTGTGTGAGGAGAGGAGAGGCACCGTCTTTTGATCTGTCCGGGCCGCTGCGGTGGTGAGAGGGAGAGATGCCTGAAGATCAAGCAGCACCTCCCCGCAGAGTGAGAGACGCTGACAGCGCGAGGAGAGGAAAGGAGAGCAGCCAGACACCATATCAAGCTCTGAAGGTGAGAGGGGGGGGGCGGCCCCCTGCGATCTGAACTCGGCAGCACACAAGGAGGCAGCCTCTGTATCTAAGTCAAGCCCTGGCTGGGACTATATGTCTAGGAGAGTGTGAGGAGAAAGGGGCAGCAGTATTGAGAGAAGCCTGTCAATAATAACAGCCACAAATTCCTAATACTACACATCCATATTATTGGTGGTTGGTCTGGGGGGGAAGCCCTTCCCTGGTGGCGTGCCCAGCGTTTTCTGCTACTAACCCTATCCTCCTGGCCAGGCAGATACTAATTTATAAAGCAAAGCACTAGAGCCCCCGTGGGATATAATAATTCTCTCTCAGTCAGCAGAGTTGGTGTCGGGACAGTTTGGGATACCCCTGAGCACCTCATTCAACAGCTGGGGCTGCAGTCCCCCAAAGCGGGGAGTTGAACCCTCCGGCAGCATTTTACCCCATTAGTGTTGGAATATATTTTGCCAAGAAATCCCTCTCCACATATGCGAGGCAATAAGAATCGTAAATCGGCGCTGATCACCTGTAGCACACAGACGATGGAATCTCCGCACGGGATGGGGCAGGAGCCCTCTAACCCTGATACTGCAGTTATCATGGCTGCCATTGGCTTATGTCAAAGCGCTCTCACTGCTAAATTCGACACTCTCCAAGAGCAATTTAACTATGTCCACCATGATCTGGATAAGATCCGGGACCGCACCGGCGAGACGGAGAGGAGAATCGGAGAAGCAGAGGACCGGTTATCTGCTCAGAAGGGGGATCTCGCAACCCTGAGGAGGCAAGTGACAGCTCTGATGGGAAGGGCTGAGGACGCTGAAAATAGGAACCGGAGAAATAACGTCAGAATACTGGGTCTGCCCGAAAAGGCGGAGGGGTCCTCCCCAGAGCAATTTGCTGAGAATCTTATAAGGGAGACTTTAGCACCTGTGAACCTGACAAAGTTCTTCACGGTGGAAAGAGCGCATAGGATCCCCATGAGGCCCCTCCCCCCCCCCGGGGCTCCGCCAAGACCATTCATACTTAAGGTCCTTCACTATAAGGACAGGGACGCTATCCTGACTGCAGCCAGAATGAAGGGTATGGTGACCTTTGACAATGCCCGGATATCTTTTTTCCAGGACTTCACCTCAGAGGTTCAAAAGATGCGCCGATCCTTTAATGGAATCAGAGAGAGGCTCAGAAAGAAGAGAATTAAATATTCTATGATGTTCCCGGAACGTCTGCGGGTGCAAGATGGAGTGCCTGGCTGGACTCTCTGCCTGGAGCCTGATGGACTGGGCCCTGGTCGGAGAGAACCGACCTCTGATTGCATAAGTATCAGCCCTGTTGTCTGCGTGCCGGGCGGAGCACTCTCCCCTTCTCTATGGGTCGAGTGGCGCCGCTGCTGAGCATCCTGATGCCGCCCATCACCCGTTGGGTTGTGTGTGTTGTATGGTATTCGGACCCCAGGTGCAGGAAGATTATTGATGGAGAGAATGGAGTACACGGGCACTGACTGCCCTGATCCTATGGTTTATACTCGTAGCTATGATAATGGGTGAATGTAAATTTCTTTCTTGGAACGTCCAAGGGCTCAACGATAAAATCAAGCGAGCTACGGTTCTTCAGTTCGTTAAGAGGTATAAACCTAACGTGGTGATCCTCCAGGAGACTCACCTGGTGGGACAGAGAAGCCTGGCGCTTAAGAAACCGTGGATCCAAAGCTCCTTCCATGCTCTCTTCTCATCCTACTCTAGGGGGGTCTCCGTGCTGATCTCCAAGGGTACCCCGTTTGCCCTATACTCTGTGCAGATGGACCGGGAGGGTCGCTATGTGATCCTACATGCCAAACTTATGGATACTGATGTCATCATAGTTGGTGTGTACGTCCCCCTGCCTTTTTGTATTCAGATATTGCAACAGGTTATGGAAAAAGTGGTCAACTATCCCCCTTCCCCGATATTAATAAAGGGAGATTTCAATATGGTTCTGGAATCTGCGCTGGATCGGCTGGACAGAAATCCGGGCCCGAGGACACAATTGGCGTCTTGGGCTGAGGCACTAGGTCTGCAGGAGTTATGGAGGTGGAAGCACCCCACTGACAGGGAACACTCTTGCCACTCAGCCACTCACAGATCCCTGTCCAGGATTGATCTTGTGTTCTCGTCGCCTGAGTTATTAGCCAGGGTGGTGTCTTGCAACTACCTCCCGAGAGGCATCTCGGACCCCCCCCCCCCCTGTTAACGGTGATAGGACTATCTCAAGCTCGGGAGAGTCGGGTGGGTTGGGCCCTTAACCCCCTATGGCTGGAGACCCCTGAAGTCAAAAGTAGCCAGTCATCCTCTGCTGAGATGTTTTGGGAGGTGAACATGGATGAGACCTCTGCCGAGGTAAGGTGGGATGCTTTTAAGGCAGTCATTAGAAGGTGTGCCATAAGCGTCATCGCTGCGGTTAGGGAGAAGAAGGGGAGAGAGAGGGTAGAGCTTGAAAGCAAACTTGCCATAGCGGAAGATAAATTGTTGTTGCCTCAGCCGATAGTCGGGACCACTCGACACTGATGACTTTGAAATGGGAATATAACTTGTTGCTTACTGACTCTGCTAGAAAATTGCTGCTATACAAGCAAGCTATGATTTTTGATAAAGGGTACTTAGTGAGTACCAATAGCATTGCCGCGATATCTGATGGGAGGGAGACAGTAACGGAAGGGGGTGACATTGCCCAGCGGTTCCTCGAGTATTACTCAGCATTGTACTCCTCGAAGGCTTGCTATGATGTTGAAGAACTGGAGAATTACTTAGATCAGATCAACTTCCCAGTGTTGGCCCTGGAGGGTCAGGAGACGTTAGACGCCCCCATCTTGGTGGAGGAGGTCATGAGTGCAATAGGGGCACTCCCTGGAAGGAAGGCATCGGGTCCCGATGGAATTCCGGCTGAATGGTATAAGCAAGAATCAGAACAGGTAGCCCCTAGACTTTTACAGGCGCTGAAGCAAGCACTAGAAAGTGAGTGTCTCCCGGCCTCCTTCCATGAAGCGCATATCGTCCTTATTTATAAAGAAGGGAGGCCCCCTGATGCCTGCGCGTTATAAAGGCCCATTTCCATACCAAATCATGATGCTAAAATGCTAGCCAAAATATTAGCTAATAGGTTAAACAGGGTTATACTACAACTGGTAGGACCGGACCAGTCTGGCTTTATGCCCGGGCGCACAGCGGGGATAAACCTGCGTAGGCTCTTCTCAAACCTCCAGATTGTCCATGATAATTACGGAAACCGGGCAATTGCCTCACTTGATAACGAGAAGGCCTTTGATTCAATTGAATGGGCCTATTTGTGGGCAGTGCTGGCTAGATTTGGACTGCAATTTTATAAAGTATATCAAGCTCCTATATGGTCGTCCGATGGCCAGAGTACGAGCCAATGGCTGCTATTCAAATCCATTTGAAATTAACAGGGGGACCGCCCACTCTCGCCATTACTCTTCGCACTGGCCATTGAACCATTAGCGATTATCGTTAGAAACTCCCCAACTATCACGGGGTGGAAAATAGGGGAGGTTGAGGAAAAGATTTCCCTCTATGCAGATGATACCCTACTGTACCTAGCGGACAGTAACAAATCCCTGGAAGCGGCATAGATATCATAGGAACATTTGGGAGATTTTCTGGTTTGAAAATCAACTGGGATAAGTCCAGCCTAATGCCAGTCAACGAGTCTGTCCATCCAGACATCTCTCCGAGATCTCAGCTGAAAGTGGTTCAACAATTTAAGTACTTAGGAATTATGATTAGCAGGCAGCCGAGTGAATTTATTCCCCTTAATATCTCACCAGTGATGCCGAAACTGAGGCAGCGAGTTTCTCAATGGGCAAGCCTCCCACTAACGGTCATGGGCAGGATAAATATATACAAGATGATCTTTCTTCCAAAGTTTTTGTACATATATCAGGCCTCGCCGGTGCTACTTCCTGCCTCTCATTTCAAGGCATTGGAGACGATTTTCTTTGGCTTCATATGGGGACAGTCTCCGCTGCGGTTAAACAGGCAAATAATGAAGGCACCACCAGACACGGGGGGGCTTTCGGTGTCACATATGCTAATGTATTTCTATGCCACCCAACTCCAGTATGCCCATTGGTGGGTCAGTCAACCAAGGGAAAATCAGGTGGTGAGTCTAGAAACGGCTGTTCTGGGCTCCCCTGGGCGACTGGCTACCTTGATATACCGAGGTACGAAGGGAATCCGGGAGGCAACTGGGTGTATGAGAACGGTATGTAACATTTGGGAAAGGGTGGATAAGTCGAGTGCAAACTCGGATGAGAGTAGGGCCTGGTCCCCCTTTACCCCCCTTTGGGATAACCCCAAGCTGCTGGAGCTTGGATCTATGCAGGACCCACAGTTCTGGATAAGGAAAGGGGTGCAACGGGTAGGTCAGATATACAAAGACGGGGTACTTATGTCCTTTGCGCAGGTTAAAGAGGTGTTTCTTCTATCCCACCAGGATTTCTTCCGCTACTTGCAGATTAGACACGCTCTGCACGCCCAATTTCATAGGGTGGGTCCGAGGATACTGGTGTCATGTATGGAAAAGGAGATTAGAGGGATGGAGCTAACAAAACCCGTCTCCACACTGTATCAGTGCCTGACGGGTACGCTAGATTCTCCCAGGGCTAGGGTGGAAATTAAGTGGAGGGCCTTAGACCAAAACCTCGATCAAGATGACTGGGAGGAGATAATGGATAATCTGCACCCATCAGTAGTCGAGGCAAGAGATAGGTTCATTCAGACTAAGTGGATCCACCAGGCGTATATCACCTCGGTCCGTCTGCACAGAATGGGTCTATTAGATAGGGACATGTGCCCTAGGTGCGAGAGAGACAGTGGCATGTGAGTACATGTAACTTGGTCGTGTAAGATCTTGGTGAATTTTTGGGAGGTGTCGTGGATCTGATCAGCAAAGTAGTGGGAATTCGGATCAGGGAATCAATCTTTCTGTGTCTTCTGGGGGTGGTCGAGTCAATATCGGAACTCAGAGCATTAAAATCATTGCTTCGGCTGCTGCTCTTTTATGCTCGAAAATGCACATTGCTAAATTGGAGGCACCCTGCTAAACCTTTAGTGCAAGTATGGAAAAGGTTAGTCAATCAGAAACTCACTATGTATAACTTGACATACGCTGCGAGGGGGGTGCCTGAAAAGGTGGAGAAGATCTGGGATCCGTGGCTACAGTGTCAGGAGTCGGCATCTGATGATAAGTGAACCAAGGAGGGGGGAACACTGTCAGAGCTGTGGTTATTGCTGAGTCAGGAGTTGGCAAGATGGAGCCGAGGTCGATATCTGTCCTGTGGGGTGAGGGGAGGGCATGGTCCTGGAGCATGACAGGATAGGCCTCAGTGGGTGGCCAATGGTCGCCGCCCTTTCTGGTACTCCACCTGAGATCTGCAGGTTTCTAGTACAACCTGGATCCAGTGTGAATGCGGTGTGAATGGTTGTTGTTGTTGTCTGATAGGATGCCATTCTGATGTTGGGTGCCTGCGGCCCCTAAAATAAAGAACAATTTGACATGTATATGTATGTTGTTTCTACGTTACAATGCAAAATAAAAACTTAAAAAAAAATAAAATAAAAATAGTGTATGTGTATGTGTGTTAAACCATTGCTGCGCATAGGCAAACCGGAAGTGCGCAAAACAAAACCGAAAGCAAAACCTTTAACCCTGTCACAAGCTACGAATGCTATGAAATGCCCAAAACATGATATTTACGCTATAGAATACACCAACACCATAATTAACATTACGCTACAAATTAAAATTGATGTGCAACTTCTAGTGGCCATTCAATACTGGAGGGCAGTGGGGCAGAGGGTGGCTGGATTCAGAGCAGTCAAAACAGTGCCTAGAAAAAAAAGTAATCCAAATTGGTAGGCAGCAGAGATCACAAATAGATGGACTTGTGTTAGCTTCAACCATATCAAGGTCCTTGGAAGTACTGTAATTCTTCATATCTTCATATCTTATTCTTATTCATATTTTTGACGAGGGGGGGTGTCTCTTTTTTTGTTAGCTAGGCCTACAGTGATGCTAGTATGTAAAACAGTATTTTGTTTGCTTTCACCACATGGGTTTTACTCCCTTAAAGGGAAGAACAAGAACAAGAAGATGACATCTTAAATTTTAGTGAATCACCTGACATTGTTTCCTTTTTACAAAATGAATATTTTTAGAGGTAAATGTTGCTTTACTTAAAGGGGACCTCACCCTTTGAAGCCGCACGGGCAGCGGCGGGCGCGTGGGTACTTCTAGTGCGGTCCCCCTTCTTTACATATGTTGCTGTGGCTCTGTGTTTATTCGGGTAGTATCATTTTGATTTTGCTTGCACAGTTCTTATTGTGTTAAAGGTTTTCATATGACCACCTGTTATATTGTGTTGGGGAATTGATGTGGAGTTAAATAGAGGATAGGTTAGCACTTGGCACTTTACACAGTGGTTATTTATGTGGAAATAGGGATTACACTGTTAAAATCGTGTGTTAATATTGGTTTAGTTCCATACAGTATAGTACATTTATATATTATATTTAAATTCTGTCACGATTATTTCTTTGGTACAGTTTCTTACACTTTATTTATTTATTTATTTATATATTGGTTATTGTATAGTGCACAGGTGGTCTTATTCATTCATTCATTTATTTATTTATTTACCGTAATTATTTACTTATTTAAAGGGGCCCATTTTTTGGCCTATTTGTGCTGGCACAAATACTTGTGGATGTGTATGTATATGTATAGATATATAAAGATCCATGAAAATAAATGATATCATTATTAATATATTTATTTAATCCATACAGTGGGTACACAGCACACGCACTTTCTATATTAAGCTTATTATTAGGATTATGGTGTTTGCATTTACTGTTGATGATATGAAGGGGGATTTGCCTTTTTTTTTAAATGTCTTGTGTTGTATATTTGTTTTATATGTTTTTTATGATTAGCTACGCATTAATAAAATGAAATATTTTTGAGGATATATTTTTGCATATATATTTTTTGGTGCTCCACATAGGGAGGGAGGTGTGGCCTTTCACGTCCACTCCAAATAGAGCTGTTTTACTTTTAGTGGGCATGAGCACAATTGGATAGGTAGTGCACCCCATAATAATAAGTACTGATATTGATTGAAGCTAAAGAAAATGATTTGAGCAGAGCTGCAATTGTGTTGTGGTATTGCCAGAAAAGTATGTATATTGGTTGACCGTGGGGTCTCACACAGCGGGGCATCCCAATCAGGATGTCCGAGGGGTATAGACCAAAACCAGGGATACCAAAATTCCTGTTTTTGGTCCACATTAAAATAAGTGACACTACAAAGAGTGAGTAGATGAGCCTAGGTAGCAATCAAACAGAAGGTAAAATCAAGCAATAAAAGTAAACACAATTTAGCACATCCTTGCAGCAGAATGCTATAACATGTAAAGGACCCTGGTCAGCTTGATGCAGTTACTATCCAATGAGGGCAGTGACAAATAGATGAACCACACAGGGAGGGTCATGCTAATTATTTGGTGAAGCATGGTGCGCTAGTGGTGTGCTTTGTGTTGTAAATTGCAACCTGCACCTCGATGAGCTTTTTCAGCACACAAAAATGTGCAATAATGGGGGTTATCCCCCATTTAAACCCTTTAAACGCCAGCCACGCAAATTTTACGTGCCTGACTTTCCTCACTAATAGCATAAAAAGTTTTTTAAAAAGTCACTTACCTGACCCCTCGTTCGATACGGCCAGGTCTCCTCTTCAGCCAGAGGGGCTCCGATCACCCATTGGGGCTCCTCCGGCTGCAGGGGAGTGGCCAAAATAGGGTGCCCCCCCCCCCGTTTCAGCAGCTGCCGGGATTGCCTGCAATGAAAAAAAAAATGATTTACCTTCGTGCCCGATGGCTCCTGCCGACTCTCCTCTTCTCCGCTCCGATCACCCCCCGCTCTTCCATCTTCTGGAGGGGGCATAACAGCCCTCCTCCCTCCGGAGCTCCGATGGCCGCCGCCATCTTGACTTCTAGCCCTGCCCCTTTGGAGCTAGAGACCCCTTATACCAGTTCACAAGGCTCGGGGGTCTGGAAAGTCACTTGCGGCTAGCGGGTGACTTGCCATTAACCCCTGGCCCCCCAAATTACCTGCCTCCCCAAAGCCCAGGGGGAGGGCAGAAGAGCCGTGGCCCTAGGCTATGCCAGCTTGTAGCCTGCAGGGCCAGGGACCACTAAAGCTGGCCCCTGCGCCCTGTTCTACAAGCCCTCATAGCTGGTCACAGGCTGGTTATGCTGGGTAGGGGGGACCTCACGCCATTTTTTGGGGGATTTTTAAGGGTTTTAACCCTTAAGATTCCCCCCCCAAAAACGGGGTCCCTCTCCCCGGAAGGGGGGGTCCCTATGTCATTTTTTTTTTTGTTAACCGTATGTTACCTGTAACTCAGTAGGTATAAAAGGCTTCCAGCAGCAGCAGGAGAGCAGAAGCCTAAGTGATTAGCGTGGGACACAGGGATGGATGGGAGGTAAGTATTAAAAAAAAATAATAAAAAAAAATATTTTTTTTAATAAAGTTATTTTTAAAGTGTGTCTCTGTGTGTTTTTTTACTTTTAATCCTTTGTGAACTGATAAGGGATCTATGAGACCCCTATACCAGTTCACAAGGCTCTGGGTCTGGCAAGTCACCTGCGGCTAGTGGGTGACATGCCATTTACCCCGAGACCCCCCATTACCTGCCTCCCAAAAAAACCCTTAAAATTCCCCCAAGAAATGGTGCCCCCCCCCCCCCCCCGAAGGGGGACCCCACACCAATTTTTTTATTTAACCCTTTATTATGTGGATAGTAGTTGCATTTTATTTGTAAATGTTATAAAGTCCTCTTTTCAGTTTAGGGGATCACCTGGACAGGAACCGGGGGCTACCGATACATATGTGGTATCATTGTAATCGGGAGAAATGGGGCTTTCACATGAAGTATGGTTTTCTTTAATAAAAAAAATGTTTTTGTTAAAATAAAGGAGATCATTTAAAATATATGTATATTTTTTTTTACTTATTTATTTAAAAAAAAAAAAATTTAAAAAAAGTAGAAAAAATGCAAACAAGACATGTTAAAGCCTAAACTCTGCCATAAAAAGAAAATATGTCATTTTCTTGGAAATTCTTGCAAAAATCACAGTTAAACATCACGCAAAATGGTGAAAAATATCCTGTCAGCAGAGGGTGACAAAATCTCAAGTAGGCTGGCAGTTAAAAGGTTATAGGTACCTATGCATGTTGGGTATTGTTCTGCTCGGGGGACTTTGCGCTTTCAGATTTAGCTTGTTTTTTCTTATTTGCATATTGATATTTTAGGAAAAGGTGTTTTTTATTCTGCTTTTTTATACTTTTTTGTGAAACCCCGTGCAACCTAAGAATTCTTCGAGATATTACTTCCAGAAAGATGAGCCCACTACAACAAGCTGGGTACGCTTAGAAAGCTTAACATGTGTCCTTTCAGGGAATATATGGTTTATGGGGGATATTCCAAATGTAAAGGGTTGTTTTGGGAGAAAAAGCACAAGGTGCGCACTTTGTCTGCAGAGCTGAAATTTTGAAGTAAAATTACCGTTACGCGCATGCTTTACTTTGGTGTGTTTGGCAACTCTTTCCCTGACAGAACCTATGCATGTTGGGTAGCGTTCTGTTTGGGGGATGTTGCTTTTTCAGATTTTCAGTTTTTTTCTGGTTTGCATATAGTTTTTTTTAGGAAAATGTGGTTTTGATTCTGCTTTTTTATTCATTTTTAGGGAAACCCTGTGCAACCAAAGA
The DNA here is from genome assembly GCA_027917425.1 of Gastrophryne carolinensis. Lineage (NCBI taxonomy): Eukaryota > Metazoa > Chordata > Amphibia > Anura > Microhylidae > Gastrophryne > Gastrophryne carolinensis. The sequence goes on from CM051238.1 coordinate 363,818,680, forward strand.
ATACATTGAGGGATTACTTCCAGAAAACTGCACCCATGTGAACAAGCCTGGTACGCCTAGAAAGCCTGAGGTGTATACTTCTAGGGAATATATAGTATTACAAATGTAAAGGGTTGTTTTTCTTGAAAAACTGCAAGGTGCGCATAATGCATAGCATAGTTGTATTTTATCTGAAAATCTCCTAAAGCGTTGTTTCAGTTTGGGGGGGTCTCCTGGGCAGGAAAGGGTATACCTATACATATGTGGTACCGCTGTAACCCGGGAGAAATTGGGGTTTCACACGCAATAAGATTTTATTGACAAATTTACATTTTTTTATTACAAAAAAACACTACAAATTGTAAAAAATAGTTTCTTTTTTATTTTTTTTGCACAATTTTCACCCAAAAATATTGAGAATACACTTATAAAATGACAAACAAGACATTTCATGTTAAAGCCCAGGCTCTGCTGAAAAAAACAATATATCACTTTCCTGGGAAATCCCTGGAAATCCCTTCAAAAATCACAGTTGAACATGGGGAGCGTAAATAGTGCAAAATAATCTGGCAACAAAGGGTGACAAAATCTCAAGGTAGGCTGGCGGTTAAAGGGTTAAGGGATAGCGCCAGGTAGTGCCTCGTGCGGGCACTGTAGGCAAAACCACATTTATGAAAGTGAATATGGTGAGCGCCTCTATCAGCGCCATGTAGCGTCACATGTATTAATCCAGGCGGCTCAGTGTATAGTGCCGGAGCTCTAGGCTTAGGAGCACTTCCATGTAGTACCTGTTGCTCTGTAGCTCTCTCCCATACATTTCAATGGCAATTCATTAGTTGTGTATAAATAGCGTGCAAATTCTATTTTTTTTTTCCTCAAATGATTGTGTGACCTCTCCTGGCTGCAAACAAACACTTGTTTGGACTCTTTATATTTTTATGCAGAATTGTATTTACAGGTCTGGCACTAAAGTGTTAATGTCACAGTGTTAAAACAATGTCATTCCATGTGTTTTCGCTTTGTTAATGGTGTTCAAAAACAGACTTCTTAAGCTTTAGAGCACCGACGCTGTGTGTGTGTAGTTTTTTGTTAAATATGATATTGCACGGCGAGTGCCGGGCGCACTGAGCTGGCGCTACCTCTCGCTCGCTGCAGCGCTATACTGTTGTTAGAGTGCCCAACACACATCACATTCATCAATTCCAGCCAGGTTACTACAGCAACTGATACGCTCTGTTACAGCGCCGATATCCGCTTATAGCATCTACTAGCGGTCACTCTAAGTGCTGCTATCAGACGCTCAGCTGGCAATACCTGGCGTTAGTAGTGAATCAGCCTCCATATATTTTTGTTCCATTTTTCTCAAAACATCACCTGTATCTACAATGGGGAATTTTTAAAGGTAAGGAACACTGTTTTTCCAATGAGGTAAGTCATTTTTTCTGCATACCCCAAATGGCCCTGTTGTTTCTAAATTCTTACAATAAAACCCACACCTATTTTATTGCACTTTCTTGTGTGTTAAAATTAAAAAGCTCAAGGAGATGCAGGCAGCAATGCACATCGCAAGGCAGATCTCTGGTGCATCCTGTTTTACCAAATAATTAGCATGACCCTCTAATTCTCTAGCTGCATCTCCAAGATGCATATAAACTACACTGACACATGTAAAAAGATGCTTAGGAGAAGTCTGCAGCTTTTTGTGGCTTGATTGCAAAGTCTCTCCACAATACAGTGCACAGGTATTTAATAAAAGGTAGAAAATGAAAGATCTAACTAGAGACCTGTAAAGGTTTATTCACTATAGCGAACCTCTGCCATTATATACGAATAAATCACTGGATATAGAGTGCTTTTGATTAAATAGAAATATTCACAAATTTTACTTTTGTCTAAGTTTGGTTCTAATCATTAAATTAAAGATTAATCAAAGTCCAAACAACACTACTATTTAACATCAAATCTATCTTTCATAAATTTGAATGATAACTATATGCAAAGATACAAAAATATCAAAATAAACCAATAAAACTGTCACAGGTATACAGAAAAACTGTTATGGAGGATAAAAATGAAGATGATGGAGATAAAATCCAGTTTATCTCACATGCTGAGATCAGGAGATTTACTGTAATTTTCTACCAAGAGGTATTCAGGACATGATTTTCTAAAACTATACCAAACTATGATAGTCCAGCATAGCACAGCATGAAGTTCTAGTCACTCAATTATTTTCCCCTTGGAGTGCTCACACACAGGAATCCTGTCTATTCTGCTTTGTGCTGAGCGCTGGTTGACCAGGCAGTCTAAATTTTTTGGGGGTGAGGCTCCCAATCTGTCACGTACCTTTTTGGAGACCAGGTCAATGTAGATACAGACAGCTGTCAGCAATATCACCGAGGTAACTTAACAGAATGGAAGGCTGCAGTGTCAAGTGTGAGGATCACAAGCTCCAGCTAATGGGAATTGAATGTGTCAGCAGGGTGGAGACCAGATTGCACCGGCGACGCATGCATATCGATGGCATGCATGACGTTGAGCTGTTCGAGCTCACCAGACTTAATCACACTTCCCTCCATAAATTGTATAGTGAGCTGCGGCCAGGGTTAGCCCGCACCACAAGGAAGGGGCAAGCAATTTCAGGTATGAGATGCTTGGCTGCCTGCAATTTTTGGTGAACGGCTCATTCCAGAGGCATGGCTACCATTAGTCAGAAATATTTTTTTTTTCCTGACGACATAGTAGCCTGGAACGCGCTTAAGCTGGCATTTTATAATAGCGCCGACATGCCCAACGTCATGGGTGCCATTGATTGCACCCACGTTGCCTTAGTCCCTCCGGGAGCCGAGGAGTACATCTATAGGCAAGTTCAATCAGTCATTTTTTTATATAGTTGGCATAAATGGTATTTTAAATATCTCTTAATCCCTTCTTGTAAATAGTCCCTGTGAAATAGCTTACACTGTATATCTGTTAATCCCTCCTTGTAAATAGTCCCTGTGAATTAGCTTACACTGTATATCTGTTAATCCCTCCTTGTAAATTGTTCATGTGATATATTTGGCCGGATTTAGCGTCATCAATGTTTTTCATGTAGCCCAAAGCCAAACATTTGCATGTGGACCTTAATTTGTCATGTGAAAGTTAATATTTAGTTGATCCAACATACACATCCTTTGTTGGCCTAAAAAATAGTTAGGTACTTAGTTAGTGTTATTTGTATTGGTCAACATGTTTTTTGGAGGATGTTAGGAGTTAGTGTTTGAGTAATTTACCTAGCCTTGCCAATTTTTTTTTCTTTTTTTCCCAGGAACCGCAAAATGGGCCACTCACTGAATGTCCAAGCAGTGGTGGCTCCGGACATACGGTTCCTTAGCTGTCCTCGCCAGGTTTCCAGGCTCATGCCATGATGCGTACATCTTGCGACGATCTGGATTGTACCGACGGTTTGAGTCTGGAGAATTCTCAGGTGGATGACTCCTTAGTAAGTTGACGCAAATAATGTCATTCTCTTTTCAATGTATGCCTGTTAATATAGTTTCGGACCCATGTCTGAAGCTATGGCTGTTTTTACCCCTTGATGACAGGTGAAACCGGACCTTAACCATGATTTTTAGCAAAGCACAAACCCTTACAAAATGACTTCCCACCATTTGTAAATAACATATTTCTACTTTCTAGTAAATTACTTATTATTCTTCCCCACACTCGGCTGCAATTCTGTTCTTGACTTTATGATAGGGTCTGCGCCATCTTTGCTCAGAAGCATGACACTTACTGAGTAGAGGAGAGCGGGATAAAGTGCAGGGGGCGGGTTAGAGCTGTGCCTGGCTCACACAAAGCAGATCTGGTGTCCTGAAAATGTAAAACATCCAAGAATGCTTAGCAGCACAGTCCTAAGCCAATACCTGTTAGCAGTCTGCCTGATTTGCCCTCATCCGCCATTTTGGATGTTTAAAGGGTCAGAACATGCAGTAGATGGTGTTAGGCTGTTTTTTTAGCAGAGCAATCTTTATGTTCAGGGTGTGTCTAAAATATAAGATAGGCTCTTATTCAGGGTGAACAACCTTTTTTTTTTAATACATTTTTGTGTCATGTGTAATTTATGTTAGTATTTTCTTATTCTTTCAGGGGATTCCGGCTATCACCTACTTCCCTGGCTGCTGACGCCCATCCTTCGGCCACAGAATGCCGCACAGGACGCCTACAATCAGGCCCACCGGAAGACCCGGGCGTTGGGGAGAGGGCCTTTGGCCTGTTAAAAACACGTTTCCGGTGTTTGGACCATACTGGGGGAGCACTCCAGTATGACCCCAAAAAGGCATCATACTGGCCTGCTGTGTCTTACATAACTATGCCATCATGCAGTGTGTCCCCCGGTATTTGGATCTGCCCCCCTCTGCACCCAGCCAGGACCCAGAAGACCACTACCGTGGCACACCTAGTGCCTCTGGCCAAGCAGTTTGGGCCAATTTGATTCAGACACATTTTGCATAATTTTTGTTGCCTGTGTTTGTTTTGTGCCTGTAATTATTATTTGCTCCTCTAATTTTGCCTTGCAAATCTTTTATTATTTTTTGGTGTATCAACTAGTAATGAGTTAATTACTAAAATATTCACACATGATCTGAGACTCATGCATTTTTTTTGCCCTGTTTGTTTAGGAAAACCTTAAGTAATCTAAAAATAACCAAAACATTAATGCATCAACTTAGTCAACAACAGGTCAAGTCACGTTCAATATTTTTTATTGAAATATGAAAATCTGGAGTGGAAGGGCACTCGCATACTTCATGTACATACATAGTACAACATTAAAATACATTTGTGGCAAATCATGGCACCTAGCAACAGGCCACATCCAGGAGTTTTAAAGTGCACTCCAGGCCGAAGTTTAAATCCTAAATAAAATACACAGACATAGGGAGCAAGCATTTGCATGTCAATATTTGCCCTGTAATAAATAGGGCCTCATACACACCCTCTCCTGCTTGGCCACATTTGCCACAGGCACAGGTGGAAAGCAGCCATACTTATGCCACATCCACGCCTGTAAGTCAGTGGCCCACCCAAACAAGAAGCCCCAGTCCAAATCCAAGTCCAGTACAATCTCTGCCAGGGTTCAAGTTAGTAGTTTGCCAGCCCAGAATATCCCCCAATCATGCCTACAAACAGGATGAGCCAGAAGCAATGTAATTAGGCCAAAGTCTGCCAGCTTGAGTGGCAGGTTCAGTGAGGCTTGAGCTCAGGCATTGGCTAGTGGGGTATCTCAGCACTCTAATGAGCTATATGGGCGAAAATCCAAAGCATACAAGCAAAGCCATACAAAAAGGCTATATTGGTAGTGCTCACCAGACAGGTCAATACAGTAGAGATGTAGAGGAAAGATGTGGAGCAGATACAGGGCAAATAGGTGTTAAAATGGTTGATGCCCATAAAACCCTGGTGGTGGGCCTTGGAGGTGGCCCATCACCTGGGCATGTGTGGCATTCATAATCTGCAACTGTTCCAACATGTGTCTATTGGTTGTTCGAAATTCATCCAGCATGCCACTGAAATTACTAGTTAAGGTGGCCATGTGTTGCTAGTTCGAACTTCCTCAAGCATGGCTGTGAAATTAGTAGATAAGGTGGCCATTTGGCAGTTGGTCGACCTAAATTCTGCCAATTAGGTGTTTAATGTATTATTTAAGGTCTCTAATTGTGCATGATGCTGCTCTGTGGTTCTTTCAGTTAGTTGGCGAAATAAACACCTCTCATGGTGCTATGCTGACTCCATGATCGGCACGTGCCTCCCCTGGGAAACTGGGCGATGTAGCTGACTACGCCTCCCAATTCCCCGGGTTGGAGCGCCTGCAGATGATGGACGTCTAGGCTGAACCAACAGCCACAGATGTGCTTGCCAAATCCTCTGCAGCAGACCTACCACTAGGGACTGTAGACTCAGTCTCTGCATGCTGCCCATGGTGGCCTGGCAGCATGCAGCCAGCTTCACTCTGCTGCAGAGGATTTGGTGAAGCAATATGTTGGGACAGTGTTAGGCACTTACCTCACCGCCGTTCCGGGTCCCGCGGCGCGTTGCCGGCTGGCTCCCACCGGGCTGCGGCCCGACTGTCCCCGGGTCTGCCAGCTCCTCGGCACCGTCGCGGGGATCAGGGGCGGGCGGTGCAGGATGCTGTGGGTGGCCGCGTCGCAGCCCGCTCCGCGCGGCTGCGCGGCCTTGCGGCTCTCCCCTCCGGCTCAGCGCTTCCCCTTCCTGGCGGGGGCGCGCCCGATCATCAACGTGCTCGCGCGCGCGCGCGAGCACGCCTGCTTTATGCCTCCCGGCGGCGCTTCCCCCAGCGCGCCCGCCGGGGGCGAGTTTGAATTCCCCAATCTGTGGCTGGTTCCTGGGATCGGACCCAGGGACTGGTCGGCCTGTCTGGCCTGGGCCGTCCAGCTCCTGGGACCGATCCCACTTCCTTGTTTGCACCAAGCACCTTCCTTCCCTCCTTTTTTCCCTGTTTCCCATTGGCCAGACTTCCCTTTATATTTGCACTGTTCCAGTTTCCCAGTGCCCGTTATAGCTTCTGGGTTCTGGATGTGTGCTGCGTTACTTGTGAAGATTTTGGATTTGGATTTGGACTCTGACTATTCTTGCTAGCTGCCTGCCCTGACCTCCTGCTTTGCCTGACCACTGTCTTGCCTGACCCTCCTGTACTTCGCCTGTGACCTCCCGGAATTGACCTCGGCTACCCTCGACCATTCTCAGTCTTCTCCCCTGGATACCTCGCCTGTGACTTCCTGGTTTGACCTCGGCCTGATTTACGGACTTTTCGCACCCGGCATCCTCATTCGGGATTCCCTGCCTAACACCAAACTGCACCTTAAGCTACTATCCCTTGCGCCTGTTAAGTCCTGGGGGCAACCGACTGGGAGAGGCATTACTCGCGTCTCCCACAAGCGGGGGCTTGTCTATAGGCAGAAGTGGCGGTGGAGATTGGGGGATACTGGCTTAAGACAGACGGGTGTTAGGTACAATCCTGACATTATAACGGGCCAGAACAAGAATGGACCAAATTCTGGAGCAGGTGCAGGCCCTGACGGCGGCGGTGGAGCACCTGGCTCATCGAGTTGCGGCCCAGGAGAACCGTCCTACTCCCATGGTCCCCACTTCTCAGGGGACTCCGGCTGCAATGACGGTGGAACCCAAGATTCCGCTCCCTGAAAAGTTTTTTGGCGATAGGGCGAAATTTGCCAATTTCCGGGACTCTTGTAAGTTATACTTTCAGCTTCGCCCGGTCTCCTCGGGCTCACAGGAACAAAAAGTGGGCTTGATCATTTCCCTGTTACATGGAGACCCTCAGTCCTGGGCCTTTAGTTTATCAGCTCAGGACCCCATCCGCCAGTCGGTGGATAGTTTCTTCGCTGCTATGGAGGTCCTTTATGACGATCCTGACAAGGGGGCCTCAGCTGACGCGAAGTTACGTACCCTCCGCCAGGGACGCCATCCAGCCGAGGACTACTGTTCCGAATTCCGGCGTTGGGCAGTTGACTCACGCTGGAACAATCCTGCCCTCTGTGGCCAATTCCGGTTAGGTCTGGCTGACTCCATCAAAGATACCCTGGTGAACTACCCGGAACCCCAAACACTGGATGAGTTAATGCATTTGGCCATCCGCATAGATCGCCGACTCCGGGAAAGGCGCCTGGAGAAAGGATCACATTTTGAATCCACTGCAAAATCTGAGGCTTCCGTCGCTCAATCTTCTGAAGAGCCTATGCAGCTAGGTGCCACCAGGCTCACCGAAGGCGAGAGACGACGACGCCTATCCAAGGGGCTCTGTCTTTACTGTGGTGGGACCGGCCACATGGTTAGACTTTGCCCAAAGAAACCGCCGGGAAACTTCAGAGCCTAGGGGGTTTCGAGGGGGCCCTCCTAGGCTGTAAGGTATCTCCTCAAGTATCGTCTCCAATTCTGGTCCCAGTTCAGTTTATGTTTGGTGCCAAATATGTTAACTTAAAGGCTCTTCTCGATTCTGGAGCAGCTGGGAACTTCCTAGACTCTGATCTAGCACAGACTCTAGGAATTATGGCACAGGCCTTGCCTACTCCTATCCGGGTGTCAGCCATTGATGGCACTCCAGTGGCCGGGGGGTTAGTTCGGTTCCAATCACCTCCCATGCAAATCAAAGTAGGAGCCAGTCATTCTGAGGTTATCAGGTTCCTGATTTTGAGCATGCCTGGAACCCCCTTGATTCTGGGGTTGCCATGGCTGCAGGAGCATAATCCTCAGATTGATTGGGTTTCGGGGCAAATTACCAAGTGGGGGCACCAGTGTTTCCGGAACTGCCTGGAATTTCCCCTTAGGGTCACATGCTTACTCCCTAGTGGGATTCCTACTCCATATTTGGAGTTTGCTGATGTTTTTTCAGAAAAGGCAGCAGACAAACTTCCTCCCCATAGACCTTGGGACTGCCCAATTGAACTGCTCCCTGGTACGATGCCTCCCAGAGGGAGAATATTTAATTTGACCCGAGCAGAAACCCTTGCCATGCGGGAATATATCGCCGAGAACTTAGAAAAAGGGTTTATTCGGCCTTCATCTTCCCCAGCAGGGGCAGGGTTTTTTTTTGTGGAGAAAAAGGATGGGGGACTTCGCCCCTGTATCGATTATCGGGGCTTAAATAACATCACGGTAAAAAATAAATATCCCCTACCGCTTATTGAGGGGCTCTTTACACAGGTGGTCGGGGCGCAGGTCTTCTCCAAACTAGATCTCCGAGGGGCCTATAACCTCATAAGAATCAGGCAGGGGGACGAGTGGAAAACGGCCTTTAATACCCTTGAAGGGCATTATGAATATTTGGTTATGCCCTTCGGCCTGTGTAATGCCCCTGCGGTCTTTCAAAGCTTTGTTAATGAAATTTTCCGAGATTATCTTGGCCGGTTTATGGTTGTCTACCTAGATGACATTTTAATTTTTTCTTCATCCCTTGATGAGCATCGGAAACATGTGTGCCTAGTTTTACAGAAACTTAGGGAGAATTGTTTATATGCCAAATTAAAGAAATGTCAATTTGAGGTATCTGAGGTTCCGTTCCTCGGTTACATTATCTCTAAATCTGGTCTGTCTATGGACCAATCTAAGGTGAGGGCTGTTTTAGAATGGGAGCAGCCCAGAGATCTGAAGGGCCTGCAGAGGTTTTTGGGTTTCGCCAATTTTTACAGAAGGTTCATTAAGAATTTCTCAACCCTGGTTACACCACTAACTAATTTGACTAAGAAAGGCGGCTACCCCCCGATTTGGCCGGCTCAAGCTGTCCAGGCCTTTGAGAATCTTAAGAGGGTATTTAGCGTTGCTCCCGTCCTAGTCCATCCCGATGAACAACGACCTTTCCTTGTGGAGGTGGATGCCTCAGAGATCGCGGTCGGAGCGGTCTTGTCCCAATACTACGGCTCACCTGCACGCCTCCATCCATGTGCCTTCTTTTCCAAAAAATTCTCAGCGGCCGAAAAGAATTATGATATTGGCAACAGAGAATTACTGGCCATCAAACTTGCCTTCCAGGAATGGAGGCACTGGCTGGAGGGGGCTCAGTATCCAGTTACGGTCTTTACGGACCATAAAAATCTGGAGTATATCCAGTCCGCCAAGAGGTTAACTCCTAGACAGGCTCGCTGGTCCTTATTCTTTTCCCGGTTTAATTTTTCTATAACGTATAAACCCGGGTCTAAGAATATAAAGGCGGACGCCCTGTCTCGGAGTTTCTCGCCCCCTGACTTACCGGAAAGGGTGGTTTCTCCCATCGTACCTCGCTCCCTAGTGGTGGCCGCCATTCAACCCCAACTCCCTGATCTTACTCAGTTCCAGGCCCAAGCTCCTCCTGGGAAACCCGCGTCAGCCCTGTTTGTGCCCTTTGCTTATCGGTCTGAGTTTTTGTCCCATTTTCATGATACCAAAACAACCGGTCATCCAGGGATTAAAAAAACCATAGCTTTATTGTTACGCCAAGTTTGGTGGCCTTCTCTCAGGAAGGACGCTCAAAAGTTTGTCTCCGCTTGCAAAGTCTGTGCCCAGAGTAAGTCCTTGAGGAGCTCACCGGAAGGCCCACTCCTTCCATTATCCATTCCTGCCTCCCCGTGGACACATCTGGCCATGGATTTTGTTACTGACCTTCCTCCGTCTCAGGGTCATACGGTTATTTGGGTAATTGTGGACCGTTTTAGCAAGATGGCCCATTTCGTTCCTTTAAAGAAACTCCCCTCAGCCCAAACTCTTGCTCAACTTTTCATTACTCATGTCTTTAGGATTCATGGTATTCCCACGGATGTTGTTTCGGATAGGGGGGTCCAGTTCGTCTCCCGGTTTTGGAGGGCTTTCTGTGCCAAGTTGGGGTTCACTGTCTCCCTTTCCTCGGCTTTTCATCCGCAATCGAATGGTCAAACCGAGAGAACGAACCAGTCCCTGGAACAATATTTGCGCTGTTTTACAGCGGGTTCTCAGACTGATTGGGCCTTCTTCTTACCTTTTGCAGAATTTGCTTTTAACAACGCTACGCATTCATCCACAGGGGTTTCTCCTTTCCACTGTGTTTATGGCAAGGATCTGAAGTTTTCTGCTCTTTCGGACCAACCCTCTAGAGTTCCCTCCGTGGATGAATGGGTTTCTAAATGGCCAGGGGAGTGGAATAAAATCCAACAACACCTAACTAGGGCCGCTTGTCTACAGAAAAAATTTTCTGATCGCAAGCGATCGTCTAATTCTAACTTTAAGGTGGGGGACTGGGTTTGGGTTTCAACCAAGAACTTGGCGCTACGCCAACCCTCCGCTAAGTTAGGACCTAAGTTTATTGGCCCATTCCCCATAACTCACAAAGTTAATCAGGTGACATACCGGTTGGCCCTCCCCTCTTCCATGAAAATCTGTAAATCCTTTCATGTTTCACTTCTTAAGTCTGCAAGAGACCATGAACCTAATAGTCCTCCTAGTCCTGTGGTAATTGATGGGCATCAGGAGTTTGAGGTGGCCCGGGTCCTTGATTCTCGCTTCTTTCGGAACTCTCTTCAATATCTTATTGACTGGAAGGGGTACGGTCCGGAAGAAAGATCTTGGGTTCCTGCCAGAGAAGTTCATGCACAGAATTTAGTAAAGAAGTTTCATAGAGAGAATCCTTTAAAACCCAGCTTGGAGGGTCCAGTGGCCCCTCCTCAGGGGGGGGGTAATGTTAGGCACTTACCTCACCGCCGTTCCGGGTCCCGCGGCGCGTTGCCGGCTGGCTCCCACCGGGCTGCGGCCCGACTGTCCCCGGGTCTGCCAGCTCCTCGGCACCGTCGCGGGGATCAGGGGCGGGCGGTGCAGGATGCTGTGGGTGGCCGCGTCGCAGCCCGCTCCGCGCGGCTGCGCGGCCTTGCGGCTCTCCCCTCCGGCTCAGCGCTTCCCCTTCCTGGCGGGGGCGCGCCCGATCATCAACGTGCTCGCGCGCGCGCGCGAGCACGCCTGCTTTATGCCTCCCGGCGGCGCTTCCCCCAGCGCGCCCGCCGGGGGCGAGTTTGAATTCCCCAATCTGTGGCTGGTTCCTGGGATCGGACCCAGGGACTGGTCGGCCTGTCTGGCCTGGGCCGTCCAGCTCCTGGGACCGATCCCACTTCCTTGTTTGCACCAAGCACCTTCCTTCCCTCCTTTTTTCCCTGTTTCCCATTGGCCAGACTTCCCTTTATATTTGCACTGTTCCAGTTTCCCAGTGCCCGTTATAGCTTCTGGGTTCTGGATGTGTGCTGCGTTACTTGTGAAGATTTTGGATTTGGATTTGGACTCTGACTATTCTTGCTAGCTGCCTGCCCTGACCTCCTGCTTTGCCTGACCACTCTCTTGCCTGACCCTCCTGTACTTCGCCTGTGACCTCCCGGAATTGACCTCGGCTACCCTCGACCATTCTCAGTCTTCTCCCCTGGATACCTCGCCTGTGACTTCCTGGTTTGACCTCGGCCTGATTTACGGACTTTTCGCACCCGGCATCCTCATTCGGGATTCCCTGCCTAACACCAAACTGCACCTTAAGCTACTATCCCTTGCGCCTGTTAAGTCCTGGGGGCAACCGACTGGGAGAGGCATTACTCGCGTCTCCCACAAGCGGGGGCTTGTCTATAGGCAGAAGTGGCGGTGGAGATTGGGGGATACTGGCTTAAGACAGACGGGTGTTAGGTACAATCCTGACAGACAGTTGCAGATTATGTTCCAGGGGGGTCTGTTGTGAAGGTCCCATCAAGGAGGCATCCTCCTCCATCTCCTGGATTTCCTCCATCAGTGTGTGGGTCTGTTGGAACATGTGAAAAAAAGGTTCAGTTTGGTCCCTAAATATATTAGTTAGGCTAATTAGTCATGTTCATTCACATGCATCAGCAGATTCAGCAAAATACACTTACCGTATATATCTGATCCTGGCTCCTAGGCAGCACGGAAGTTGACGGCGTGGTACAACTGGATGAGGTTTCCACACTAGCTGAGGGTTGATGCTGGGCTGTATTGTAAAAAAAAGAGCACGTAAACACCCAAATATGCATTGATGATCTGTATTACTACATATGCTTTTATAAAACACGTGGGCAAGCAGGAATGGCAACTCCCCCAACGGTCCAAGTTGACCTTCACTATGAATGTCATTATCTGTTATATGTATGAGTCACCCTGTACATACACATTGGTCACCTTAAATAATACAAACATGCATGTACTGCATGTTATGAGGCTTCACACATCCCTAAAGGGCCATTAGGGACCCACACTCAGCTTGCAAAGAGCATTTTGCTTAGGAGTATGCTGGTGTGCATTTTTACTATGTAAACCTTTCCCTGACCCCAGATCAAGTATTTGAGACCAAAGCACAGGAAGTGTTGGATATGATTGAGTAGAATCACATAACAGGCAGTCCTTTGCTAATATTAAGACTTTAATAGTGACCATAAATACTGTCCAAGGTCATGTATGGCCTAGCAAATTAGAAAATGAACATTCCACAGACATTACACGCGCTGCTAAAACTGTAGCCTCCCCTACAAGACACTCCCTAGGGGCATGTGTTCATATATGCCTGTGAGCCTCATTTTACAGGTTTAAAACATTTCACATGCACACTAACATTACTAACCTGCTGGAATAGTAGGGATGTCCGTGTCCCGTCTCTCTAAGGCCACGGGATGTATCAGACCCAGCACCATCTCCTCAGCTCTGGTAAATTGTAATTTAGTGGGTAAGCCTCCGCCAGTTTGTAAGCTGAAAAATATAGTTTGGCAAATGTAGGAAAATGTTGACAGTACAAGAAGCAGACAAATCATATATGTACCTGTAATTGCGCCGTTTATTTTTTTTCTTCCGTGCTGCATATTTCAGGTCCGATATTTTTCATTGAATCTGCTCCACATCTTTGAGCTCCTCCCCCACTGCATTGACCTGTCTGGTGAGCTCCTCTAAAATGTCTGCTTTGCTCAATTTGCTGGTTGCTTTGGATATTCGTAAGGTCAGCCCACTAGCCAATGCCAGAGTTTGGGCCTACCCAAACCTGCTACTCAACTGGCCTCAGCGCAATGTCCGCCCTATTGCTTGATGTTCGGGCTCATCTGTGCTTGCAGGCAATTCGGGGGACATTCTGGGCTGGCTGTGTTGGGTAGAAATGTTGGACAGGTGGCTGGATAAAGAATGTACTGGACTTGGAAATGGACTTGGGGTCCTTGCCTGGGAGGCCACTGAACTTGCAGGCATCGATGTGGCATATGGAGAGTGCCTTGCCACGTGTGCCGGTGGCAAATATGGCCGAGGAGGAGAGGGTGTGCTTGATGTTGTTGGACTTCTTGCCCTGTGCCTCTGTGGGCCCTTGAGACTTGTACTTGCATGCCCCTGGGAGGAAGTTGCACGTGTCTGTGGTGATGCTGAGCTTGGTGGGCTGGGGCTTCTGGCCCGGTGGCTTTTACTCTTTGCATGGCCACTTTTTCCTTGTGTATGTGGAGATGCTGACCTTTGGGGGCTGGGGCTTCAGGCCCGGTGGCTTTTACTCTTTCCATGGCCGCTTTTTCCATGAGTATGTGGAGATGCTGAGCTTTGGGGGCTGGGGCTTCTGGCCCGGTGGCTTTTACTCTTTCCATGGCCGCTTTTTCCACGTGTATGTGGAGATACTGAGCTTTGGGAGCTGGGGCTTCTGGTCCGGTGGCTTTTACTCTTTCCATGGCTGCTTTTTCCATGAGTATGTGGAGATGCTGAGCTTTGGGGGCTGGGGCTTCTGGCCCGGTGGCTTTTACTCTTTCCATGGCCGCTTTTTCCACGTGTATGTGGAGATGCTGAGCTTTGGGGACTGGGGCTTCTGGCCCGGTGGCTTTTACTCTTTCCATGCCCGCTTTTTCCACGTGTATGTGGTGATGCAGAGCTTTTGGGGGCTGGGGCTTCTGGCCCTGTGGCTTTTACTGGCCTTGCCAGTGGAGAATTCTTGGAGAACGGATGTGGTAGTCCGAGGAGGAGGGGATGGGTTTTTTTGTGGCCTGGGGCTTCTCACCCTCTTAGTGGCCTTTTTTGCGGGTGTACCTGTCTGCTTGGTGGACTGGGGCTTCTTCTTCGCCACTGCCTCCTTTGGTTTGCTGGTTGTTGGTGCCTTAGCAGACTTTGTTAGTATTGTCGCCTTGGCCTGCCCACTGCGGGTTTCCCGCACCTTCGGCCTTGGAATTTTGGAGTGAGTGGTCGGCCCTGAAGAAGCCTCCTCACGCTGCTCTTGCATTTTGCTGCTGCCCTCCTTGCCTGCTTTTGCCTTCCCGACGTTTTTTTTGGGTGCCATAATGTTGAGACTCTGAAAGAGAATGAGCTGTGGGTCCAGGACCCTTTAAATACTAATGCCTGGGTATGATGCTTACGCGTTCGCGTACGCGTGCGTACGGTTGTTCGTCCGGCCGCGTGGAACCCGGAAACCGTTGGGGCATTACTTATTATTACTTACTTAACATATAATGTAAGCACAACGCTAGTTAGAAATGGATAATTTTTCAAAATAATTATTAATAGTGCTCAGACATGTGAAGGCACTGCCTTATTCCAACAGTAAACAGTAAAGAAAGGGTATAAACCCACAGAGCACACGATATGGACAGTCTCTTTTGTATAGCAGTATGGTGCGAGCATGCACTCATCAAACATGTGCGTAACAATCCTCCACCATTCTAAATAACTTCTTACCAGAGGTAACTTTATAGTAGGCTTTGACAAAGTCAGCTGGAATATGGTTCAATGCTTTACTAGTCTCCCATGCATATAATAGAACGTCTTCAGATGGATAACTTTTGGCCCAGATATCTCTTCAGACCATAGACTGCTGACAGCTATAGTAACCTCTACTACAGCAGTGTTCCCACCGTTGGTTTCCTCACAATGGGCACCTACATCTATAGAGGAAGCTCTACCTGTAGGTCACCGCCGAATACGCAGCCGGCTGTCGCTGCCCCAGAATGGCTGCACTTCTTTCTGTTTTGTTATTTCCTCAACTCACTTTAAAGTTGTGCAGTCGTCCTCCCAGTCGTCGGCACTGCATGCACCGTGGGATTCTCGCACCATACTGCTATACAAAAGAGACTGTCCATATCGTGTGCTCTGTGGTTTTATACCATTACTTATCTGCTGCAGACAAGAAGAAAGATGGCGCCCACGATCTTCACCCGCCAACAAGAAGAGCTGATTATGCTCGTAAGTGTATTTTAATGCCTTTGCCATTTGCCATCTAAATGCATGCCTAGGCCTTAAGCGCAGGAAGAAACGGTTTGGTATAAAAGTGTGTAAAACTCTGTGCCAAACAGAAATTAGTCACTTCCATCTAGAAGGATAGTTTGAGGCTCGAAATGTGTCTGGTAATGTCATTTAGTCAACTGATCGATTTGTGGCAGATATTTGTATGCAGTTTGATCTAAAAAATATGTAAATTTTGTGTTTTTTAGACGATGCTTCAGCGCAGGTACGACTACCTGACCAACTCTTTTGAGAAGAGGACCATCGCCCTGGAGATCGTTTCCAGGATCCAGCAGGAGACTGACACCACCATCACCCACACGCAGATCATGCAGCATTGGTCAGACCTGAAACGGCTCCACATGCCCCGGGTGCGGCGATTTTTCGGACTCCATTTCCCAAGTAACTACATAGCGACTGCATGCTAGATGTAACTAATACAGAAGGTAGACCTTTATTTATAAATGCTTTTCTTTTCTAGTGCTGGAAATGGAGTACCGAATCCGACGCACCTGGAGGCGCACAGGCTGACCAGTGCTGCATGATTCTGCAGCACAAAGTGAAGGTGTTGGATCTCCAGGGCGACGTTCCTACCCCTCCTCTGTTGTGGCCTCTGACCAGCCCCTGGACCTTTCTACAGAGGAGGGGCGTCACGGCGTGGGCAGGGAGTCGTAACCAGCAACGGAGCCGTTAGCCTCTGGTATGTGACTCTTCATGTAAGCGCACAGACATACATGCTATTTAAACAAAGCTGATTCCCTTAATCTCTTTTTCTAGATGTTAATATAGTGGGCGAAGGATCTGTGGTAGAGTCTGCAGCAGATCAGGCCCAGGAGGCACATGGAGAAGGTGGGTGATGTCACACACACATTGAAATTGTCATTTGCTTACTGTTGACTAAGACATTAGAAGTGACCCTATTTGACATGTCTCTATAGCCTCAACTTCCCAGCAATGGCAGGGCCCAGAACCCAGGGTGGTCCCCGACTCACACGTTGGCCACCAACGAAGTAAGTTGTAATGTAATTCTTTTGACTATGTGGTAACTGACATGATCACCAAGATACCTAAAGCCATAGTCAATGGCATTAGCATAATGACATATGCCCACTTCCTTAGATTAATTACTTAGTATAATGACATATGGCGTCATTAGTTAGCTTCCCACCTAAAAAAAAAACATCCACAGGTGAGAAACTCGTATTTGCCAACAAATAATGTTTGTTTCTTTTTTATACAGGGGCCACACATGCCAGAGTGGCAGCAATGAGTGAAAGGGTCCTTCAGTTGGTGGTCGACATGCAGGAGCTGCGTGACTCGTTGGGGACCACAGATGAAGACTAATGTTCTGGGTCCTGCCATTGCTATGTATATCGTTTTTATTGTTAAATGTTTTACATTTTTAAAAAATTTTAAATGTAGTATTTTTTTTAAATTAAAAAAAAAGTTTATAACTTTTTATAAATACTATTTAAAAAAAAAGCCACCAAAAATGGCATTTGTGAATTAAAAAAAAAAAAAACTGTTTCAGTGCCATTTCATTTACAAAATACATTAACACAAAACGAATGGGCCAAGAAATATTTAGAGATGAAGATTCACATGACCGCAAAGTGGTTTGTGTAAGTTTTAGGGGTGAAAAATGGAAGAAGACCCTAACCGCGAAGTGGTTTGGGTAAGTTTTAGGGGTGAAAAATGGAAGAAGAACCTAACCGCGAAGTGGTTTGGGTGAGTTGTAGGGGAGAAAAAATGGAAGAAGAACCTAACCGCGAAATGGTTTGGGTAAGTTTTAGGGGTGAAAAATGGAAGAAGAACCTAACCGCGAAGTGGTTTGGGTAAGTTTTAGGGGTGAAAAATGGAAGAAGAAGGAAAGCGCAAAGTGATTTAGGTGAGTTTTAGGGGTCATAAATGGAAGAAGAAGGAAAGCGCAAAGTGATTTCGCTAAGCATTGTAGCAGACGTGAGTGAAGCGAGCACTTAAATGAGTTAAGTTTGTAGTGCGCAGGCATAAGATCGTAAGGATTTTCGTCTGGACGATTATTTATTGAAAAAGGAAAACAGAATCTAACAGGAAACATAAAGGATTCGTGGAAGGAGACGATGGAAAAAGGGCAAAAACGAAAGCCGACGTTGTAACATGAGAAAAGAAAACGGAAAACTAACGCTGGAAAATTACATTCTCGTACTCGTACTCTGGCATACGAACGGACTAAGACTTTACAGAAGGCTTGCAATGCATGCATAGAATCGCTCGTACACTCATACGAGAGCGGAAACATTTAAAAAAAAAACAGATCGACACAAAAACAAAAGTCTTTTTTTGTCTCTCTGAATCAACCCTATGGTGTTAGGGGCCACCCAGGCCTGCACAGACCAGTGTACCGGTCACCTACGTTAACATGCATGCCCCCAGCCACGCACAGCCCGAACAGAGACACCCAGGGCCCCAGGAGGAGCGTGCTTCCACCAGTGCATGTGAGTAGGATCTGACACTGCCCCCCCAAAGTGGCAGCCTCAGGATGACCCGGGTGCTGGTCTGCCAGGATGGTCTTGATGGAACCTTTTTTTTTCGGAGGCCCTGGAGTCTAAAAGACTATTAGTCTTTTAGACTCCAGACTTTTAGTCTTTTAGAAGGGCCACCTGAGATCCACTCCTTGGGGCATCCCAAATTGGACTGCCCTGCTGTGTGAAACTCCCTGATCACCATTTCCACTCACCTTCTCCTGGAGCCCTCGCTGCATCTGTGTGCTCAGGCCACATTCCCACTCACCTGGCTACAAGGTGGGCTGGCTAGCCATCCTGGTGGCTTAGCGCCGAAGGGAGACAGGGCAACCTAGGGGGGGAACACACAGTGGGACATCTCAATTCAGGATGCCACCGCACAGAGGAACAGCACACGGGAAAGGGAAATACCCGTGTGTTGTTCCTCTTTAAAGTGCACCTATACTCAGAAACAACGTTTATGTTGTCACCTTCTATCCCCAACCCAGTGCCCCAAAACAGACTGTGTTTCTTGTTTTACTAGAGCATTTGCTCAATATAAAAAAAAGGCTAACAGGAAGTAGTATTATGTTAAATGGCCTGCCATATACTAATTAGTTCATTTACAACTAATCTGTCACATTAGGACAGATTCAACATCATGAGGATTTTTTTCTCACGTTTGTAAGAAAAACATTTTTATGATCATTTTTTTCCTTAGAAAAATACAGCAACATTTTACCTGTGCACCTTTTAAATAATTTGCACAGCTACAATAATGCTGAATTTAAAAGAATAATTTAAAAAAGTGAGAAAAAAATGTAATCTTGATTTTTTTTTCCACAGTGAAATTCAGCAACTTTATTAGCTGTGCAAATTTATAAAACACACAGTGATAAAAAAAATCTCATTGTGCTGAATCAACCCTAATGGCAATTGGGTAGAAGTGCTCCCTATTTCTGATCTGTGTGTACTGTGACTGGACTCCTCATCGCTGGGGGTGGGGCTTCTCTCCCAGGGAGAAATATGGCAGTTTGCATTCAGTTTGTGTTGTTGTGAATATTGGACAAAGGCTTCAGGTGCACTTTATGTTGTTGATGTACCTGAGAGAACTGATTAACAAGATCCTAGACTGCCGGTAGACTAATATCCACTGGAAAACTGGAAATAACTGCAGAATGTTACCCATAATTTGCAAACTGTCTTGAAGATATGTGGTGTAACAGATATACTGCTCAAGAGTCTGGTTGGTTCCTTCTGTCTGACATTTTTAGGTTTTTGCCCAAAACTGACCAAAACTTGAACTGGGACCCTCTGTCAGAAACAATATCAATGAACATTTTTGCCAGAGAGGCTGCAGACAGAAGACCAGAAAGAGGAACCAAGTGCGCCATCTTTGAGAAGCAATCTACCACTAGCAGAGTTATGTTGTTTACCTCAGACCCTGGCAGTGTTGGACCAAGGACGATTTGGGACAGGAAGAGGTTGTAGTTAACCTGCTGGACGGGGGTGCTGAGTCTTGTATCTGGCACATCACATTTGTTAACATAATTCTTGCAATCTAAATTGGTGGTTGGCCACCAAAAAGACAATTTAACCAGGTCTCGGGTTTTGCGTACCCCAAAATGTCCAGCCACCGGTTGATATGAAGAGAGTTTTTCTTGTTCAATAGTTTTTATTTGAAAATAAGGAAATACATGACAATACTTCCATACACTTATAAATTATCTTTCCAAAAAGAGAAGAAAATAGTATAAGCTTTCTGAACTGTTAACCAACATCTCAATTGTTGATATATAATATGAACAGCTTTTGACTACTAACTATCGTCAGCACATAATATAGTGAATAAAATAAAGTAAAATCAAATAATAAATAATAATAGTACTAGGAATATGAAAACAAAACATTGAAACAAAACAAAAAAAAAAAAAAAAGGGGGGGGGAGAAAGGGAAGGAGGGGGGGAAAGGATCTAAAGAAGAAAAGGATGAGGAAAAGGAGAGAGGGAAACCCAACCCTGGAAGATGCAGTAGAATTGTCTCAAATTACGGAGGAGGATGTTATAACCAGGGGAGTGGGAAGATCACTAATTCCCTTGAATGGATGAAAATGTTTGTAAGAGGAGATCGCCCATGTTTCAAGTTCAGATCTCTAATAAGCCAGTGTCAAAATCAACAGGTAGATATTCTTTAATCCAGGGTTCCCAGGTTTCCTGAAATCTCTCCAAAGTACCATTATGTATCGAAGTCATTTTCTCCATAGCCATAATGTTAGAGACCGAATCCTTAAATTCCTTGAAACTTAATTTAGGGGATTTCCAGGACCTGGCAATCACTAATTTGGCTCCTGTTAATAGGTGGTAGATAAGATTCTTGCCATTTTTAGAAGCCCCAACTATCAGACCGTTTAGCAATGCAGTCCAGGGGTCTGGTGTTAAGGTGATATCTAGTACATTGCTGATTACTTCAAAAATCTTGTGCCAGAATGTTTTTACTAGATGGCAGTCCCACCAGATATGTGATTGTGTTCCTACTGCATCGCATCCCCTAAAGCAAGATTTACCTTCCTCTCCAGGGGTGTGACAAAGGTGGTCTGGGACCAAGTGCCATCTTAAGTAAACTTTAATATTGATCTCTATCGAGTTCGCTGATGCAGCCCTACCAAAGGAAGCCAACCAGCCTTTCCGCCATTCATCCTCGGTATGTTGTATGTCTAAGTCTCTTTCCCACCGGTGTATAAGCATGCTTCTAGGGTCCTTATGTGTCTTACATAGCTGTTCATAAACCTCGGATATCGAGCCCCTGGCTCTGGGATTTTGTTTACACCTAACTTCAAACATTCGAGGATGGTCTATATTGCAACTACTGCGGATCAATGATGAAATAAAATGAGAAATTTGTAGATAGCTAAATATCTCTTTCCCTGAAAAGCCGTGTTTTTCTGAAAGCTGAGGAAAAGGGGTTATTTTTGGGCCCTGCAGGCAGTCTGATGTGTACCGAATGCCTGCCTCTCTCCATTTAGTGAATCTTCCCGGATCAGTATATGCCGGGGTAAACATAGGATTACCCCAAAGAAGCATCATTGGTAAATGTGGGGAAGCCAAGCCTTTCGAGAATTTAAGCCCATCCCATAGATGGAGAGAGAACGACATAATCGGATTCACAACAGATTTTTTATAACCTGCTGGTAGCCACAATAGATTTTCAACTTCAATTGGATGACAAATAGCGGCTTCAATTTGGACCCATGCTGGTATGTCTGACGTTAAGCAATACGAAGCTAGTTGTGCCACCTGTGCTGCCTGGTAGTATTTAGTCAGGTTAGGTACCCCGAGACCTCCCCTAGATTTTGGTTGTAGCATTATTGCTCTATTAACTCTTGGTTTCTTATTTGCCCAAATAAACTCAGAGATTGTATTTTGTAAACTCTTTGGGTATGGTGCCGGTATTTTGATTGGAAGGGACCTAGCAATATATAAAAATTTGGGTAGGATATTCATCTTTACTGTTGCTATTCTGCCCAACCATGACAGACCGAAGAACTTCCAAGACTTTATCAGACCCAGAAGCTTTTGGCGTAACGGGATGTAGTTAGCTTTAAAAAGGGTGTCATAGGAGCTCATCAAGTTTATTCCTAAATATTTCACTCTGTCCTTTTCCCAGTGGAAATCGTAAGCTGCTTGCAGGCGGGACCATATGTCCTGCGGGACGTTTATGTTCATAGCGCTGGATTTAGACGTATTAACTTGCAGTTAATATCTTCATTATATTGGGTAAAGAGATTAGCGGATCGGTAACCAAAAGGAGAACATCATCAGCAAAAAGACTGATCTTATGCTGAGTACCCTTTACTTCTATACCTGAGATATCTTGAGAGTCTCTAATAGCCTGAGCTAGTGGTTCCATCGCCAGGGCGAATAAGAGTGGGGATAAGGGGCAACCCTGTCTAGTTCCTCTAGCCAGAGGGAAATGTTCTGATTGAAATCCACAGTATTTAACAAATGCCATCGGGCCATTGTATACGACTTTAATCATATCAATGAATTTTGGCCCGAATCCCCATCTTTCTAGTAACGCAAAGAGATATTCCCATGATATAGAGTCAAACGCTTTTTTAATATCAAGCGACAGAAGCATGCCCTGAACCCCCTTCTTTTTTACCAGATGTACCAGATGTACCGCTCTCCTAATGTTATCCCCGCCTGACGTCCTGGTATGAAGCCAGCCTGGTCTCTATTGATTATTTGGGGTAAGATTTTTAGTAGCCGGTCCGCTAAAATCTTCGTGAATAGTTTGACATCTAGATTTATTAATGATATAGGTCTATAATTGGACCATACGGAATGATCCGAGTCTGGTTTGGGCAACATGCTTATAGAGGCTAGCAAGGATTCCTTTGAGAGCTGGTTTCCACGTCTTAAATGATTAAATAGAGCTGCTAATTTTGGGGCTAGGATCGCGGCATAGGTTTTATAGTAGATCGCCGAAAATCCATCTGGGCCTGGCCTTTTATTAAGTTTTAGGGTTTTAATAGTCTGTTCAATTTCCGTAGACCTAAATTCCTCTTCAAGCAGTTCTGCTAGCTGGTTGGGCAGAATTGGCAGGGATGTTTTATCTAGGAAGTCCGAAATGTCCTTCGGGTCGGGTGGGTGGGAGTTTGCATATAATTTCCTAAGTTGAGTACTGAAAGTCTCTGTAATTTTGCTTGGGTTACTAGTGAGGGTGCCTCTTTCATTTTTAAGTCTAATAGGCTTATATGTTTAATCTGGGGATCTCAGCTTTCTCGCCAGCATGGCGTCCGGTTTATTTGCCTTGCAGTAGTATTTGTGTTTCATCCATCGTAGGCTATTCTCAGCTTTCCCTGCTAGTGCGAGATTCAATTGAGTCACTCTCTGAAGGCTAGAATGGGTTTGCGGGGATAAGGAAGATTTGGCTTTGGCTGATAAAATTTGGTATTCTTCTTCTAAGGCAGAGATACGCTTATTTGTCTCCCGCTTTTTCTTAGAGGCTAGTTGAATGAATCTGCCCCTAATTGTAGGTTTGTGGGCCTCCCAACAAATTGTGGCCGACACCTCTTCAGTCTCATTTATAGTAAAATATTCATCTAAGTCTTTAGCTATGGTATCCTTTATTGTGGGGTCTGCTAATAGGGTCGAATTGAGGGACCATATAAAGCTGGAAGGTTTGCATAGTAGTGTATTTAAATTTAAAAGCATCCCTGCATGGTCTGACCATGGAACAGGGAAGATCCTGACTTTCTGGATCATAGGAATCGCTCTTTGGGGCATGAAAATATGGTCGATCCTAGTATACAGTGTATGTGGGTGAGAGAAATGTGTAAAATCCTGTACCCCTGGGTGCTTCTCTCTCCAACAGTCTACTAGGGCGAACCTATCCAAAAGCTTTCTGAACGACTTGGAAGCTGCTGACGAATGGGTGGAGACAATGGATGAGTGCGGGGTCTGTCTATCCAAATAGGGATTGAGAGTCAAGTTAGAGTCTCCGCAGATGATCACCGCACCCCTGGCCACTGTGTCTACCTCTTTTAAAAACTCTGACAGGAAAGCCACCTGATTTACATTTGGAGTATAGTAGGTGGCAATTGTAATTTCAACATCTTGGATATTCCCTATTAAAATTAAATATCTTCCCTATCCCGGAATTCTTTCCGACACTGGAATTGAGCGCCTCTCTTAAAACAAACCAAGACCCCTCTCTGTTTCGTTTCAGCATTCGACATATATATGTGAGGGTAATTGGCATTCAAGAAATTCGGCTTAGAGGATTGTGAGAAATGAGTTTCCTGAAGGCATATGATGTCAGGATGAAGATTTTTAAAATGGCGGAAAGCCGTGCTTCTTTTGTGCGGGGAATTAAATCCCTGTACGTTAAGAGAGCAGATAATTGTCATATCAACAATTAGTCAAGTCGTAGAATGAAACTTCTGAATGTTCTTAGTCCCAAAATTAAATTAAAAGTTGTCTGAGGAGGTTGAGCTGGAAAGAGAATAGGAAGAAAAAAGGAGAAAGACGGGAAAGAGGGAAGTAGGAGAGGGGGATGGAGGGGAAGAAAAAAAAAAAAAAAGATCAAAAATGTAGTCTGCAAATCACTATCTAACTCCCAAAAACTAGGGAGTCTGGAGTTTTTACTAAAACTGGTGTTCTTATTAAGAGCAGCCCGGACCCTCCGGCAAGAGTGAATACGCTGTTGTGAAATAGCGCTCTCGTCCTTCGGGACCTGCTGAGCTTAAGACTTTAGTGTATCTTTTAATAAATAGTCATTAACATATAAACAACTTTAACCTCGTAATAAAGAGGAAAACACAACCGAAGAACTAAGTCTGTCGGTTGTACTGGAGTGCGAACATGGCACTGCCGACGGGCAGAGGGGGTTTCAAAACACAAATATTCATATCAAAACTATTAACCAGAAGAAGTAACATTGATGTGATCTACCTATATCATATTAGCTAAAGTAAGATCCAGAGGTTCGGACCCGCCTTAACTTACTCCTAAATGCATTTTAAACAGTATAGTGGGCTATATTCAGTCATCTCAGTAGTTAAATATTACCTTCCGGTCTGGAGTGACCTTGGATGGCGATGCAGGAGAGGAGAAGAATAAAATATGTCTACCCTGCCTATCCTGTGTCGCCATGTTAATTAACAATAAACAACAGTATAATAACTTATGGGTCATCTTTGCGGCTTAAGAGAACTGGTCTTATAGTCACTTTCTACAGACCTTCGGACTATTGGAAAGCGATTAATAGTGGGATCCAGATTACACACCTGTAAGACCCAAACGAATGGGTTCACTAAATGAACTTGTTCTCTAGCAGTTTAGTCTCTGAAAACTGAGGAGGAGAGTTGGCCACCAGGTATAACTTTTCAGGTGTCCTGGAACTCAAGAGATGTGCTGCAGCCCTGGTGCCTAGTCCCTCTTCTTGATCTTTTCCCAGATCTTTGGGGAGTTGGAGACTCTTCGACGTTTCTGGGTGTTTTAGCTTGGTTGGGCTTGATGAGGCCAGCAGTCGTTAGGTGAAACTGCAGTTCTTCATAGTTGGTGGCGGAGTATGTTTTATCTCTGATGTTAAAGGAGATGCGAAAGGGAAAACCCCATCTATATCGGATTTGATTTTCCTGTAGCAGCATTAATAATGGTTTAAGCTCTCTTCTTCTGGCCATTGTGGATGCTGATAGGTCTGAGAAGATCTGATATTTATGGCCCTGAAATATTAACATATTTTTCTCCCGGGCCTTTTTTTGGATCAGTTCTTTCGTCTGATAATAATGAAATTTAACAATCACATCTCTGGGAAGATCAGATTGTGAGTTGCGGGGGCCAAGAGATCTGTGCACCCTGTCCATTTCTAATCTTTCTACTGGAGTGTCTGGGATCAGCTCTTGACAGAGTGTAGTGATAACTGAATTTAAGTCCTCAAGATGTTCCGGAAGACCTCTGAAACGTAGGTTTGATCGCCTATCGCGATTCTCAATGTCCTCAATCTTTGCGGAGAGCATGACATTATCTTTTTTGAGTTGCATTACTTCAGACTCTAGTATTTCTTGTGACGCTATTACTCCACTCACTTTGTTTTCCAAAGCATTTAGACCAGAAGTAATTCTATCTAATTCTTTAGACAGGTGCTCCTTAATAATATTTGTGTTTGACTGTAGGGCTTTTTGCAGTAACCCTTCAAACTGCTGCATAAGTGATTCATTTAATGAGGTTTGGTTTCCTGTGTGCTCTTGATTAAGCCTCGCATCTCGATTCAGTAGAAAGGAAGCCTCTGACTGAGCAATCACCTCCAGATCTGCTACAGACATTTCTTCTGCCATTATGAAGCCTGAGTAGGATATCTGTGAATTTTACATGCACTTCAGACAGTAATCTTAGACAGAGAAGGGAGCACCACTCAAATCACCTCCTGTGTTTCTCTCAGCCCACACTCTCTTATTTATGGGAGAAGTTGTAGAAGCAGGATTAATACAGGCTCATATGCAGCACAGAGTGGATCTGTCATGCTGTGTTCCTCCCCCTCCAGCACACATTTCTTATACCCGGGGCTTGGATGGAAAGGTGACTAACCGTTTGGTTGGAATATAGCTGCTCCTCTGCTGTGCTCACCGCCTCTATTGCGTTCAGGCACTTGAATCCTTCATGGATCTCCTTCTGCCTGCTGTGCTGCGTATTGCTGATCTTTTGCAGCCACAGCCTCTCCTGTTGTGTCTGTCTCCTCTGCTGGGTCAGCGCTGCCCGTGGACGACTCCCCGCCGCCGCCTCGCCCGGATACCGGCCTTGGGATTTTGTCAAGTCAGTGGGTCCCACTGTCTGCTGAGCTGCGTGCAGCCGCCATCTTGCCGCTCCCGTCTTTGCTGTTATGCCGCCACCGCTGCCGCCGCCGTTTTTGCGCTGCCCGGGAACGACTCCCCGCCACTGCCTCGCTTGGACCCTGGACTCCGGACCTCACCAGGTTAGTTTAGGCGTTTCCCCTGGCTTTTGTTTGCCCCCTCTAATGCCGTCGGGCACGGAGCCGAGCTACTCTGCTCCCATCCCGGCCTCGCGCGCATGCGCACTTCATGAAGAGAGTTTTAAAACCTTGAATTGTAATGATTCTGGAATGAAGATTCTGTACTTGAAAAGAAAGTCTAAAAGGCCAAAAAGTGATTGCTTTGGAGAATCAGGGCAGGTTTGGTGGAAGACTCATCCTCTGGGCCCAAATAAATGCTGGACAGGGCATCTTCACAGGACATCCATTCCTAGAACCTGGGCGATATGCTATGTGAAACGAGAATCACGAGACAAAGTGTGCCATTGGATTGTCTTGGCCTCATTTTCTTTGCAGTAAGCAGTTCCTCAAGATTCTTGTGGTCGGTGAATATCAAAACCAGAGGCTGCACACCCTCCAGCAGAAATCGCCACTCCTTCAATACTAGCAGCTCTCTGTCCCCCACATCATAATTTCCTTCTGAAGGAGTGAGTTTTCTCGGGAAGAAGGCCCCTTTTGCAGAATATTCCTTTCCCCCATTCTTTGATACAAGATGGCACCTACTGCTGATTCAGAAGTATGCACTTCCATGATAAAGGGGAGTTGAGATTCAGGGTGCCTGAGCAGTGAAGCGGAGGTGAATAGGTGATTTAATTTTTCGAAAGCTTCCTGCACTACCTCGGACCATTGGAACTTGGGTTGTTTTTTATCATAGAAGAAGCTGTAAGCACTGAGTTTTGTTTGTGCCACCTTAATCAACCTTTTCATTTAAGCACTGGGTTTTGTGTGCACTGTTATCCCACAACATCCTCAAAGAACTGGGATATATCCCCCATCTTACAAGAAGCTGTAATACCACAACAACCTCTGAGCACTGGGGTGTACCCCCTTATACCACAACTTGCGCTAAGCACTGGGGTATATGTCAGTACTCCACTTTAACCCTTTCAGTGCCAAGCACATAGATTCTACGTGCTCGCTTCTACTCCACTTAAGTGCCAAGCACGTAGAATCTACGTGCCTGACTTTCCCCCTGCTACAGTAAAAAAGAAGTAAAAAAAACACTCACCTGACCCCTTGTTCGATTCGGCCCGTTCTCCTCTTCATCTGGGGAGGCTTAGATCCCCCCAGCCCCCCCCCCCCGGCTGCAGGGGAGTGCCCGAAATAGCCACCCCCCTGCCGGAATTGCTTGTAAAAAAAAAATAATAAAAATGACATTTACTCACCCCAGGGTCCAATCGCTCCCACCGGGTCTCCTCTTCCCCAGGGGGGCCTCCGTTCGCCCCCCCCCCCGGCTCTTCAGCTTCAGGGGAGAGCCTGATAGGCCTCTCCTCTGCTGACGAGCGCCGCCATCTTGCCGCTAAGCCCCACCCTTTTGGCCGCTAAGCCCCCCCAGCTGTTGTTCTTTCAGATGCGATCATGCTGGCCACAGGAGCAGAGGGGCAGGTGATCAGATCATGGCCTGCCCCTCTGCTACTGTAGCGATCGCATCTGTCATCACATCGAGGGACACAGGAGCTGACAATCAGAGGTGAGTAAAGTAAAAAAAAAAGTTTTTATTTTTTAATAAAAGTCATTTTGATTATGTGTCTGTGTGTTTTTTTTTACTGTTAACCCTTTGTGAACTCGTAAGGGATCCAAGGCTGGGGGCTGGCAAGTCACCTGCGGCTAGCGGGTGACTTGCTATTAACCCCTGGCACCCCAAATTACCTGCCTCCCCAAAGGCAAAGGGGGGACAGAAGGGCCCGGGCCTCACAGAGGCTATGTGGGCTTGTAGCCTGCAGGGCCAGGGGCCACCAAAGCTGGCCCCTGCACCCTGTTCTACAAGCCCTGCATAGCTGGCCCTGGGTAACCCTTAAAATTCCCCCTAAAAAGGGTTCCTCAACCCCTGGGAGGGGGGACCCTATGTAATTTTTTTTTAAATGAACCCTATGTTACCTGTGAGGTAACAGCAGGTAAAAAAGGCTTCCAGCAGCAGCAGGAGCGCTGAAGCCAAAGTGATCAGCGTGGGACACAGTGCTCCGGGATGGATGAGAGGTAAGTATTAAAAAAATAATATTTTTTTTTACTCTGTGTGTGTGTTTTGTTTACATTGAACCCTTTGTGAACTGTAAGGGATCTATGTGACCCCTATACCAGTTCACAAGGCTCTGGGTCTGAATTTTAACCCTTAAAATCCCCCCCCCCCAAAAAAATGGGTCCCCCTCCGCCAGGAAGGGAGACCCCACAACAATTTTTTTTTTTATTTAACCCTTTATATTGTGGATAGTAGTTGTATTTTATTTGTAAATGTTATAAAGTGCGCTTTTTAGTTTGGGGGGGGGGTCTCCTGGACAGTAACGGGGGGGTACCAGTACATAACATACCGTTGTAATCAGAAAAAATGGGGCTTTCACATGCAAGACATTTCATGTTAAAGCCTAAACTCTGCCACAAAAAAATTATATAGAATTTTCCTGGAAATTCCTGAAAAAAATCCCTGTTAAACATGGGGAAAAATGGTGAAAAATGACCTGTCAACAGAGGGTGACAACATTTCAAGTAAGCTGGGAATTAAAAGGATTGAAAGTACCTATGCATGTTGGGTAATGTTATGCTCAGGGGACCTTGCGCTTTCAGATTTACCTTGTTCTTTCTTGTTTGTATATTGATATTTTAGGAAAAGTTTTTTTTTTATTCTGCTTTTGTATAAATTTTTTAGGGCAACCCTGTGCAACCAAAGAATTCTTTGAGGGATTTCTTCCAGAAAGATGAGCCCACTACACCAAGCTGTGTACACTTAGAAAGCTTAACAGGTGTACTTTCAGGGAATATATGGTTTGTGGGGGGTATACCAAATGTAAAGGGTTGTTTTAGTAGAAAAATCTCAAGGTGAGCACTTTGTCTGCAGAGCTGAAATTTTCAAGTAAAATTATTCTTACGCACAAGCTTTACTTTGCGGTGTTTGCCAACTTTTCCCTTGACTGTAGCTATGCATGTTGGGTATTGTTCTGTTCTGGGGTGTTGCTTTTTCAGATTTAACTTGTTTTTTCGTGTTTGCATATAGTTGTTTTTAGGAAAAGGTGCCTTTGATTCTGTTATTTTATTCTTTTTTTTAGGGAAACCCTGTGCAACGAAATAATTCATTGAGGGATTACTTCCAGAAAACTGCACGCATGTCAACAAGCCTGGTACGCCTAGAAAGCTTGAGGTGTGTACTTCCAGAAAATATAGTTTGTGGGGGTATTTCAAATGTAAATGGTTGTTTTTCTTGAAAAACTGCAATGTATGCATAACAGGTTAGCAGCTTTGGCTAAGTCAAGCAGTAGTAATGACCCTTCCTAGCTGAGAACACTGTCAGTAACCCCTTAGCTACTAGAAAACATAATTGTGATCCTCAGTATCTGAATTAGTTTAAATACAGCAGATTAGGTTAAACCTGTTGCCTGTGTCTTAGCCAATCAGATGATTAGCAAGCTAGAATGAGGAAGTCTTTGTATTTGTACATCTAACACACCAGTTAATGTACATTTCTAAGGTAAACATATATTTGCCAGGGAAAATTGTTTTCTTTTATAACACCGGGTTGCAGACAAATAGAAAATAATAAATAACAGACAAGCTTATGACATAGAAACATGGAAACATAGAAGGTTGACGGCAGAAGGCAGAGCATATGCTCCATCTAGTCTGCCCTTATGTGTATACTGTATGTACTTTTAACATACAGTAAAGAGTACATTGAAGAAATCATTTTGGCACACGATAATGGACATTTTCTAAAGTGAAATTACACGTTAAAGCACATTTTCATTCACCTGTATATTAAAGGCAACAAGGCTGCCACACTAGAAGGAAAACGGCTCATCCATAACCTGTTCATGTTTCATTATGCATGAAAAATGTTCTATACCTTCCACCTGTATGTGTGCTTTCTGCCAGTTAGATGGAAGAGATGGAGGTAGGCAAGTGCTGGCACAACCAAGTCCTGTGGGATCTCCATCCGGTTTATCTTCAGCAATGTAAGGATATCCATGTTGGCTGTGGATAGGTGGATGGCAGTCCATAGATCCTGGGTGGTGTGTGGCCTTTCACCCAGATGATTGTCTGCAGCGGGTGAGGAGTCAGGAGAGGAGGAAGTGGAGTAGGAGGGGACAAGTGATTTCTGTCAATTCTAGGTGGTAGAAGTATATGCGGCAAAGCGATCCGCGGCTTAGACCCCGTGAGCAAACAAAGAGGCCGATTCATTAATAGCGCCAGGTAGCGACAGATGAGCGACAGTAGCGGCATTTTCAGAGCGCCCGCTAGTAGTCGCTGTGCTTGGCCGTTGTTCTGTAGTTGATAGCAACTCAGTCGGTTTGCCGTAATGTTGAATATTGGGTGAGGAGTCGCTATTTGACAGGTTCCGCGCTGTATGGGAGCGCATGACAGCGAATGGCCATAGCGAACGGCTCCCAGCATATTCATTAACAAATCACGCTCAAAAAATTATCGCGCAGTGAAATGCTTGTTTAAACCCCAGAGCGCTGGCGGCGATGGGTTAAAAGTAGTTTTTTAACCCCCAACCATATTTTTAGAAAAAAAAAAAATGTTTTTCAAAACATTTTGTAATATGAATACATTAATATCAGACCTGTAATATCAACTCTGCACAAATTTTTTTTTTTTTTTTTAACCTTAAAAAAAATATCTAACATTGCAGAAGTGGTCACAGAATTATTCTTCACGATTGGGTTAACTCACCGCCAGGTGACGCTGTGCAGAGAGGAAGTCTTGTAACGAGCCCCCTTCCGGCCTATATATACCTGGTACCTCCCTTTTATCACCAGTGTTTTTCTCTCTGCTTGACGACAAGACAGAAGATTGAAGTCTCCTGCTTACAGGTAGCCGGGGTCTTACCCCGGCACCCCCTTTTGGTCTATTTCTGCCCGGTTTTTGATTGTTTGTACCTTTATGGTGGAATGGAAGCCTCCCAGCCTAGGCTGCTCACTGGGCAATTGGAAGACGGCACTATAGGTGCCTGGGAGCTTATCTCCTCCGCTCAACCCCCTGTTTTGGGGGCAATGCGGCTATCCGGCATGGTGATCCGGAAATGGGATGCCCCTGTCCCGAGGGTCCCCTTAGCCCCTTACTCTCCCGTTACGGTCCCTTCTCCCTTCACTATGGGGGGGGGGGTTAGAGGGTTATGTATTGCATGTGTGTTTTCACTGCGTGTTTTTTATTGCATTTGTGTTTTTTACTTATGTACACTGGTCAGGCTGCACCGCAAGAGTGCATTTGGCCTGACTAATCCTCCTCATAGAGCTATCCTCGGCAGGTCTTTTTAAGCAACTGCTGGCCGGCATGGCCAGAATTTGGGTCAGCTTTAAAGGGCGGCCGGGGCGGGCTGCGCTGTGGCAGGCTGGCTTGTAGCTGCCTGAGCCTGTGTGGGTTACAGCTCCCCTCCCCCCTCCCCCCTGGTCTCCTCTTTGTTCGGCCGCCGCGTGTCTAGCCTGGGCTGTGCTGCTAGTTTCCCCCTCCCCCTTCCTTTACTGTGTTTGCCTGTCGTTTTGCGGCCGCCGTCTGGCGGGCCGCACTGTCCGGGCGTGAAGGGGGCGGGCCCCAGTGACGTGGGAACGGGGGCGTGGTAGCGGCGGCAGCGGAATGCGGCGGGCCCCAGCCGCACTTCCTTCCTTCCTGTCTTAAGGAAGACACGTGGGGGGGCTCGCTGCCGCATATGGGTCTGTTTACTTTTCCTCCTATTGCTGCTGCTGCTGCTGCTGCTGCTGCTGCGTTTTTCGTTTCTCATGCTGATGCTGCTGCTTTTATGATCATTGCTCAGGTAAGCGGCCTCACCTTGTGTGGGGCCGTCTTGTTTTTTGTTAAAAGGTTATAATAATAATAATATTATAAGATAAAAGGGGGAAAATATTTTAGAGGATGTTTTTTATTACATGGATTAAATAAAGGAGGAATTATAGAGGGCAAAGGTTTTCCTTTGCTTATTTAAAAGCACCTTGGTGCTGTGCATAAGTATTGTTGTATGTTGCCACATGTTGTCTGGGGGTCTGACTGTTGGTTTTCTCCCCTACAGATCCTGGGAATCCCTGAATAAAGCGGCCTCCTGGTTCTATATTACTTGGCTAGTCCTTCTTTTTTAAAAATTGGGACATATTTATACATATATATATATATATATATATACATATATATATTATTAAAAAAAAAAAAAATATATATATATATATATATATATATATATATATACAAAGATTATTAAGGGGATCTTCATTATAAATTAAATCCTCCCTTCCGGGACATTTACAATAAGGGGGCATCCCGGGTGGCTTATGCCTTAAACCCAAAAATTAGCGAATACCATAAATCACCATATGGAGGCTTCCGATATTACCGGAAATGGTTCTTCTGGGCCATCTAGGGTGTGCGCAGGATGTGGGACTCCACTCCCAGCTGATGATGTTTTTGTATGCATTCCTTGTGCAAAGCATAGTATTGCGCGTCAGTCCGTTGCTCCAGCTGCTGACCCGTCGCAACTTCCATCATCTCCTACCTCTCCCTCCCTGTTCCGGACCCCGCGTGACACTGTCAAGAGTGGGAATTCGCAATCCGAGGTGGCTGCACGGTTGGCCAGCCTCGAGAAAATAGTGTCCGTTAAAGCAGGGTCTAAAGCCACTGCGAAACGAAAGCACCTGACTCCGATACCTCCGGCTTCACAGGATGAGGTATGTGAGCCTGTGGAATGGTCCGATGGCTCCCTGGACGAGGAGGGAGAATTCCTGCTGGAGTCAGATGAGCCTGCAGATCAGCTTGAGGCTGATGCTATTGGCGATTTGTCGGCGGGGGTTTCCCTTGACACCCCCTCCATTCTGGCTCAAATGTTTGAAATTTTGAATTTAGACCCGCCTGAGGCTGTCACCCTGCCAAAGGGTCAGTTGTTTAAAGAGCCTCAGCCGCGTTGGATTTTTCCCAGACAACATCACTTTGAGAGGGTGGTGCTTAAGGAATGGGAACATCCCACGCGGTTAACTGGAATCCCGTCCAGTTGGGAAAAGCGTTATCCTTTTCCGCCAGAATTGGTGAAGCTTTGGTCCGTCCCTCCTGACGTCGATACCCCTGTGCTAGGGCTCTCCAGCACGGCTATGGTGCAGTCTGCTGAGACCACTGCCCCTAAGGATGGGGAGGATCGTCGGATTGACCAGTACGCTTGCCATGGTTTTATTTATGCTGGGTCAACGATGCGCCCGGTGTGTGCTTCGGCGCTTCTTCTATTGGCGGTTAGATCTGTAATTCAGGAGCTGTGTGTGGATCTCAATCCCACTTGTAAAGAGTTTACTGCTCTCAGGCAGTGTGAGTCTTTTGTTTCCTATGTTCTATCCGCTCAGGACGATGCGCTGGCTATGAGTAGCAAGACAGCTGCAATGCTGGTGGCTATTCGTCGGTCAGTGTGGCTGCGCCAGTGGTCGGCGGACTCAGCTTCTAAAAAGGTGCTCACAGCTCTCCCCTTTTTGGGCTTGCGACTGTTTGGTGAAAAAATGGATTCAGTCGCAAAAGGTGGTAAAATGCCGCAACGCAAGAGGCCTCGTCGCCCCTTTAGGGGGGCAAGTTCTGGTAGGCCTTCATTTCAGGGATTCAGAGCGGGTAGGGGGGCTTCCTTTCCCGCTACCAGAGGTGCAGGTTGGACTCGGGGGAGGGGCCGTCGCCGTCCCGCTCAGTCCTGGGGCACCAAGCCCAAGCCTGCCGGTAAGCCCGCTCAGCAATGAGGGGCTGCCCTCACCCGTGCGGCTGGGGGGGCGATTATGACACTTCTCCCAGGTTTGGGACCAGGAAATTCCGGACAGATGGATCCAGGAGGTAGTGTCGTCCGGTTACAAGCTGGAATTCGACTCTCGCCCTCCTTCACGGTTCTTTCGGTCTTGGGTGCCCATCGATCCTTTGGCCGCACAGGGGCTCCTGGCGTCGGTAAAGAATCTGTTAGAGATGGCAGTCATCCGTCCGGTACCGCGCTTAGAGATGGGCCTCGGTTTTTATTCCAATATTTTCGCAGTCCCCAAAAAGGACGGGTCGGTTCGTCCCGTCCTGGACCTGAAATTACTCAACAGGTTCATCCGTTTCCGGAAGTTTCGCATGGAAACCTTGCGTACGGCCGTCGGTTCCCTTCGGCAGGGGGACTTCATGACGTCCATAGACATCAAGGATGCTTATCTTCATGTTCCCATCTGCCACGCTCATCAACGTTTTCTTCGATTCGTGATGGAAAATCAGCATTATCAATTCGTGGCACTTCTGTTTGGCCTTACCTCAGCTCCAAGAGTGTTCACCAAGGTGCTGGCAGGGGTCATGGCCATTTTCAGATCTCGGGGCATTCGTGTCGTACCTTATTTGGACGGCCTTCTCATCATGGCTCCGTCGCTCAATCAATCGGAGACAGACACCAGGATGGTGGTCTCCACGCTGGAAAGCTTTGGTTGGGTGATCAACTTCCCCAAATCCTCCCTCGCTCCGGCCAGGGTGGTGTCCTTTCTGGGGATGCAGTTGGACTCTCTTCAACACAGAGTGTTTCTCCCCCAGTCCAAAATTCATCTGATTCAGGAGTTGGCTCGGGGCCTACTTTCCAATCCTCGGCCGTCCATCCGTCTGGGGATGAGGCTGATAGGGTTGATGGTCGCCTCTTTCGAGGCAGTTCCTTTTGCTCAATTTCACACGAGGACGCTTCAGCTTTATCTGTTGGTGTCCTGGGACCGGCAGCCTTGGTCGTTGGATCAGCCCTTCCAGTTGTCCTCCCGGGTCCGGCAGTCCCTCCAGTGGTGGTTGGTCTCGGCCAATCTCGTGAGGGGCAGGTCCTTCCTGACCCCTCTTTGGGAAATTGTCACCACGGACGCCAGTCTTTCGGGATGGGGCGGATTCTGGAAGGAGCTTCAGTTCCAGGGGCAATGGGGACCTCAAGAGGCCCACTTACCCATCAATGTGCTGGAACTGAGAGCCGTCCGTCGGGTGCTTGCTCTCCTGACTCATCACGTTCTGGGCCTTCCGGTCCAGGTGCGTTCAGACAATCAAACAGCGGTTGCTTACATCAATCATCAGGGAGGGACTTGCAGTCCGAGTGCTCTCAGAGAGGTGTCCCTGATCCTGACCTGGGCAGAGGCCCATGTTCCTTGTCTCTCGGCGGTATACATTCCAGGAGTGGAGAACCAGGAAGCGGACCGGTTGAGCAGGGGCTCTCCCCGTCTGGGAGAATGGGCTCTCCATCCTCAGGTTTTTCGCTCACTGTGTCTCCGATGGGGGACACCGGAGGTGGACCTGTTTGCCTCTCGTCACAATCACGGGCTCCCGAACTTCGTGTCGCTCTCCCGGGATCCTCTGGCTCTGGCAGTGGACGCCATGTCCCTGAGCTGGGGGGATCTGGGATTTCTATACCTGTTTCCTCCGATACCCATGCTGGGCAGGGTGGTTCGGAAGTTGGCTCTGGAAAGGGTGTCCGCCGTTCTCGTGGCCCCAAGGTGGCCAAGGCGAGTGTGGTTCGCAGACATCGTTCGGCTGGCAGTGGACCAGTTCGTTTTGCCTCTTCGGCCCGATCTGCTCACTCAGGGTCGGTTGTGTTACCCCAATTTACCAGCGATGGGTTTGACGGCCTGGCTGCTGAAACCTCCATCTTGAAGGAGGAGGGGCTTTCTGACTCAGTCGTGAAGACTCTGATCAGTGCCCGGAAGAGGTCTTCTTCTATCATCTACTATAGGACTTGGAAAGCCTATATCGCTTGGTGTGAGATGAGATCTTTTCCTTGTAGGGTCTTTTCGGTCTCCAGGATTCTGGCTGGACTCTGGTCTTCAGCTAAGTACGTTGAAAGGGCAAGTTTCTGCCTTATCTATCTTTTTTCAGAAGCGTTTTGCGCTTCAGCCTTTAGTTAAAACTTTTTTCCAGGGGGTTACGCATGTGCGGCCTCCCAGGAAACCATTACTCCCGGTTTGGGATTTGAATTTGGTTCTTTCTGCTCTTCAGGCTCCTCCTTTTGAGCCTTTGCAAGATGTTGCTTTGTCTACCCTGACTCAGAAGATTGTCTTCTTGTTAGCGATCACTTCGGTCCGGCGTGTCTCAGAGTTGGCGGCCTTGTCTATCCAGGCGCCTTACTTTGAGAGGCATCAGGATAAAGTGGTCTTTCGGTTCAAGCCGGACTTTCTTCCTAAGGTTGTTTCTGCTTTTCATTTGAATCAGGATATTGTTCTTCCCTCCTTGTGCCCTAATCCTAAGAATGACAAAGAGAGGGTTTTGCATTGTTTGGATGTAGTACGCTGTGTTAAGTACTACTTGATTATCACGTCTCCTTTTCGTAAGATGGATGCCTTTTTTGTTGTGCCCTGTGGGCCTAAGAAGGGATTGGCACCAGCCAAATCTGCCATTAGCAAGTGGATACGTCAGGCCGTTACTGCGGCCTATTCTGCTAAGGGGAAAGTTCCCCCTTTTCGTATCACTGCTCATTCTACTCGCGCCGTTGGGGCGTCTTGGGCTTTTTAGCACCAAGCTTCTGTTGAACAAGTTTGTAAGGCCGCCACTTGGTCTTCTGTTCATACTTTTTCTAAGTTTTACAAAGTTGATGTGCGAGCCTCAGCGGATGCTGTTTTTGGCCGCAAAGTTCTGCAGACTGCAGTCATTTAAGTTATGCTTCACCTGGCCTTGAGATGCCCATCCCTTGTGGACACTGCTTTTGGATGTCCCAATCGTGAAGAATATTAAAGGTGAAGCGGGGTGTGTGGCACACCAAGAATAATACCATTTTGTGAGTACTCACCTGAAAAATGGATATTGTTGGTGTGCCACACACCCCGCTTCACTCCCACCCTTTTCGGTATTCCGAATCCTTTATATGGTGAAGCTTTTATTTATATTGATTTATTTTGAGGTTAATGTTAATTTACTGGTACCTTGTCTTTCTGCTTTTTAATACACTGGTGATAAATGGGAGGTACCAGGTATATATAGGCCGGAAGGGGGCTTGTTACAAGACTTCCTCTCTGCACAGCGTCACCTGCACCAGTCAACAGATGTGCCTCAACACAGTTCGGCCCAACGCTGCTACTAGGTTCGGCGCTGTTGACACACACTACCTCGTCAGCCTTCAGGTTCATCAGCAGCAAACTCTCTAGATGAGGATGGCAGGAAAGATGGAAGCAGTGCAGGAGGCAACGAGTGGAGGCATCACAGTAATACTAACCATGTTTTTTCTGTTTGCCT
Organism: Gastrophryne carolinensis; assembly: GCA_027917425.1. Lineage (NCBI taxonomy): Eukaryota > Metazoa > Chordata > Amphibia > Anura > Microhylidae > Gastrophryne > Gastrophryne carolinensis. The sequence continues at coordinate 363,856,569 of CM051238.1, forward strand.
TGCAGGTTCCTGGTGATAGGAACTGACTTCATTAACAATTTATGTTATTGTTATGCAAGCCGCTGGGCTCCACGCTCTTCCCACGCTGCCATTTCTTGGCATGCGCCCATGAAAATGGCAGGTTCTACACCCTACTGTGAGCCTCCAAAACCTTCTTTCAGCTGGCTGCTGCCAGTCCAGCAACCCACCATGTGAGCCACGTGTGGAGTGGCCAGACACCTGGTAAAATGGGGCTTTACTGTTTTTATAATTTAATTTTTTTATTAATATTATCTTTTTAATAATATTATTTATTTATTTTTTGTTTGCTTTGCAGGTGCCTGGCTGCATATGAAGAAGACCCTGTTCTATACAAGTATCAGCTTTTAGATGATTATAAAGGAGATATTTGTATCATGCCTGACTCCAGTGTAAAGAGAGCCAGGAGTGGTCGTGGACAGCCAAGTTGGGAAGCAAGTGGAATGTGCCAAAGAAGATGGCTCAAAAAGGACTGGCATGTTAATTTCTCAAGTGGACACCTAACCTTCAGTGTACTTCATCAAGTTTGGTGACGATTTCCATATTTCTATCTATGATTTGGTGAAAGCTTATGAGAACCCCAGTACATGCCTGCACCAGGGAAAAAAGGTGTGGGGGTTCGGAGAGGTGGAAAAAAACAACTAAATCATCTTTTTTTGTTTGCTTTGCAGGTGCCTGGTGACTTCCTCGGAAGCCTCCAAAACTCTTTCTAGGTGGGTTGCTGTCTGCTCAGCAAACCACCCTGCGAGCCACATGTGGAGTGGCCATACACTTGAGAAAATGGGCCTGTTTTTAATTGTAATTATTCATTTTTTAAATTTTTAATGATACTAATATATTTTTTTTTTTTGCTTTGCAGATGCCTCACTATGGAGAATATGGAGATTATTTATGCTTTTGCCTTGCTTCAGGGACTTGTGGCACAGCATGAAAATTACCCATGTCTTCTCAGTGTACTGCTTGACAAAATGTCATGCTGAGGAGATCCTTTGAGCCAGATTTATAAGTGCTCAATGCCTGGGCATGGTGGGCAGTAGTAACAATAAGCTGACTGCTGATGTTTGGCACCCTTCCCCCTCGTGTGCTTGCTGCCTGGGGCTGATGGCCACCACCTCTTCTGTCATAATCTAACTGTCCACATAGATTCTAGGACATCACCCTTCAATTGTATTCCACCCCTCCTCCCCACTACCCTCCTTCTTTACATTGCTGAAAACCACAGCAATCGGCACTTTGGGTTTCATCATGTTAGATGTCCTGCCACATTCTCATCCTCCAACACAATTTGTTGTGCATCGGGGAGTCCCTATGTCTGCAACTGGGGCAGGTGGATGGGCAACATTATCCCAGCCAATTGTGTCATCATAAAGCATTAGTGACTCCATAACCTGTGACTGGGACGGCCTTGCTGCTTTTGAGGGGGGTTAGGTGGAGGACTGCATATAATCTGCGACTGCTTCAACTTTTTCACCACCCTGGCAGCAGTGTTGGGGCCTACAAGAACCCTGGTACATCCTTGCACGGGAGAAAAATAAAGGACGGGGGATGAAGAAAAAAATAAAACAATATAATAATAACAATAGTAACTATGTTTTTCAGTTTGCCTTGCATGTTTCTGGACTTGGAAGTGGGGAAGTATTCAGTGACCCATCTTCCTGCAAATTTTAATTTTTACAGCGCCACAAAATACAATAACATACTAGTTATGCTTTTTTGTTTGCTTTGCAGGTTCCTGGTGAACTAGAACCTGGAGCCCTGTGTGCCATATAATCTATCATTGCCTCAACTTGGTTATGTCTGACCATTCTGGCAGTGGTATTGGGGCCTACAAGAATATGCTGCATATCTTGGTGCCTGCTTGCACCAGATATTTATTAATGTGAATATTTATTGTGATATATTTATATATTGCAGTGCCTCACTCAATCCGTCTCTCTGCATCGCTCCCAGCCTTTAGTTCTAACGTGAGACTCATGTAGCTGACTTTAAACCCCCACAGTAAAAAAAATATAAAAGTAAAAAACTCATCTGACCCCTTCGTTGGATCGGGCCGGGTCTTCTCTTCACCCGGGGGGCATCCGATCCCCCCCAGGGCTCTTCTGTCTTCAGGAGGGTGCCCGAAATAGCACTCCCCTGCTTCGGCCGCTGCCACAAACTGTAAAAAAAAAGAAAAGAAAAATGACATTTACTCACCTGCGCCTGCGCTGCTTCCCGCCGGGTCTCTTCTTCACCGGGGAGCCTCCGATGGCCCCCCTCCGGGCTCTTCCGTGGTGAGGAGAGGGTGAGAAATCACCCTCTCCCCCCACTTCCTAGGTCGGGACTGCTAGCCCCGCCCCTTGAGGACGGGGCAGATGACATCATCGGTGACTCTGCACCTGTCACCCGGCAGCCGGGACCCGAAGCTCAGTCGCTGTTGGAGATCGGAGGAGGAAGGCTGTTTACCAGCTCTCCTCCTCCGATCTCCAGCAGCTGTCATCAGAACGTCGTGGGACATGATCGAGACATCGGAGGTGAGTAGAGAAAAAAAAATATAATTTTTTTTCTTATGTGTCCGTGTGTTTATTTTACATTTAACCCCTTGTGAACTGGTAAGGGGTCCATGAGACCCCTATACCAGTTCACAAGGCTGGGGGCTGGCAAGTCACCTGCAATTAGCGGGTGACTTGCCATTAATCCCCGGCACCCCAATTACCTGCCTCCCCAAAGCCCGGGGGGGGGGGCAGAAGAGCCTGGGCCCACACAGGGTATGTGGGCTTGTAGGCTGCAGTGTGGGGAGCCACAAAAGCTGGCCCCTCCACTCTGTTCCTGCAAGCCCCCATAGCTGGTCCCGGGCTGGTTATGATGGGTAGGGGGGACCCTACATAATTTTTGGGGGGGATTTTTAAGGTTTAGGGTTAGGGTTAGGGTTAGCCAAACCCTAACCCTTAACATTCCTCCCAAAAATGTGCCCCCCCCCCCCCCCCCCCGGGAGGGGGGACCCTCTGTCATTTTTTTTTAATTTAACCCCTTATGTTTATAGTGTGGATAGTAGTTACATTTTATTTGTAAATGTTATAAAGTGCTCTTTTCGGTTTGGGGGGTTTCCTGGGCAAGAATGGGGGGCTACCGATTCATATGTGGTACCGTTGTAATCGGGAGAAATGGGGCTATCACATGCAATATGGTTTTCATTAATAAAGCAAATGTTTTATTTAAAATTAAGGAGACAATTGTCTAAAAAATATTATTTTATTTATTTATTTTTTTTATGCAAAAATATTTAAAAAACAGTAGAAAAATTACAAACAAGACATGTTAAAGCCTAACCTCTGCTGCAAAAAAATATGTATATAATTTTTCTGGAAATTCCAGCAAAAATCACGGTTAAACATGGCGCTAAATGGGGATAGTACCTATAGTACCTATGCATGTTGGGTATTGTTCTGCTCGAGGGACCTTGCGCTTTCAGATTTAGCTTGTTTTTTTTTGTTTGCATATTGATATTTTAGGAAAACATGTTTTTTATTCTGCTTTTTAGAATTTTTTTTAGGGAAAACCTGTGCAACCTAAGAATTCTTCAAGGGATTACTTCCAGAAAGATGAGCCTACTACAATAAGCTCAGTACGCATAGAAAGCTTAACATGTGTACTTTCAGGAAATATATGGTTTATGGAGGATATTCCAAAAGTAAAGGGTTGTTTTGGTTGAAAAAGCTGAAAATTTCAAGTAAAATTACCGTTATACGCATGCTTTACTTTGGGGTGTTTGGCAACTCTTCCCTTGACACTACCTATGCATGTTGGGTACCATTCTGTTCGGGGGATGTTGCTTTTTCAGATTTTAATTGTTTGCATATAGTTTTTTTAGGAAAATGTGACTTTGATTCTTCTTTTTTATTCTTTTTTAGGGAAACTCTGTGCAACCAAAGAATTGATTGAGGGATTACTTCCAGAAAACTGCACCCATGTCAACAAGCCTGGTATGCCTAGAAAGCTTGAGGTTTGTACTTCCAGAGAATATATAGTTTGTGGGGGTATTTCAAATGTAAATGGTTGTTTTTCTGGAAAAACTGCAAGGTGCGCTTAGCGCGTAGCATAGTTGTATTTTATATGAAAATCTCCTAAAGCGCTGTTTCAGTTTGGGGGAGTCTTCTGGGCAGGATAGGGTGTCTACCAATACATATGTGGTACTGCTGTGACTGGGAGAAATTGGGGTTTCACACGCAATAACATTTTTTTTACAAACTTTTTTTTATTTTTTTGCACATATTTCACCCAAAAGTATTGAGAATACACTAAAAAAAGGCCAAACAAGACATTGTTGAAGCTCAGACTCTGCTGAAAAAAACAATATATCATTTTCCCGGAAAATCCCTGGAAATCCCTTCAAAAATCAAGGTTGAACATATGTAGCACCAAATAGTGAAACGTGGTCTGGCAACAAAAATTCTAGGAAGGCTGGCACTTAAAGGGTTAAAAGTGGGCTCAATACTCACCTAGTATGACAAGAATATAACCTGGCTTAAGCAACTCCTACAACCTTCACCAGCACATGCCGATAAACTTTTTCTCCACTCCAACCAGACTGCAGAGTAGGGATGAGCGAATCGATCCGGACGAACCCGGATTCGTTCCGAAATTCATGAAAAATTCAATTCTGAACGAATCCGAATTTCCCGGCGATTCGATCGATCAAAGTTTTCCTTAAAACTCAGTGACAGGCATTCTAAGATGGTGGACGGACATGTTCAGACATATCCTCAGGGGCAAGTGACGATGGGACAGTCACATGCAGCCTATCAGCAGCCAGGAAGCCCGGTGACGTCACCGTGCTATATAAAGCGGTGTCCATTTTCCTTTTGCACAGTTCAGACTTGCATTGCAGAGAAAACGGAGCTAGCTGCAGGGAGGGACAGACACTCATAGTTAGGTGAGAGTTAGCGATAGCAAGAGACAGTTACAGATAGGTAAAGAGAGAGACAGATAGTTTGAGAGATTTAGAGTGGTAGACAGAGCTAGGGAAAGATAGATTTAAAACCAGAACAATCCAGCAGCATACAAGTCACAGTGACAGGGTGCTTAGTGCTATGATTCATATTTCATAATAAATGGGTTACTGTTAATATATTTGGTTTGGTTTAAATACAGCTGCACACTGTGCATGCCATGGACATGCTATTTAACCCTTTCTGCTATTTAGCCCTGAACGCTATTTTAACCCTATCTGTTAAACAAAAGCATTTCTCATAATTGGATTAGTGTTAATATTTTCTGTTCAGCTTAAAATACACCAGGCCACATGGGCATCCCAACGCACATGCTATTTTAACCCTATCTGTTAAACAAAAGCATTTCTCATAATTGGATTAGTGGTATTATTTTCTGTTCAGCTTAAAATACACCAGGCCACATGGGCATCCCAAGGCACATGCTATTTTAACTATATCTCTTATACAACATAAGCGTTGATCAGCATCAGCTGCTTTATTAAGCTACTTCAGTTTGCACTTATTTTTGACTGCTTTCAATAAACCAGGCCGCAGGGCACCCCAAAGCTGCACCTTGCACCCTATCTGTTATACAACATAAGCGTTGATCAGCATCAGCTGCTTTATTAAGCTACTTCTGTTTGCACTTCCTTTTTGACTGCTTTCAATAAACCAGGCCGCAGGGCACCCCAAAGCTGCACCTTGCACCCTATCTGTTATACAACATAAGCATTGATCAGCATCAGCTGCTTTATTAAGCTACTTCAGTTTGCACTTATTTTTGACTGCTTTCAATAAACCAGGCCGCAGGGCACCCCAAAGCTGCACCTTGCACTCTATCTGTTATACAACATAAGTGTTGATCAGCATCAGCTGCTTTATTAAGCTACTTCAGTTTGCACTTCCTTTTGGACTGCTTTCAATAAACCAGGCCGCAGGGCACCCCAAAGCTGCACCTTGCACCCTATCTGTTATACAACATAAGCGTTGATCAGCATCAGCTGCTTTATTAAGCTACTTCAGTTTGCACTTCCTTTTTGACTGCTTTCAATAAACCAGGCCGCAGGGCACCCCAAAGCTGCACCTTGCACCCTATCTGTTATACAACATAAGTGTTGATCAGCATCAGCTGCTTTATTAAGCTACTTCAGTTTGCACTTCCTTTTGGACTGCTTTCAATAAACCAGGCCGCAGGGCACCCCAAAGCTGCACCTTGCACCCTATCTGTTATACAACATAAGCGTTGATCAGCATCAGCTGCTTTATTAAGCTACTTCAGTTTGCACTTGTTTTTGACTGCTTTCAATTGACCAGGCCGCAGGGCACCCCAAAGCTGCACCTTGCACCCTATCTGTTATACAACATAAGCGTTGATCAGCATCAGCTGCTTTGTTAAGCTACTTCAGTTTGCACTTCCTTTTTGACTGCTTTCAATAAACCAGGCCGCAGGGCACCCCAAAGCTTCACCTTGCACCCTATCTGTTATACAACATAAGCGTTGATCAGCATCAGCTGCTTTATTAAGCTACTTCAGTTTGCACTTCCATTTTGACTGCTTTCAATTAACCAGGCCGCAGGGCACCCCAAAGCTGCACCTTGCATATACAACATAAGCGTTGATCAGCATCAGCTGCTTTATTAAGCTACTTCAGTTTGCACTTGTTTTTGACTGCTTTCAATAAACCAGGCCGCAGGGCACCCCAAAGCTGCACCTTGCACCTTATCTGTTATACAATATAAGCGTTGATCAGCATCAGCTTTATTAAGCTACTTCAGTTTGCACTTGTTTTTGACTGCTTTCATCAAACCAGGCCGCAGGGCACCCCAAAGCTGCACCTTGCACCCTATCTGTTATACAACATAAGCGTTGATCAGCATCAGCTGCTTTATTAAGCTACTTCAGTTTGCACTTCCTTTTTGACTGCTTTCAATAAACCAGGCCGCAGGGCACCCCAAAGCTGAACCTTGCACCCTATCTGTTATACAACATAAGCGTTGATCAGCATCAGCTGCTTTATTAAGCTACTTCAGTTTGCGCTTCCTTTTTGACTGCTTTCAATAAACCAGGCCGCAGGGCACCCCAAAGCTGCACCTTGCACCCTATCTGTTATACAACATAAGCGTTTATCAGCATCAGCTGCTATATTAAGCTACTTCAGTTTGCACTTGTTTTTGACTGCTTTCAATAGACCAGGCCGCAGGGCACCCCAAAGCTGCACCTTGCACCCTATTGGCTTGATGCAGAGCCTCCCCGTTCAGCTATCCCGTGCATTTTCCCGTTGGTTTTGGCCTTTGATCGGGTCAGGAAAGGGTGCTACGTTGATTTTAGTGTGCGTTTATGCGCTCAGGTGTGCGCTCAGCCGCCTTTCCGATTGTCGGCTCGCATGAGGCTGTTTCCCGGGAAAACGGACGCCTCGTTCATTGGTCCGTTTTTTTCAGTGATGCAGAGCCTTGATTTCCTATTGAAATCACCCTAATAAAACGGGGCCGCCGAGCCTTCACTTACGGCAAGTCAGAGCAGCCGTATTTGCACTCGGGCAATAATATGCAGTCCTCTGTTGGAGCACATCAGCGCCAGCTACGCCGTCTTGTCCTGCTGAGTATGGCAGAAACCAGGCTGCACCGCACGCCTTTGGACATCGATGGCATGAGTATCTGATATTTTTTATTGTTTTTTTTTTGGGTATCCTTTTTACAGGGTCTCCCTCATTTTTATTTTATTGTTTGTGTGCAGGCATTTGAAGATGGGACATAGGATAAATGTGCAGGCACTGGCTGGCCCTGATTTGGTTTTTGGGAGTCGTTTTTCTGGCTTTCCCTGCCTAGGAATTCCTGCCTACATGAGCGATTCAAATCTGCCGATCTATTTGGTGGCTGGCTACTGGGTATGTGTCTGAAACTTGTATTGGTTGCCCACCCTCTCTGACTGTGTTTGTTCCCGTAACACACTATTTGGTAACTTTTGGCGTAGTATATTTGGAGCCCAATTATTGATCTACAAATTAAATGGGTTAAGTGATTGTACCCTATTGCGTCATGTTCTTGCCCTCTTATGTAAGTAGTATTCCCCAGACTTTTTAAATCAGAGTACAGGTTGGATGTGCATGTAGTCTCATTACAAATGTCCTTTCCTCCCACCCTACCCCGCTCACCTATTTGTCCCTCTTTTCTATTGTTGCAATGCACACCTTTTTTTAATTTTTTTTGTTTTTTGGTTTTAGGGCAGGAGACTCTGCCTATCCTTTGGTCCCCTAAATGAAGACCCCCATCCTGCACCGATCTTCACAGGCAGAGGAGCGCGACAATACTGCCCCCAGGAGGACTTGCTCTGTGTTGGAGCCAGGCTTTGTTCTCTTGAAGATGAGGTTCCGTTGTCTTGATGTGACTGGGGGGGGCACTACAATAGACGCCTGCAACGGTCCTAAACCTAATCATGGCTTGTGGGCTACTCCACCACCTTTAGTTTCAGCCCTCCCCACCCCTCCTTTTTCTTGCACCCAAAGTGGCACCGCGCAAACCATACGTGTACAACTAGTGTTTAGTGTTTTTTCAGAGACCACAATTTTATTTTTTTATTTATTTATTTTTTTTTCAAACAAATTTTGTTTTGTCATTTGTTTTTTTGGTCCCAAAAGAAAAATTACACGTGGGCAGAGAAAATGTATTCCCCACAAATTAGTGGTATGTTGGGTTGCATGGTGACGAGGAATGATGTTGTGCCTGCAAATTGGCTGCAATGTGGGCCAGGCTTTGATTAATCTCAGCCATATGGCTGGTTAGGGCAGAGATATTGCTGTTTAATACCTCTACTTGGGCGTTGAGGTTTGTGAGTTGGGTGCACACAGTCTCATTGAATTGCTGTGTTGTCGCAGCAAAGGCAATATTTTCCTGCCTCCATGTTTCCTCCAAAATTTGAAGTTGCCTTCTTTGGGAAATATGGCGTCTAGACTGGGTAGGAGCAGTGGGACGGGTGGTTGGTTCTGGTTCCGAAGGTGGTTGTGGATGTGGTGGCTGTGCCGGGGTTGCCTGCGTTGCTGCCACTGGTGCAGTAGTGGTTAGTGACATATGTGGGGTGTCCTCCTCCAAATCTCGTATATGGTCGATGATGGGTGGGCTTCCTGTGGTCTGTTAAGAAATATAGCATCCTTTTAGTTTATTTCTGTCCACAAAAGCTCGCAAATATCAATGTTAAAAGTACACATCAAGGCCCATTGACTTACCTCATCGCAATCCACAATTTGGGTTTGTGGTGTAGAAGCCTTGTGTGCCCTTGGCCTCGGTGCTAACGCAGGAGTTTGGGGGCCTGGTGTGTCCTGTTGACTTGGTCCTTAGTATGTAGATAGGAAGATTAGGTAAATGGCCAAGTACAGTGTGTTGTGTAGCATAACACTGCCTTCTTGAACTTTTTGTACTAGGTCATGGCAAAATCAGACTCACCTTGGGACCTTACATTCCGGTCTGTGTCTTGTGCCTCTGCCAGTCCCTGGATGATGGCCGGGTGTATGAATGTATATACATGTTCCTCGGCGGGCGTAAGGATAATTTTAGTGGGTAAGCCACCCCCTGTCTGTTGGCTGGGGAAGATTAAATCACACCTAATAAGTGTTACATCCTTTTAACAATGTTAAAAAAAATGCATTTTACTTTTTCCTTTACTTCTGCTCCACCCTCTGTCTGTTGGCTGGGGAAGATTAAATTACACCTAATAAGTGTTACATCCTTTTAACAATGTGACTAAAAATTGTCCATTACCTCTGCTGACGGCGCATGTCCATTTTTTTTTTGCTGTAGTATTTCAGGTCCCCAAATTTCCATTTTATTTGCTGAATATCTCTCCGGACTGATCCCACACTATTGACCTGCCTGCAAATATTAGTCCAGATTTCCATCTTAGCCTGCTTTGTGGTTGTTTTGGAGGTGCAGCCAAATAGGGCATCATAATGTTCGCAAACTGCATTTGCCACCGCCATGCTTTGAGCATCGCAAAATCGGGCAGTTAGTGAGCCACGCCGTAGTTGTCTGCCACATGGGTGTGTGGTCTCCCCTGCCTCTGAGGAAATTGATGATTGGGTATCTGGGGAGTCGTGTGTGCTTCTTTGGCTTATGGGGGAGGGGGATGTTGTGTGTGTGCTTCTCTGGCTTAATGTCTGGGTTCCTGTTGAGCTATCAGATGTGGAGCTGCATGTGGAATCTGAGGTACTGGAATTGGGGGAACCAGAGGGTGGAGGTGGAGGGGTGGGTGACCTGGGTGGGGTGGTGGTTTTGGCAATGCGCTTACCCTTGCTTATGTGTTTGGATTTGTGGGTATGCTTGGTGTGTGGAGGTGGAGGATGCTGCATGGTCTGACTAGATGGGGTACCCTTGTGTGTGCGTGGTTTTTTTGCAGGTGGTGGTGAATGGGTTAATGTACCCTTGGTCCTGCGTTTTTTTGAATGTGCCTGTTTGTGTGGAGTATCCACCGTTTTAGTGGGGGCATGTTCGGCATGTGTCTGGTGCCTGCTCTTCTGTCTTGTGGAGGATGAGGCATGTGTGCGGCTGCTATGTGCCTCGGCCCTTGGTTGGCTCTTTTTGCTCCCTTTAGGTCTGCCCATATTGATATGGTATCCAACACAGAGCTGAGTGCCTTGTGCTTTAAATATGTTTTCCGTGTGGCCGTGGTCAACAGCGGGTGCGCGCCCGCAATCTTTACCTCGGAGCAGGACGACATCATCGTGGATGTGAGTATGCGCGCGTGCGTTTATGTGCGCGCACACATTCCTTGTAATAAAAAAAAACAAAACACCAGAATAGTCTGAAACAACTTCCTTTTTCACGTTACATACAAGCCCACCTTAGTTTAACACATGTACGCAGCTCAAAACTAGGCTACATGCAGATAGAAGAACTAGGGCAATGTGAGGCAGCAAGAGGTTTAAAAAGTGACTTTAGTTAGGCCAGCAAACTTGTTAATGCTTTTTGTGTACATGAGACAACAACAGTCTCTAATATCAGTGTCTTTGTCATGCAAACAGATTCACAGCAGCAACCAAGGGAGCAAGAATGGAGCCTCCGCCCCTGACGCAATATGCGCCTAAAACATGGTAAGTGGCGTTTTTGGGTACCAAAGTAAATGAACCAACAATTCCATTGGCCACAAAATGTAAAAACCAAAAAAAACAACCAAAGACTTTGTCTAATAAAGTTTGCCCACCTTCAAAATCATCCTACCTGCACCTAGTGCATGTTATGAGGCTTTCAACATCCAAGATGGCGGATTATGGAAGCCGCCATCTTATCAGGCAGCCTGCAAACAGGAAGTGCCTTCTAACTGTGCTGCTCTGCATTCTGGGATTGCTGACCTTTTCAAGAGGTCTCTGCTCTGTGTGAGCAAAGCACAGCTATAACCCACCCCCTGTACCTTATCCCACTCTCCTCTCCTCAGTAAGTGTGATGCTTCTGAGTCAAGATGGCGGTGGCCGTATACTAAATTCCTGAACTGAGTTGCAGCCCAGTGGTGGAAAGAATAATTATTGATTGACTAAAAAATTACTATCTATTATTTTGAGATGCTGCGGAATCTTTGGTTAAGAGTTTGGCCTTTTCAGTAAAAAACGCAGAAGGTCCGGTTTAAAAAGGGCCCCAAAAAAACCACGCACAACCAAACCAAATAAACAATGCTAAACTAATGTTGTTTTTCATTCACAGATACAAGAAAATCACAGGCACAAGACACCGAGGCCTAAAGAATTTTAATTTGGCTTAAAATGAAAATAGTTTATTTGTTAAAACATTTAGATTCAATTATTTGTAAAAAACTTTGTTTAAAAAATTCAATTACAAACGCTGGAATAAAATAAAAAAAATAAAAAAAAAAAAAAACTGTTGTGTTTCCTGCAAATGTACAATCACACAACATCATCACACATTTCCATGACACAAAAAGTTTAGATATGGTACAATAAATCCAAAACAATCAGAAAGAATTAAGGTATGCATTAATGGCAAGGAAAAAGGAACACAAAGGAGATTAAGGTATGCATTAATGGCAAGGAAAAAGGAAGAACCCAAATTTATTGTTCCCAAAAAAATATGTGTCAAATTGGCAGTGGTTGCCATATGTATATTCCAATGGAGTTTGAGGGATGTGCGCTTGCGTGTAGCCAGATTGGCAACTGAAGAGCCATGGAGATGTAAGTATACTTGCTAAAACCACCAAAATGGAAGGTCAAATACGACGGAAACCAAGCAGGTACGTTCAAAATGCAAGGAAAAATAAGGGAAAAACGGCCCGCCCGTGTGAACGTGAACGGGAGCCCCGATCAAATTGAAGGCACCCGAGAGAGCAAAAAAAGCTTTCCGAGTAAAGTGAAATTGACGGATCAGTTAGGGAGCCATTCCGACGGAGGCTCTGCATCACATTTGAGCCACGATTCAAACGGGATCTCCGGACAATCGGAAGGTTTTAAGGGCAGTTCAGAGGAGGCTTTGCATCAGGCCCTATCTGTTATACAACATAAGTGTTGATCAGCATCAGCTGCTTTATTAAGCTACTTAAGTTTGCACTTCCTTTTTGACTGCTTTCAATAAACCAGGCCGCAGGGAACCCCAAAGCTTCACCTTGCACCCTATCTGTTATACAACATAAGCATTGATCAGCATCAGCTGCTTTATTAAGCTACTTCAGTTTGCACTTGTTTTTGACTGCTTTCAATAAACCAGGCCGCAGGGCACCTCAAAGCTGCACCTTGCACCCTATCTGTTATACAACATAAGCGTTGATGAGCATCAGCTGCTTTATTAAGCTACTTCAGTTTGCACTTCCTTTTATGACTGCTTTCAATAAACCAGGCCGCAGGGAACCCCAAAGCTGCACCTTGCACCCTATCTGTTATACAACATAAGCGTTGATCAGCATCAGCTGCTTTATTAAGCTACTTCAGTTTGCACTTGTTTTTGACTGCTTTCAATAAACCAGGCCGCAGGGCACCCCAAAGCTGCACCTTGCACCCTATCTGTTATACAACATATGCTTTGATCAGCATCAGCTGCATTATTAAGCTACTTCAGTTTGCACTTCCTTTTTGACTGCTTTCAATAAACCAGGCCGCAGGGCACCCCAAAGCTGCACCTTGCACCCTATCTGTTATACAACATAAGCGTTGATCAGCATCAGCTGCTTTATTAAGCTACTTCAGTTTGCACTTCCTTTTTGACTGCTTTCAATAAAGCAGGCCGCAGGGCACCCCAAAGCTGCACCTTGCACCCTGTCTGTTATACAACATAAGCGTTGATCAGCATCAGCTGCTCTATTAAACTACTTCAGTTTGCACTTGTTTTTGACTGCTTTCAATAAACCAGGCCGCAGGGCACCCCAAAGCTGCACCTTGCACCCTATCTGTTATACAACATAAGCGTTGATCAGCATCAGCTGCTTTATTAAGCTACTTCAGTTTGCACTTCCTTTTTGTCTGCTTTCAATAAACCAGGCCGCAGGGCACCCCAAAGCTGCACCTTGCACCTTATCTGTTATACAACATAAGCGTTGATCACCATCAGCTGCTTTATTAAGCTACATCAGTTTGCACTTCCTTTTTGACTGCTTTCAATAAACCAGGCCGCAGGGCACCCCAAAGCTGCACCTTGCACCCTATCTGTTATACAACATAAGCGTTGATCAGCATCAGCTGCTTTATTAAGCTACTTCAGTTTGCACTTGTTTTTGACTGCTTTCAATAAACCAGGCCGCAGGGCACCCCAAAGCTGCACCTTGCACTCTATCTGTTATACAACATAAGCATCAGCATCAGCTGATCAGCATCAGCTGCTTTATTAAGCTACTTCAGTTTGCACTTTTTTTGACTGCTTTCAATAAACCAGGCCGCAAGGCACCCCAAAGCTGCACCTTGCACCCTACCTGTTATACAACATAAGCGTTGATCAGCATCAGCTGCTTTATTAAGCTACTTCAGTTTGCACTTGTTTTTGACTACTTTCAATAAACCAGGCCGCAGGGCACCCCAAAGCTGCACTTTGCATCCTATCTGTTATACAACATAAGCGTTGATCAGCATCAGCTGCTTTATTAAGCTACTTCAGTTTGCACTTTCTTTTTGACTGCTTTCAATAAACCAGGCCGCAGGGCACCCCAAAGCTGCACCTTGCAACCTATCTGTTATACAATATAATCGTTGATCAGCATCAGCTTTATTAAGCTACTTCAGTTTGCACTTGTTTTTGACTGCTTTCAATAAACCAGGCCGCAGGGCACCCCAAAGCTGCACCTTGCACCCTATCTGTTATACAACATAAGCGTTGATCAGCATCAGCTGCTCTATTAAACTACTTCAGTTTGCACTTGTTTTTGACTGCTTTCAATAAACCAGGCCGCAGGGCTCCCCAAAGCTGCACCTTTCACCCTATCTGTTATACAACATAAATGTTGATCAGCATCAACTGCTTTATTAAGCTACTTCAGTTTGCACTTCCTTTTTGACTGCTTTCAATAAACCAGGCCGCAGGGCACCCCAAAGCTGCACCTTGCACCCTATCTGTTATACAACATAAGCGTTGATCAGCATCAGCTGCTTTATTAAGCTACTTCAGTTTGCACTTCCTTTTTGACTGCTTTCAATAAACCAGGCCGCAGGGTACCCCAAAGCTGCACCTTGCACCCTTTCTGTTATACAATATAAGCGTTGATCAGCATCAGCTGCTTTATTAAGCTACTTCAGTTTGCACTTGTTTTTGACTGCTTTCAATAAACCAGGCCGCAGGGCACCCCAAAGCTGCACCTTGCACCCTATCTGTTATACAACATAAGCGTTGATCAGCATCAGCTGCTTTATTAAGCTACTTCAGTTTGCACTTGTTTTGACTGCTTTCAATAAACCAGGAGGCAGGGCACCCCAAAGCTGCACCTTGAACCCTATCTGTTACACAACATAAGCGTTGATCAGCATCAGCTTTATTAAGCTACTTCAGTTTGCACTTGTTTTTGACTGCTTTCAATAAACCAGGCCGCAGGGCACCCCAAAGCTGCACCTTGCACCCTATCTGTTATACAACATAAGCGTTGATCAGCATCAGTTGCTTTATTAAGCTACTTCAGTTTGCACTTCCTTTTATGACTGCTTTCAATAAACCAGGCCGCAGGGAACCCCAAAGCTGCACCTTGCACCCTATCTGTTATACAACATAAGCGTTGATCAGCATCAGCTGCTTTATTAAGCTACTTCAGTTTGCACTTGTTTTTGACTGCTTTCAATAAACCAGGCCGCAGGGCACCCCAAAGCTGCACCTTGCACCCTATCTGTTATACAACATATGCTTTGATCAGCATCAGCTGCATTATTAAGCTACTTCAGTTTGCACTTCCTTTTTGACTGCTTTCAATAAACCAGGCCGCAGGGCACCCCAAAGCTGCACCTTGCACCCTTATACAACATAAGCGTTGATCAGCATCAGCTGCTTTATTAAGCTACTTCAGTTTGCACTTCCTTTTTGACTGCTTTCAATAAAGCAGGCCGCAGGGCACCCCAAAGCTGCACCTTGCACCCTGTCTGTTATACAACATAAGCGTTGATCAGCATCAGCTTCTCTATTAAACTACTTCAGTTTGCACTTGTTTTTGACTGCTTTCAATAAACCAGGCCGCAGGGCACCCCAAAGCTGCACCTTGCACCCTATCTGTTATACAACATAAATGTTGATCAGCATCAACTGCTTTATTATGCTACTTCAGTTTGCACTTGTTTTTGACTGCTTTCAATAAACCAGGCCGCAGGGCACCCCAAAGCTGCACCTTGCACCCTATCTGTTATACAACATAAGCGTTGATCAGCATCAGCTGCTTTATTAAGCTACTTCAGTTTGCACTTCCTTTTTGTCTGCTTTCAATAAACCAGGCCGCAGGGCACCCCAAAGCTGCACCTTGCACCTTATCTGTTATACAACATAAGCGTTGATCACCATCAGCTGCTTTATTAAGCTACATCAGTTTGCACTTCCTTTTTGACTGCTTTCAATAAACCAGGCCGCAGGGCACCCCAAAGCTGCACCTTGCACCCTATCTGTTATACAACATAAGCGTTGATCAGCATCAGCTGCTTTATTAAGCTACTTCAGTTTGCACTTTTTTTTGACTGCTTTCAATAAACCAGGCCGCAGGGCACCCCAAAGCTGCACTTTGCATCCTATCTGTTATACAACATAAGCGTTGATCAGCATCAGCTGCTTTATTAAGCTACTTCAGTTTGCACTTTCTTTTTGACTGCTTTCAATAAACCAGGCCTCAGGGCACCCCAAAGCTGCACCTTGCAACCTATCTGTTATACAACATAAGCGTTGATCAGCATCAGCTTTATTAAGCTACTTTAGTTTGCACTTGTTTTTGACTGCTTTCAATAAACCAGGCCGCAGGGCACCCCAAAGCTGCACCTTGCACCCTATCTGTTATACAACATAAATGTTGATCAGCATCAACTGCTTTATTATGCTACTTCAGTTTGCACTTGTTTTTGACTGCTTTCAATAAACCAGGCCGCAGGGCACCCCAAAGCTGCACCTTGCACCCTATCTGTTATACAACATAAGCGTTGATCAGCATCAGCTGCTTTATTAAGCTACTTCAGTTTGCACTTCCTTTTTGTCTGCTTTCAATAAACCAGGCCGCAGGGCACCCCAAAGCTGCACCTTGCACCCTGTCTGTTATACAACATAAGCGTTGATCACCATCAGCTGCTTTATTAAGCTACATCAGTTTGCACTTCCTTTTTGACTGCTTTCAATAAACCAGGCCGCAGGGCACCCCAAAGCTGCACCTTGCACCCTATCTGTTATACAACATAAGCGTTGATCAGCATCAGCTGCTTTATTAAGCTACTTCAGTTTGCACTTGTTTTTGACTGCTTTCAATAAACCAGGCCGCAGGGCACCCCAAAGCTGCACCTTGCACCCTGTCTGTTATACAACATAAGCATCAGCATCAGCTGATCAGCATCAGCTGCTTTATTAAGCTACTTCAGTTTGCACTTGTTTTTGACTGCTTTCAATAAACCAGGCCGCAAGGCACCCCAAAGCTGCACCTTGCACCCTACCTGTTATACAACATAAGCGTTGATCAGCATCAGCTGCTTTATTAAGCTACTTCAGTTTGCACTTGTTTTTGACTACTTTCAATAAACCAGGCCGCAGGGCACCCCAAAGCTGCACTTTGCATCCTATCTGTTATACAACATAAGCGTTGATCAGCATCAGCTGCTTTATTAAGCTACTTCAGTTTGCACTTTCTTTTTGACTGCTTTCAATAAACCAGGCCGCAGGGCACCCCAAAGCTGCACCTTGCAACCTATCTGTTATACAACATAAGCGTTGATCAGCATCAGCTTTATTAAGCTACTTTAGTTTGCACTTGTTTTTGACTGCTTTCAATAAACCAGGCCGCAGGGCACCCCAAAGCTGCACCTTGCACCCTATCTGTTATACAATATAATTGTTGATCAGCATCAGCTTTATTAAGCTACTTCAGTTTGCACTTGTTTTTGACTGCTTTCAATAAACCAGGCCGCAGGGCACCCCAAAGCTGCACCTTGCACCCTATCTGTTATACAACATAAGCGTTGATCAGCATCATCTGCTCTATTAAACTTCTTCAGTTTGCACTTGTTTTTGACTGCTTTCAATAAACCAGGCCGCAGGGCTCCCCAAAGCAGCACCTTGCACCCTATCTGTTATACAACATAAATGTTGATCAGCATCAACTGCTTTATTAAGCTACTTCAGTTTGCACTTCCTTTTTGACTGCTTTCAATAAACCAGGCCGCAGGGCACCCCAAAGCTGCACCTTGCACCCTATCTGTTATACAACATAAGCGTTGATCAGCATCAGCTGCTTTATTAAGCTACTTCAGTTTGCACTTCCTTTTTGACTGCTTTCAATAAACCAGGCCGCAGGGCACCCCAAAGCTGCACCTTGCACCCTATCTGTTATACAATATAAGCGTTGATCAGCATCAGCTGCTTTATTAAGGGCACCCCAAAGCTGCACCTTGCAACCTATCTGTTATACAACATAAGCGTTGATCAGCATCAGCTTTATTAAGCTACTTTAGTTTGCACTTGTTTTTGACTGCTTTCAATAAACCAGGCCGCAGGGCACCCCAAAGCTGCACCTTGCACCCTATCTGTTATACAACATAAATGTTGATCAGCATCAACTGCTTTATTATGCTACTTCAGTTTGCACTTGTTTTTGACTGCTTTCAATAAACCAGGCCGCAGGGCACCCCAAAGCTGCACCTTGCACCCTATCTGTTATACAACATAAGCGTTGATCAGCATCAGCTGCTTTATTAAGCTACTTCAGTTTGCACTTCCTTTTTGTCTGCTTTCAATAAACCAGGCCGCAGGGCACCCCAAAGCTGCACCTTGCACCCTATCTGTTATACAACATAAGCGTTGATCAGCATCAGCTGCTTTATTAAGCTACTTCAGTTTGCACTTCCTTTTTGACTGCTTTCAATAAACCAGGCCGCAGGGCACCCCAAAGCTGCACCTTGCACCCTATCTGTTATACAACATAAGCGTTGATCAGCATCAGCTGCTTTATTAAGCTACTTCAGTTTGCACTTGTTTTTGACTGCTTTCAATAAACCAGGCCGCAGGGCACCCCAAAGCTGCACCTTGCACCCTATCTGTTATACAACATAAGCGTTGATCAGCATCAGCTGCTTTATTAAGCTACTTCAGTTTGCACTTGTTTTGACTGCTTTCAATAAACCAGGAGGCAGGGCACCCCAAAGCTGCACCTTGAACCCTATCTGTTATACAACATAAACGTTGATCAGCATCAGCTTTATTAAGCTACTTCAGTTTGCACTTGTTTTTGACTGCTTTCAATAAACCAGGCCGCAGGGCACCCCAAAGCTGCACCTTGCACCCTATCTGTTATTCAACATAAGCGTTGATCAGCATCAGCTTCTTTATTAAGCTACTTCAGTTTGCACTTGTTTTTGACTGCTTTCAATAAACCAGGCCGCAGGGCACCCCAAAGCTGCACCTTGGACCCTATTTGTTATACAACATAAGCGTTGATCAGCATCAGCTTCTTTATTAAGCTACTTCAGTTTGCACTTCCTTTTTGACTGCTTTCAATAAACCAGGCCGCAGGGCACCCCAAAGCTGCACCTTGCTCCCTACCTTTTATACAACATAAGCGTTGATCAGCATCAGCTGCTTTATTAAGCTACTTCAGTTTGCACTTCCTTTTTGACTGCTTTCAATTATCCAGGCCGCAGTGCACCCCAAAGCTGCACCTTGCACCCTATCTGTTATACAACATAAGCGTTGATCAGCATCAGCTGCTTTATTAAGCTACTTCAGTTTGCACTTGTTTTTGACTGCTTTCAATAAACCAGGCCGCAGGGCACCCCAAAGCTGCACCTTGCACCTTATCTGTTATACAATATAAGCGTTGATCAGCATCAGCTTTATTAAGCTACTTCAGTTTGCACTTGTTTTTGACTGCTTTCAATAAATCAGGCCGCAGGGCACCCCAAAGCTGCACCTTGCACCCTATCTGTTATACAACATAAGCGTTGATCAGCATCAGCTGCTTTATTAAGCTACTTCAGTTTGCACTTCCTTTTTGACTGCTATCAATAAAACAGGCCACAGGGCACCCCAAAGCTGCACCTTGCACCCTACCTATTATACAACATAAGCGTTGATCAGCATCAGCTGCTTTATTAAGCTACTTCAGTTTGCACTTCCTTTTTGACTGCTTTCAATGAACCAGGCCGCAGGGCACCCCAAAGCTGCACCTTGCACCCTATCTCTTATACAACATAAGCGTTGATCAGCATCAGCTGCTTTATTAAGCTACTTCAGTTTGCACTTGTCTTTGACTGCTTTCAATAAACCAGGCCGCAGGGCACCCCAAAGCTGCACCTTCCACTCTATCTGTTATACAACATAAGCGTTGATCAGCATCAGCTGCTTTATTAAGCTACTTCAGTTTGCACTTGTTTTTGACTGCTTTCAATAAACCAGGCCGCAGGGCACCCCAAAGCTGCACCTTGCACCCTATCTGTAATACAACATAAGCGTTGATCAGCATCAGCTGCTTTATTAAGCTGCTTCAGTTTGCACTTGTTTTTGACTGCTTTCAATAAACCAGGCCGCAGGGCACCCCAAAGCTGCACCTTGCACCCTATCTGTTATACAACATAAGCGTTGATCAGCATCAGCTTTATTAAGCTACTTCAGTTTGCACTTGTTTTTGACTGCTTTCAATAAACCAGGCCGCAGGGCACCCCAAAGCTGCACCTTGCACCCTGTCTGTTATACAACATAAGCGTTGATCAGCATCAGCTGCTTTATTAAACTACTTCAGTTTGCACTTGTTTTTGACTGCTTTCAATTAACCAGGCCGCAGGGCACCCCAAAGCTGCACCTTGCACCCTATCTGTTATACAACATAAGCGTTGATCAGCATCAGCTGCTTTATTAAGCTACTTCAGTTTGCAATTCCTTTTTGACTGCTTTCAATAAACCAGGCCGCAGGGCACCCCAAAGCTGCACCTTGCACCCTATCTGTTATACAACATAAGCATTGATCAGCATCAGCTGCTTTATTAAGCTACTTCAGTTTGCACTTCCTTTTTGCCTGCTTTCAATAAACCAGGCCGCAGGGAACCCCAAAGCTGCACCTTTCACCCTATCTGTTATACTAAATAAGTGTTGTTCAGAATCAGCTTTATTAAGCTATTGCATTTTGAATTGGTTTTTGTCCTGCTGTCAATACACCAGGCCACAGGGTATCCCAAACCACCACATGGCACCCTATATATTATACTAAATAAGCGTCTACAGCCTCAGCTTTATTAAGCTATTGCATTTTGCATTGGTTTTTGTCCTGCTGTCAATACACCAGGTCGCAGGGTATCCCAAACCACCACGTGGCACCCTATCTGTTATACAAAATAAGCGTTGTTCAGCATCAGCTTTATTAAGCTATTGCATTTGGCCCCCTATATTTTATACTAAATAAGCGTCTACAGCCTCAGCTTTATTAAGCTATTGCATTTTGCATTGGTTTTTGTCCTGCTGTCAATACACCAGGTCGCAGGGTATCCCAAACCACCACGTGGCACCCTATCTGTTATACAAAATAAGCGTTGTTCAGCATCAGCTTTATTAAGCTATTGCATTTTGCATAGGTTTTTGTCCTGCTGTCAATACACCAGGCCGCAGGGTATCCCAAACCACCACGTTGCACCCTATGTATTATACTAAATAAGCGTTGTTCAGCATCAGCTTTATTAAGCTATTGCATTTTGCATTGGTTTTTGTCCTGCTGCCAAAACACTAGGCCGCAGGGTATCCCAAACCTGCACGTAGCACCCTATCTGTTATACTAAATACCCTTGTTCATCCTCAGCTTAATCAAGCTATTGCATTTTGAATTGGTTTTTGTCCTGCTTCCAAAACACCAGGCCGCAGGGTATCCCAAACCTGCACATTTGACCCTATCTTTTACACTAAAGCAGCTTTAAAAGGCTATTTCTCATAAATATATCGCAGTTTGAATTGTTTCTGTGTCTGCTGTAAAAACCCCAGCCCACATGGGCATCCCAAACACTAGCATAAATATCTCAAGACTACCTGTCTAATAACTGCTTGCATTTTATAATTAACATCACTTTTCCACAATCAAGGGAGGCCTCCTTTGTATGTGAGGAGGGGGCATCCCAAACACTAGCAGTAATATTTCAAGAGTACCTGTCTATTAACTGGTTGCATTTTGTAAAGGAAAGTCACAAATTGCCAGCAGCCATTGCCTTTAACCGGGGGGGGGGGGGATCCCAAATATGCTAGCATGCATTTTTTAAGAATGCTCACATTGGAATTGGCAGCAGCAGCATTAGGAGCCCATATATTGCCTGAAAGACACACATATGAGCTGGCAGCAGCAGCATAGGGACCCTATATATTGCCTGAAAGACACACCCAGGAGTTGGCAGCAGCATAGGGAGCCCATATATTGTCTGAAAGACACACCAAGGAGTTGGCAGCAGCCTAGGGAGCCCATATATTGCCTAAAAGACACACCCTGGAGTTGGCAGCAGCATACTATGCATATGAGCTACCATGCATCAGCTACTACCATGGATCAGCCATTGTTGGCTGGAAATCCTGGTTGAGCCATGCCTGATTCATCTTCACAAAGGTGAGTCTCTCCACATTATTCGTGGACAGACAAGTTCTCCTTGGCATGACTATGGCTCCCGCCGCACTAAACACCCGCTCAGATGGCACGCTACTGGCCGGGCAGGACAGCTTTTCCAGGGCAAACTCTGCTAGTTGCGGCCACAAGTCAAGTTTGGCTGCCCAGAAGTCCAGCGGATCCTCAAGGTGTGTTGGCATGGTCATGTCAAGGTATGACATGACCTGCTGGTTCAGGTCCTGCTCCAGGTCTTCATGCTGCCCATGAGTAGACTCACTATGCGGGTGTAGAAAGCTACTCATTAGCGACTGAAGACTGAGGCTGCTGCTGATGGAGCTGCTGCTGCTTCTCCTTCCACCTCCCCCAGCAGCCATGGCAGTGGAAGGTGATCGCAGAGGTCCCCCCGAGTCAGACCTGCAAGAGTATGGACCATGGCGCAGATAGGCATCGGGCAACTGACTACGTAGAATGTCTTTGTAGTAGGTCAGTTTGTCCTCCCTCTCGGCGGGTTTAAAAAATGCCCCCATTTTGTGCCGGTTCAGTTCCGACACGGCTTGATTCACCATTCCTGTCTGCTGCCTGTACTGACCTCTGCTTTGTCTGACCACGAAGCTGCCTGCCCCTCTGGATACCCTGCGATCTCTGACCTCCTGGCTTCACCCTTTGGCTACTCCTGACTACGCACCTGTCTCATCCCTGTACTCTGACGCACCCTCCGGATTGACTACCTGTGAACGAGCTCGGCTTTGGGACACCCTTGTGGTTCATCGGCCTTCACCGTAAGCAGCCATACTTTGCGCCTATTAAGACCTGGGGGCAACCGTGTCCGGTGAGGCGTACCTAGCGTCCCGGGAAACGGGGGCTTGACTATAGTCAGAAGCGGCGGTGGAGATTGGGGGTTGCCTGCTTACAGAAGGCTGGTGTCCCGCTGGGCATCACAGTATGGACCATGGCACAGATAGGCATCGCCCAACTGACTACGTAGGATGTCTCTGTAGTAGGTCAGTTTGTCCTCCCTCTCAGTGGGTGTAAAAAATGCCCCCATTTTGTGCCGGAAGCGAGGGTCCAATAAGGGGGAGAGCCAGAAGTCATCCCGCTGACAAATGGAGACAATTCTGCGGTCACTACGCAAGCACGTGAGCATGCATCGTGACTCGGAGGGACTACCTGTCTCCATCTCCACTGCAAACTGCCACGGTGTGTCTGGATCCTCTGTCTCACCTTCCTCACAACCCTCTAGCTCCTGTGGCTGCTCCTCCTCTCCTGTCAGATGACTAGATAAAATGGCCATTTTGTCAAACCTGTGCCCCTCCTCCACTTCAGCCCCCACAGGCTTCATGTGGGTGTGAAATGTATGTGCCATGTCTCCAGTGCCCTGACCAGCCATGGTTTCCAACATGTGTTGTAGTACATGAAGCAGTGGAATCACATCGTTCATCTCATAGTCCTGGCGACTGACTAATAAAGTAGCTTCCTCAAAGGGCCTGAGCAAACGGCAGGTGTCACGTATGAGCTGCCACTGGTTTACATTGAAGTTACACAGGGGAGTCCCCCTATCCGTTTGGATCATCAAGAAATCCGTGATGGCTTTTCTCTGTTCCTATAGTCGATCCTGCATATGGAGGGTGGAATTCCAACGGGTGGAAACATCGCAAACCAGACTATGTTTGGGGATACCATTCTGACGCTTAAGCTCAAGAAGGGTGTGCTTGATGGTGTAGGAGTGGCTGAAGTGCATGCAAAGTTTCCTTCCCGTTGTTAGGATGTCTCGAAGATGGGGGGAAGACTTCAGAAAACGCTTGACAACTAGATTGAACACGTGTGCCATGGCACAGCGCAGACAAGATGTTCTTCCCAGTGTCAGTCACCATGGGTCCCATTTGCAGTTTTCATGGAGTAAGCCATGATTTTATTTACTGAGTTCTCATTTTTAGCAGTTCCTCCCATGTGTGGCTCTGTGGCTCAAGGCAAACCATGTGAAGAACAGCGTGAAACCGCCATGTCCTGCACACATGGTAGGCTGGAAGGGCACTGGGAAAAAAAAAAATTAAAAAAAAATATTTAGAAAAAACAAAATACAAAAAAAAAAAAATTAAAAAAAAAATTGGTACAAAATTCACAAAATATTTAAAAAAGACAATGGAAAAAAATATAAAAAAAAATTATGTTTTTAAAAAATACAAAATATGAAGAAAAAATATCCACAAATAAAAAAAAAAAAAAATTGATAAATTTTATATGTTACTGTTATTATGTTAGATGTTATTGTTGCTATGTTATATGTTATTATATGCTATTATTATAAATATGTTCAAATAAGATAAATGTTAACTATTAATATGAAATTGACAATTAGCCACTTTTTTCTGTGACACCATTGCTAAGTGCAAGTGCACTGTCACAGGCACAAAGGCCTAGGAGCGTGGAGGGACCTGTCCAAGTTGCTGTTGTTGTTGAGCAGGAACCACAATCACCCAGTGGGCCTTAAAGGATATGTATTGTCCCTGACCGTAGTTACAGCTCCAGACGTAGGCACTGCTTTGCACTTTGGTACACACTGACAGGTTAAAGGACTGGCCCACCTTCTGTTCAACAAAATTGTACAGGGCTGGTACTGCCTTCTTCGCAAAGAAATGACAGCATGGGACACTCCACCTCTGCTCGGTACAAGCCATCAGTTCTCTGAAAGGTCCACCAACTCAAAAGGGAGGGATTGCAGCACCTGCAACTTATACAGGAGCACATTTAGCTTCTGCACGTTGGATGAGTGGGCACATACTGTTGTCTCTTGGACATGGCTTGGCCAATGGATTGCTGGCGGGATGACTGACTCGGATTAAGAGGAGGAGGAGCATCTGGAGCGACAGAGGATGGGTATGACACACAGGAGGTGGTGGAGCCTTGGCTGGCTGGAACAGAGAGCGGTGTGCCACTGGGTAATGCAGCAGGCTGGACCACCACTTTGGAGCCAACTCTCCCAGGCCGCTTGATGGTGACGCTGCAAATGTTGATGCAGGGCTGTGGGTCCAACATTGGGACCCTGGCCACACTTCACCTTCTGCCTACACATCTTTCATATAGCCATGTTAACCTCCTGCAGATGCTTGATGAAAGACTGCCACATGGCCTTGTAGCTGATTTTTCCTACCAACAGTCCACACTAATTCACTGCTGCTGCCACCGCCGCCAACTCCAGGGACCCTCTTCCACTACCTCCTGAGAAGATAGCCTGCCGCGCAAGTGGTCTACCCCGAGCATATTTGCCTCCATACTTTCCCCTTCTGCCACCATGCTGGCCGTTAAATCTGTCACTCTCCATCACTCCAAGCCTTTAAAAGTGCCCTCAAAACTCACTGATGTCCTCCTCAGGTTCCTCAACAGTGTGTGCTTAAGAAGCCAAAACGCTTGCAACACCATCTCCCATGCCACTCTCCTCATCACTACTTGCCCGCCTAGTGGAAGAAGCGGCGAGTGTCTCCTGCACTTCTTGGCTGGGCAGTAGCTGCTGATTTTTCTGATTATCAGATCGTTCTCACTGAATAGTGGAGCTGAACCCTAAGCATTAGACATAACCGACAGTTGACTGGGGGTGTCAGATGTCACTTGTGATACAGTGGATGATCGTGTTAACCAATAGATGATGGCAGATGGGTTGCTGGTCAAGACACGACTGCTAGTTGATCCCGGGAGATCAGTCCTCTCACTGAGACTCCTGCTGCCACTCACCCCTAGTCTGCTGCAACCTCTGCTTGATGAATTTAGGCCTCTGCAACTTCTCTGTGCCCATCCTGCCACTTCTCTGCCTGACATACTTAGTGCGTATATGAGGGGAGGACAAAACGCTACACTACACTTAAAACAGGATTTGTCGATAAGAGCAGCAGGTATGTAACTATCTATGGTCTTTCACTAAGTAGTAACTAGGCCCTCAAGACTTTAACACGAACAAAGTGATGAAACTCTTAGATGTGCGTAAGTGATGCTCTGATGAGAGCAATTCAATGTGCTCCAGTATGCTTCAAAAATGTTTTTTTTTTCAGAGACTGGCCTGCGTGGAAATGAATCGGACATGGATCAGCCAAGATTTCCACCCACCAATGCCTGATGCATTAGAGTAGATTGATGATGGGGCCAGACCAACACTAAAGAAATATGGATCGTGCAAAACAGATTTAAGGCGCTGCTCTCCAGTTACAGACATTCCTCCGCATCAGACCACAAGTAATTATTGAGAAATTGCTTTACGTTACTCTTACTTTTTATTAATATTCTTCGGATAAGATATCTGTGCCGAAAATCTGTATATGTTCTCTTAATGCTGCTGCCAACTCCAGGGTGTGTCTTTCTGGCAATTCTGGGCTCCTGCTGCTGCTGCTTGCAACTCCAGTGTGTCTTTAGGCCAATTTGTGGGCTCCTGCTGCCAACTCCAGTGTGTCTTTCAAGCTATGCTTGGGCTCCTGCTGCTGCTGCTTGCAACTCTAGGGTGTGATTCATCCAATTTTCGGGCTCCTGCTGCCAACTTCAGTGTCTCTTTCAAGCTATGTTTGGGCTGCTGCTGCTGCTGCTTGCAACTCGAGGATGTGATTCATCCAATTTTTGGGCTCCTGCTGCCAACTCCAGTGTCTCTTTCAAGCTATGTTTGGGCTGCTGCTGCTGCTTGCAACTCCAGGGTGTGATTCAGCCAATTTTTGGGCTCCTGCTGCCAACTCCAGTGTCTCTTTCAAGCTATGTTTGGGCTGCTGCTGCTGCTTGCAACTCCAGGGTGTGATTCATCCAATTTTTGGGCTCCTGCTGCCAACTCCAGTGTCTCTTTCAAGCTATGTTTGGGCTCCTGCTGCTGCTGCTTGCAACTCCAGGGTGTCATTCAGCCAATTTTTGGGCTCCTGCTGCCAACTCCAGGATGTCTTTCAGCCAATATTTGGGCTCCTGCTGCTGCCAGCTCCAGGGTGTGTTTTTCAAGCAATATAGGGGCCCCTCATAGTAATGCCACCTCAACTCTCTGCAATTGTGCTGCTCTGCGATTCTAATAGCGATGCCTCTGATCTGCATGTCCTAATTATTTATAGTATTATTTCACTAACCCAGCACGCATCCTATGCGTGTTACAGCAAGGCAGAATGGTTTACAACCCTATTGAGGCTCTAGGAAGCTCAGAAATAGCCGTTTTTAATAGCGATTCATCGCTACGATTTTTGTTGGAAAATTCTGCGAATCAGTTGAATCGAATTTTTCAAAAGTTCGCTCATCTCTACTACAGAGCTCTACTATTGTCTTATGTGCTCACATTTGGTTTAAACCTCGTAGCATCTAGTTTGGATTATACTATACTGTACTATATGTTTTACCTGGTCTGCAATTATACCTTGTGAAGCGCTATGGGAGAAGGTGTTCCCCTCGATTTTCAGCCCTCTAGCCCTTGCTGGGCCCATTTTACAGCCATTTTCTAGTTCCCATTGACTGAAATGGGTTTGGATTGGGATTTAAGTTTGGCGGCAAGTTCATTTATTGAACCCGAGCCCATCTAAGACCTCCCCTTGACTTCGCTGAAGCCTAATACCAAGAATAGTAAGGGAAATGCAGGATATCAGGATGGCTAAACTAAGCAAGCGAACAGGCACACAGGGGCATCCCAAATCCCCAAAACCCTGGGTTTTAGCAAGGTCTGGGGCAAAGCTGTTAGCCTCTCAGCAGGAAATTGTGTTACATGTAGATACTGTAATGCTTTATACAGAAACATTTCTTCTACATACTTTTGTACATATATATAGTTTTGACAAGTTGAGTAATAGACCATCACATTACTAGGTGACTCTACAATTACTAAAAGGGAAAAAAATGTGCATTATTATTTCAGGTTGCTCTGCACTGGCATCTTGTAATAGCCGTGCACTTATCTCTAATTAAACTCTCCTGTAAAGCACTCAGATTGCAGAAAAGCAAAAATACAAAAGTATTGTACATAAGGTCATAAATCAAGAACACATAGAATAGGTTTAATTGAGAAACAGAGGTCTAAGCAGGAAAAGGCAAATAATTTACTGCTAAAACATTGTGGATGTTTTTGCTATGGCTACAGTCTTTTACTTTTATTATGCATCTGACTCAGAAGCTGTGCTGACATAAATGTTTTACCTCCCCTTTCCTCAAACTTACTATGTGATCTCCAGCAGCAGAAATCTAATCTGCCTATCTAACAGACTGACTGCAAAATCATGCTCACCCCAATTCAGCTTCTATTAAAGAGCGGAAGTGGGGCCAAATGTCAGAGGATACAGGCATCCAAAACAATATTTAACCACCACCTATAAAAAGGAATGATGGATACTGATCGTTTGACCAAGGGTTATATGGAAAAAGCGGATCTCTACCAACTATTGGCAATATTTGGTTTGGTGTCGAGATTGGCCTAAACATTTGGTACAAATGAAATTCAGTACATAATTCCTCCCATTAATATCTTAATCCAAAACTTTGGAGCTTTGTTTCTGATATTGTTAGGAGGCTAAAGCTTTTGCTTCTTAATTGTCCAATCACCAAAGTTGTTGCTACTATTTGTACATTTTTTTAAGCATGAAAGAGGTTGTATAGAGGCCTTGGAGACCCGAATGTCATACATGCATCAACGTGGTAATAGGAGCACTTTCAATTCAGAATAAACTTGTTTGGACTGAAACTGATCTGATACCGGATAGTATAAATTGGCAAGGAAACAGATCTCATAAGATTCGCTCATCTCTCGTTTTTCCCAAACCCAACTATAAGACTGATAAATAGGATGAAGTTATTCATCACCTGAATTGAGCTGCAAAACTAATTTTGGTCAAATAGTGGGCTTGTCATGAAAACTGTACTTGAAGCAAATGTGTATATACAAATCTGAATATATAGAGTAACGCTATTCCCGACTGTAAGGCCCACGGTGTTGCCTCCAGAAGTATAAGAATTTAGAGTGTAACAGATACTTGTCATCAAGTGTCATTATATGGAGTCTAACCACTGTACAACAGATGTATCAAACTGTGTATGGAATGAAAATAACTGCTACATAAATGCACATTCAACCCTTAACAGAGAGGGTTGGAAATTGATATAATTTTGGACTGACATCTGGTAGCAGCCATTGGAGATAGAAATGTTTATTTCACTGAAACCAATAGCTAAAAATGACTCCTATCCTTAAAGGAAAACTCCCTTGTTGTCAAGTTTTTGGTGTTTTGCCTTATTGTTTTCCTCTTCCTCTTCCTCTTCTGGGATGTAAAATAAACATTTGTGTTAGAATTTTCCCCCCAGACCTGTGATTTACTTATCAGCATGCTGTTTCTACGTTCCTATATTTGTGAGTGTGTGTGTGTGATCCTAAGATGGGAGTGGTTTTTCTGGCCTTTTTCTGGCCTTGAGTAAAATCTACTGACTACATATCCGAGAATGTTTCCACTGTAACAGGTGAAATCTTTAGCAGATTTGACTCAGTTACACAGCAGTAATGATGCTTCCAGCTGAGAACACTGCCTGTAACTCTTTAGCTACTGAGTACAAGACTGTGATCTGAATACGTTGAATTACAGCAGAAGGGGTTAAATATGTCACCTCTTCCTTAGCCAATCAGATGATTAGCAAGCCAGAAGTTTTGTGATCTGTACTTTTAACACACTAGTTGATGAACTTTGCTAAGGTAAGCACATGGTTGCTAGGGAAAACTGTTTTCTTTTATAACACAGAATTGCAAACAAAATAGTAAAGGAAAAAAAATACAGATATGCTTAGCACATTGATTACATCATTTTGGCACACAATAATGGAAACTTTAAAAAATGTAATTGAAAGTTATTATTAATTACCCTTTAAATGTTGAAATAACCAAGATTGACAGATATATAAAAGAACTGTTGGCCATTGCATGTAATCTTTGACCTGTATCGGGCAAATGTCTCCTATATATTTAGCATTGGAAGAACAAAATCAGAAAGGTGCACACATGGCCAGGGGAATAGTAAAGGTTAATATGGAGATTTCCTAGAAATACACATGGGATAGGAAGGAGGGTCCTAATATTTAAGGGCACTTTAATTCAAGTATTCATGCACAAGACTGTCTTAATAATCAGACTAGGTGCTAAAATGGGGGGGGGGGGGGTTAATTCTACCAAGACTGAGTCAGAATCAGAGTGATAGGAAAGAGAATCTGCATAGAACAAGAAGAGAATCAACGCAAAAAAACAGATTGATTGATCCTGGATCAATCTATGCGTTCATCAATGCTGCTGAACAGCATTGCAATTCAATTTCAGGTCATTTTACCCAAATATCAATGATTTTTTGGATGTCTGCATCACCTATTATTTGACCAGACCAGATATAAAGAGCATACAAGTATGCTCAGCAGCATCTAAATGGACTGAAGCGACTTTGTCTGGGTGGTGAAGCCATAACCAGCAGTGATGCATTAAAGAGTTTCAAAAGCTCATTGACTCCAGTTTCAAGTGTATAGCTGCATTCTATTCCATAGCTATTTGAATATACAATCCCTGAATCTGCACTGCATGGGTGCTACCGCTGCATCTATACAGACTAGTGGGCAAATTAACATGTGACCATGATTACTTTCACACTCACCTCAACTTACTTACTCTTAAACCGGCAATCCACTGTCTGCCCCCGCCCCCGTGTTGGATCATTGCATGGTCTCATAAAAGTCTAGCTGGTTCTCCAACCCTTGAGTTTGCCTTGTATGGAACCCTGAATTGGGGCTCTTCCTTGTCCTTGCTTGTATTCTGCATTGTCTGCATTGTTGATTCTTGTCTTGTTGTGTACATGCACCCTGTGTTTCCCCTCTCCAAGATGGTTTGTTTGTCTTCCCTCATTCATGGTCCTAATCAGCTTCTCCGCTGTTCAGTCCCCAACCCATGTCCAGCCTCCCACACCGAGAAATTCTCAAACTTCCCAAAGCGCCCACCAAGGCATGACACATACCTTATATTTGCTTCCACAATATTTGTGTTACATACATTTCAATTGGCAACCTGATACATTGAAGCTTTTCTGTTCTGTTTTCTGAAATCACAGTCTATAAATCTACGAGGAATGTCCACCTTTGTGGACTTTCCTCACAAACTCCAGATCAGGGGTGCCATAGGGACCGAGCAGTGTTGATTGCACTCATGCAGCCCCAGTATCTGCACTGCAGGATGGAGTGTGCACCAGTGTCCACCATGCAAGACCAGACTGAGGCACCTAATGAGCACATCAGCTAAGCTCTGTAAACTGCTGTACACTTCTGGGGTGCGGAGCTGCAAGAGTGTGTTCAAAACAGTGTAATTGAGTCTAAGATAAACAGGTAGCCTCATGCCACTTGGTCCACCTAATCTGAGGTCTGTGGGGAAAGTCTACAAAAGTGGTCTTTCACTTTAATAAAGTCAATTCCCATATTGCAAATATATGGTAAACTGTCCGTTCCTGAGGTGGGGGTCAGTAGAGTCCAATCCATTTGCCCAAATGCTAAAATGCCATGTTCTTTGCGCTTGCTCAAATGTGTATATAAAATGTTTGAATGACAACTAAAATGACGATGATTTATACAACTAATATATAATTCTGAAAGGTTATGTCAGTAGTTATAGCATTCTGAGCTGCTTGTTTGGTAGTGGTATATCTATAAATAATTTGTTGCCTTCTTACATCTTAAAGACTGCACTTAACCCTTTCGCTGCCAGGCTACCTGGAGTTTTTGTCACCCTTTGTTGCCAGACCATTTTGTACTATTTTGCACTCCACATGTTCAACTGTGATTTTTTAAGGGATTTCCAGGGATTTCCCAGGGAATTATATATTTTCAGCAGAATCTGGGTTTTAACATGAAATGTCTTTTTTGTCATTTTTTAGGTGCATTCTCAATATTTTGGGGTGAAATATGTGCAAAAAAATAAAAAAAAAATCATTTTTTTTACAATTTGTAGTGTTTTTTGTAATAAAAAATGTAATTTAGTCAATAAAATCTTATTGCATCCTAATTTCTCCCGGTCACAGCGTTACCACATATGTATAGGTAGACACCCTTTCCTGCCCAGGAGACTCTCCCAAACTGAAACAGTGCTTTTGGAGATTTTCAGATAAAATACAAATATGCTAAGCGCTAGGCGCACCTTTCAGTTTTTTTAGAAAAACAACCCTTTACATTTGAAATACCCCCCACAAACTATATATTCCATGAAAGTATACACCTCAGGCTTTCTAGGTGTACCAGGCTTGTTTACATAGGTGCAGTTTTCTGGAAGTAATTCTTCAATGAATTCTTTGGTAGCACAGAGTTTCACTAAAAAAGAATAAAAAGCAGAATCAAACTCATATTTTCCGAAAAAAAAAATATGCAAACAAAAAAAAAAAAGCCCAATCTGAAAAAGCAACATGCCCCGAACAGAACAATACCCAACATGCATAGCTACTGTCAAGGAAAGAGTTGTCAAACACCTCAAAGTAAAACATGTGCGTAAGGGTAATTTTACTTGAAAATTTCAGCTCTGCAGACAAAGTGTGCACCTTGTACTTTTTCTACCAAAACAACCCTTTACATTTGGAATACCCCCCAGAAACCATATATTCCCTGAAAGAACATATGTTAAGCTATCTAAGCGTACCCAGCTTGTTGTAGTGGGCTCATCATTTTAGAAGAAATCCCTTGAAGAATTCTTAGGTTGCACGAGGTTTCCCTCAAAAAAATTATAAAAAAACTGAATAAAAAACACATTTTCTTAAAAAATCAATATGCAAACAAGAAAAAAACAAGCTAAATCTGAAAGAGCAAGGTCCCCCGAGAAGAACAATACCCCACATGCATATGTACTATTAACCCTTTTAATTGCCCCTCTACTTGAAATTTTTTCACCCTCTGTTGACAGGTAATTTTTCACCATTTTGCACCATATTTAACCGTGATTTTTGAAGGAATTTCCAGGAAAATTATAGATATATTTTTTGCAGCAGGGTTTAGGCTTTAACATGAAATGTCTTGTTTGTAATTTTTCTACTGTTTTTTTAAATATTTTTGCGTAAAAAGAACAAAAAAAAAAAAATATATATTTTTTAGAAAATTGTTACCTTTATTTTAAATAAAACATTTACTTTATTAGAGAAAACCATATTGCATGTGAAAGCCCCATTTCTTCCGATTACAACGGTACCACATATGTATCGGTAGCCCCCCCATTCTTGCCCAGGAGACCCCCCAAACTAAATATAGCACTTTAGAACATTTACAAATAAAATACTACTACTATCCACACTATAAACATAAGGGGTTCATTAAAAAAAAATGACATAGGGTCCCCCCTCCCAGTGGGGGGAACCCCATTTTTTTGGAATTTTAAGGGTTAAAAACCCTTAAAAATCCAAGACAAAAAATGGGGTCCCCCTTACCCAGCATTACCAGCCCAGGACCAGCTATGGGGGCTTGTAGGCACAGGGTGGGGGGGCTGCTTTTGTGGCCCCCCACCCTGCAGCCTACGAGCCCACATAGCCTATGTGGGCCCGGGCTCTTCTGCCCCCCCTGGGCTTTGGGGAGGCAGGTAATTGGGGGTGCTGGGGGTTAATGGCAAGTCACCTGCTAGCTGCAGGTGACTTGCCAGCCCCCAGCCTTGTGAACTGGTATAAGGGGTCTCATGGACCCCTTACCAGTTCACAAAGGGTTAAATGTAAAAAAAAACACAGAGACAGAGAGAAAAAATATTTTATTATTATTTTTTTTTTTATACTTACCTCCCATCCATCCCTGTGTCCCACGCTGATCAGTCTGGCTTCTGCTCTCCTGCTGCAGCTGGAAGCCTTTTAAAGCTGCTGGGTGACAAAGCATAAGAGGTTAATTTAAAAAAAAAATGACATAGGGTCCCCTCTCCCGGGGGGGGGGGGGGGGGGGCATTTTTGGGGAATTTTAAGGGTTAAAAACCCTTAAAAATCCCCCCAAAAAATGAAATGGGGCCCCCCTTACCCAGCATTACCAGCCTGGGACCAGCTATGGGGGCTTGTAGGCACAGAGTGGGGGGGGGCTGCTTTTGTGGCCCCCCACCCTGCAGCCTATGAGCCCACATAGCCTATGTGGGCCCGGGCTCTTCTGCCCCCCCACGGGCTTTGGGGAGGCAGGTAATAGGGGGTGCCGGGGGTTAATGGCAAGTCACCTGCGGCTAGCAGGTGACTTGCCAGCCCCCAGCCTTGTGAACTGGTATAAGGGGTCTCATGGACCCCTTACCAGTTCACAAGGGGTTAACAGTAAAAAAAAAAAAACACACTGACACATAAGAAAAAATTAGTTTTATTAAAAAATACAAACTTTTTTTTACTTTACTTACCTCTGATCGTCAGCTCCTTTGTCCCTTGATGTGATGACAGATGCAATCATGCTGGCTGCAGTAGCAGAGGGGCAGGTGATGATCTGATCACCTGCCCCTCTGCTCCTGTGGCCAGCATGATCGCATCTGAATGAAGAGCTGCAGGGATCCTGGACGATACCCGGTGAGTGATGTCATAAGCCCCACCCCCAACTGCAAGATGGCGGCGCCCGTCGGGAGAGGAGGGGGAGAGCCCTTTCAGGCTCTCCCCTGAAGCTGAAGAGCCAGGGGGGGCGATCGGAGGCCCCCCCAGTGAAGAGAAGATCCGGCGGGAGGCAGCGCGGCCACAGGTAAGTAAATGTAATTTTTACAAAACAATAAATACACAGAGCTAGCTTTCTTCAAAAGATAAATAAAGTGTCCATAAGTGCATACAAATCAACAATAAAGTCTCTAAATTCTTTAACCATATCCCAAAGTGCATGTGCTCCAAGACGTCTTCTGTGCTCTTATCACCCCTATGTGCACATCCTTACCAGAGGGGAATCTTTAGTACAGCAAAAAATCAGATGATCAATCGATGCTCCCCCACATCAATAGATGGTAAGCTTGATTTCAAGTTATCCACATCCAATACTGGTTCCACAAGATGAATCATATATAATCTCCCACAGATGCTCGATATTATAAATGACAGACCGCATATGAGGGAAGAAATAAAATAGCAGATCTAGTGCAATGACGTTTAAAAAATCTATTTAATAACACTAAAAAACTCCAAGAATTGCACTCACAATGTAAACGTTTAAAAACAGCATGTCAGCTCTAACATAGAGCACTGGATACACCGGGTCTCACCACCAATCCTTGGCGCTCCCGCTAGTTCATCAGAAGGTAGTACGCTCTTCAAGCATAGTGTGACCCAATATCCAGGGGACAAATCCTTTAAGCCTCCGAACTCCCAACGCGTTTCGTCGCTGCTGCGACTTTGACCAGGTGTTCGGTACGTAGAAGGCCCTATCTATTTATACCGGATATAGAGGATGCGTTCCAGCCTCATACCACGTGACGTCCGTAGGTAGCGCGCTTCCGCCGCTGTAACATCCAATTACCTCCGCCTCAGCTAACGGGCGGATGCGCCGTCTGAGAGCAGCTGACCTCATCTTCTCGGCTCACGTGATCACAAGGATCACGTGAACTGCGTTCCATCACAAGGAAGGAACTGCGGGAACCAAGCCTCGCTTTCGTCCTGGCACCAGACGTCTGTTAAAACGCTGGTCCCCTAGATGCCATATACCAGGGCGGAGGGGCGTGATCTACTGACACAGACCGCCGCTATGCGCCTGCTCACCCGTCTACTTCAGCCTGTATTAACCCAATGCCGCCCAGGCTGCGAGACATTTAAAGTGACCGCTGCCCTAAATTGTGTGAATGTTTGTCAATTATATAGAGTGCCCAACAGTTGACATAAGGCATAAGGGCTTACTGCCCAATCTGTAAAGACCATAGACCCTAGCTAAGCGGAGCACCAAAAAATGGCTGTGAGACCAACTGGAACATTCACAGGAAAAATTGGTTATTTCACATAGGCACATAAAAACACAATTGGTTAAAAATCTCCCATAAATGTGTGACATACAAATACACTCGATATGCTAAATACTTAAAAAGCGACATATATACTGCCACCTACAGTGGACAAAGAAAAGGGCGCAGGGGGAAAGGGGGGACACTTCCTAGTGAAAAACTCATCTATGAGTTCTCGATAAAGCAGTTTAAATCAAACTCTATATTTAGTCCGTTAGGACTAGAGTATTGAAATCATATATCCACTTTCCTTCCCGCTGTGATAGTTCTCTGGTAACATTAGAACCCCGCCAATGACGTCCCACTTTGTCAAGGCCTATGAAGAACAGGGAATTGGGATTACAAGCATGGAACAATTTGTAATGAGCCGAGACACTGTGGGCCTCATAGCCTCGTTTTATATTGTAAATGTGTTCTCGGATTCTTACCGAGAGCTGCCTAGTGGTCCGTCCCACATAGGACAAATTGCAGGGACATCTTAACAGATAGACCACATTCGTGGATTTACATGTAATCAATTGAGAAGTTTTAATTTCCTTCCCTGTGTATAAATTGGTAACAGTTTTAAATGACCTAGCTGTTGTGGCTGAGTTCTTACAGCCACAGCACCCACCACACCTATAAAACCCCTCCAATTTATTAGAAACTATAGGGACTTGTTTTGGTGGGTCCACAAAACTGTTGGTCAATTTTTGCCTCAGATTCGGTGCCTTCCTGTATAGACAAACAGGTTTGTCTGGGATCACAGGTCCCAAGACTGGATCTTCCCTAAGTAGGTGCCAGTGGGTTTCCAACACTTTCCTTATTTGCCTGTGCTGTACATTAAACCCTGTAATAAAAGCATACTGGCTTTTATCCCCATTCTCGGGGTCCCTACTAGCTCTATTCTTATTAAGGATTTCCTTTCGGTTCAGAGATCTTACTCTCAAATATTGTAATTCTATATCATCTCCATTGTATCCCTTCTCTATGAACCGATTTTTTAAAGAAGTTGCCTGTTTATCGTAGTCATAGACGCTACTACAGTTCCGTCTTAACCGCATGAATTGTCCGTGTGGGATTGCTTTCAACCAATTTGGATGGTGGCAGCTACTCGATGGCACATACCCATTGCGATCTGTGGTTTTAAAAACGGTAGTCAGCGGTATAGATTCCATAACTTGCAGGCTTGGCGAGTATGTGGATTCATTTTTGCAGCCCTTAGTGTGTGCACTACCGGCCTACCTGAGGGACTCTGGACAAGTCCTGCAGTTATGTGATTCCTTAGTAGTAAGCCCG
This sequence comes from Gastrophryne carolinensis, assembly GCA_027917425.1. Classification (NCBI taxonomy): domain Eukaryota; kingdom Metazoa; phylum Chordata; class Amphibia; order Anura; family Microhylidae; genus Gastrophryne; species Gastrophryne carolinensis. The sequence continues at coordinate 363,893,935 of CM051238.1, forward strand.
GGATCGATACTTGCAACAGCAGATGTCACCTCTCTCTACACTATGATCCCCCACCAAGGGGGCATTGAAGCGGTGGAGTATTTTCTGAAGCTGAGCTCGGGCCTTCCATTGGTGCAAATTGATTTCATTTTGGAATGTTTAACCTTTGCATTAAACCATAACTATTTTTGGTACGATGGAAAGTTCTTCCTACAGATTAAGGGAGTAGCCATGGGGGCAAAATTTGCCCCCAGTATGGCTAACCTTTATGTAGGTCTCTGGGAGTCCACCTTTATCTTTGGACGGGAGATTCCCAATCTGAAAGTATGGAGGCGCTACATAGACGACGTACTGGTGGTATGGGAAGGCTCTGAGGCCTCCCTACTCCAGTTCTTTCAGCAAGTAAATGACAATAGGAGGAATCTAGAATTCACAGCTGAAATAGATTCAATAACAGTAAATTTCCTTGATCTAACAATCACTAAGGAGGACCAGAAACTAACTACTAGGACCTTTTTTAAAACCACAGATCGCAATGGGTATGTGCCATCGAGTAGCTGCCACCATCCAAATTGGTTGAAAGCAATCCCACACGGACAATTCATGCGGTTAAGACGGAACTGTAGTAGCGTCTATGACTACGATAAACAGGCAACTTCTTTAAAAAATCGGTTCATAGAGAAGGGATATAATGGAGATGATATAGAATTACAATATTTGAGAGTAAGATCTCTGAACCGAGAGGAAATCCTTAATAAGAATAGAGCTAGTAGGGACCCCGAGAATGGGGATAAAAGCCAGTATGCTTTTATTACAGGGTTTAATGTACAGCACAGGCAAATAAGGAAAGTGTTGGAAACCCACTGGCACCAGTCTTGGGACCTGTGATCCCAGACAAACCTGTTTGTCTATACAGGAAGGCACCGAATCTGAGGCAAAAATTGACCAAAAGTTTTGTGGACCCACCAAAACAAGTCCCTATAGTTTCTAATAAATTGGAGGGGTTTTATAGGTGTGGTGGGTGCTGTGGCTGTAAGAACTCAGCCACAACAGCTAGGTCATTTAAAACTGTTACCAATTTATACACAGGGAAGGAAATTAAAATTTCTCAATTGATTACATGTAAATCCACGAATGTGGTCTATCTGTTAAGATGTCCCTGCAATTTGTCCTATGTGGGACGGACCACTAGGCAGCTCTCGGTAAGAATCCGAGAACACATTTACAATATAAAACGAGGCTATGAGGCCCACAGTGTCTCGGCTCATTACAAATTGTTCCATGCTTGTAATCCCAATTCCCTGTTCTTCATAGGCCTTGACAAAGTGGGACGTCATTGGCGGGGTTCTAATGTTACCAGAGAACTATCACAGCGGGAAGGAAAGTGGATATATGATTTCAATACTCTAAGTCCTAATGGACTAAATATAGAGTTTGATTTAAACTGCTTTATCGAGAACTCATAGATGAGTTTTTCACTAGGAAGTGTCCCCCCTTTCCCCCTGCGCCCTTTTCTTTGTCCACTGTAGGTGGCAGTATATATGTCACTTTTTAAGTATTTAGCATATCGAGTGTATTTGTATGTCACACATTTATGGGAGATTTTTAACCAATTGTGTTTTTATGTGCCTATGTGAAATAACCAATTTTTCCTGTGAATGTTCCAGTTGGTCTCACAGCCATTTTTTGGTGCTCCGCTTAGCTAGGGTCTATGGTCTTTACAGATTGGGCAGTAAGCCCTTATGCCTTATGTCAACTGTTGGGCACTCTATATAATTGACAAACATTCACACAATTTAGGGCAGCGGTCACTTTAAATGTCTCGCAGCCTGGGCGGCATTGGGTTAATACAGGCTGAAGTAGACGGGTGAGCAGGCGCATAGCGGCGGTCTGTGTCAGTAGATCACGCCCCTCCGCCCTGGTATATGGCATCTAGGGGACCAGCGTTTTAACAGACGTCTGGTGCCAGGACGAAAGCGAGGCTTGGTTCCCGCAGTTCCTTCCTTGTGATGGAACGCAGTTCACGTGATCCTTGTGATCACGTGAGCCGAGAAGATGAGGTCAGCTGCTCTCAGACGGCGCATCCGCCCGTTAGCTGAGGCGGAGGTAATTGGATGTTACAGCGGCGGAAGCGCGCTACCTACGGACGTCACGTGGTATGAGGCTGGAACGCATCCTCTATATCCGGTATAAATAGATAGGGCCTTCTACGTACCGAACACCTGGTCAAAGTCGCAGCAGCGACGAAACGCGTTGGGAGTTCGGAGGCTTAAAGGATTTGTCCCCTGGATATTGGGTCACACTATGCTTGAAGAGCGTACTACCTTCTGATGAACTAGCGGGAGCGCCAAGGATTGGTGGTGAGACCCGGTGTATCCAGTGCTCTATGTTAGAGCTGACATGCTGTTTTTAAACGTTTACATTGTGAGTGCAATTCTTGGAGTTTTTTAGTGTTATTAAATAGATTTTTTAAACGTCATTGCACTAGATCTGCTATTTTATTTCTTCCCTCATATGCGGTCTGTCATTTATAATATCTGTGGGAGATTATATATGATTCATCTTGTGGAACCAGTATTGGATGTGGATAACTTGAAATCAAGCTTACCATCTATTGATGTGGGGGAGCATCGATTGATCATCTGATTTTTTGCTGTACTAAAGATTCCCCTCTGGTAAGGATGTGCACATAGGGGTGATAAGAGCACAGAAGACGTCTTGGAGCACATGCACTTTGGGATATGGTTAAAGAATTTAGAGACTCGATTGTTGATTTGTATGCACTTATGGACACTTTATTTATCTTTTGAAGAAAGCTAGCTCTGTGTATTTATTGTTTTGTATTCTAGTGGAAAATTTAGGAGTTTTTTGACACGTTGAGCTTCACTTTAAGACACTTTTTCTAATTACTTTGGATTTTACAAGCGCGGTGTTACTCAGTTATTTTATAAATGTAATTTTTATTTTTATTTTTTTTTTACAGTTAGCAGCTGCTGCTGCCGAAGCGGGGGGCGGCCTATTCCGGGGGCTCTTCTGGAGCCATCTGAGCCCCCACGGGGGATTATTTTTTATTTTTATTTTTTTAACTAGCAGCGGGGAAAGTCAAGCAGGTAACACCTACGGGCTTGGCACTTAAGGCCCAGCCAAGCCAGCATGTAGGTGTTACGTGCTTGGCACTTAAAGGGTTAAAGGAGCAGTATCGCGAAATTTGCATTAAAAAAGATAAATAATTAAATAGCCACACAATAGCTTCTAACATGTGTATAAATAATGTGGCGATAGAAAAAGGAAAAAATATCTGCCTTTCTTTTAAATTGTATAATGACAATGGCTCAGTCCATTTGCTGAATAGGGGGATCTGCTGGGTTGTATTTAGTGAGCTGCTTCATTTAGCCCACTGGTCTCCTAGCAACACTTTACCTCAGAGGCTGACACTGTAATCAGTGGTAACGGCTGTGTGTGTGTGAGGTGCTGCTTTTGTTATGAGACCAGGTGACTCAAATGTGTAAAATCTATACAAAATAAACTGACTGAAAATGAAACAAAACACTGAGTGGCCGACCCTGAAGTCTATAAGACCCGGCCATTGACCTTCCCCCTTGGGCATCCTAAATTGGGATGCCCCACTGTGTGAAACGACCCCTGGATAACCACAGATCCCCCCATTTTTCTGGCGCGCTCACGCAGATAGTCATTTAGACAGGCCGGGCGGCCAGGAAGGTTACTGCTCAGGCCCCCCATCTCGGTGCAAACAGCGCTGATTGGATGAGAGCCCGCGCATGCGCTGTGGGACAGGGAAAGGTACGTTTTCACAGGCGAACTTGGGGATTTCACATATCAGGGCATCCCAAGTGCCCTAGGGGCACAAAACAAAACTCCAGAGAGTGAAAATCCTGGGTTGGGCTTTGCTCAAAACACACAAAGCTGAAAGATAGATCATATGGAAAAATGAAAAATAAGAATATGAAAGAGAAAATGGTAAACTGAAAGATTCTGCAGCAGAGCCAACATGAAGGGAAAACTGTCAAAATAAAAAAAAAATTTTACAGCAAAAAAACAGGATGTAAACATAAAAATCCAATTCTGAAATAAAATAACCCCCCCCCCCCAAAAAAAAAATTAATAAATAATGGTGAGTCTGAGATTCAAACCAATGACTCTCTGGTTCAAACTGACATTGAATTTACCAATAAGCTAAATGACTTCTAGAGCTTTTCTTTCTGTTTTAGATTTATGAGTTCTAGCCAGGCAATGTTGCAATATTATCTTATGCTGGACGGCTGCCAGCACTGAACAGCTGATTACTTTGTTACATTGTTTCCCCCTCTCCTCAGCGTGGAACAGGCCAGAGTGTCGGGCCCCGACACTCAGCAGACATAAACATGAGCTATTAGTCTCCAGCTGCACAACACAGACATCACTTTTTCTAAATTTGTAATTCTTACTCCAACACCAGGCTAACGGGAATGTCAAATGAAACGTTTTCTAGATTAAATGTTTTACCACTGTGTGTAGGAGTTCATTATTTGGTCATCAGCAAAATCAAGCAAGCAGGGCCTTATCATTACATTTATCATTACATTTCCAGAATATGGTGGTTATTTAAAGGAGCAGTATCGCAAATTTTTCTTGGTGACATATTTAAATGGTACTTTGAATGTAGGTATGTGTTGGAGTAAGAATTACAAATGTAGAAAAAAATGATGTCTGTGTTGTGCAGCTGGAGACTAATAGCTTATGTTTATGTCTGTTGAGTGTCGGGGCCGACACTCTGGCCTGTTCCACGCTGAGGAGATGGGGAAAATGTAACAAAGTATCAGCTGTTCAGTGCTGGCAGCCGTCCAGCATAACAACATTGCCTGGCCAGAGCTCATATATCTAAAACAGAGAGAAAAGCTCTAGAAGTCATTTAGCTGATTGGTAAATTCAATGTCAGTTTGAACCAGAGAGTCACTGGTTCAAATCTCAGATTTGCCAGTTTTTCATTTTTTTTTTGGGGGGGGGGGGTATTTTATTTCAGAATTGGATTTTTGGGTTTACATCCTGTTTTTTTGCTCTAAACATTTTTTATTTTGATAGTTTTCCCTTCATGTTGGCTCTGCTGCAGAATCTTTCAATTTACCATTTTCTCTCTCTTTTCTCAACACATTTTTCCATATGATCTTTCTTTCAGCTTTGTGTGTTTTGAGCAAAGCCCAACCCAGGATTTTTACTATCTGGAGTGTTGTTTTGTGCCCCTAGGGGCATCCCGACTTGGGATGCTCTGATATGTGAAATCCCCAAGTTTGCCTGTGAAAACGTACCTTTACCTGTCCCACAGCGCATGCATGGGCTCATCCAATCAGCGCTGTTTGTACCCAGATGGAGAGCCTGAGCAGTAACCCGGCCTGTCTAAATGCCTGTCTATCTGCGTGAGCGCGCCAGAAAAATGGGGGGATCTGTGGTTATCCAGCGTTCGTTTCACACAGTGGGGCATCCCGATTTAGAATGCCCAAGGGGGAAGGTCAATGGCCGGGTCTTATAGACTTTAGGGTCGGCCACTCAGGGTTTTGTTCCACTTTAATACCTTTAGATTTTCCTGCACAGTTATTCAAAGAAGAATTTCAGTCATTTTCAGTCAGTTTACTTTATTTTGTATAGATTTTACACATTTGAGTCACCTGGTCTCATAACAAAAGCAGCACCTCACACACACACAGCCGTTACCACTGATTACAGTGTCAGCCTCTGAGGTGAAGTGTTGCTAGGAGACTAGTGGGCTAAATGAAGCAGCTCACTAAATACAACCCAGCAGATCCCCCTATTCAGCAAATGGTCTGAGTCATTGTCATTATACAATTTAAAAGAAAGGCATATATTTTTTCCTTTTTCTATCGCCACATTATTTATACACATGTTAGAAGCTATTGTGTGGCTATTTAATTATTTTATCTTTTTTAATGCAAATTTCGGGATACTGCTCCTTTAAGAACAGATAGGGCCAGGTAGTGCTCCATAGCAGCAGGTAGCATCTGGTGCATGCTGGGCACTGTACACAAAACCACATTTGAAAAAGAGAATCTGGTGAGCGACTCCAACAGCATTAGACTGGCTCAGCATATAAGCCTCGATTCAAAGACACATTCGTCCGGACTTCCGTAGCTGTCTGTGAAAGTTTTGGTGGGTGTTTGTTATTTTCTTGCTTTTTTTCGTTCAATTTTTCATTCGTACGAACGTTCGGGAATGCGCTTTCGATGAACGGAAGTAAATCGGAACATTTTCGTTAGTTCGGATCATTTTCCAAACAAAATCGGAAATTTTCTGTTCGTTCAGAAAACTTCCGTTGTTGGGATGAGTTTCTGTCTGATTCAGAGAGCTGATTTCCGATGGACCACCACCCTATAAATCCCTTTCATTTCCGATCCACTTACGAGACCTTTGAGGGCTCAGATTGCTATTGTTGAACATGTTTTGAGGCTATGTGGAGGAGTCTGCGCGCCTTTAGCACCAAGGCATTGCATGTATTAGCATGGCCGAGCCCATAAATTGTATAGCAATGCATACCTGAATCAATAAATTTCATGTATGCCTTATAGATGCATTTTAATGCTGACCTTAATTAGTCCTTAGCATTAGAGATGAGCGAACTTTTGAAAAATTCGATTCGGCTGATTCGCAGAATTTTCCGACAAAATTCGTTTCGGTCCAAATTTAATCGCGATGAATCGCTATTAAAAACGGCTATTTCTGAGCCTCCTAGAGCCTCAATAGGGTTGTAAACCATTCTGCCTTGCTGTAACACGCATAGGATGTGTGCTGGGTTAGTTAAATAATACTGTAAATAAATATCACATGCAGATCAGAGGCATCGCTAATAGAATCACAGAGCAGCACAATTGCAGAGAGTTGAAGTGGCATCACTATGAGGGGCAGGAGCCCAAACATTGCTTAAAAGAGACACTGGAGTTAGCAGCAGGAGCCCAAAAATTGGATGAATCACACCCTGGAGTTGGCAGCAGCAGCATCAGGAGCCCAAACATTACTTTAAAGAGACACTGGAGTTGGCAGCAGGAGCCCAACAATTGGATGAATCACACCCTGGAGTTGGCAGCAGCAGGAGCCCAAACATTACTTTAAAGAGACACTGGAGTTGGCAGCAGGAGCCCAAAAATTGGATGAATCACACCCTGGAGTTGGCAGCAGCAGCAGCAGGAGCCCAAACATTACTTTAAAGAGACACTGGAGTTGGCAGCAGGAGCCCAAGAATTGGATTAATCACACCCTGGAGTTGGCAGCAGCAGGAGCCCGAACATTACTTTAAAGAGACACTGGAGTTGGCAGCAGGAGCCCAAAAATTGGATGAATCACACCCTGGAGTTGGCAGCAGCAGCAGGAGCCCAAACATTACTTTAAAGAGACACTGGAGTTGGCAGCAGGATCCCATAAATTGGATTAATCACACCCTGGAGTTGGCAGCAGCAGCAGCAGGAACCCAAACATTACTTTAAAGAGACACTGGAGTTGGCAGCAGGAGCCCAAAAATTGGATGAATCACACCCTGGAGTTGGCGGCAGCAGCAGGAGCCCAAAAATTGGATGAATCACACCCTGGAGTTGGCAGCAGCAGGAGCCCAAACATTACTTTAAAGAGACACTGGAGTTGGCAGCAGGAGCCCAAAAATTGGATGAATCACACCCTGGAGTTGGCAGCAGCAGCAAGAGCCCAAACATTACTTTAAAGAGACACTGGAGTTGGCAGCAGGAGCCCAAAAATTGGATGAATCACACCCTGGAGTTGGAAGCAGCAGCAGCAGGAGCCCTAACATTACTTTAAAGAGACACTGGAGTTGGCAGCAGGAGCCCAAAAATTGGATGAATCACACCCTGGAGTTGCAAGCAGCAGCAGCAGTAGCCCAAACATTACTTTAAAGAGACACTGGAGTTGGTAGCAGGAGCCCAAAAATTGGATGAATAACACCCTGGAGTTGCAAGCAGCAGCAGGAGCCCGAACATTACTTTAAAGAGACACTGGAGTTGGCAGCAGGAGCCCAAAAATTGGATGAATCACACCCTGGAGTTGCAAGCAGCAGCAGGAGCATGAACGTTACTTTAAAGAGACACTGGAGTTGGCAGCAGGAGCCCAAAAATTGGATGAATCACACCCTGGAGATGGCAGCAGCAGCAGCAGGAGCCCAAACATTGCTTTAAAGAGACACTGGATTTGGCAGCAGGAGCCCAAAAATTGGATGAATCACACCCTGGAGTTGGCAGCAGCAGCAGCAGGAGCCCAAACATTGCATTAAAGAGACACTGGATTTAGCAGCAGGAGCCCAAAAATTGGATGAATCACACCCTGGAGTTGGCAGCAGCAGCAGCAGGAGCCCAAACATTACTTTAAAGAGACACTGGAGTTGGCAGCAGGAGCCCAAAAATTGGATGAATTACACCCTGGAGTTGGCGGCAGCAGCAGCAGCAGGAGCCCAAATATTACTTTAAAAAGACACTGGAGTTGGCAGCAGGAGCCCAAAAATTGGATGAATCACACCCTGGAGTTGGCAGCAGCAGGAGCCCAAACATTGCTTTAAAGAGACACTGGAGTTGGCAGCAGGAGCCCAAAAATTGGATGAATCACACCCTGGAGTTGGCAGCAGCAGCAGCAGGAGCCCAAACATTACTTTAAAGAGACACTGGAGTTGGCAGCAGGAGCCCAAAAATTGGATGAATCACACCCTGGAGTTGGAAGCAGCAGCAGCAGTAGCCCAAACATTACTTTAAAGAGACACTGGAGTTGGTAGCAGGAGCCCAAAAATTGGATGAATCACACCCTGGAGTTGCAAGCAGCAGCAGGAGCCCGAACATTACTTTAAAGAGACACTGGAGTTGGCAGCAGGAGCCCAAAAATTGGATGAATCACACCCTGGAGTTGCAAGCAGCAGCAGGAGCACGAACATTACTTTAAAGAGACACTGGAGTTGGCAGCAGGAGCCCAAAAATTGGATGAATCACACCCTGGAGATGGCAGCAGCAGCAGCAGGAGCCCAAACATTGCTTTAAAGAGACACTGGATTTGGCAGCAGGAGCCCAAAAAATTGGATGAATCACACCCTGGAGTTGGCAGCAGCAGCAGCAGGAGCCCAAACATTACTTTAAAGAGACACTGGAGTTGGCAGCAGGAGCCCAAAAATTGGATGAATCTCACCCTGGAGTTGGCAGAAGCAGCAGCAGCAGGAGCCCAAACATTGCTTTAAAGAGACACTGGAGTTGGCAGCAGGAGCCCAAAAATTGGATGCATCACACCCTGGAGTTGGCAGCAGCAGCAGCAGCAGGAGCCCAAACATTGCTTTAAAGTGACACTGGAGTTGGCAGCAGGAGCCCAAAAATTGGATGAATCACACCCTGGAGTTGGCAGCAGCAGCAGCAGGAGCCCAAACATTACTTTAAAGAGACACTGGAGTTGGCAGCAGGAGCCCAAAAATTGGATGAATCACACCCTGGAGTTGGCAGCAGCAGCAGCAGGAGCCCAAACATTGCTTTAAAGAGACACTGGAGTTGGCAGCAGGAGCCCAAAAATTGGATGAATCACACCCTGGAGTTGGCAGCAGCAGCAGCAGGAGCCCAAACATTGCTTTAAAGAGACACTGGAGTTTGCAGCAGGAGCCCAAAAATTGGATGAATCACACCCTGGAGTTTGCAGCAGCAGCAGCAGGAGCCCGAACATAGCTTGAAAGAGACACTGAAGTTCGCAGCAGGAGCCCAACAATTGGATGAATCACACCCTGGAGTTGGCAGCAGCAGCAGCAGGAGCCCAAACATTACTTTAAAGAGACACTGGAGTTGGCAGCAGGAGCCCAAAAATGGGATGAATCACACCCTGGAGTTGGCAGCAGCAGCAGGAGCCCGAAAATAGCTTGAAAGAGACACTGGAGTAGGCAGCAGGAGCCCAAAAATTGGATGAATCACACCCTGGAGTTGGGAGCAGCAGCAGCAGGAGCCCAAACATTCCTTTAAAGAGACACTGGAGTTGGCAGCAGGAGCCCAAAAATTAGATGAATCACACCCTGGAGTTGGCAGCAGCAGCAGCAGGAGCCCGAACATTACTTTAAAGAGACACTGGAGTTGGCAGCAGGAGCCCAAAAATTGGATGAATAACACCCTGGAGTTGGCAGCAGCAGGAGCCCAAACATTACTTTAAAGAGACACTGGAGTTGGCAGCAGGAGCCCAAAAATTGGATGAATTACACCCTGGAGTTGGCAGCAGCAGCAGCAGAAGCCCAAACATTACTTTAAAGAGACACTGGAGTTAGCAGCAGGAGCCCAAAAATTGGATGAATCACACCCTGGAGTTGGCAGCAGCAGCAGCAGGAGCCCAAACATTACTTTAAAGAGACAATGGAGTTGGCAACAGGAGCCCACAAATTGGATGAATCACACCCTGGAGTTGGCAGCAGCAGCAGGAGCCCGAAAATAGCTTGAAAGAGACACTGGAGTAGGCAGCAGGAGCCCAAAAATTGGATGAATCACACCCTGGAGTTGGCAGCAGCAGGAGCATGAGCCCAAACATTACTTTAAAGAGACACTGGAGTTGGCAGCAGGAGCCCAAAAATTGGATGAATCACACCCTGGAGTTGGCAGCAGCAGCAGCAGGAGCCCAAACATTACTTTAAAGAGACACTGGAGTTGGCAGCCGGAGCCCAAAAATTGGATGAATCACACCCTGGAGTTGGCAGCAGCAGGAGCCCGAACATTACTTTAAAGAGACACTGGAGTTGGCAGCAGGAGCCCAAAAATTGGATGAATCCCACCCTGGAGTTGGCAGCAGCAGCAGCAGGAGCCCGAACATTGCTTTAAAGAGACACTGGAGTTGGCAGCAGGAGCCCAAAAATTGGATGAATCACACCCTGGAGTTGGCAGCAGCAGGAGCCCAAACATTACTTTTAAGAGACACTGCAGTTGGCAGCAGGAGCCCAAAAATTGGATGAATCACACCCTGGAGTTGGCAGCAGCAGCAGCAGGAGCCCAAACATTACTTTAAAGAGACACTGGAGTTGGCAGCAGGAGCCCAAAAATTGGATGAATCACACCCTGGAGTTGCAAGCAGCAGCAGCAGGAGGCCAAACATTGGCTGAAAGGCACACCCTGAAGTTGGCATCAGCAGGAGGCCAAAAAATTGGCCTAAAGACATAAATATGTTTTGCACCATTTGGAAAGTATAAAACGTGGCACCATGCTGAATCTAGTCGCATGCATCAGGCATTGGTGGGTGGAAATCCTGGCTGATCCATCCCTGATTCATTTTGGCAAAGGTGAGTCTCTCCACATTTTTAGTTGACAGACGAGTTCTCCTCGCCGTAACTATGGCCCCCGCCGCACTAAACACCCGCTCAGATGGCACGCTACTTGCCGGGCAGGACAGCTTTTCCAGGGCAAACTCTGCTAGTTGCGGCCACATATCAAGTTTGGCTGCCCAGAAGTCCAGCGGATCCTCAAGGTGTGTTGGCATGGTCATGTCAAAGTATGACATGACCTGCTGGTTGAGGTCCTGCTCTAGGTCTTCCTGCTGCTCATGAGTAGCCTCACTATGCGGGTGTAGAAAGCTACTCATTAGCGACTGAAGACTGAGGCTGCTGCTGATGGAGCTGCTGCTGCTGCTCCTGACAACCCCCCCAGCAGCCATGGCAGTGGAAGGTGAGCGCAGAGGTCCCCTCGAGTCAGACCTGCGAGAGTATGGACCATGGCGCAGATAGGCATCGGCCAACTGCCTACGTAGAATGTCTTTGTAGTAGTTCAGTTTGTCCTCCCTCTCGGTGAGTTTAAAAAATGCCCCCATTTTGTGCCGGAAGCGAGGGTCCAATAAGGTGGACAGCCAGAAGTCATCCCGCCGACAAATGGAAACAATTCTGGGGTCACTACGCAAGCGCGTGAGCATGCTTCCTGCCATTTGCGCAAGTGACTCGGATGGACTACCTGTCTCCATCTCCACTGCATACTGCCACGGTGTGTCCGGGTCCTCTGTCTCGCCTTCCTCAAAAACCTCTAGCTCCTCTGGCTGCTCCTGCTCTTCCTCTCCTGTCCGCTGACTAGATAAACCAGCCATTTCGCCAAGCCTAAACTGTGTTTCGCTGGGCAACTCCTCCTCCTCTTCCTCCTCCTCCTCCAGTTCAGCTCCAACGGGGTTCATGTGGCCGTAAGATGTAAACGCCATGTCTCCAGTGCTCTGACCAGCCATGGTTTCCAACATGTGCTGTAGTACATGAAGCAGTGGAATCACGTCGTTCATCCCGTAATCCTGCCGACTGACAAATAAAGAGGCTTCCTCAAAGGGCCTGAGCAAACGGCAGGTGTCACGTATGAGCTGCCACTGGTTGACATTGAAGTTACACAGGGGAGTCCCCCTATCTGCTTGGATCATCAGGAAATCCGTGATGGCTTTTCTCTGTTCATATAATCGGTCCAACATGTGAAGGGTGGAATTCCAACGGGTGGAAACATCGCAAATGAGTCTATGTTGGAGGATACCGTTCTGACGCTGTAGCTCAAGAAGGGTGTGTTTGGCGCTGTATGAGTGGCTGAAGTGCATGCAAAGTTTCCTTGAAGTTGTTAGGATGTCTTGCAGATGGGGGGAACACTTCAGAAACCGCTTGACAACCAGATTGAAGACGTGAGCCATACAGGGGGCATGGGTCAGGCTTCCTTGGCGCAGCGCAGACAAAATGTTCTTACCATTGTCAGTAGCCATGATTCCCATTCTAAGTTTTCTTGGAGTAAGCCATGTTTGGATTTCCTGATGAATAAATTTAAGCAGTTCCTCCCCTGTGTGACTCCTTTCGCCAAGACAAACCATGTGAAGCACTGCATGACACCTCCGTGCCCTGCACACATGGTAGACTGGAGGGGCACTGAGACTTGAGCCTACAGTGGAGGGTGAGGAGATGGCGGAGGATGAGGAGGCCGAGTCGCACAGTGTCACAGGCCCAACGGGCAGGGAGCGCGGAGGCCGAAGCGGCGTGACCTGTCCAAGTTGCTGCTGCTGCTGCAAAGGGACCACATTCACCCAGTGGGCCGTAAACGACATGTACTGTCCCTGACCGTAGTTACAGGACTGGCCCACCTTCTGTTCAACAAAAGTGTGCAGCGCTGGTACTGCCTTCTTGGCAAAAAAATGATGGCTTGGGACTCTCCACCTCGGCTCGGCACAAGCCATCAGTTCTCTGAAAGGTGCAGAGTCCACCACCTGAAAAGGGAGCGACTGCAGCACCAGCAACTTGGACAGGAGCACATTCAGCTTCTGCGCCGTAGGATGAGTGGGCGCATACTGCTGTCTCTTGGACATGGCTTCGCTGATGGATTGCTGGCGGGATGCATGACTTGGAGGAGGAGGAGGAGGAGCAGGGGCGACAGAGGATGGGTATGACGCACAGCTGCCTTCGGCTGAGGTGCTGGAGCCTTGGCTGGCAGAAATTGGGAGCGGCGTGCCACTTGGTGAGGAAGCAGACTGGACCACCCCTTGGGAGCCTCGGTTCTCCTAGGACGCTTTATGGTGACACATCATATGTTGACGCAGGGCCGTGGTGCCAACATTTGGGCCCTGGCCACGCTTCACCTTCTGCCTACATATCTTGCATGTGGCCATGTTACCCTCCTGTGGATGCTTCAGGAAAAACTGCCACACTGCCGAGTAGCTACTTTTCCCACCAACAGGCCTCACTGATTCGCTGCTATTGTCTCCAACTCCAGAAACCACTGCTCCACTACCTCCCGATAAGGTAGCCTGCCGCGCAGCATGTGATCTTCCTGGCCCCGGCCCCGTTTGGCTCCAGGCTTTACAATTGTGCCCCCATGCTGAATTCCAACCATGCTGCTAACACCTTGCTGCCTGAGCTGCTGACTCCGGGGCAACCTGCGCCCCTCTTCTCCTGATGATGACGATGAAGCTCCTTCATCACCCGGCTCCCAAGTGCGATCGGCTTCATCGTCATCATCATTATCACCGAGTTGTGGCTGTACGTCACTGATGTTCGTGGATTCGTCAACAGTGTCTGGCGCAGGAGCTGGAACGCTCGCAACACCCACGACACTGTCCACATCACTATTTGTCTGCCTAGCTAAAGAAGCCACCTCTATTTCTTGGCTGGGCAGTAGCTGCTGACTGTCCTCTATCTGATCGTCCTCCTCACTAAAGAGTGGAGCTGAACCCAAAGCATAGGATACGTCGCTGGGGGAGGGAACGGCATAGGACAGAGGCAATGGGAGGACTGCTCTCGGGGCATGCCAACTCAGGGTTGTGTCAGAGGAACCTACCAACCCTAGACTGGGGGTCTCAGATGTAACTTGGTTATGATTGTGATGATGTTGTTACCCTCCTGTGGATGCTTCAGGAAAAACTGCCACACTGCCGAGTAGCTATTTTTCCCACCAACAGGCCTCACTGATTCGCTGCTATTGTCTCCAACTCCAGGAACCACTGCTCCACTACCTCCCGATAAGGTAGCCTGCCGCGCAGCAGGTGCTCTTCCTGGCCCCGGCCCCGTTTGGCTCCAGGCTTTACAATTGTGCCCCCATGCTGAATTCCAACCATGCTGCTAACACCTTGCTGCCTGAGCTGCTGACTCCGGGGCAACCTGCGCCCCTCTTCTCCTGATGATGACGATGAAGCCCCTTCATCACCCGGCTCCCAAGTGCGATCGGCTTCATCGTCATCATCATTATCACCGAGTTGTGGCTGTACGTCACTGATGTTCGTGGATTCGTCAACAGTGTCTGGCGCAGGAGCTGGAACGTTCGCAACACCCACGACACTGTCCACATCACTATTTGTCTGCCTAGCTAAAGAAGCCACCTCTATTTCTTGGCTGGGCAGTAGCTGCTGACTGTCCTCTATCTGATCGTCCTCCTCACTAAAGAGTGGAGCTGAACCCAAAGCATAGGATACGTCGCTGGGGGAGGGAACGGCATAGGACAGAGGCAATGGGAGGACTGCTCTCGGGGCATGCCAACTCAGGGTTGTGTCAGAGGAACCTACCAACCCTAGACTGGGGGTCTCAGACGTAACTTGGTTATGATTGTGATTATGTTGTTGATGAGCGCGTTAACCAATCTACCACGGCAGATGCGTTACTGGTGGAGACACGACCGCTAGCAGATACTGGCAGACCAGGTCTCTTACCGTGACTCCTGCTGCCACTCGCCCCTAGTCTGCTGCGACCTCTGCCTGCTGAATCTTGGCCTCTGCCACTCCTCTTTGAACATCCTGGCACTTGTCTGCCTGACATTTTTATGTATTTGCTTATTTAGTATAAACAGATAGGGTTCAAGGTGCAGCTTTGGGATGCCCTGCGGCCTGGTTTATTAAAAGCAGGTCACAGCAGACCTGAGATCAGTATATATGCACAGTAAAAGTGTCTAAGCAGGCTCCAACAGGCCAAATTACTTTAAATAAGTGTGCAGCTTACAGAAAATACAGAGGCTAATGGGATGTTACAGAATGGGATGCCCCACAGCAGACCTGAGATCAGTATATATGCACAGCAACAGTGGATAAGCAGGCTCCAACAGGCCAAATTACTTTAAATAAGTGTGCAGCTTAGAGTAAATACAGAGGCTAATGGGATGTTACAGAATGGGATGCCCCACAGCAGACCTGAGATCAGTATATATGCACAGCAACAGTGGATAAGCAGGCTCCAACAGGCCAAATTACTTCAAATAAGTGTGCAGCTTAGAGGAGATACAGAGGCTAATGGTATGTTACAGAAGGGGATGCCCCCACAGCAGACCTGAGATTAGTATATATGCACAGTAAAAGTGTCTAAGCAGGCTCAAACAGGCCAAATTACTTTAAATAAGTGTGCAGCTTAGAGTAAATACAGAGGCTAATGGGATGTTACAGAATGGGATGCCCCACAGCAGACCTGAGATCAGTATATATGCACAGCAACAGTGGATAAGCAGGCTCCAACAGGCCAAATTACTTCAAATAAGTGTGCAGCTTAGAGGAGATACAGAGGCTAATGGTATGTTACAGAATGGGATGCCCCCACAGCAGACCTGAGATTAGTATATATGCACAGTAAAAGTGTCTAAGCAGGCTCAAACAGGCCAAATTACTTTAAATAAGTGTGCAGCTTAGAGTAAATACAGAGGCTAATGGGATGTTACAGAATGGGATGCCCCACAGCAGACCTGAGATCAGTATATATGCACAGCAACAGTGGATAAGCAGGCTCCAACAGGCCAAATTACTTCAAATAAGTGTGCAGCTTAGAGGAGATACAGAGGCTAATGGTATGTTACAGAATGGGATGCCCCCACAGCAGACCTGAGATTAGTATATATGCACAGTAAAAGTGTCTAAGCAGGCTCAAACAGGCCAAATTACTTTAAATAAGTGTGCAGCTTAGAGTAAATACAGAGGCTAATGGGATGTTACAGAATGGGATGCCCCACAGCAGACCCGAGATCAGTATATATGCACAGCAACAGTGGATAAGCAGGCTCCAACAGGCCAAATTACTTTAAATAAGTGTGCAGCTTAGAGGAGATACAGAGGCTAATGGTATTTTACAGAATGGGATGCCCCCACAGCAGACCTGAGATCAGTATATATGCACAGCAACAGTGGATAAGCAGGCTCCAACAGGCCAAATTACTTCAAATAAGTGTGCAGCTTAGAGGAGATACAGAGGCTAATGGTATGTTACAGAATGGGATGCCCCCACAGCAGACCTGAGATTAGTATATATGCACAGTAAAAGTGTCTAAGCAGGCTCAAACAGGCCAAATTACTTTAAATAAGTGTGCAGCTTAGAGTAAATACAGAGGCTAATGGGATGTTACAGAATGGGATGCCCCACAGCAGACCTGAGATCAGTATATATGCACAGCAACAGTGGATAAGCAGGCTCCAACAGGCCAAATTACTTTAAATAAGTGTGCAGCTTAGAGGAGATACAGAGGCTAATGGTATTTTACAGAATGGGATGCCCCCACAGCAGACCTGAGATCAGTATATATGCACAGTAAAAGTGTCTAAGCAGGCTCAAACAGGCCAAATTACTTTAAATAAGTGTGCAGGTTAGAGGAGATACAGAGGCTAATGGTATGTTACAGAATGGGATGTCCCCACAGCAGACCTGAGATCAGTATATATGCACAGCAACAGTGGATAAGCAGGCTCCAACAGGCCAAATTACTTTAAATAAGTGTGCAGCTTAGAGTAAATACAGAGGCTAATGGGATGTTACAGAATGGGATGCTCCACAGCAGACCTGAGATCAGTATATATGCACAGCAACAGTGGATAAGCAGGCTCCAACAGGCCAAAGTACTTTAAATAAGTGTGCAGCTTAGAGGAGATACATAGGCTAATGGTATGTTACAGAATGGGATACCCCCACAGCAGACCTGAGATCAGTATATATGCACAGTAAAAGTGTCTAAGCAGGCTCAAACAGGCCAAATTACTTTAAATAAGTGTGCAGGTTAGAGGAGATACAGAGGCTAATGGTATGTTACAGAATGGGATGCCCCCACAGCAGACCTGAGATCAGTATATATGCACAGCAACAGTGGATAAGCAGGCTCCAACAGGCCAAATTACTTTAAATAAGTGTGCAGCTTAGAGTAAATACAGAGGCTAATGGGATGTTACAGAATGGGATGCCCCACAGCAGACCTGAGATCAGTATATATGCACAGCAACAGTGGATAAGCAGGCTTCAACAGGCCAAATTACTTTAAATAAGTGTGCAGCTTAGAGTAAATACAGAGGCTAATGAGATTTTACAAAATGGTAATGTTCCCACAGCAGACTTGAGATCAGTTCAGTATATATGCACAACATCAAAAGTGTATAAGCAGCCGTGTATAAGCAGCCTGAAACAGCTAACAAAGCCAGTCAGCCAGCCAGTAACAGTCAGGCTGGATGAAAAAAAAAAAAATCTCCCTGTGACTGCCTCCGATTTTTCCTAACTTTCCCTGCTTCTCGCTGACTTCCTGCTTGTCTCCTGCCTGTCTCCTGCCTGTCTCCTGCCTGTCCCTGTCTGTCCCTGGCTCTCTAACTGTCTCTCCCTGACTACAGCAGTGTCCTGTCTCTCACAGGGAGGACTGCTCTCGGGGCATGCCAACTCAGGGTTGTGTCAGAGGAACCTACCAACCCTAGACTGGGGGTCTCAGATGTAACTTGGTTATGATTGTGATGATGTTGTTACCCTCCTGTGGATGCTTCAGGAAAAACTGCCACACTGCCGAGTAGCTATTTTTCCCACCAACAGGCCTCACTGATTCGCTGCTATTGTCTCCAACTCCAGGAACCACTGCTCCACTACCTCCCGATAAGGTAGCCTGCCGCGCAGCAGGTGCTCTTCCTGGCCCCGGCCCCGTTTGGCTCCAGGCTTTACAATTGTGCCCCCATGCTGAATTCCAACCATGCTGCTAACACCTTGCTGCCTGAGCTGCTGACTCCGGGGCAACCTGCGCCCCTCTTCTCCTGATGATGACGATGAAGCCCCTTCATCACCCGGCTCCCAAGTGCGATCGGCTTCATCGTCATCATCATTATCACCGAGTTGTGGCTGTACGTCACTGATGTTCGTGGATTCGTCAACAGTGTCTGGCGCAGGAGCTGGAACGCTCGCAACACCCACGACACTGTCCACATCACTATTTGTCTGCCTAGCTAAAGAAGCCACCTCTATTTCTTGGCTGGGCAGTAGCTGCTGACTGTCCTCTATCTGATCGTCCTCCTCACTAAAGAGTGGAGCTGAACCCAAAGCATAGGATACGTCGCTGGGGGAGGGAACGGCATAGGACAGAGGCAATGGGAGGACTGCTCTCGGGGCATGCCAACTCAGGGTTGTGTCAGAGGAACCTACCAACCCTAGACTGGGGGTCTCAGACGTAACTTGGTTATGATTGTGATTATGTTGTTGATGAGCGCGTTAACCAATCTACCACGGCAGATGCGTTACTGGTGGAGACACGACCGCTAGCAGATACTGGCAGACCAGGTCTCTTACCGTGACTCCTGCTGCCACTCGCCCCTAGTCTGCTGCGACCTCTGCCTGCTGAATCTTGGCCTCTGCCACTCCTCTTTGAACATCCTGGCACTTGTCTGCCTGACATTTTTATGTATTTGCTTATTTAGTATAAACAGCTAGGGTTCAAGGTGCAGCTTTGGGATGCCCTGCGGCCTGGTTTATTAAAAGCAGGTCACAGCAGACCTGAGATCAGTATATATGCACAGTAAAAGTGTCTAAGCAGGCTCCAACAGGCCAAATTACTTTAAATAAGTGTGCAGCTTACAGAAAATACAGAGGCTAATGGGATGTTACAGAATGGGATGCCCCACAGCAGACCTGAGATCAGTATATATGCACAGCAACAGTGGATAAGCAGGCTCCAACAGGCCAAATTACTTTAAATAAGTGTGCAGCTTAGAGTAAATACAGAGGCTAATGGGATGTTACAGAATGGGATGCCCCACAGCAGACCTGAGATCAGTATATATGCACAGCAACAGTGGATAAGCAGGCTCCAACAGGCCAAATTACTTCAAATAAGTGTGCAGCTTAGAGGAGATACAGAGGCTAATGGTATGTTACAGAAGGGGATGCCCCCACAGCAGACCTGAGATTAGTATATATGCACAGTAAAAGTGTCTAAGCAGGCTCAAACAGGCCAAATTACTTTAAATAAGTGTGCAGCTTAGAGTAAATACAGAGGCTAATGGGATGTTACAGAATGGGATGCCCCACAGCAGACCTGAGATCAGTATATATGCACAGCAACAGTGGATAAGCAGGCTCCAACAGGCCAAATTACTTCAAATAAGTGTGCAGCTTAGAGGAGATACAGAGGCTAATGGTATGTTACAGAATGGGATGCCCCCACAGCAGACCTGAGATTAGTATATATGCACAGTAAAAGTGTCTAAGCAGGCTCAAACAGGCCAAATTACTTTAAATAAGTGTGCAGCTTAGAGTAAATACAGAGGCTAATGGGATGTTACAGAATGGGATGCCCCACAGCAGACCTGAGATCAGTATATATGCACAGCAACAGTGGATAAGCAGGCTCCAACAGGCCAAATTACTTCAAATAAGTGTGCAGCTTAGAGGAGATACAGAGGCTAATGGTATGTTACAGAATGGGATGCCCCCACAGCAGACCTGAGATTAGTATATATGCACAGTAAAAGTGTCTAAGCAGGCTCAAACAGGCCAAATTACTTTAAATAAGTGTGCAGCTTAGAGTAAATACAGAGGCTAATGGGATGTTACAGAATGGGATGCCCCACAGCAGACCCGAGATCAGTATATATGCACAGCAACAGTGGATAAGCAGGCTCCAACAGGCCAAATTACTTTAAATAAGTGTGCAGCTTAGAGGAGATACAGAGGCTAATGGTATTTTACAGAATGGGATGCCCCCACAGCAGACCTGAGATCAGTATATATGCACAGCAACAGTGGATAAGCAGGCTCCAACAGGCCAAATTACTTCAAATAAGTGTGCAGCTTAGAGGAGATACAGAGGCTAATGGTATGTTACAGAATGGGATGCCCCCACAGCAGACCTGAGATTAGTATATATGCACAGTAAAAGTGTCTAAGCAGGCTCAAACAGGCCAAATTACTTTAAATAAGTGTGCAGCTTAGAGTAAATACAGAGGCTAATGGGATGTTACAGAATGGGATGCCCCACAGCAGACCTGAGATCAGTATATATGCACAGCAACAGTGGATAAGCAGGCTCCAACAGGCCAAATTACTTTAAATAAGTGTGCAGCTTAGAGGAGATACAGAGGCTAATGGTATTTTACAGAATGGGATGCCCCCACAGCAGACCTGAGATCAGTATATATGCACAGTAAAAGTGTCTAAGCAGGCTCAAACAGGCCAAATTACTTTAAATAAGTGTGCAGGTTAGAGGAGATACAGAGGCTAATGGTATGTTACAGAATGGGATGTCCCCACAGCAGACCTGAGATCAGTATATATGCACAGCAACAGTGGATAAGCAGGCTCCAACAGGCCAAATTACTTTAAATAAGTGTGCAGCTTAGAGTAAATACAGAGGCTAATGGGATGTTACAGAATGGGATGCTCCACAGCAGACCTGAGATCAGTATATATGCACAGCAACAGTGGATAAGCAGGCTCCAACAGGCCAAAGTACTTTAAATAAGTGTGCAGCTTAGAGGAGATACATAGGCTAATGGTATGTTACAGAATGGGATACCCCCACAGCAGACCTGAGATCAGTATATATGCACAGTAAAAGTGTCTAAGCAGGCTCAAACAGGCCAAATTACTTTAAATAAGTGTGCAGGTTAGAGGAGATACAGAGGCTAATGGTATGTTACAGAATGGGATGCCCCCACAGCAGACCTGAGATCAGTATATATGCACAGCAACAGTGGATAAGCAGGCTCCAACAGGCCAAATTACTTTAAATAAGTGTGCAGCTTAGAGTAAATACAGAGGCTAATGGGATGTTACAGAATGGGATGCCCCACAGCAGACCTGAGATCAGTATATATGCACAGCAACAGTGGATAAGCAGGCTTCAACAGGCCAAATTACTTTAAATAAGTGTGCAGCTTAGAGTAAATACAGAGGCTAATGAGATTTTACAAAATGGTAATGTTCCCACAGCAGACTTGAGATCAGTTCAGTATATATGCACAACATCAAAAGTGTATAAGCAGCCGTGTATAAGCAGCCTGAAACAGCTAACAAAGCCAGTCAGCCAGCCAGTAACAGTCAGGCTGGATGAAAAAAAAAAAAATCTCCCTGTGACTGCCTCCGATTTTTCCTAACTTTCCCTGCTTCTCGCTGACTTCCTGCTTGTCTCCTGCCTGTCTCCTGCCTGTCTCCTGCCTGTCCCTGTCTGTCCCTGGCTCTCTAACTGTCTCTCCCTGACTACAGCAGTGTCCTGTCTCTCACAGGGAGGACTGCTCTCGGGGCATGCCAACTCAGGGTTGTGTCAGAGGAACCTACCAACCCTAGACTGGGGGTCTCAGATGTAACTTGGTTATGATTGTGATGATGTTGTTACCCTCCTGTGGATGCTTCAGGAAAAACTGCCACACTGCCGAGTAGCTATTTTTCCCACCAACAGGCCTCACTGATTCGCTGCTATTGTCTCCAACTCCAGGAACCACTGCTCCACTACCTCCCGATAAGGTAGCCTGCCGCGCAGCAGGTGCTCTTCCTGGCCCCGGCCCCGTTTGGCTCCAGGCTTTACAATTGTGCCCCCATGCTGAATTCCAACCATGCTGCTAACACCTTGCTGCCTGAGCTGCTGACTCCGGGGCAACCTGCGCCCCTCTTCTCCTGATGATGACGATGAAGCCCCTTCATCACCCGGCTCCCAAGTGCGATCGGCTTCATCGTCATCATCATTATCACCGAGTTGTGGCTGTACGTCACTGATGTTCGTGGATTCGTCAACAGTGTCTGGCGCAGGAGCTGGAACGCTCGCAACACCCACGACACTGTCCACATCACTATTTGTCTGCCTAGCTAAAGAAGCCACCTCTATTTCTTGGCTGGGCAGTAGCTGCTGACTGTCCTCTATCTGATCGTCCTCCTCACTAAAGAGTGGAGCTGAACCCAAAGCATAGGATACGTCGCTGGGGGAGGGAACGGCATAGGACAGAGGCAATGGGAGGACTGCTCTCGGGGCATGCCAACTCAGGGTTGTGTCAGAGGAACCTACCAACCCTAGACTGGGGGTCTCAGACGTAACTTGGTTATGATTGTGATTATGTTGTTGATGAGCGCGTTAACCAATCTACCACGGCAGATGCGTTACTGGTGGAGACACGACCGCTAGCAGATACTGGCAGACCAGGTCTCTTACCGTGACTCCTGCTGCCACTCGCCCCTAGTCTGCTGCGACCTCTGCCTGCTGAATCTTGGCCTCTGCCACTCCTCTTTGAACATCCTGGCACTTGTCTGCCTGACATTTTTATGTATTTGCTTATTTAGTATAAACAGATAGGGTTCAAGGTGCAGCTTTGGGATGCCCTGCGGCCTGGTTTATTAAAAGCAGGTCACAGCAGACCTGAGATCAGTATATATGCACAGTAAAAGTGTCTAAGCAGGCTCCAACAGGCCAAATTACTTTAAATAAGTGTGCAGCTTACAGAAAATACAGAGGCTAATGGGATGTTACAGAATGGGATGCCCCACAGCAGACCTGAGATCAATATATATGCACAGCAACAGTGGATAAGCAGGCTCCAACAGGCCAAATTACTTTAAATAAGTGTGCAGCTTAGAGTAAATACAGAGGCTAATGGGATGTTACAGAATGGGATGCCCCACAGCAGACCTGAGATCAGTATATATGCACAGCAACAGTGGATAAGCAGGCTCCAACAGGCCAAATTACTTCAAATAAGTGTGCAGCTTAGAGGAGATACAGAGGCTAATGGTATGTTACAGAAGGGGATGCCCCCACAGCAGACCTGAGATTAGTATATATGCACAGTAAAAGTGTCTAAGCAGGCTCAAACAGGCCAAATTACTTTAAATAAGTGTGCAGCTTAGAGTAAATACAGAGGCTAATGGGATGTTACAGAATGGGATGCCCCACAGCAGACCTGAGATCAGTATATATGCACAGCAACAGTGGATAAGCAGGCTCCAACAGGCCAAATTACTTCAAATAAGTGTGCAGCTTAGAGGAGATACAGAGGCTAATGGTATGTTACAGAATGGGATGCCCCCACAGCAGACCTGAGATTAGTATATATGCACAGTAAAAGTGTCTAAGCAGGCTCAAACAGGCCAAATTACTTTAAATAAGTGTGCAGCTTAGAGTAAATACAGAGGCTAATGGGATGTTACAGAATGGGATGCCCCACAGCAGACCTGAGATCAGTATATATGCACAGCAACAGTGGATAAGCAGGCTCCAACAGGCCAAATTACTTCAAATAAGTGTGCAGCTTAGAGGAGATACAGAGGCTAATGGTATGTTACAGAATGGGATGCCCCCACAGCAGACCTGAGATTAGTATATATGCACAGTAAAAGTGTCTAAGCAGGCTCAAACAGGCCAAATTACTTTAAATAAGTGTGCAGCTTAGAGTAAATACAGAGGCTAATGGGATGTTACAGAATGGGATGCCCCACAGCAGACCCGAGATCAGTATATATGCACAGCAACAGTGGATAAGCAGGCTCCAACAGGCCAAATTACTTTAAATAAGTGTGCAGCTTAGAGGAGATACAGAGGCTAATGGTATTTTACAGAATGGGATGCCCCCACAGCAGACCTGAGATCAGTATATATGCACAGCAACAGTGGATAAGCAGGCTCCAACAGGCCAAATTACTTCAAATAAGTGTGCAGCTTAGAGGAGATACAGAGGCTAATGGTATGTTACAGAATGGGATGCCCCCACAGCAGACCTGAGATTAGTATATATGCACAGTAAAAGTGTCTAAGCAGGCTCAAACAGGCCAAATTACTTTAAATAAGTGTGCAGCTTAGAGTAAATTCAGAGGCTAATGGGATGTTACAGAATGGGATGCCCCACAGCAGACCTGAGATCAGTATATATGCACAGCAACAGTGGATAAGCAGGCTCCAACAGGCCAAATTACTTTAAATAAGTGTGCAGCTTAGAGGAGATACAGAGGCTAATGGTATTTTACAGAATGGGATGCCCCCACAGCAGACCTGAGATCAGTATATATGCACAGTAAAAGTGTCTAAGCAGGCTCAAACAGGCCAAATTACTTTAAATAAGTGTGCAGGTTAGAGGAGATACAGAGGCTAATGGTATGTTACAGAATGGGATGTCCCCACAGCAGACCTGAGATCAGTATATATGCACAGCAACAGTGGATAAGCAGGCTCCAACAGGCCAAATTACTTTAAATAAGTGTGCAGCTTAGAGTAAATACAGAGGCTAATGGGATGTTACAGAATGGGATGCTCCACAGCAGACCTGAGATCAGTATATATGCACAGCAACAGTGGATAAGCAGGCTCCAACAGGCCAAAGTACTTTAAATAAGTGTGCAGCTTAGAGGAGATACATAGGCTAATGGTATGTTACAGAATGGGATACCCCCACAGCAGACCTGAGATCAGTATATATGCACAGTAAAAGTGTCTAAGCAGGCTCAAACAGGCCAAATTACTTTAAATAAGTGTGCAGGTTAGAGGAGATACAGAGGCTAATGGTATGTTACAGAATGGGATGCCCCCACAGCAGACCTGAGATCAGTATATATGCACAGCAACAGTGGATAAGCAGGCTCCAACAGGCCAAATTACTTTAAATAAGTGTGCAGCTTAGAGTAAATACAGAGGCTAATGGGATGTTACAGAATGGGATGCCCCACAGCAGACCTGAGATCAGTATATATGCACAGCAACAGTGGATAAGCAGGCTTCAACAGGCCAAATTACTTTAAATAAGTGTGCAGCTTAGAGTAAATACAGAGGCTAATGAGATTTTACAAAATGGTAATGTTCCCACAGCAGACTTGAGATCAGTTCAGTATATATGCACAACATCAAAAGTGTATAAGCAGCCGTGTATAAGCAGCCTGAAACAGCTAACAAAGCCAGTCAGCCAGCCAGTAACAGTCAGGCTGGATGAAAAAAAAAAAAATCTCCCTGTGACTGCCTCCGATTTTTCCTAACTTTCCCTGCTTCTCGCTGACTTCCTGCTTGTCTCCTGCCTGTCTCCTGCCTGTCTCCTGCCTGTCCCTGTCTGTCCCTGGCTCTCTAACTGTCTCTCCCTGACTACAGCAGTGTCCTGTCTCTCACAGGGAGGACTGCTCTCGGGGCATGCCAACTCAGGGTTGTGTCAGAGGAACCTACCAACCCTAGACTGGGGGTCTCAGATGTAACTTGGTTATGATTGTGATGATGTTGTTACCCTCCTGTGGATGCTTCAGGAAAAACTGCCACACTGCCGAGTAGCTATTTTTCCCACCAACAGGCCTCACTGATTCGCTGCTATTGTCTCCAACTCCAGGAACCACTGCTCCACTACCTCCCGATAAGGTAGCCTGCCGCGCAGCAGGTGCTCTTCCTGGCCCCGGCCCCGTTTGGCTCCAGGCTTTACAATTGTGCCCCCATGCTGAATTCCAACCATGCTGCTAACACCTTGCTGCCTGAGCTGCTGACTCCGGGGCAACCTGCGCCCCTCTTCTCCTGATGATGACGATGAAGCCCCTTCATCACCCGGCTCCCAAGTGCGATCGGCTTCATCGTCATCATCATTATCACCGAGTTGTGGCTGTACGTCACTGATGTTCGTGGATTCGTCAACAGTGTCTGGCGCAGGAGCTGGAACGCTCGCAACACCCACGACACTGTCCACATCACTATTTGTCTGCCTAGCTAAAGAAGCCACCTCTATTTCTTGGCTGGGCAGTAGCTGCTGACTGTCCTCTATCTGATCGTCCTCCTCACTAAAGAGTGGAGCTGAACCCAAAGCATAGGATACGTCGCTGGGGGAGGGAACGGCATAGGACAGAGGCAATGGGAGGACTGCTCTCGGGGCATGCCAACTCAGGGTTGTGTCAGAGGAACCTACCAACCCTAGACTGGGGGTCTCAGACGTAACTTGGTTATGATTGTGATTATGTTGTTGATGAGCGCGTTAACCAATCTACCACGGCAGATGCGTTACTGGTGGAGACACGACCGCTAGCAGATACTGGCAGACCAGGTCTCTTACCGTGACTCCTGCTGCCACTCGCCCCTAGTCTGCTGCGACCTCTGCCTGCTGAATCTTGGCCTCTGCCACTCCTCTTTGAACATCCTGGCACTTGTCTGCCTGACATTTTTATGTATTTGCTTATTTAGTATAAACAGATAGGGTTCAAGGTGCAGCTTTGGGATGCCCTGCGGCCTGGTTTATTAAAAGCAGGTCACAGCAGACCTGAGATCAGTATATATGCACAGTAAAAGTGTCTAAGCAGGCTCCAACAGGCCAAATTACTTTAAATAAGTGTGCAGCTTACAGAAAATACAGAGGCTAATGGGATGTTACAGAATGGGATGCCCCACAGCAGACCTGAGATCAGTATATATGCACAGCAACAGTGGATAAGCAGGCTCCAACAGGCCAAATTACTTTAAATAAGTGTGCAGCTTAGAGTAAATACAGAGGCTAATGGGATGTTACAGAATGGGATGCCCCACAGCAGACCTGAGATCAGTATATATGCACAGCAACAGTGGATAAGCAGGCTCCAACAGGCCAAATTACTTCAAATAAGTGTGCAGCTTAGAGGAGATACAGAGGCTAATGGTATGTTACAGAAGGGGATGCCCCCACAGCAGACCTGAGATTAGTATATATGCACAGTAAAAGTGTCTAAGCAGGCTCAAACAGGCCAAATTACTTTAAATAAGTGTGCAGCTTAGAGTAAATACAGAGGCTAATGGGATGTTACAGAATGGGATGCCCCACAGCAGACCTGAGATCAGTATATATGCACAGCAACAGTGGATAAGCAGGCTCCAACAGGCCAAATTACTTCAAATAAGTGTGCAGCTTAGAGGAGATACAGAGGCTAATGGTATGTTACAGAATGGGATGCCCCCACAGCAGACCTGAGATTAGTATATATGCACAGTAAAAGTGTCTAAGCAGGCTCAAACAGGCCAAATTACTTTAAATAAGTGTGCAGCTTAGAGTAAATACAGAGGCTAATGGGATGTTACAGAATGGGATGCCCCACAGCAGACCTGAGATCAGTATATATGCACAGCAACAGTGGATAAGCAGGCTCCAACAGGCCAAATTACTTCAAATAAGTGTGCAGCTTAGAGGAGATACAGAGGCTAATGGTATGTTACAGAATGGGATGCCCCCACAGCAGACCTGAGATTAGTATATATGCACAGTAAAAGTGTCTAAGCAGGCTCAAACAGGCCAAATTACTTTAAATAAGTGTGCAGCTTAGAGTAAATACAGAGGCTAATGGGATGTTACAGAATGGGATGCCCCACAGCAGACCCGAGATCAGTATATATGCACAGCAACAGTGGATAAGCAGGCTCCAACAGGCCAAATTACTTTAAATAAGTGTGCAGCTTAGAGGAGATACAGAGGCTAATGGTATTTTACAGAATGGGATGCCCCCACAGCAGACCTGAGATCAGTATATATGCACAGTAAAAGTGTCTAAGCAGGCTCAAACAGGCCAAATTACTTTAAATAAGTGTGCAGGTTAGAGGAGATACAGAGGCTAATGGTATTTTACAGAATGGGATGCCCCCACAGCAGACCTGAGATCAGTATATATGCACAGTAAAAGTGTCTAAGCAGGCTCAAACAGGCCAAATTACTTCAAATAAGTGTGCAGCTTAGAGGAGATACAGAGGCTAATGGTATGTTACAGAATGGGATGCCCCCACAGCAGACCTGAGATTAGTATATATGCACAGCAACAGTGGATAAGCAGGCTCCAACAGGCCAAATTACTTTAAATAAGTGTGCAGCTTAGAGTAAATACAGAGGCTAATGGGATGTTACAGAATGTGATGCTCCACAGCAGACCTGAGATCAGTATATATGCACAGCAACAGTGGATAAGCAGGCTCCAACAGGCCAAAGTACTTTAAATAAGTGTGCAGCTTAGAGGAGATACATAGGCTAATGGTATGTTACAGAATGGGATACCCCCACAGCAGACCTGAGATCAGTATATATGCACAGTAAAAGTGTCTAAGCAGGCTCAAACAGGCCAAATTACTTTAAATAAGTGTGCAGGTTAGAGGAGATACAGAGGCTAATGGTATGTTACAGAATGGGATGCCCCCACAGCAGACCTGAGATCAGTATATATGCACAGCAACAGTGGATAAGCAGGCTCCAACAGGCCAAATTACTTTAAATAAGTGTGCAGCTTAGAGTAAATACAGAGGCTAATGGGATGTTACAGAATGGGATGCCCCACAGCAGACCTGAGATCAGTATATATGCACAGCAACAGTGGATAAGCAGGCTTCAACAGGCCAAATTACTTTAAATAAGTGTGCAGCTTAGAGTAAATACAGAGGCTAATGAGATTTTACAAAATGGTAATGTTCCCACAGCAGACTTGAGATCAGTTCAGTATATATGCACAACATCAAAAGTGTATAAGCAGCCGTGTATAAGCAGCCTGAAACAGCTAACAAAGCCAGTCAGCCAGCCAGTAACAGTCAGGCTGGATGAAAAAAAAAAAAATCTCCCTGTGACTGCCTCCGATTTTTCCTAACTTTCCCTGCTTCTCGCTGACTTCCTGCTTGTCTCCTGCCTGTCTCCTGCCTGTCTCCTGCCTGTCCCTGTCTGTCCCTGGCTCTCTAACTGTCTCTCCCTGACTACAGCAGTGTCCTGTCTCTCACGAATGCAATAGAGAAATGAGGAAAAGCAAGATGTCCGCCGCCTTAAATAGCACTGTGACGTCACCGGGCTTGCTGGCTGCTGATAGGCTGCATGTGACTGCCCCAGTATGCACTGGAGCGGGGTAGATGTCTGGACATGTCCCGTCCGCCATCTTAGAATGTCTGTAATGTAAATGAATGGATGTTAAAGGAAAACTTCGAGCGATCGAAGCACGGGGAAATTCGGATTCGATCCGAATCGGATTTTTCATGAAATTCGGATCGAATCCGGGTTCGTCCAGATCGATTCGCTCATCCCTACTTAGCATGTAAACATTTATTTTTCCACACATCCCTATAATTGCTATATTTTTTTAGACTTATGTCCTTTGTGAATTATATTTGGATTGTTGAACTTGAATCTTAATTTGTTGTAGGAGTTATTGTTTTTGTCGGTTACCTTTGCTTTGTGTAATTATTTTATATTTGGTTGCAGGAACCGCAAGATGTGCCACTCACACAACATAAAAGCAGTGATTGGTCCAGCTATGCGATTCCTCAGTGTTCTTGCAGGGCATCCAGGGTCGTCCGATGATGCTTATATATTGCAGAGCTCCGGCTAATTTCGTCAGTTAGAGTCAGGAGAATTATCTGGTGGATGGCTCCAGGGTAAGTTTGCTCACATTCCATCAATCCATTTTCACTGTATGGCAATGAATATAGTTGATGACTCATGACTTAACCTATTGCTGTTTTTAGCCCTTGATGACATGTTAAACAATATTGTAGCTTAGAATGCGTATTTTATGTTAGCATTTTTAAATTCTTTCAGTGGATTCTGGATATCCACTCCTGCCCTTGCTCCTGATGCCCATTCTTTGCCTGCAGAATGCGGGCCAGGGGTTCTCCAATCGGGCACTATGCCAAACTCGGCCCGTGGTGGCAAGGGCCCTCTGGCTTTTGAAGTCCAGATTTAGGTGTTTGGACCATACAGGGGGGGGGGGTCACTGCAGTATGACCCCCAACAAGGTTATACCAATATTTTAATTTAAGTTTTTTACCAGGGACCACACATGCCAGAGTGGCACAATTGAGTGTCAGGGTTCTTCAGTTGGTGGGAGAGATGCAGGAGCTGCGCAACTCGTTGGGGACCACAGATGAAGAATAATGTTCTGTGGCCTGCCATTGCTATGTATTTTGTTTTTTATAGTTGTAAAAATTAGCAATTTTCAAAATTTTTATAAATTTTATATTTTATGATGGAATCCAAAAAAAAATGTAGTGTCATTTCATTTACAAAATACATTAACACAAAACTAATGGGCCCAGAAATATTTAAAGATGAATATTCACATGACCGAGAAGTGATTTGGGTGAGCTTTAAGGTTCCAAAAGGGAAGATGGAGGATAGTGCTAAGTGGTTTGGGTGAGCTTTAAGGTTCCAAAAGGGAAGATGGAGGATAGTGCTAACATTGTAGTAGAAGTGAGGGTGGCAAATATGTAGGCGAGCACTTTAATGAGTTAAGTTTGTAGTGCGCAGGCGCAAGATCGTAAGGATTTCCGTCTGGACGAATATTTATTGAAAAAGGGAAACAGAATCGAACGGGAAATGTAAAGGATTCGTTGGAGGATACGATGGGAAAAGGGCAAAAATGAAAGCCTACGTTGTAACATGTGGAAATGAAATGGAAAAGTCTGGATGGAAAATGACTTCCTCGTATTCGTAATCTGCCGTACGAACAGACGGAAACTTTACAGAAGGTTTTCAATGCATGCATAGAATCGCTCGTACGCTCATACGAGAACAAAAACATTTCACAAAAAAAACAGATCGGCACTAAAACTGAAGTTTTTTTTTGTCTCTCTGAATCGAGCCTATAGTACCAGCGCTCTTGGCTCATGAGCGCCATGTAGTACCTGCCGCTCTGTAGCGCTCTCCCATACCTTTCAATGGAGTTTCATTAATTGGGTATAAATAGCGTGTTTTTTACATTTTTTTTTTTGCTCAAATCATTGTGTAACCTCTTGCAAATAAACACTTTTATCATTTTTTTGGGGCTTTTTATATTTTTATGCAGAATTCTATTTACAGGTCTGGCACTAAAGTGTTATTGTCCCAGTTTTAAAACAATGTCATTCCATGTGTTTTCACTTTGTTACTGGTGGATATGTGTTCAAAAACAGACTTTGATCACACAGCGTCTGGTGCTCTATGCTAGAGCACCCAGCTTTTGAGCGCCGACGCTATGTGTGTGTAGTTTTTCGGTAAATATGGTGTGGAGCGCTACCTGTCGCTCACTGCAGTGTTGTTTGAGCACCCAACACACATCACATTCATCAATGCGGGCCAGGTTACTAGAGCGACTGAGACGCTCTGTTACAGCACCTGACGCAGCTTACAACTTTTACTAGTGGTCGCTCTAAGCGCCGCTAAACAGACGCTCATCTGGCAATAAGTGGCGCTAGTAGTGAATCAGCCTCCATGTCAGCATAGTGGCAGCATAGTGGCAGCAAGCCTCTGCCAGCTATACCATTGGCAGGGTGCACGTCCACACGAGGCGTTTGTTAATAGCCAGCTCGGGCACGCATCCTGTTAGAGGGTAGTGGGGATGTGGCCACATGTGCACTCAGCTCCGTTCTGCTCTTCTCGGCAAGACTAGGTCCTTAGCTAATTTAGACAAGTGCAGCTAAATGGGCTGATTGGCCGAGCGCCTGTGCATGCGCTGTGGGGTGTGGGTCTACTGGGCGATCTGGGGGGTTTCACACAGCGAGCCATTTCAACCCATCCATGCAGTTAATGTAATCAGGCCCAGAGTGGTGGACTGCCCTAATCACAGTGCCTGGGAAAAATTAGGGG
The DNA here is from genome assembly GCA_027917425.1 of Gastrophryne carolinensis. Lineage (NCBI taxonomy): Eukaryota > Metazoa > Chordata > Amphibia > Anura > Microhylidae > Gastrophryne > Gastrophryne carolinensis. Next base: position 363,926,101 of record CM051238.1, read on the forward strand.
GTTAGGTGCTTTGCTCAAGAGCACTTCAGTCATGCCCCAGCCAGGAATCGAGACTGCAACCCTCCGGTCACAAGATTACTTCCTTACCACCAAACCACATCTGCCCCTTTTTATATTGTGCGCTCTGATGCCAGGGCAATAGAGAGAGCAGCAGGCTGTCATCACGTAGCTGTCCATTAATGGTACATGAGCAGCGTTCAACCTGAGATCACGCTGGGGGAGGATGATGGGGGATAAGTGAGAAAGAGAGGCAAACAAATAAGCATGAATGGGCAAGTCCATTGTCTTGGATGAGGAACATAAATAGTTGTACAGCCTTTCCTCTCCCTCCCTGCCCATCGTCCTCTATGTCCAGAGGTTAGCAATTAAAACAAGCACTGTACCCAGAGTCCCAGCCAAGGTAGGAGCTGTGGAGAAAAATGTAACCCTTAGCTGCACAATCCCTTTAAATAACATTATCTAATACTGCTCTTTAATAAGAAAAAACACAAAATTTACAGCAGGCCATATTGACATAATTGATTATAAATAAACATTGGAGTTCATAATTTATCTATGCTGGAGGCCACATTTTGTACCTATTTGGACTGACATGGGAGGAGTGAGCATCACGGGGTCTTGCAAGGTGTGATCCATATCTGTTTTTTACACTGTATTGTGTAACTAAGTGACTATTACTGTGGAGCAGTCTCACCTTGCTGGATTATCTTGACTCTTGTCCTGAAAAAGTAACATAGTAACATAGTATGTAAAGCTGAAGACTTTAGTCCATCCAGTTCAGCCTGTTTAACTCCTTCCAGTGGTCTAGTAGCCATAGCAGGAAATGTTGTTACATGCCAGGAAGGCATCCAGGCCACTTTTGAACCCTTTTAGTGTATCCTTTATGACTATCTCCTCTGGTAGAGAGTTTCATAGTCTCACTGCTCTTACAGAGAAGAATCCCCTCCTATGTCAGTGGAGAAAGCACCTCTCCTCTAACCTTAGTGGTTGTCCTCGGGTTATGGTTACACTCCAGGGTATAAATAGATTGTGGGACAGATCTTGTGTATTGAACCCAAATATATTTATACATATATTTATACATAGTTATTAGATCACCCCTCAGGTGTCTCTTTTCTAAACTAAATAAACCTAACTTTGACAAACTTTCAGGGTACTCTAGTCCCCGCACTCCTTTTATTAACTTCGTTGCCCTCCTTTGAACCGCTCCATTTTGGATATGTCCTTCTTACGCACTGGTGCCCAGAACTGTACACAGTATTCCATATGGGGTCTGACCAGTGACTTGTACAGGGGAAAAATTATGCTCTGGTCATGGGCACCTATGCCCTTCTTGATGCACCCCATGATCCTGTTTGCTTTGGCCGTCCTCATACTTACTGATGAAAGAAAATGAGCGATCCCGTCATCCAGCACTGGACATATATAGTGGCGTCCTTAAAGACGACTTCACGCCCCCCCTCCATTGCAATAAGGGAAGTAGGCACCATGGATGCCACTATGAGAAGGAACACTGGTAGGTTTGAAGATGATGGGACTCGATGGAGGAGCTGTGGGGGACAAAGGCTGCATATAGGCTTTTTTGTTGTCTGGACAATTTCGTTAAAGATGCCTAGGAAGTCACAATCAGGCATTGAGGCATTGACAGGGCAGCTATTTCAAATATTTTTTTTCATAGACTGTTAAAACGATCTGCACACAGTAAAATGTATAATATTTGGAAAAAGAAATCTGTCTAAAAATGTTATATATACTCTATTTGTCAAAGCAGCTTAGTAAAGCTGTATGGAAGCTTAGCTGCTGCTCATGTTTGGTAGCACATCCCCAGCATCCCTCTTTGGCTGTGTGGGGGCAATTATGGTGCATACGCCGTGGGATACCTGGAAAGGTATGTTTAACAGGTGACCAACAGGGTTTTGGTGTTCAAATCGGGATGCCCCACGGGCGAGAATTTATAAGTAAATAACAGACCCCAGAAAAACAACTTCAGTTATTTCCTCAGACAGTCATCTGAGTTGACCTGTAGTGACAAAAAAAAGGGACAGGGGTTATTGGGTACACCCCAAAAAAAGAAACAGCGACAGAGCTCCAGTTAGCTACACCACGCCACTAAAAAAGACTTAAATACATTGCAATACCATATACCAATAAATTTATTTATACATACTGTGTAGAAATTTCAGACATCCACATCCACAAAGCTTAAGAGTAGACACAACAAACAAAAATATTAATAGTGACACTTGTACAAACGACATATACATACAGTATAAATATACAAATAACATACAAGTATTAATAAAACAACCATTAGATCATGATGCAGTGTGTTTGATCCATGACCATAGAGGTTCTGGGCGGACTAGTTTCGCCTGAATCCCAGGCTTCTTCAGCGCCCCTTTGTTCACACTATTCCAATATTAAGGAAAAATAAATAACAAGACAATTTTTTAAAAAATAAAAAATACATTGTAACATCTAAAGACACACCACAATCAAATAAATGATGGAAACATCAAAAAAAAATATATATATATCTAATCAAATATCAAAAAACATCCATTCATATGGATGATCATTATTTAAAGCACAATACCTGTTCCAAGAAAACACACACAGATCCTGGCTTGGGAAACCAACTTTTGAATCATAATATATCAATGGTTGCTCACAGACTGGAAATATTCAGCAAAGGCACAACACGTGCAGCCGGTCTAGGCAGGGTTAAATATAAGATGAAATTAGAATAACCAGAAAGGTCAGGCAAAGTCAGAAAGAATCAAACACAATATTGGGACAAACTGTGGCACTGAGCAAGGAAGGAGGGGGCCCTGACTAAATACCAGTAGAAGGCTATCAAATATTAAGCAACAGATTATGTTTGTTTAAAAGCATAATCTTTTTTATTATGTATCTAAGTAGAACGCAACTTCTTAAGCAGGCTATTCCAGTATAATGTACGCAGCTTAATATCAGGACAAATAAATAAAAACAGTACCTTGAAATCCTTTCATTATTATGCCTCCCAACTTCACACAGGAGACCACCCAGCGTGGAGGTCTCCCCAACGAGGTGCTGCTGCCCAGCCGTCAACGTGCACAAGAAACAACAAAAGACACGTGCAGCCGGGTGATAGCGTGCGCGTCCAAAACAGCCTCACCCAGCTGTTCCCGCCGCTATAAAGGTGGCGGTTTCCGGCGTGGCTGGGGCAGCGCATCACCACCAGGGACGTCTGAGGGGCGGGCCGAGCGTGCGGGGCCGGCCGCCGATGTCACAGACACTCCCTCCACACACATACTGATAGTGGAGGAGGCCAGAGCGTCATGCGCCGGCCCCGCACGCTACGGCCACGCCCCCCACCATCAATAGCAGCACCTCGCAATGTTATTACCGCAGTCCATGGATCTCCTCATGGAAACTGCTAGTCACCTGCACTGCCCTTATCCTCCCCCTTTCTCCCTGCTCCAGAGACCATGTCTCAGTCCAAAAAATCTACCACTACACATTCCATTCTAATACTCCTATGCTTCAACTAAATGTTTTTAAATATTGTTGCTAAATATTTTATATTTTCCACCAATCAGCAAATAAATTATTCATGAATGCATATGAACCGTTGGAGTTTATTGGTGTCAAATAAACACATGGTATTATATGGGAGGGAGAAAAAAAAATGTGTAAAAAATTATAAATAAATAACTATGAATATATATAAGTATAAATATAAATAAATAACATTAGTTAGACTGTATCAAATTCAATTAAATTAGATTAGTTATATTAATATTAAATTAGTATTAACTCAAAATAAATTAAACAAAATCAACTTAACATAGCATAAATAGAAATAATTTCAATCAAATAAATCAAATTAAATTAAATTAAATTAAGTTAAATTAAATATAAATCAAACTATAAAATAAATTGCATTTAATTAAATTATATTATATTGAATTAAAATAACTAAAGGAAAAATATGCTAAATTAAATTGAATTAAATTGAATACAATCAAATTTAAATAAAATAAATAAAATAAAAAAAAAAAAAAAAAACCACCAGGCAGCGCACTGGACTGGCAACAACAAGCTCAGGACCACAAATGCCCCAACATGTATTGATCGATCCAACCCACCAAACTAGACCTCTCAGAATTAACCTATACCAGGTAAAAAATAATTTTTGTTTAACACCTTAGTCAAGCAAAATCAAAATAAAAAAAAAAAAAACAAACAATCTAACGTCGGCCTTCCCGAACCAGGAACCTGTATCAAACAAACAAAAAATAAATAAATAAATAAAAAAAATCGTTTTTTTTTTTTTTTTTTTTCCAGTTTTACATTGTTTGGTAGGGTTGTATATTGTGGGTTCACCTGAACCTTTTTGTTTGGTATCATTTGACCTGTAGTGTCCGACCATGTAGTCTGCCCAAGTAGAAAGTTATTTTGCCATATGTTACAATCATTTAAAACACATTTATAGAAGTTCAAAATATAAAATCATTTGAAATATATGGCTTACACATGTTTGCCATATAATAATTGCTATAAAAAGACTTCAAAAATATATGCTAAAAACCTTTGACCGAAAAAGGAATGCCATGGCCATACATTTCATTGGCTGTCCTTTAAATGCATACCATTGTCTAAAGTACATGAAAGGCATATTATGGAGTTGATTAGAGTCATTTCATTATCATGTCAGTCTCGATCATAAACATTATAATGGAAATTAATGTGTGTCTTCTTCCTGTCTCATTGCAATAATAACACCACAATATTCCTGATAGGACTTACGCATTGTGCTCCCATTGCACTTAGTGCAATCATTTTTGCTGCGCATTGTATCTAAATATGGGCTACACTATTGGTGCATTTTCTTTTTGCAAAAAGTAAAATTCTACACAGTGGAGTGAATGAAGTGTATAATGAAATTAATGTAAAGTGAATAATTAAAGTTCCATCACTGCAGTGCAATGAAGGTAGATTGCATTACACTGTGTTATACCTGCATTATGTTTGCATTGCAATTGATTTTGGCCTGCACTAGCGTTGTGTTGCCTACCCTTGCAAGCTTATAGAGACATAATTTACAATTAGTATGTGCTGTATGTGTTGTAGAATGTACTTGGAAAGTTGCTGAGACTGTCAAGTGAGTGACGATCTAGGCTTGTCTGAACAGGTGAGTTTTGAGGGCACTTTAAAGGTTTGATTGGTTGAGGGGTGGAGAATCGTATGAGGGAGGGCATTTCAGAGAAGTTGAGCTGCATGCAGGATGTCTAGAAGAGTGGGAGGAGGTTTCTGGGGCAGAGTCAAGGCTGCACCTTAATCCCAGGACTAACAGTAGAGGGACTGAAACAGAGGAGGAGAAGAATGAGAAGAGAGGTTGGTGAGTGGTGCTAGTTTGTTTGCTGGTAGACTACAGAGGAGGGTGTCGCAGCAGTCTAACCAGGATATGATCAGGGCATGAATTAGAATTTTAGTGGTGTCAGGTGCGACAGATTCAGGAGATTAGGGTTGATTCAGAGAGACATTAAAAAGACTTTCGTTTTTGTGTCGATCTGTTTTTTTTTTTTCATTTTCCAGCTCGCGTATGAGTGTACGCGCGATTCTAAGCATGCATCGCAAGCCTTCAGTAAAGTCTTTGTCCGTTCGTATGCCAACGAAAATGTAATTTCCCAGCTTTCATTTTTCGTTTATGTTACTCATAAATGTAGGCTTTTGTTTTTGACCTTTTTCCATCGTCTCCTCCCACAAATCATTTACGTTTCCTGTTAGATTCGGATTTCCTATTTCTATAAATAATCGTCCAGACGAAAATCCTTACAACCTTACGCCTGCGCACTACAAACTTAACTCATTAATGTGCTCGCCTACATATTTGGTTCACTCACTTTTGCTACAATGCTTAGCTAAATCACTTCGCGGTCAGTATATTCTTGCATTTCCCACCCCTAAAACTTACCTAAATCACTTTGCGGTCAGGCGAATCTTCATATATACATTTTTTTGTGGGCATTCGTTTTGTGGTAACCAACCCTTAATGAATGTATTTAGAAAAGGAAATGACAGAAACAAGCTTTTTGTTTTGTTTTCTTTTAATATAAAATGGCACTTTTCGTTTGCCTTATTTTTTTAAATTTGTTTGAACAACTTTTTTGTTCTTTTTTTTTTTTTTAAATGTCCATATAACATTTTTTTTTTTTTTTGTAAAAAAAATAAATTAACACTTTTAAACTATATACACAGCAATGGCAGGCCCCAGAAGATTATTCTTCATCTGTGGTCCCCAACGAGTTGCGCAGCTCCTGCATCTCGCCCACCAACTGAAGGACCCTGGCACTCAGATTGTGTACATTATGTAGAAAGGTTGACAGGTGGATGTTATTATACTTTGCCATTTGTTAATAACTTAGCGGGATGGACAGAAGGTATAGGAGCAGTTCACCCTTTTCCACGAGAGGGGGCAAATGATTCATATCATATGGATATGATCAAAGGTCTCTGTCTCAGGGATAATAAGGCCTGGCCCTACTATACAGGAGCCCCTGATTGGGATATGTCTTACATGAGAAAGTGTGGCATAAAATGGTTAGAAGTTGCCCCAGGATGGTATGCCAGAGTAGGATTGTTAAAGACAGGTAAGAAAAGTTTAAATAAGAAATAATGTAAGAAAGCTCATGAGAAGAAAAGGATGGTTCATGCCTCTAATTCCTCTTCATACACGGGACAAAAGGTGGCCACAGCACCACCACCCCCTTACACCAAGGTCAATACCACATATGTAACTCATAAAACAACCACTACTGACAGCTGTTTCCCTTCTTTAGAAGAGAGGGAGATAGCAAGCCTGTATCCCATCATAAAAAAGGAAAACAAAAAGAAAAAAGACCAAATTTCAGAGTCAGACGATGGCAGGGGACCCATAAATGAGACCCTATAAAAAATCAATGGTCTAGTGCCGATGATTTAGAGGAAATGGGGGCGGGGACATCAAAAGTAACTTCTTATAGTTCTGCCCCATTATCGTACGAAGAAAGAGTGAAACAATCAAATGAGACCCTGGCTACATTATCTAGGCCAGTGACCAGAAAAACTTTAGATGCCTTGGCAGATTGCTTTAATGTAAAAATACAGGATTTGGATGTAACTAAACCTGTGACCATGCCCTTTATTACGGCAGGGGACACCCTAATAATAACCCCTATAGATATCAAAGACTTAGACCATATTGTAAAGAATTGTCCATCCCCGAGAAAAACCCCAACTGGCGCTATTAGCTACCTAAGAAGGGCAACACAGGGAAGGCATTTTACTGATTCAGATTATAAACTGTTAAGAACTTTAGGAGTCCCTGAAAGTGGGGATGACCCAGCATGGCTGACAGAGAAAGGGGTACATGAAATATGGAACAGTGTCCAGTTAACCTGTTGGGAAGAGACTTAATGGGGAAATTAGGACTGTCTTTAGAAACAACCAAAGAGGGAGGACTAAGTGTTAGTAGTAACATTTTAGAGACATTTCTCTCCCTCCCCCTACAGATTCCTATGATATAGGAATTATTGACTGCACCCCTTATGAAGCAGTACTTAAACCAAATGTGAGGCCCCCATACGTGAAACAATACCCTTTGTCAAGAGAAAAAGAGGAAGTCATTCTTCCTCTTATACAGAGCTTTCTGAAACAGGGCATCCTAATTGAAACAGTGTCACCTTATAACTCACCAATCAATCCTGTTAAGAAACCTGATGGTACTTACAGGTTTGTACAAGACTTGAGGGCAGTGAATGCTGTAGTAGTACCCTTAGCCCCAGTGGTGCCAGATGTGGTTTCTCTACTTACCTCAATACCACATGATGCTGGGACATTTAGTGTCCTGGACTTAAAGCATGCCTTTCTTGGGATACCCGTGCATCCAAATACTATGCCCCTCTTCGCATTTAGCTACACAGGAAAGCAATTGACATTTCAAAGACTAAGTTGAGGATTTGTCAATGCACCTGTAGTTTTTGCCATCGTCCTGAGAGAAGTGCTCAAAAGCTATACACCGTTGCATGGGTCAGTGGTTTTGGTCTACGCAGACGACGTTCTGCTGACCAGCCCAACACAGGAGGCCGCCTGGGCAGATGGTATAGAATTGTTAAATGTTCTTTGTGCAAGTGGTTTTAAAGTGTCTAAAGAAAAGTTGCAATGGTGTCAGGAGAAAGTTGAATACCTTGGTTGTGTACTCTCTGAAGGACAAAGAGATGTTAGTCCTAAGAGAATTGCTGTTATTGTGGGTCTGCCCCGCCCACACAACAAGAAGGAAATGCTCACCTTCTTGGGAATGACTGATTACTGCCGCCAGTGAATACCTGATTGCTCTTATTACGACAACATTCTGAGAGCCTGCACCCTCTCTGACAAACCTGACACCATAGAATGGTCACAAGAAATGGTTAATGCTTTTAGCATGTTAAAGAATGCTTTGTCCAGTAGCCCGGGTTTAGGCCTGTCTGATTAATCATGTACGGCCTACGCAGGTGTGTTAGCTCAGGAACATGGAGACAGGATGAGGCCTGTAGCATTTTTCTACCTTTGCAAGTTCAGGGCATGCCAGGATGTCTCAGGGTACTGGCCGCTTGTGCCATGGTAGTAGAACAAAGCACTTCTGTAACTTTGGGTCATCCCACTACTCTACATGCAGCCCACGTGTCATACCTATTGAAGAATGTCTTCAGTCAGCATATGACAGCACAGAGGCTAAGTGGCTATGAAGTGATACTGTTGTCCAATCCCAACCTGCACATTGTTTACTCTCCACACACTGCAGGCCCAAGCCCAATACTAAATGGTTTACTGGGGATCAAAGGAAAAGAGGATGAGGTTCCCCCCGCCCATGATTGCACACAGCAAATGAAACAGGACACAGCTCCAAAACCTGACTTACTCTCCACTCCCATCCCAGACGCAGAAAATGGGGATGGCTCCTGCTCCAGACCTAGAGATGACACTTGCCTTACAGGTTATGCAGTTGTCCAATTGCCTGACATAATCTTAGAAGCTAAAATCTGCACAGGCAGCTGAACTAATAGCCCTAACTAGAGCCTGTGAACTCTTCTAGTAATGACTTTGGAAAGTTTAGATCATCTTCTAGGTTCCCTTCAAGAACAAACTACTTTGGAATAAATAGAACAATAGGCTCGATTCAGAGAGACACAAAAAAACTTCCGTTTTCGTGCCGATCTGATTTTTTTGTGAAATGTTTCCGTTCTCGTATGAGCATACGAGCGATTCTATGCATGCATTGAAAACCTTGTGTAAAGTTTCCGTCCGTTCGTACGGCAGATTACGAATTACGAGGATGTCATTTTCCATCCAGACTTTTCTGTTTCATTTCCACATGTTACAACGTAGGCTTTAGTTTTTGCCCTTTTCCCATCGTATCCTCCTACGAATCCTTTACGTTTCCCGATAGATTCTGTTCCCATTTTACAAAAAATAATCGTCCAGACGGAAATCATTAATGTGCTCGCCTACATATTTGCCACCCTCACTTCTACTACAATGTTTAGCTAAATCACTTAGCACTATCCTCCATCTTCCCTTTTGGACCCTTAAAGCTCACCCAAACCACTTCTTGGTTAGGTTCTTCTTCCATTTTAGCCCCCTAAAACTTACCCAAATCACTTCTCGGTCATGTGAATATTCATCTTTAAATATTTCTGGGCCCATTAGTTTTGTGTTAATGTATTTTGTAAATGAAATGACAGTGTAACATTTTTTTTGGGGATGTCATCATAAAATATAAAATGTATCAAAATTTAGAAAATTTTACATTTTTACAACTATAAAAAACAAAATACATAGCAATGGCAGGCCATAGAACAGTATTCTTCATCTGTGGTCCCCAACGGCTTGTGCAGCTCCTGCATCTCTCCCACCAACTGACACACAGTGGTCCCTGTTAAAAAACTTAAATTAAAATATTGGTATAACCTTGTTGGGTAATACTGCAGTGCCCCCCCCCCCCGTATGGTCCAAACACCTAAATCTGGACTTCAAAAGCCAGAAGGCCCTCGCCACCACGGCCCGGGTTTTGCATAGTGCCCGATTAGAGAACCCCTGGCCCGCATTCTGCAGGCAAAGAACGGGCATCAGGAGCAAGGGCGAGTTCCTGCAACCAAATATAAAATAATTACCCAGACCAAAGGTAACCAACTAAAACAATAACTCCTACAACAAATTAAGATTCAAGTTCAACAATCCAAATATAATTCACAAACGACATAAGTCTAAAAAAAATATAGCAATTATATGGATGTGTGGAAAAATAAATGTTTACATGCTAAGGACTAATTTAGGTCAGCATTAAAATGCTTCTATAAGGCATACATGAAATGTATTGATTCAGGTATGCATTGCTATACAATTTATGGCCTCGGCCATGCTGATACATGCAATGCCTTGGTGCTAAAGGCGCGCAGACTCCTCCACATAGCCGCAAAACATGTTCAACAATAGCAATCCGAGCCCTCAAAAGTCCCGTAAGTGGATCGGAAATGAAACGGATTTATAGGGTGGTGACCCGTCGGAAATCAGCTCTCTGAATCAGACGGGAACCCATCCCAACAACGGAAGTTTTCTGAACGAACTAAAAATTTCAGATTTGTTGAGAAAAAGCTCCCGAAATGACGTTAAAAGAAGTTAAAAGGAAAAAATGACACCCAACAAAACTTTCGTTTTCAAATACGAAAATAATGACATTTGGGATTTTGAATCGACCCTAATGAGTGAGTAAAGGTGCAACAAAGGTTTTAAACCTTTGGTGCAAAGAGGGGAAGCCTTGTGTTCCCCAAGCATTTGCCCCAATCTTTGTTGCACAGGCACATGGAATAGGACATAAGAGTGCTAAAACAACCCTAGAAGGAATACTACAACAATTTTACATTTTAGACTCTAGGTCAATAGTACGAGACTTTGTGAATAAATGCATAATCTGCCAAAGAAATAACCCTAATAATCCAAACAAAGCGGGTCATGATCATCTCACATACCCCACAGAACCATTTACTGATTTATAAATGGATTTTACACACATTACAGCCAAACCAGGTGGGAAAGTAGACTTCATGTTAGTGATTGTAGACATGTTCTCTAGGTGGGTAGAAGCTTTCCCCACACCAAAGGAAGATTCTAAGACGGTAGCCACAATCTTGACCAAGGAAATTATCCCACATTGGGGCTGTCCCTTAAAAATTAGGACCGACAATGGCCCCGCCTTCACCTCGAACGTATTCAGGGAATTAGCAGAAAGATTAGAAATAATGTGGAAATTTCATATACCTTATCACCCTCAGAGTTCAGGAATAGTAGAAAGAACAAATAGAACTTTAAAGAAGAAACTTAGGAAAGCAACTAATGCCACATTTGCTGGGTGGAAAGACCACTTACCTGCAGTACTTGCAGAAATCAGAATGACCCCTCACAAGACCACTAAGTTATCGCCATATTAGGTTTTATTGGGGAGAACTTTTCCTCTATCTTGGAAGAGGGGAGACCAGCCCCTCCAGGAGGAAGCAAATCCGAAAGTTAGGCAGGAAAGATACGTTGAAAATTTGATTGTCTCGCTAAATAAGAATGAACAAAAGGTCTGTCAGAACTCTCCTTCTCTTTCAGAGACACCGTTCCACAGTCTAAGGATTGGAGATCGAGTATTAGTGAGGCAACTTAATCCAACTCGCAAGCTTGACTTCCCGTACGGTCCAGAAACAAGAGTGATCGCCGTCGCACGCACAGCCGTCTTGGTGGAAAGCTGTAATTTGTGGATACACGCGTCCAGAATCGATGGAGCCGATATCGAAAATAATAAAGAAACAGCTATCGCACAGAGGAACACAGACAGATGCTTCCCAAAGGAAGCAAGAAGAGGTTGGTAATAGATCCCCAACCATGGACGCAGGGTCCGAAGAGAAGAATCTGGTCAATAAACCCCGTCCTACCTCTTCTCCCTGGAACATAGAGGATATACGAGATCTCTTACGCAACATAAAGGTGTAAAGGGACCCCTCTCCAGAGGAAACTTTTTCTTCAGAGACAGGTTTTGATAGTAATACCAATCTCTGGATGAAATGGGCCCAGTACACAGCACAGCAAACTAACAAGTCTGATTGCTATGTCTGTGCCACGGCTAGGCCCCATTTAGGTACAGTACCCTTACATCTGCTCCCAGAAGAAGAAAAATGTTTTGTAGGCCTATTCTCAAATAGCTCAGCAGAGGGAGAATGTGTAAATTGGAGAGAAAGATACCCCCTGATTCACCAACCTGTAAAACTAGGAACTGGGATACAGATATATCCTGGGAACTACACTTGTTACACTAGAACCAAAGGCAATTTAGATCTTAAAAATTTTACAGATGGGTTCTGTGCCACACAAGGAGACCCAAATGTATCAGATTCACTCCTTCATAATCACACCATGAGTGCAGGTGATGTGGCATGGCTCTGCAGGGATATGAAGCTAAGACCCATATTTCCCCCAAACTGGAAAGGGCAATGTGCACTCACTAAATTTATTATGCCTTTCCTCATTGCCCCATAAGTAGACTGGGATGAACATGTGTTTGAGGGCCAGTTTCAAGGCACCCCCAAGAGAAGTAAAAGAAAAATCGCAAATCCCAAAGGTAACTTTGATCCACATGTTTATATTGATGCAGTCAGGGGTCCCAGTTAAAACTGGGTTTAAATCACTCTTCCTATTGTCACAATAAATAAGAATGCTGACTGGATTAATTATCTGTATTACAATCAACGGCGCTTTGTTAACGATACCCGAGATGCACTGAAGGGTATTGCAGAACAGCTAGGCCCCACATCCACTATGGTTTTCCAGAACAGGATGACTTTGGATATGATGTTAGCGGCCCAAGGGGGCGTGTGCAAGATGATAGGCTCTACGTGCTGCACTTATATCCCTGACTATGATGATGCAACAACCAGCTCTACCGTTTGATGTGGGCCCAGGCAAGGCCAGGGCCCAAAGAGGGGGTTGAAGGGAGAGCTTAGCTTTCTAGCAGCCATTTTGTGTTCATCTTCCATTTTGTATATATATATATATATATATATATATATATATATATATATATGAAATTTGGAATAAGAGATATATTCCACATTAGCTTATGTTACTGAGCAGTTACAAGCCTCAGGATATGGCTTAACTGCTGCCGTTAGAAGTCTCAGGATATAGCTAACCACGGTTACACAAGTGTTCTGAAGAAAGGGAACAATTCCGAGAAATGGCTTAACCACAATGTCGCCTGCACTGTTTTTTTGTGAAATTCCACCCAACTGTCATTTTGTGTAAATTAATCTTGTGAAAACTTTGTAACTTTCCTGTAAGTAGAATGTACCCGCCCTGTTCCCCAAAAAGGGAAAGCAGGGCGCACCTTATCCAAACTGTATTTACAGCTATACGCGAGGCCAAATAAACCAGAGAACTATTGAGACTGCTGTTTGTCTTATGCGCTTGATGATTCTCTCCTGATATCAGCTCTAAACACTTTGTTCACAGCAAGGAAGGTTCCTCAGAAGCTCCGGTGGGTCCGGGCTAACTGTTTATCCCTACAGAGACTAATAGCTTATGTTTATGTCTGCTGAGTGTCGGAGCCCGACACTCTGGCCTGTTCCATGCTGAGGAGAGGGGGAAACAATGTAACAAAGTAATCAGCTGTTTAGTGCTGGCAGCCATCCAGCATAAGATAACAACATTGCCTGGCCAGAACACATATATCTAAAACAGAAAGAAAAGCTTTAGAAGTCATTTAGCTGATTGGTAAATTCAATGTCAGTTTGAACCAGAGAGTCATTGCTTCAAATCTCAGACTTGCCAGTTTTTCTTTTTTTTTTTTTGGGGGGGGGGGTTATTTTATTTCAGAATTGGATTTTTGGGTTTACATCCTGTTTTTTTGCTCAAAACATTTTTTATTTTGACAGTTTTCCCTTCATGTTGGCTCTGCTGCATAATCTTTCAGTTTACCATTTTCTCTCTCTTTTCTCAACACATTTTTCCATATGATCTTTCTTTCAGCTTTGTGTGTTTTAAGCATAGCCCAACCCAGGATTTTCACTATCTGGAGTTTTGTTTTGTGCCCCTAGGGGCATCCCGACTTGGGATGCCCTGATATGTGAAATCCCCAAGTTCGCCTGTGTTAACGTACCTTTCCCTGTCCCACAGCGCACGCGCGGGCTCTCATCCAATCAGCTCTGTTTGCACGCAGATGGGGAGCCTGAGCAGTAACCTTCCTGTCTAAATGACTATCTGCGTGAGCACGCCCGAAAAATGGGGGGGGGGGGTCTGTGGTTATCCAGGGGTCGTTTCACACAGTGGGGCATCCCGATTTAGAATGCCCAAGGGGGAAGGTCAATGGCCGGGTCTTATAGACTTCAGGGTCGGTCACTCAGGGTTTTGTTCCACTTTAATACCTTTTAGATTTTCCTGCACAGTTATTCAAAGAAGAATTTCAGTCATTTTCAGTCAGTTTAGTTTATTTTGTATAGATTTTACACATTTGAGTCACCTGGTCTCATAACAAAAGCAGCACCTCACACACACACAGCCGTTACCACTGATTACAGTGTCAGCCTCTGAGGTAAAGTGTTGCTAGGAGACCAGTGGGCTAAATGAAGCAGCTCACTAAATACAACCCAGCAGATCCCCCTATTCAGCAAATGGACTGAGCCATTGTCATTATACAATTTAAAAGAAAGGCATATATTTTTTTCTTTTTCTATCGCCACATTATTTATACACATGTTAGAAGCTATTGTGTGGCTATTTAATTATTTATCTTTTTTAATGCAAATTTTGCGATACTGCTCCGTTAAGGACAAAAAAAAAAACCTGAATTATCTATTTTGTTAAAGTTTCCAAGGTCTTAAATATGTCATACATTTTGATGCTATCAGAAATCAGTACCCTGAAACCCTTCACTTTTGAAGTCCTAGCGAACAAAGAATAACCCAAACAATGCTCCGACAAAGGTTTCACTTTCCCCCATCGCCCAGTATCATCAGCAGACAGGCAAACTTTACTTGCGGTACACCACTTGCAACTCACCTCTCTTCAGGCGGTACATAATTAACAACACTACTTTGATACCTATCCCTCAGTCAACTATAAATCCACAGACTTATCCAGTGATTAATCCAATTTTCCAAAACTTATTTCTGTGGAACTGTGTGCAGTTTTACCACTACATATGTTAAGCTAAATGGTGTGTAGTTACTCGCTTCTTCCCAACTTTCATTCCTATGGATGGCTACAACATTGGCTATTTTCCAGTCATAGAGGCATCACTTGTTAAAAATTTAGAATGGTTAAACAAATTAGTTAGAGGTGCAAAGCCACTTCTGAACGAAAGCAGCTTTTGTGCATCAATATAGCCCCCCCCCCCCCCCCCATTGCTATTTTTTGAGAGTTCCCAGTTTACCTATAGTTTTGTTTCCCATCTGACAATATTTTGCTCTTTCTTCTGTCTAATTTTATACAGTGCTCCGTCAGCCACAGTCCTATTTTTTTATACCTTTTATAGGCAGACTTCTTTAATTTTAAGATAGTGCTGACTTACCTAGTAAACCAGAGCAGGTTTCTTGTTCACAAGCTTCAGGCATGCACTTGGGGTCTAATAATCTAAAGGCCATATATGTCCTCAGGGGAGTAAAACTGGTAGAGTCACTAGTAGAGAAGGATCTGGGTGTAAGGGTAGACCACAGGCTAAATAACTGTATACAACGCCCAGCAGCTGCTTCTAATGGCAACAAGATTCTTGAGAATCTTGAGACAGAGATGTAAGTATTACCTCTTTACAAGGACGCTCTGATTTTGGAAAGGGTGCAGAGGAGAATCACCAAATTGATAAGGGGAATTAAGGATCTTAGTTATGAAGAAAGAATACAGGAATTTAATTTGTTTAGTCCTGAGAAGCGACGTTTAAGAAGGGACATGATTAACTTGTATACATACATATATATAGCCAATGCTAATAGGGGGGACAATTATTTCAGGTAAAATCCTTCTAAAGACAAGGGGGCACTCCCTCTCTCTGGAAACAAAAGATTCAATCTCTGGAGATGGCAATCATTTTTTACCATAAGACCTATAAATATGTGGAATTGCCTCCCACAGAAGCTTGTTACAGCATCAGTAGCTGACAGCTTTAAAAAAGGATTAGATGTTTTTGTAGCAGAAAGTAACAATAACAGTTACTAATAGCTGTTATCAGCAATAAAAAAATCTACCCAACCCCTACCCTGGTTGAACTTGATGGGCATATGTTTTTTTTCAATGTTACTAACTATGTAACTCTGTACATGGTGCAAAAATGTAATGGCTCTCTGGCCTAAATATGTTGATATTGGCATGGGGCAAAATTACTATGGATATTTGCACACATTCTTGCATCATTTGTATGTAAAGTATTCCATATACATTATTCAGCTTTTCACTTATTTTTTCATATTGAAATTTCACTGTCAGTCATCAGCATTCCATCTCTTTCCCCAGCTAATCACGACCTTCTGTCTTCACTTTGACTTGAAATCTTGTAATGGTATTTGTGGAATATATTTTAAAATGACGTTCAGTGTAGCAAATTACAGACCATTGCGTCCTCAGGCTAGTTGTGGCTAACATCCTATCAGCCCTTCACACAGCACAGCTGGCAAGTCAATTGCCTTCTATATTCCACCTCTCACTATTTAGAATGTATTTGCTGCTGGACATAGCTATGTAGCACACTGTCTCATGCTGATATCTTTCCCCCATGCTGCTTCCATTCACGGGGAGGCCGATTCATCAATAGCGGCAGGTAGCGACAGATGAGCGACTGAAGTATGGCGCTATGAGCGCCGCTAGCGTCAGCCGCGGGCGGTAGCGATTCGCTATAGCAGGCCTCCTCAGTCGCTACCTGGCGTTGTTGGGAACAACGCCTACATTGCTGAATATGATGTTGGCCCTCAGCTTTGTAGGCGCTGTCAGTCAGTTTGACCACGCTATTCAACACAGCGCCTGCGCTTTGCTTTGCTGTGGCCTGGGAATCAAGTACCTTCAGAATAAAACACATTGCAACATGTTTCTTTACTTTTTTTAGTTTTTATTTTGTGTTGAAAAGGAAATTAAATTAAACCAGATATTAGAATGTAAATGCAAAATAAAACATAATTAAACACATAGCCACATGTTTTTTTTTTTTTTTTTTTTTAAAGAAAAAGGAAATACAATTAAACCACCAATGAGAAAGAAAAGGAAAATAAAAACAGAACTGAGAAAGAAAAGGAAAATAAAAACAGAACTGAGAAAGAAAAGGAAAATAGAAAAGGAAAATCAAAACAGAACTGAGAAAGAAAAGGAAAATAAAAACAGAAGTGAGAAAGAAAAGGAAAATAAAAACAGAAATGAGAAAGAAAAGGAAAATAGAAAAGGAAAATAAAAACAGAAATGAGAAAGAAAAGGAAAATAGAAAAGGAAAATAAAAACAGAAATGAGAAAGAAAAGGAAAATAAAAACAGAAATGAGAAAGAAAAGGAAAATAGAAAAGGAAAATAAAAACAGAACTGAGAAAGAAAAGGAAAATAGAAAAGGAAAATAAAAACAGAACTGAGAAAGAAAAGGAAAATAAAAACAGAAATGAGAAAGAAAAGGAAAATAGAAAAGGAAAATAAAAACAGAACTGAGAAAGAAAAGGAAAATAGAAAAGGAAAATAAAAACAGAACTGAGAAAGAAAAGGAAAATAAAAACAGAACTGAGAAAGAAAAGGAAAATAAAAACAGAACTGAGAAAGAAAAGGAAAATAAAAACAGAACTGAGAAAGAAAAGGAAAATAGAAAAGGAAAATAAAAACAGAACTGAGAAAGAAAAGGAAAATAAAAACAGAAGTGAGAAAGAAAAGGAAAATAAAAACAGAAATGAGAAAGAAAAGGAAAATAGAAAAGGAAAATAAAAACAGAACTGAGAAAGAAACGGAAAATAGAAAAGGAAAATAAAAACAGAAATGAGAAAGAAAAGGAAAATAAAAACAGAACTGAGAAAGAAAAGGAAAATAAAAACAGAACTGAGAAAGAAAAGGAAAATTAAAATAGGAATTAGAATGCAAAGGAAACTTACAACAGAATTAAACACATAGCCACATGTATCTATATATTGTTGTTTTTATTTTTACACTAAAAAAAAACATAAAAATAAAACAGAAATGAAATTGAAAATGAAAAGTCCAACAGAAATTATAAAGCAAAGTAAAGTGCAGGAAAGTTTTGGAAATGGAAAGTAGGGATCAGGGTGCATCTCTTGGTGCCTGAAAAAATAAGAAAAGTGCAGTTAGTATATATCTTTAAAGTTGTTTTGTCGTTGAAAATAAAAAAATGCATTACTTGATAACCAACATTGGCGTCTTACACCCCCCCTTAAAGTGGTTTAGGTCATCTTACACCCCCCTTAGAGTGGTTTTGGTCATCTTACACCCCCCTTAGAGTGGTTTTGGTCATCTTACACCCCCCTTAGAGTGGTTTTGGTCATCTTACACCCCCCTTAGAGTGGTTTTGGTCATCTTACACCCCCCTTAGAGTGGTTTGGGTTATCTTACACCCCCCTTAGAGTGGTTTTGGTCATCTTACACCCCCCTTAGAGTGGTTTGGGTCATCTTACACTCCCCTTAGAGTGGTTTTGGTCATCTTACACCCCCCTTAGAGTGGTTTTGGTCATCTTACACCCCCCTTAGAGTGGTTTTGGTCATCTTACACCCCCCTTAGAGTGGTTTTGGTCATCTTACACCCCCCTTAGAGTGGTTTTGGTCATCTTACACCCCCCTTAGAGTGGTTTGGGTTATCTTACACCCCCCTTAGAGTGGTTTTGGTCATCTTACACCCCCCTTAGAGTGGTTTGGGTCATCTTACACCCCCCTTAGAGTGGTTTGGGTCATCTTACACCCCCCTTAGAGTGGTTTTGGTCATCTTACACCCCCCTTAGAGTGGTTTGGGTTATCTTACACCCCCCTTAGAGTGGTTTTGGTCATCTTACACCCCCCTTAGAGTGGTTTGGGTCATCTTACACCCCCCTTAGAGTGGTTTTGGTCATCTTACACCCCCCTTAGAGTGGTTTTGGTCATCTTACACCCCCCTTAGAGTGGTTTTGGTCATCTTACACCCCCCTTAGAGTGGTTTGGGTCATCTTACACCCCCCTTAGAGTGGTTTGGGTCATCTTACACCCCCCTTAGTGTGTTTTTTTGCTCATTTTGATGGGAGGTCAAATACATTTACCCAGTAGTGCAGTACTTGCATTAGAGTGAAGGGTAGTTAGTTTACCGCAAAAAAAGAAGTGATCATCCTTTCCCTTAGCTCATCGCCAGTCTGGGTGTCCTCACTTCTTTCTGCGGGCAGGTTGGGGATTTCTGGCACCAGTGCTGTCTCCTCGGGGGCTTGAATTCGGTGGCAAATGCAAATGTTGTGTAGCACACAGCAGGCAAGGATGATCTTGGAGACCTTCTGTGGGCTGTAGAGCATCTCTCCTCCTGGCCGTGCCAAACAGAGAAAGCGTGCTTTCAGCAGGCCGATGGTTCTTTCCACAATGCTTCTGGTCTTGCGATGCGCTGCATTGTAGCGTTCATGGGCAGAGGTCCGTGGGTTCCTGACCGGAGTCATGACCCACGTTCTCTGCCCATATCCCTTGTCCGCTGTAGAAAAAACACAAGGAGAGAGACAGCAATTAGTACTAGTACATGTTTTTTTTTTTTTTTTGTTTTTGCTAAATTTGGCTTACTAGGCCACATATTATTTGCAAAATACATTGACATGGTTAATTTATTACCCAGTAGCCAGCCAGCTGGCATTTCGTTGTTATCAAACTTCCGGCACAGGACTGTCCGCTGCAAGACGTAAGAATCGTGGCATGAGCCGGGGAACCCCGATCTCACCGCCCGCAGCCTCATGTCTGGGTCACAGACAACCATGATATTCATCGAATGGAAATGCTTACGGTTTCTGTAAGACAGCTCCTGTGCACGGGGAGGGCGGAAAGGGATATGTGTACCATCAACGCACCCTAGCACATTCGGGATCGCTCCCATCAGATAGAAAGCATGTTTTATTTTGGCAACCTCTTCCTCATCCTCAGGAAACTTGATGTAAATTGGGATTAAATCACAAATCGCCAGAACTACCTGGATTAGTATGCGGCTCATAGTAGCCTGGCTTATCCCGCTGAGGAGGGCGGAGGTTGCCTGGAAGGTCCCTCGTGCCAAAATATTAAGAGTGGCACACAGGCGTACTATGCCTGGAATGGATTGAGTGCGTTTGGTGGATGGCTCGATTTTGTGCTTAATCTGATCATATAGGGACTGTAGTGCAGCACTATTCAGACGGAAGCGGCTCCTGATCTGCTTGTCACTTAAGTCCCATACTGAAAGGCGGATTGCAAAGGAGTGGGGTGCCCTAAGCCTCACAACACCCCTCTCCCTTTCCTCCTGCTCTTTCAGCATACACATACATCCATCCACCCAGACACCATACATCACCCTCTTATCCATCACAGACACTCAAGATATATACAAAATAAATAAAAAAAAAAAACAAAACCACAAACACACCACACACATACAAACAATCACACTCCACACACACCCGCTACAATGCAGCTCACCACAAAACCAGAACTATAGTGGTCCAAACCACCAGCCTGCTGAAAAACAGCTTTCTAAGTTAGGCACAACCAAGAGGGGAGTTGCTGCACAGCCCACAAAAGGCCCCAAAATCAAGCCTCACTTGCTGTATGCTACACAATATTTGCAGATGCCACCAAAAACAAGCTCCTAAAGAAACAGCACTGATGTCAGAAATCACCCAACAAGCCACAGAGAGTGAGGACAGAACCCAGACAGAGGTTCAAATGAGCTAAGGGAAGCAAGCGAGCACCGCACCACACCACAGCCTTTGCCACAGTGTAAGAATACCAGAAGCTTGAAAATTCCTTCCATTTATACTTCTCTTTCAAAAAGGACAGGTCCGCTTTGCCGCCTTTTGCGTTGCTCTGCTATTTCCGGGCGCCAATTAGCCGACCCAGGTGTGCGTAAAACGGAGTGCGCACGCGCACGCTAGTAGCGCTACTAGCGTACGTGAGCCAGAACTTGCGTGAATTAACGGACATGGCCGAAAAATCTGTGGTGGGCAAATGAAAGGTAAGCTGCTGTTTATTTAAATAGCCGTTAGGCTAGCCACATGTCACAAGGGGTTCAGATACATCAGTCCATTGTTGTATTTGGGTGTGTGTTGTTTGGTTAATGAGGTCTGTAATGAGTTAATTGGCTAACACACATGCTTCAGTCAGTGCAGTGGAGGTGTGGCTAGAAGGAACTGGGCTGTATGTGTGAATCAATTAAGTGGCCTGGTTTTTGATTGGCTGTTAGAGCACATAAAACCTGCCCAACCCTAACAGATTGCGATGCCATTCTGTAGTCTGCATGCGTGCTTGTTGGGTGTGTATTTGTGTGTGTGTGCAGCTACAGGATGGAGCAAAATTCAGGACATCTGCCGGCCACAGCAGGCCCAAGTAGGAGTTTGGTGGGTGCTGTGCGCAGACCTCCCTTACGGAAAAGGGCCCAGCCTGAAGGTGGGGCAGCACCCCAGGCTAAGCGCCCAGGTGCCAAGAGGGAGCCTGAATTTAATTTGGCGGAGGATAATCATCTTGTGCGCCTTACCCTTGCTAAATGGGAGCTGATATTTGGCTCCCAAAGCAAGTCCATAGGCAAACAAGAAAGAAGCAAACTGTGGGATGCCATTGGTGTGGAGCTTAGTAGCACTGCTCAACACCCACGTAGTGGCCCATCCTGCAGGAAACGCTTCTACACTTTGAGAGGGGCCCTTATGAAAAAGATGAATCACGATCTTGATGTGGACAGTGGGACCATCCAGGCTCCAAAGAGTACCTACAGGCCGTATGAGGAGATGCTGAAGGCCAAAATTCCACTGGCTCGGCTGCAGGGTGTGAATCCTGGGGATGACACCACAGGTTGGACTGAAGGTACATATTTTCTGCCTTTTTTCAAAAGCTACTGTTAATGTATGTGATTAGCATTTTGTCTTTCTGACCAACTAACAGTAGGACCTGTGAAGTAGTACATTAGAGCTCAAACATTTTTTACTTTTCTGTCTGTTGCTTTCTGCATAGGTGCACATGCTGCTGTCCGGGATGTGCCTCAGGACACCCAAACTCCTGCCCTTCCAGCAACCTCAAGGCTACCCCAGTCTGCCATTGAAGGTATTTACCCCTAATTTGGGTGCTGGTTGTTTGGGGAACAAATGGGTGTGGGAGCAGCTCAAACAATCGAGTGTTGCACTGTTGAGTATTAATAATATGGGCCTGCGGCCTAATTTCACGCCCACTGTAACACTCACAGCAACTAACTAACAAGGCCCTAACATGTGTAGATATGTTTGAAGCCAGAGATGTGTGGCCATATATCTGCATATAAATGTGGAAGCCACACTGGCCTTGATTAGTGAATATTAGTGAAAGAGCTGCTCACACACACCTTAATGCATGTTGTATTTTTGCATGCACATTAACTATGGCTCAATGTTTGCTTGATTTTTGCCTAGCTCCCATGCCATTGGCCCCAGCATCTCCTCCGGATCCAAGATACTCTTTGGATGTCGGTAAGTGCATGTGTCCACCTTGCTTTATCCACTTTTACCCAAGTGCATGTGTCTCATTCCTCTTTTTTCTTGGTAGGCCAAGTGACTGGTTCATCTTTGGACCCCACTTCCGATGTTGCAGGTCAACAGGACCCTGTTGGTGTGTATAGCAATACATAATGTATCCTTTATGCTGTTTCTGTTACACTGGTTCAATTTGGTTAGTCTAATAATCTACATGTTTGCTTTGTCAACTTGAAGATGCCTCTTGGGAGTGCTTCTTGCCTCCCCAGGGTCAGTCTAATAGTTATTGGAGTGATAGCAATGTATTTTGGAGGACATATTTTTGGCCAAACATTCCCCGTAGTAGTTTGAGGAATATTTAGAGCCATTACTTGTGTTTTTTAGTTGACCCGAATATCGGAAGTGGCTGTCCAGAAAGGGCCCCTCAAGTTCAGGCTGCCAGAGATGAGGGTAAGTTGTTTTGCCTTGCTCTAGTCTGTATTTTGGCTCTACTTTTGTTGCACTTGCTTCTGGCAACTTTTGTGTCCACATGTATTTTCAAGGTCCAAGCTCGAGTGAGGGCCCCACTCCAGACATCTGGGAGATTGCGGGTATGTGTAATTTAAGCAATGTTTCTGATGTTATTTGCCAAAATTATTGCCTCTTAGTCCTGTAACATACATGTTAACAATCTGAGTTTAACAGATACCTTTGGTCTAGTGTGTAATTTTGCACTTTGTTGAGGTATGGCCTCGATAGCCTAGCCAGGTTACATTTGAGTTTGGGCCACTGACCTACTAACCTGAATTTCCTGTTTAGCATATGCCAACTTGCCGGACATCTCGGATGTGGAATTGCCACTCTCTGGCAGCGATACCTCGAGCCTACCTGTGCCGGAGGACACGCAGGTAACATGGCTGATGTAGACGACCTAGAACCACATTGGCATGTTCGTGGGTAGTGGATGAAGCAACATGTCACATTTCCTTTCATTGTTGTTTTTGCAGGAGGCGGAACCAGAACCCCAAGCTGGGACCTCTTCCCAAGTCCCATGTGGCCAAGCTTCCGAGGCTCAGACAAGGGTAAGTTGTATAGTGACTGTTTAGGCTAATTATTTTGAGGGGCATACCTGCATTGGTTCGGTTTGACTAAAATGTTGTTTTCTATTTTGTTAGGCTCAAACCACAGCAAGAGGAGGTGTGGCACCAACCAGTGCTGATTTTTATGAGCTAGGGGTCCGGATGCTGGAGGACTACAGTCGCCAACAGCCGCGTGATGGAACTAATGAGCGCATTGCGGCGTTGGAAAATCAGGTGCTGATGTGTCAGCAACAAAATGAGGCCCAGCAGCGCCAGATCGACCAGTTGCTCCTAAACCAACAGCAGAACCAGGAACTTGGTCGCCTGGGCAATCTAATGGAGCAATCTCTCCAGCGACAGGAACAAACTTTGTTGTTGATACAACAGCTCATACAACAGCAGTCTATATTTTTTACTGCACTGTTGTCCCCCAACACCGCCCCTAGCAATGACTCCCAACCTCCCCGGCCACCCAGCCAAGAATATTAATTTTGTTTGTTTTGGTTTGTGTAAATATATTTGCTTAACCCACCTCTAAATTGTGTTTTTCATAAGACCTAGCTAATAACACAGTCAGGGATGAGTATCTTGATATAGATATGTCAATGTATTGGTAAATTTAGCCCACACATTTGAGACCATAGCTTACTATGGTTAACACATGAAATGGCTCCAAAGGTATGGCTAAATTGACACACAAATGGGTTTTGAGACAGTTAAACTATGCTTTGCAAGGCACCACACTGTAATGATGTTCATCAAAATATTTAATGAAAACACAGGGCCAACAGGGCCAACATTGCCCAACAAAGGGCGTAAACAGGCCAGCCTTCCCCCCACCCTAACGACGCCGCCGGCGCCTCTTCTTGGCCAGCAGCATCAGCTTCAGGAGCCTGATCTCCCGCCACAGTCTGCGATGCTGGTTTTCACAAGCTGTAGAGATGTAGAAACAACAATTTATTAATAAATTGAATGTGACCTCAACAGACACAGATGTAGCAATGTAATGTCAGTGTGTCCAATTAGGTGACACTCACATTAACATTGTTGACCACTGTGCGCTTATTGGTTAACATGATATGAGTACTATTGACTGGCAGGAATGTGAACAACACATCCCAAGCATACATTTACTCTTAAAGTGTACCAACACCCACCGGTGATCGGCCCTGGAATCTATCAGATTCCCGGCCCGATCACCTCCCTCCCCGCGGGACATCCGAGATCGGGATGTCCCTCGGGGTGAAACCCCCCCAACACCCCAAAATCCCTAACTCAGTTTCGTTGTGGCACGGCCGCCGGGCCCTCCCTTGCACCCCTCTAGACGCGTGCGTGCCTGCGCCGGCCGTCTGTGATTGGCCGGCGCAGGCACGCGCGCGTAAAAAGGGGCGCGGGGGAGGCGGAGGAGGAGCCAATTTGCCGCGGCTTGTACGTTTGCTGGAGTAAAAGTGAGTTCAGGGGGTTGTCACACAGCGGTGACGATCAGGGGTGCCCCACCGTAGTGGACCAAGACCCAGGAAAGTCAAACTCCTGGTTGTTGTTCCACTTTAACTCTGGGGAAGCAAAGAAGGTATAAGTCCCAGTGTGTCCATTTTTGTGTTTAGTCACAGCCAAACCTCAGGGCCTAAGTCCTAACGAGTACACGAGTTTGCCCTATAATGTTAGAGGTCCAGACCTAATACGGCCCATTTGGTTGTGTCTAAGGCAAAAATAGTCTCTATGTGGCCAAATGAGGAATGTGAGGCAACAATCAAGCATGCAAACAGGCATGTTGGATTATTGTACAAACACATGGAATCTAGATGTGTGTGAAATTAACACATAGGTACATTTTAAATGTCTGCAAATGTGACTATAAGACATAGGTTTCACAAGTCTTTAGGCATATGAAGTGGGATGTACTCACCATCGCAGCTGTGGCGGGGGCCCATGCTGCTGGCCGTCCCTGGAGCTGGGGTGGGGAGGAGGTTCTCTGGCTCCGTCTGTGTAGCAACATCTGTCAACAGAAAGCAAAAGACAAAAACACAATTAGTGGGCCAATGACACCTGACTATTTGACATCCATCTGGTTATTGAGTCTGAAAAATCAAAGGCTGGCATGGTTACATACAGGTTGTCCAAAATTAGCATATTTCCTGGTCCATGAGTTAATGTCAATTAGTTAGGGTTGCAACATGTATCCCTAAAGATAATGTGCAAATAACATAGACAGTGCTATGTAAAGCACTCATTAGCAGTTGATTGGCTAATGTTACTAGTGTGCCACATGTTTTAGCGGGAACAACTTAACCCAAGAAAAGAAATGAGAACAACCATCATGGTGTGGGCAGAAACATAGGGGTGGTTGCCAGTTGGCTAGCACTGTAGTGGGGTTTGTGAGGTTAAGGTACATTATCAAACCAGCTGTGACAATGGACCAGGAAACATGTGTCTGTTAAAAGTGGGCCAATACACAGGATTGCAGCAAATCTGGGTTTGGGTCCGCTTTGGCAGAGCACCACAATTTGAGTGAGACAACGTACTCCGCCGCCGCTGCCTTCCACACATCACTCCTCGAGTGTGTGCGCACGCGCAGCCCATTAGGAAACAGAGCGCAGGCGCACACACATTTAGAGTGTCACACAGGAGGCTGGGACGGTGGCTTTGGCAACCCCCAAAGAAGTAAGGAGTTTGTGGGGTTGTTTTTTGGGGGGGTGCCCTGGGTGAGGGCTGTGATTTTTCAGGGAACCTTCGAGAATCCAAGCACTATCAATGTTTGTGGGGCCACTTTAATGAATGTCATAACATAGGGAATGTGATGGATAACAACAAACACTTACCACGACTATGCCCGTGGAGAATGCTTCTCCAAAAGGCCATGGAGGTGCCGCCTATATGATGCCCTGCAAATTAGAGAGGAATGGCAAGGGCTAAGTACAAATTGCAAGATGAAACCTGTCACAGACTAACAATGAAAAAAAGGACACTCACCAGGGGATGAACCGCCACTTGAAGCCCAGGGAGGGCTCTGAGGGCTCCTCACACTCTGGTCGGAAGATCCACCAGGCAAAGGGCCACCCTCCTCCCTCTCACTCCCTGCTCCTTCAGGGAGTGTGGGCGAGTCCATTTCTACCACCCCACTTGGACTCCCCACTTGAGAGTGGCCCCTTGCCTGGTGAGAGTCCTCAGACTCAGAGTGTGAGGAGCTGAGGCTTGATCCTGCCAGCCCCCCAGCAGCACACTCCTCTGGGGCATCATCCCCTTCCTCCCCTGGGTCCTCTAAATAGGACCCGCGGGAGGGACCCTCCCCTGATGACTCCCCCGAGTCCGCCTGCCTGGTTCGGGGGAGGAATCCCTTCCCACGTTTCCCCAGGGGAGGACGCTTATCTGTGTTGAGGGGGTGAAAGAAAATAATTAATCTAAAGAGCACAAATGGACACAGCTTAGCAGATGATTCTGTCCAAAGTATAAACAGAGCATAAGCTTTAACTTACCTGATGCGTAGGCATCATATAGGCGGTACACGCCTTCAGGGTCCCGGCGCTTAAAATCGGACCACTTCTGCTGAATCGCTCTGATTGAGAGCTCGGTGTGGAAGCGCCGGGACACTGTGGCCTTCACCTCCATGGCAATTCGTTTTTTTCCTCCACGGGCATAGTCGTATTCGGCCACGCAGAAGTCCTATGAAAAATGATAAAAAATACACAAATAAATACATGACATCAGAACAATGGCATAAACAGTTATACAGAGACCAGATCAAAGTGGACCCACACCCAGGATTATCACTATTCTGGGTTTGTGTGCACTTTGGTGGGCCACACCAATTGTGGGTGGTCCGCTGTCTGCAACCCCCTTGGAAGGCCACAAATACACCACTGAGGAGGCTCCCACGTGACTGCGCCAGCCGAGCACAGCGCTCTGCGCCGCTGTGGTATGCGCATACAAGGCCGTTTGGACGTGCATACCAGCTCAGCTGGGTCTGCACGGCAAAGTACGCATGTGGCGTTTGACTCTAACAGGGAGTGCGCCTGCACACAAAATTAAAATATGTCTGGCGCAGGGGTACACCCTGCTAGAGGTAAGCGCAAGAGGCATCCGCAGCTCACGCATGCACAGATGGGACGGGGCTGAGGTAATTTTTAGGGCCCTCCAGGGGGGGCATCCCCGCAGGACATCCAGAATGGGGATGCCCCACGGGGAGTGATCCAATTTGGCCAGAAAACTAAGAAATTTCAGGGCCAATCCCCCCTGTGTGTTCTGCAACTTTAAGGCTAAAAATACACAAACCAAATACTCACTTTGACCACCTGGCCATTAACGCGGCTATCCACACGGTTGCGCCTTTTCTTGGCCGGCCCAGGAGGGGAAGGGGTGGGAGGGGGCCTAAGTGGGGGAGGTGAGGTAGGTGGGGGAGGTGGGGGAGGGGTGGTGGGGTCAGAGTCGGAGGAGGAGCTGGGGAGGCGCATCACTCGCCGTCTGGGCAGCATTGTGGAAACGCTAAGGAGGAAACAGGAACCGGAAATGACCAAAGCGACATGGTAAAAATGTAAAAAAAAAAAAAAACGCTCCGCGCACCAGCAACAAGCTATTCTCAGCTATGTGCAAGCTAAGTGTCGGAAAAACTAAAATGACGCTTGAAAACAAGCTATTGGCATAAGCGCTAGACATTTTTAGCTTAAGGTGGCGTTGAAACGCAAAGGAGGATACCGGAACCGGATATGACGCAAGCAACTGTGATTCAAAATTCAAAAACAAACATGCGCGCAACAGGGACAAGCTAATATCAGCTATGTGCAAGCTAAGTGGCGGCAAAAAATTAAAATGACGCTTGAAAACAAGCTAATGGCATAAGCGCTAGACATTTTTAGCTTAAGGTGGCGTTGAAACGCAAAGGAGGATACCGGAACCGGATATGACGCAAGCAACTGTGATTCAAAATTCAAAAACAAACATGCGCGCAACAGGGACAAGCTAATATCAGCTATGTGCAAGCTAAGTGGCGGCAAAAAATTAAAATGACGCTTGAAAACAAGCTATTGGCATAAGCGCTAGACATTTTTAGCTTAAGGTGGCGTTGAAACGCAAAGGAGGATACCGGAACCGGATATGACGCAAGCAACTGTGATTCAAAATTCAAAAACAAACATGCGCGCAACAGGGACAAGCTAATATCAGCTATGTGCAAGCTAAGTGGCGGAAAAAAATTAAAATGACGCTTGAAAACAAGCTAGGGCCCAAGGCGCCACGAATTATTAGCTTGATTTAGCAGGGGGTTCTACATACTGTAATGCATAGGTCCTTATAAAGCATACCCCGTTGTGCTTAAATATACAAATCTTATTCCTTCCCAAAGTCATCACACAATCAAACTAGACAACTACATGAAAATGTGGCACACATGAGAATGCATAACGGGTTGTTATGAGCTGGTACGACTGAATGTTAATCCTGCAATATGTGGCCAGGCACGCTCACAACTACAGTGTATTCATTAACAACGACTGGGGTCGCCGGAAGTGAATTCCTTGCAAATGGCAGAAGGGCACATGTATGAACAGCACAGCGCCGCACAACGCAGCGCAGCGAGGCACAGCGACGCTCGCGCCGCCACATAGCGAATTAAAACAGCGACTGCACAAACACTGACCAACACAGATTCATCAAGGACAGGGCTGCCGAATAGCTTGGGCGCTGACAATTTCGAAGAGCGAACGTGACCGCCCAACCTGACAGGCAACAAAGCCCCGTTTGTGGTGAAAACAAGCGATTTTGATGCCAATGAGTTTGGGTGGAGGAGATGCAATTCCCATGTCACTCACAACATTACATTGTGAAAAATAATAAAAACTTCAAAAACATAGAAATAACCAGCCAGATTAATAAAACATATCAATATAAACATGTGTTGAATTTTGTGCCAAAGAAAAGAACCCCAAAACCACTAAAAACAATCATTGCAGCGTCTGCCATTGAAATGTATGGGAGAGCGGCAGGTAGCGCCAGGTCATACCTGTCGCTGTGAAGGAATTTGCAGCGGCGCTGTTCGGGCCAGCCGGCTTCATGATGAATGCCGCGCTAGCCGTCGCTCTCGCCGGCGCTAGCCTCATTTTGCTTGATAAATGCGTCATTGTGACCGCCGCCGGGCGTACTTGAGTCGGTAGTCGCCGTTAGCTGCCGCTACCTGGCGCTCGTCAGACACTACCTGGCGCTATCGCTTGATGAATAAGGGCCTTAATTCGTTCGTTATCCCCCATTGCTGTTTATTATTACTGTATTGTATTTTGCTATGCTTATACAATGCATTATTAAGTGCCGTCATTTGTTTTGCTCTTAGTTTTACCTTACCCCTTGAAAAAAGGTTAAGCAACCCAGCATCAAGTTACTGAACTTGAGGGGAGAAGTTAGCTTGCTGCTGCCACGCTCTCTCATGGGCGGAGGATGACAGAACACCCAGTGTCTCCTTAGGCATTTATTTAAGAAGGAATAGCGACAGGTAGCGACTGGTAAGCGACCGGTAATGACGGGCACCGCCACGAGAACACCGGCTCCCCACCACAATCACACATTTATCAAGCCGATCCTGCTTAGCGACTGAGATAGCGCCAGATAGCCACTCATTCATCATTAATCCAGCCTCAGCCCACAGCGCCAGCGTCCGACCTTGAACAGCGACAGGTATGACCTCTCGCTACCTGGCGCTCTCCAATGCATTTCAATGGAACAATCTTTAAATAGTCATAATTTATTGTTATTAATGTTTTTTTTTTTTTTTAATGTGAAAAATTCTGTGACCACTTCTGCCATGTTAGATAATTTTTTTTAAGGTAAAAAAAAAAAAAAAAAAATTGTGCAGAATTGATATTACAGGTCTGATATTATTGTATTCATATTACTAAATTCTTTAAAAAATGTTATTTTTTGGGTTTCCAAAAATATGGTGGTTTGGGGGTTAAAAAACTACTTTTAACACATCGCAGCCAGCGCTCTGGGGTTTAAACATGCATTTCACAGCGCAATAATTTTTTGAGCGTGATATTTTGATGAATATGGTGGGAGCCGGTGGCTCTGACCAGTCGCTATCATGCGCACCCATACATCGCGGAACCTGTCAAATAGCGACTCGTCACCCCGTATTCAACATTACTGCACACCGACTCAGTCGCTATCAACAACCGAACAATGGCCAAGCACAGCGACTACTAGCGGGCGCTGTGAAAATACTGCTACAGTCGCTCAACTGTCGCTACCTGCCACTATTAATGAATCGGCCTCCCCCTGTTTGCAAGCCTGCACAGTAGCCAGCAAGATGTGTAAGGGCTGCTGGATGCGGTTTGCTAAGGCCTGCACTTACCATATTATTTTCAATCTTGATAACCGTCTGGGTTGTCACAGCTATATCTAAACGTAGATTTAAAAGTATTGCTGAGCCAATCTGGTTCTATCAAACCGGTTCCTTCATCTCTGCTTTCTTGCAACCAGGTCATTTAAATATTTGAATCTGTGTGATGTTTTTTGAGACTGGTTTACATTTGGTTTCATATTTTCTAGAGATTTCTATCTTTGGTGGTAAGTTCTCTGCATAAGGACGCACCTCCTATTACAAACAGCAGCTGTCAAGTCTCTACCACAACTTGTACACAACGACCGAATATGAACAACCTCTAATTAATTACAAAGGTGCAGGCCAGGGGGGAAATTGAACACTTATAACACCCCTAGTGAGCCCCTAGAGCTGGCCCACCACAATCCCCACACAAATGGCTGCAAACACAATGATCAAATCTAATAAATGTATTTACATAAATACTTCTCTCAGCAATGCAAAAAGAACACATATACACAATGACAAACACATGCAACAATTTAAAACCAAATACCTTTAGTGGGGAGGAATTCTGGGGCTAATAACTTGCAAATCCATGTTTATAATCCTAATTAAAAATCTCTGAAGTAATCCGCATGGACAGAAGCACAGGGGAAAGGAAGGAAGGAAAAAAGTGCCAGTGCAATCAGTATATAGATTTAATAAATAATTATGGAAGTTAATTTTTGAAATAAGTATGAATCTAATATTTAGTAATTAGTATTTTCGTTATGAATTTCAGGAAATATTCGATTTGTTACGATTCCGAATATCGCCGCGATTCGATCGCTCGAATTAAAATTTCCTTAAAACTCCATTTACTGCGACCATCTTGCGGAAGCTCATTCTGACACTGTGTTGCGGACAGAGCAGATCAGGCAGGGAGAGAGCGACAGATAGATAGATAGATAGATAGATAGATAGATAGATAGATGGAGAGATAGATAGATAGATAGATGGAGAGATAGAGAAGGAGAGAGCCTGTGACAGTGACAGATAAAGACTGGGTTAAAGTGTTTGCATTAGCTTCCAAGCCTATTTAATGTTAAGAACACATCTGCCTATTTAGCTTTTCCTTTTCCTGGTGTCATTCTTTAAAAAGCGTGCTAGCATTAATATTTCAAGACTACCTGTCTGATAACTGGGGGCATTTTATAATCAACATCACTTTACCACTATAAACGGAGCCCACCTCTGTATGTGAGGAGGGGGCATTCCAAACACTAGCATAAATATTTCAAGACTACCCTCTGATAACTGGTTGCATTTTATAATCAACGTCACTTTACCACTATAAAAGGAGGCCACCTCTGTGTGTGAAGAGGGGGCATCCCAAACACTAGCATTAATATTTCAAGACTACCTGTCAAATAACTGGTTGCATTTTATAATCAACGTCACTTTTCCACAATCAAAGGAGCCAACCTCTGTATGTGAGGAGGGGGCATCCCAAACATTAGCATAAATATTTCAAGACTACCTGTGTACTAACTGGTTGCATTTTGTAAGCAAAGTCACTTTACCACTATAAAAGGAGCCAACCTCTGTATGTGAGGAGGGGGCATTCCAAACACTAGCATAAATATTTCAAGACTACCCTCTGATAACTGGTTGCATTTTATAATCAACGTCACTTTACCACTATAAAAGGAGGCCACCTCTGTGTGTGAAGAGGGGGCATCCCAAACACTAGCATCAATATTTCAAGACTACCTGTCTAATAACTGGTTGCATTTTGTAATCAACGTCACTTTTCCACAATCAAAGGAGCAAACCTCTGTATGTGAGGAGGGGGCATCCCAAACACTATCTTAAATATTTCAAGACTACCTGTCTAATAACTGGTTGCATTTTATATTTAATGTAACTTTTCCACAATCAAAGGAGCCAACCTCTGTATGTGAGGAGGGGGCATCCCAAGCACTAGCATAAATATTTCAAGACTACCTGTCTAATAACTGGTTGCATTTTGTAATCAACGTCACTTTACCACAATCAAAGGAGCCAACCTCTGTATGTGAGGAGAGGGCATCCCAAACACTAGCATTAATATTTCAAGACTACCTTTGTACTAACTGGTTGCATTTTGTAATCAACGTCACTTTACCACAATCAAAGGAGCCAACCTCTGTATGTGAGAAGGGGGCATCCCAAACACTAGCATAAATATTTCAAGACTACCTGTCTAACAACTGGTTGCATTTTGTAAGCAAAGTCACTTTTCCACAATCAAAGGAGCCAACCTCTGTATGTGAGGAGGGAGCATCCCAAACTCTTGCATAAATATTTCAAGACTACCTGTCTACTAACTGGTTGGATTTTGTAATCAAAGTCACTTTTTAAGCAAACTTTGCCTTTCGCCGGAGGGGCATCCCAAATACTAGCACGTGTCTTTTTAGAGTACCTGCCCACTAACCTTTTGCCTTTTGTATAAAAACGTCTGGTTTACAAGTTTAAAGCACCCATTGCCTTTCACCGGGGGCCATTGTCAGTGCTAGCACTTATCTTTTAAGAGTACCTGCCTACTAACCTTTTGCCTTTTGTATAAAAAAAAGTCTGTTTTTCAAGTTTAAAGCACCCATTGCCTTTCACTGGGGGCCATTGTCAGTGCTACCACTTATCTTTTAAGAGTATCTGCCTACTAACCTTTTGCCTTATGTATAAAAAAGTCTGTTTTTCAAGTTTAAAACATCCATTGCCTTTCACTGGGGCCATTGTCAGTGCTAGCACTTATCTTTTAAGAGTACCTGCCTACTAACCTTTTGTTTTTTGTATAAAAAAGTCTGGATTTCAAGTTTAATGCACCCATTGCCTTTTACTGGGGGCCATTGTCAGTACTACCACTTATCTTTTCAGAGTACCTGCCTACTAACCTTTTGCCTTTTGTATAAAAAAGTCTGGTTTTAAAGTTTAAAGCACCCATTGCCTTTCACCAGGGGGAGGGCATCCCGAATACTAGCACTTAGCTTATAATAGTACCTGCATCTGTAGGTAGAAAAATACATATGACATGGTTAAATGCAGGGCTGGCAAGATCATTATACATGCTATATATATGCCTAAACACATTCATTTATTTATCAAAAATACATAGGCACAATACATGGGACACATAGCAGGCAATAACAAAAACACTAGTAGGATAAAAAACGCAATTGCTGCACTAAAAACAACACACAACACAAAGGGTCCTTATCAGGAAACCCTGATCGACACGCATCCCTCCACACTCAAACCATTCACACCAGCTGGCCAGCTTTAGAGTAATAGAAGGGGCAGCATGGCCCACAAAAGACCCTCCGAAAATGGTCTAAAAGCGTCTCCTGGTTATTCCTCCCCCGATTCAACAATGCTGCACAATTGAACTCTTGTAATTGACGTCTTGCCAAATGCTGAATATATGGCGCTCTGACCCACAGCATGGATTTAGGCCTTCATTATGTACAATGATCGTACTTCTCCACAAGGCGGGAGGTGAATGTGTTAACACACAAGCTTAGGTTGAACAAACGCGGCCGCAGCGCAGCCAGCCAGCATAGAGGCTCACAAACTCAGCAACATAAATCTCACCGCCCTGTCACAGTCCATGCGAGTGTCCTCCTTGCGGCGTCAGCCGGGGCTTAAAGACGCGCTTCCAGCGCGTGGAGACTAAACCTGGCAGGCGGCCATGATGCGAACGTGGTGGGTGGGGGGGGCGTGGTCATGGGCCCGGTACCAACAATCGTTTCGCCCCAATGAGTGGCAGTGCAAGATATTGGGACTTTAGGAGCCTCCCAAGTTTTTAATATATTTTTTTCTATTTTCATATTTCTCAAGGAGATGTTGTTGCCTCCATTTACTTGGGTTTGAGACTATTCCTACTGTGCTTGTTGTTCTTGAGGTGTATTGGATCCCTAGGACTCCTTTGGTGATGGTATTGTCTATTCTCTATTTTTATGGTATATATTAGTATAATTCACTATGGCTTTTAAATTAGATAAAGCCTGTTTACAAAATATCCAATCAGCATTCACTCCCCATGGAGGTTCCATAAGCCTTGGAAAGGAGGACAAAATTAGATCACTGTTCAAGCGACATAAATCGTTAGTTATAAAGCAATTAAAACGCTACTGGGATGTTTGCACTATTGAAAATTACAACCAGCATAAAATTATTCCCAGAGGGCTAAGGGAACAGATTGTTCCCGCTGAACATTTAAGATCTGACAGATTCCTTCAAAAGTGGCAAAAGGAATGTATGTGGCATGGGATACGCCTTATGGTACTAATTGTTGAGGAAGAACTAATACAACATGATGAGCTTGATCAGGATATAAAAGAGACCTGTGAGAAACTGGATACATACAGTGATGATCCGGAATTCTCTAAACTAAATGACCTCGTCAAAATGGAGGTTGATCGTGTCCAGAAAACGATTAAAGAAATAAAGTAAAATAAATTTAGACGCGATCTGTCTGAATTTGAATCCGGAAAAATCTTTGTAGAGTTCAAACCTCGACACTGTCCCTTTCCCCGACAACGATATTGGAGAGAGGTCTTTAGTGACCTCTCAGGTGCAGAAACTGAAATGTCTGATGAGAGTCCTCCACATGGCTCTCACGTAGAGCACGCCGTACGGTGTCTCTCACGTAGAGCACGCCGTACGGTGTCTTTTTTAGACCCGAATACAAAAAGAGGAGAAGAAAGAGAAAGCGTAGCAAATCAAGGGGGATACTGAAATGAAAATGTCGAGTCTCCCTCCATAGGTAGTATTACTTCGGGTGTGGGTGGTCTTAATGTAATAAATTTATCACGGTTCAACGTGCTGGAGCACCACAAATCAGTGTTGTCTAAAGGATTATCTTTTTCCCCCAGTGTGGATGGAGATTCATTTTTACTATACAAGGACACTGCTTTATACCTATGGAAGGTCTTGTTTCGGACCATGTATAATAAAAATGCTGAGCAAATTAATCCTTGTGCTGAAGCACCTAACACTGAAAGTGTGGAGCTCCCGGGGTTGGACCTAGGTGAACACCTGACAGATAATGAGGAAATACTTGACCTGCTACCAGACTTTAGTTGATTGCGATGCCCTTCAATAAACTTTCCTCCGTTGGGTCAAAATAAATACCATTCTCTGCTCCTTCAAGTGGTTGAACGTGATTTAGGCAAAGAACAGTGGAGTTCTGTAGGCAATCAAGACAATCTATCCCACTTGGAAAGGACGGCCTTAAAAGACCTTCAAAAAGCACCTAATATTATAATAAGACCAAGTGACAAAGGTGGAAACGTGGTCCAATTAGATGAGGACTACTATGTGAACGAAATTCTTAATCAACTCCAAGATATCAGTACATATAGTCTTATAAAAGGCAATCCCTTTCCAGGAGTTGTAGATCGTTTGAATGAGAAATTATATTGGGCAAAGGAGGAAAGTCTCATAACTAAAAAAGTCTTTGAATTCTTACGAGTACAGGACTATTCTATTCCTGTCCTGTATACTATTCCAAAAATACATAAAGATTCCGTTACTCCGCCTGGTAGGCCCATCGTGTCAGGAAATGGAGGTCCCCTGGAGGGTATAGCTCGGTTTATAGATGAAAACTTAAAACCACTAGTACGTCTTTTACCCTCATTTGTGCTTGACAGTAGTGATCTGTTGGGCAAATTACAAAATGTACATATTCAAGATGACTGGCTTTTAGTCAGCGTAGATGTGGAAAGCCTATATACCTCCATTCCCCACGCGGTGGGCCTCCAGGCGGTAGATGAGACATTACAGGAGTTAGGCCCTGGTGATGCAGCTCATAATGAGTTCATCCTTGAACTTTTGGAATATGTACATTGTAACAACTTTTTTAGATTTAACGGATCTTTTTATCATCAGATCCGTGGGACAGCCATGGGGGCGGCCTGTGCCCCATCCTACGCCTGCCTGCACCTGGGACGGTGGGAGAGTCTCAAGGTGTTTGGGTGGGCGTCGTTTGGGGCACATGCCGCCCTCTGGCTGCGCTATATAGATGATGTCCTCCTAATATGGAGGGGTAGTATTCTACAACTTGAAGAATTCATTCAGACCCTAAACCTGAATCAACGAAATATCAGACTTACTTTCAAAACTAGCAGGGATACTATTGACTTCTTGGATTTGAGGATATCTAAGGGAGCTGGCAGATTAGTTACAAGCACCTATCACAAACCTACAGCTGGCAATACCCTCCTCTACTTCCCCAGTCACCACCCGGGCCCTCTGAGGCATGGTATCCCCCTCGGCCAGTTCCTGCGCATACGGAGGAATTGCAGTACGGAGGGGGAATACGCCCGGGAGCTGACTAAGAGATTTAGAGAGATAGGGTACCCACATCGCTTGCTGCGCACATGCTATCAAAAGGCCTTAGATCGCCCCCGTACAACCCTATTGGCGCGACCAACTAAAAAGAAAGTTATGGACATGCAGCCTGTCCATTTAATCACTAAGTTTAGCGCGCACTGGGAGAAATTCCACAATATATTGCAAACTCACTGTCATATACTGTTACTTGATCCGACTATAGCCAAACATGTGGGGCCAAGACCATTATTGACCGCGAAACGAGTGCCCAAATATTTGTGATCTGCTTGTTCGCAGCGAATATAAGCCACAACAAGTGAGAGGGATGCCCAAAACAGTAGGATTTTCAAATGGGGACATTGCCGAGTATGCCCTTTTATGAAAATGTCGACTAGCTTCTCAGGACCTAGAAGCATGAATCCTAGACCAATAACAGAATTTATCGCCTGTTCGTCCCGATATGTAATATACTTACTTTCATGCCCCCTGTAATAAACAGTATGTAGGGAAAACAAAAAGAGAGTTACGGGTACGTGTAAGTGAACATGTGAGAGATATAAAGAAAAGGAATGAAAAGAGCCCCGTGGCAGAACACTTTAGGACTTGCCACAATAGTGACCCTACAGGCCTTGTGGCATGTGGGATTTTCAAATTAAGGGAAAACAGCAGAGGTGGCCCTACTGACACTCGACTCCTTCAACAAGAGGCTAGATTAATTTATGAATTAGGAATGATGGTCCCGGTGGGACTCAATACCGATATGGGGTTGAGAGCCTTTCTATGAAAGTATGCCCGGCCTGTATGTTCATCTAGTGACAGGGAATAACAATATAGCGTCCTTAAGATAGGCTGCCACTTGGAACTACTTGTATCTAGGGTGCAGAAAGATATATTGGTTACCATAGGGCCCAAACTACTATTGGAAATTATTATGTCTCTTTCCTTTCTCCCTTTTGCACTTGACCCTTATTTGTGGTATGCTGGGTCTTCTCTTCATCTTCATTTTTCTATGTGTGTGCTCCAGTCACTGTATGTGGGTTAAATATTCTTTCTTTTTTGTGAAAGAGCTATACTTCATTATTGTCATCCAAGTTTGCCATAATAGGCACTGTGCATAAGGTGAACAATTATGAGGAGTGCATAGTATGTGGGTTATAGGTGTGAATGCTTGTGATTCCATATTTTGTTGAGACAATATAGAAAGCATACACTTTTGAAGAAATATATACTTACGAAGAAAGCCTTATATTATGAGTCTGTGGACGTTGATTCTATCTATGAATGGACAATGTTGTTGTCATTTCTATTTCAACAACACTACAACAGCAAGTACTTACTTACAACACAGAGTGCCCCTTTAGGATGCGGTGTTAAGTGTGTCCGTGACAATTCAGTGTAACAAAAGGAGACGCTGCCAAAGGTATACTAATTTGAAGCAGGTTGGGTACCAGCACATGGAGAGTTAAACAAAATACTCCGCTGTGTCTCTGCTCATTGAAGATTAATTGAGAGGCGTGTCTTTGTGCTTTAAATTTGGCTGACAGCAGGAGCGAAATGATCGTCGGTGCCGGGCCCATGACCACGCCCCCCGCTCACCTCTACGTTCGCATCATGGCCACCTGCCAGGTTTAGTCTCCACGCGCTGGAAGTGCGTCTTTAAGCCCCGGCTGACGCCACAAGGAGGACACTCGCATGGACTGTGACAGGGCGGTGAGATTTATGTTGCTGAGTTTGTGAGCCTCTATGCTGGCTGGCTGCGCTGCGGCCGCGTTTGTTCAACCTAAGCTTGTGTGTTAACACATTCACCTCCCGCCTTGTGGAGATGTGCTAAGTACGAACATTGTACATAATGAAGGCCTAAATCCATGCTGTGGGTCAAAGCCCCATATATTCAGCATTTGGCAAGACGTTAATTACAAGAGTTCAATTGTGCAGCATCGTTTAGCTGAATCGGGGGAGGAATAACCAGGAGTCGCTTTTAGACCATTTTCAGAGGGTCTTTTGTGGGCCATGCTGCCCCTTCTATTACTCTAAAGCTGGCCAGCTGGTGTGAATGGTTTGAGTGTGGAGGGATGCATGTTGATCAGGGTTTCCTGATAAGGGCTAGAGATGAGCGAGTAGTATTCGACCGAGTCGGTATTCGATCGAATACTACGCTATTCGTCATACTCGATTTCGATCGAGTACAGCGGCGATGGCGCACTCACAATTCGTTTCCCCTCACACCTTCCCTGGCGCGTTTTTTACACCAATCACCATGCAGGGGGGGTGGGACAGGTCCTGGGAGGACGCTGGCATCGCGAGAACGGCGTCTAGACGCATTGGCTGGAAAAACCATGTGACCTCGAATCTACAAAACTCAGCACTTCCTCTTCGTCAGCATTAGCAGCTTGAACTTACTGAGGGATAGACGCTCACAGCAGGGAAAGACAGGCTGTAGCTGGCAGGGCCCCAGAAGCTCAGAATATCGCATTTACCACCATATATACCAGCTACCAGAAGACAAGAGAGTCATTGAGAGCCCTTATTAGGGCTACTATGCTGAACGGTATATAGCTCATATGTAGGCAGGCAGGGCCCCAGAAGCTCAGAATATCGCATTTACCACCATATATACCAGCTACCAGAAGACAAGAGAGTCATTGAGAGCCCTTATTAGGGCTACTATGCTGAACAGTATATAGCTCATATGTAGGCAGGCAGGGCCCCAGAAGCTCAGAATATCGCATTTACCACCATATATACCAGCTACCAGAAGACAAGATAGTCATTGAGAGCCCTTATTAGGGCTACTATGCTGAACGGTATATAGCTCATATGTAGGCAGGCAGGGCCCCAGAAGCTCAGAATATCGCATTTACCACCATATATACCAGCTACCAGAAGACAAGAGAGTCATTGAGAGCCCTTATTAGGGCTACTATGCTGAACGGTATATAGCTCATATGTAGCAGGGAGGGCCCCAGAAGCTCAGAATATCGCATTTACCACCATATATACCAGCTACCAGAAGACAAGAGAGTCATTGAGAGCCCTTATTAGGGCTACTATGCTGAACGGTATATAGCTCATATGTAGGCAGGCAGGGCCCCAGAAGCTCAGAATATCGCATTTACCACCATATATACCAGCTACCAGAAGACAAGAGAGTCATTGAGAGCCCTTATTAGGGCTACTATGCTGAACGGTACATAGCTCATATGTAGGCAGGCAGGGCCCCAGAAGCTCAGAATATCGCATTTACCACCATATATACCAGCTACCAGAAGACAAGAGAGTCATTGAGAGCCCTTATTAGGGCTACTATGCTGAACGGTATATAACTCATATGTAGGCAGGCAGGGCCCCAGAAGCTCAGAATATCGCATTTACCACCATATATACCAGCTACCAGAAGACAAGAGAGTCATTGAGAGCCCTTATTAGGGCTACTATGCTGAACAGTATATAGCCCATATGTAGGCAGGCAGGGCCCCAGAAGCTCAGAATATCGCATTTACCACCATATATACCAGCTACCAGCAGACAAGAGAGTCATTGAGAGTCCTTATTATTAGGGCTACTATGCTGAACAGTATATAGCCCATATGTAGGCAGGCAGGGCCCCAGAAGCTCAGAATATCGCATTTACCACCATATATACCAGCTACCAGAAGACAAGAGAGTCATTGAGAGTCCTTATTATTAGGGCTACTATGCTGAACAGTATATAGCCCATATGTAGGCAGGCAG
Source organism: Gastrophryne carolinensis (assembly GCA_027917425.1). Taxonomy (NCBI): domain Eukaryota; kingdom Metazoa; phylum Chordata; class Amphibia; order Anura; family Microhylidae; genus Gastrophryne; species Gastrophryne carolinensis. Next base: position 363,967,232 of record CM051238.1, read on the forward strand.
GGCCCCAGAAGCTCAGAATATCGCATTTACCACCATATATACCAGCTACCAGAAGACAAGAGAGTCATTGAGAGCCCTTATTAGGGCTACTATGCTGAACGGTATATAGCTCATATGTAGGCAGGCAGGGCCCCAGAAGCTCAGAATATCGCATTTACCACCATATATACCAGCTACCAGAAGACAAGAGAGTCATTGAGAGCCCTTATTAGGGCTACTATGCTGAACGGTATATAGCTCATATGTAGGCAGGCAGGGCCCCAGAAGCTCAGAATATCGCATTTACCACCATATATACCAGCTACCAGAAGACAAGAGAGTCATTGAGAGCCCTTATTAGGGCTACTATGCTGAACGGTATATAGCTCATATGTAGCAGGGAGGGCCCCAGAAGCTCAGAATATCGCATTTACCACCATATATACCAGCTACCAGAAGACAAGAGAGTCATTGAGAGCCCTTATTAGGGCTACTGTGCTGAACGGTATATAGCTCATATGTAGGCAGGCAGGGCCCCAGAAGCTCAGAATATCGCATTTACCACCATATATACCAGCTACCAGAAGACAAGAGAGTCATTGAGAGCCCTTATTAGGGCTACTATGCTGAACGGTACATAGCTCATATGTAGGCAGGCAGGGCCCCAGAAGCTCAGAATATCGCATTTACCACCATATATACCAGCTACCAGAAGACAAGAGAGTCATTGAGAGCCCTTATTAGGGCTACTATGCTGAACGGTATATAACTCATATGTAGGCAGGCAGGGCCCCAGAAGCTCAGAATATCGCATTTACCACCATATATACCAGCTACCAGAAGACAAGAGAGTCATTGAGAGCCCTTATTAGGGCTACTATGCTGAACAGTATATAGCCCATATGTAGGCAGGCAGGGCCCCAGAAGCTCAGAATATCGCATTTACCACCATATATACCAGCTACCAGAAGACAAGAGAGTCATTGAGAGTCCTTATTATTAGGGCTACTATGCTGAACAGTATATAGCCCATATGTAGGCAGGCAGGGCCCCAGAAGCTCAGAATATCGCATTTACCACCATATATACCAGCTACCAGAAGACAAGAGAGTCATTGAGAGTCCTTATTATTAGGGCTACTATGCTGAACAGTATATAGCCCATATGTAGGCAGGCAGGGCCCCAGAAGCTCAGAATATCGCATTTCCCACCATATATACCAGCTACCAGAAGACAAAAGAGTCATTGAGAGCCCTTATTAGGGCTACTATGCTGAACAGTATATAGCCCTTATGTAGGCAGGCAGGGCCCCAGAAGCTCAGAATATCGCATTTACCACCATATATACCAGCTACCAGAAGACAAGAGAGTCATTGAGAGCCCTTATTAGGGCTACTATGCTGAACGGTATATACTGTAGCTCATATGTAGGCAGGCAGGGCCCCAGAAGCTCAGAATATCGCATTTACCACCATATATACCAGCTACCAGAAGACAAGAGAGTCATTGAGAGCCCTTATTAGGGCTACTATGCTGAACAGTATATAGCCCATATGTAGGCAGGCAGGGCCCCAGAAGCTCAGAATATCGCATTTACCACCATATATACCAGCTACCAGAAGACAAGAGAGTCATTGAGAGCCCTTATTAGGGCTACTATGCTGAACAGTATATAGCCCATATGTAGGCAGGCAGGGCCCCAGAAGCTCAGAATATCGCATTTACCACCATATATACCAGCTACCAGAAGACAAGAGAGTCATTGAGAGTCCTTATTATTAGGGCTACTATGCTGAACGGTATATAGCTCATATGTAGGCAGGCAGGGCCCCAGAAGCTCAGAATATCGCATTTACCACCATATATACCAGCTACCAGAAGACAAGAGAGTCATTGAGAGCCCTTATTAGGGCTACTATGCTGAACAGTATATAGCCCATATGTAGGCAGGCAGGGCCCCAGAAGCTCAGAATATCGCATTTACCACCATATATACCAGCTACCAGAAGACAAGAGAGTCATTGAGAGCCCTTATTAGGGCTACTATGCTGAACAGTATATAGCCCATATGTAGGCAGGCAGGGCCCCAGAAGCTCAGAATATCGCATTTACCACCATATATACCAGCTACCAGAAGACAAGAGAGTCATTGAGAGCCCTTATTAGGGCTACTATTCTGAACAGTATATAGCCCATATGTAGGCAGGCAGGGCCCCAGAAGCTCAGAATATCGCATTTACCACCATATATACCAGCTACCAGAAGACAAGAGAGTCATTGAGAGTCCTTATTATTAGGGCTACTATGCTGAACAGTATATAGCCCACATGTAGGCAGGCAGGGCCCCAGAAGCTCAGAATATCGCATTTACCACCATATATACCAGCTACCAGAAGACAAGAGAGTCATTGAGAGTCCTTATTATTAGGGCTACTATGCTGAACGGTATATAGCTCATATGTAGGCAGGCAGGGCCCCAGAAGCTCAGAATATCGCATTTACCACCATATATACCAGCTACCAGAAGACAAGAGAGTCATTGAGAGCCCTTATTAGGGCTACTATGCTGAACAGTATATAGCCCATATGTAGGCAGGCAGGGCCCCAGAAGCTCAGAATATCGCATTTACCACCATATATACCAGCTACCAGAAGACAAGAGAGTCATTGAGAGCCCTTATTAGGGCTACTATGCTGAACAGTATATAGCCCATATGTAGGCAGGCAGGGCCCCAGAAGCTCAGAATATCGCATTTACCACCATATATACCAGCTACCAGAAGACAAGAGAGTCATTGAGAGTCCTTATTATTAGGGCTACTATGCTGAACAGTATATAGCCCATATGTAGGCAGGCAGGGCCCCAGAAGCTCAGAATATCGCATTTACCACCATATATACCAGCTACCAAAAGACAAGAGAGTCATTGAGAGTCCTTATTATTAGGGCTACTATGCTGAACAGTATATAGCCCATATGTAGGCAGGCAGGGCCCCAGAAGCTCAGAATATCGCATTTCCCACCATATATACCAGCTACCAGAAGACAAGAGAGTCATTGAGAGCCCTTATTAGGGCTACTATGCTGAACGGTATATAGCTCATATGTAGGCAGGCAGGGCCCCAGAAGCTCAGAATATCGCATTTACCACCATATATACCAGCTACCAGAAGACAAGAGAGTCATTGAGAGCCCTTATTAGGGCTACTATGCTGAACGGTATATAGCTCATATGTAGGCAGGCAGGGCCCCAGAAGCTCAGAATATCGCATTTACCACCATATATACCAGCTACCAGAAGACAAGATAGTAATTGAGAGCCCTTATTAGGGCTACTATGCTGAACGGTATATAGCTCATATGTAGGCAGGCAGGGCCCCAGAAGCTCAGAATATCGCATTTACCACCATATATACCAGCTACCAGAAGACAAGAGAGTCATTGAGAGCCCTTATTAGGGCTACTATGCTGAACGGTATATAGCTCATATGTAGCAGGGAGGGCCCCAGAAGCTCAGAATATCGCATTTATCACCATATATACCAGCTACCAGAAGACAAGAGAGTCATTGAGAGCCCTTATTAGGGCTACTATGCTGAACGGTATATAGCTCATATGTAGGCAGGCAGGGCCCCAGAAGCTCAGAATATCGCATTTACCACCATATATACCAGCTACCAGAAGACAAGAGAGTCATTGAGAGCCCTTATTAGGGTTACTATGCTGAACGGTACATAGCTCATATGTAGGCAGGCAGGGCCCCAGAAGCTCAGAATATCGCATTTACCACCATATATACCAGCTACCAGAAGACAAGAGAGTCATTGAGAGCCCTTATTAGGGCTACTATGCTGAACGGTATATAACTCATATGTAGGCAGGCAGGGCCCCAGAAGCTCAGAATATCGCATTTACCACCATATATACCAGCTACCAGAAGACAAGAGAGTCATTGAGAGCCCTTATTAGGGCTACTATGCTGAACAGTATATAGCCCATATGTAGGCAGGCAGGGCCCCAGAAGCTCAGAATATCGCATTTACCACCATATATACCAGCTACCAGCAGACAAGAGAGTCATTGAGAGTCCTTATCATTAGGGCTACTATGCTGAACAGTATATAGCCCATATGTAGGCAGGCAGGGCCCCAGAAGCTCAGAATATCGCATTTACCACCATATATACCAGCTACCAGAAGACAAGAGAGTCATTGAGAGTCCTTATTATTAGGGCTACTATGCTGAACAGTATATAGCCCATATGTAGGCAGGCAGGGCCCCAGAAGCTCAGAATATCGCATTTCCCACCATATATACCAGCTACCAGAAGACAAAAGAGTCATTGAGAGCCCTTATTAGGGCTACTATGCTGAACAGTATATAGCCCATATGTAGGCAGGCAGGGCCCCAGAAGCTCAGAATATCGCATTTACCACCATATATACCAGCTACCAGAAGACAAGAGAGTCATTGAGAGCCCTTATTAGGGCTACTATGCTGAACGGTATATACTGTAGCTCATATGTAGGCAGGCAGGGCCCCAGAAGCTCAGAATATCGCATTTACCACCATATATACCAGCTACCAGAAGACAAGAGAGTCATTGAGAGCCCTTATTAGGGCTACTATGCTGAACAGTATATAGCCCATATGTAGGCAGGCAGGGCCCCAGAAGCTCAGAATATCGCATTTACCACCATATATACCAGCTACCAGAAGACAAGAGAGTCATTGAGAGCCCTTATTAGGGCTACTATGCTGAACAGTATATAGCCCATATGTAGGCAGGCAGGGCCCCAGAAGCTCAGAATATCGCATTTACCACCATATATACCAGCTACCAGAAGACAAGAGAGTCATTGAGAGCCCTTATTAGGGCTACTATGCTGAACAGTATATAGCCCATATGTAGGCAGGCAGGGCCCCAGAAGCTCAGAATATCGCATTTACCACCATATATACCAGCTACCAGAAGACAAGAGAGTCATTGAGAGCCCTTAGTAGGGCTACTATGCTGAACAGTATATAGCCCATATGTAGGCAGGCAGGGCCCCAGAAGCTCAGAATATCGCATTTACCACCATATATACCAGCTACCAGAAGACAAGAGAGTCATTGAGAGTCCTTATTATTAGGGCTACTATGCTGAACAGTATATAGCCCATATGTAGACAGGCAGGGCCCCAGAAGCTCAGAATATCGCATTTACCACCATATATACCAGCTACCAGAAGACAAGAGAGTCATTGAGAGTCCTTATTAATAGGGCTACTATGCTGAACAGTATATAGCCCATATGTAGGCAGGCAGGGCCCCAGAAGCTCAGAATATCGCATTTACCACCATATATACCAGCTACCAGAAGACAAGAGAGTCATTGAGAGCCCTTATTAGGGCTACTATGCTGAACAGTATATAGCCCATATGTAGGCAGGCAGGGCCCCAGAAGCTCAGAATATCGCATTTACCACCATATATACCAGCTACCAGAAGACAAGAGAGTCATTGAGAGCCCTTATTAGGGCTACTATTCTGAACAGTATATAGCCCATATGTAGGCAGGCAGGGCCCCAGAAGCTCAGAATATCGCATTTACCACCATATATACCAGCTACCAGAAGACAAGAGAGTCATTGAGAGTCCTTATTATTAGGGCTACTATGCTGAACAGTATATAGCCCACATGTAGGCAGGCAGGGCCCCAGAAGCTCAGAATATCGCATTTACCACCATATATACCAGCTACCAGAAGACAAGAGAGTCATTGAGAGTCCTTATTATTAGGGCTACTATGCTGAACGGTATATAGCTCATATGTAGGCAGGCAGGGCCCCAGAAGCTCAGAATATCGCATTTACCACCATATATACCAGCTACCAGAAGACAAGAGAGTCATTGAGAGCCCTTATTAGGGCTACTATGCTGAACAGTATATAGCCCATATGTAGGCAGGCAGGGCCCCAGAAGCTCAGAATATCGCATTTACCACCATATATACCAGCTACCAGAAGACAAGAGAGTCATTGAGAGCCCTTATTAGGGCTACTATGCTGAACAGTATATAGCCCATATGTAGGCAGGCAGGGCCCCAGAAGCTCAGAATATCGCATTTACCACCATATATACCAGCTACCAGAAGACAAGAGAGTCATTGAGAGTCCTTATTATTAGGGCTACTATGCTGAACAGTATATAGCCCATATGTAGGCAGGCAGGGCCCCAGAAGCTCAGAATATCGCATTTACCACCATATATACCAGCTACCAAAAGACAAGAGAGTCATTGAGAGTCCTTATTATTAGGGCTACTATGCTGAACAGTATATAGCCCATATGTAGGCAGGCAGGGCCCCAGAAGCTCAGAATATCGCATTTCCCACCATATATACCAGCTACCAGAAGACAAGAGAGTCATTGAGAGCCCTTATTAGGGCTACTATGCTGAACGGTATATAGCTCATATGTAGGCAGGCAGGGCCCCAGAAGCTCAGAATATCGCATTTACCACCATATATACCAGCTACCAGAAGACAAGAGAGTCATTGAGAGCCCTTATTAGGGCTACTATGCTGAACGGTATATAGCTCATATGTAGGCAGGCAGGGCCCCAGAAGCTCAGAATATCGCATTTACCACCATATATACCAGCTACCAGAAGACAAGATAGTAATTGAGAGCCCTTATTAGGGCTACTATGCTGAACGGTATATAGCTCATATGTAGGCAGGCAGGGCCCCAGAAGCTCAGAATATCGCATTTACCACCATATATACCAGCTACCAGAAGACAAGAGAGTCATTGAGAGCCCTTATTAGGGCTACTATGCTGAACGGTATATAGCTCATATGTAGCAGGGAGGGCCCCAGAAGCTCAGAATATCGCATTTATCACCATATATACCAGCTACCAGAAGACAAGAGAGTCATTGAGAGCCCTTATTAGGGCTACTATGCTGAACGGTATATAGCTCATATGTAGGCAGGCAGGGCCCCAGAAGCTCAGAATATCGCATTTACCACCATATATACCAGCTACCAGAAGACAAGAGAGTCATTGAGAGCCCTTATTAGGGTTACTATGCTGAACGGTACATAGCTCATATGTAGGCAGGCAGGGCCCCAGAAGCTCAGAATATCGCATTTACCACCATATATACCAGCTACCAGAAGACAAGAGAGTCATTGAGAGCCCTTATTAGGGCTACTATGCTGAACGGTATATAACTCATATGTAGGCAGGCAGGGCCCCAGAAGCTCAGAATATCGCATTTACCACCATATATACCAGCTACCAGAAGACAAGAGAGTCATTGAGAGCCCTTATTAGGGCTACTATGCTGAACAGTATATAGCCCATATGTAGGCAGGCAGGGCCCCAGAAGCTCAGAATATCGCATTTACCACCATATATACCAGCTACCAGCAGACAAGAGAGTCATTGAGAGTCCTTATCATTAGGGCTACTATGCTGAACAGTATATAGCCCATATGTAGGCAGGCAGGGCCCCAGAAGCTCAGAATATCGCATTTACCACCATATATACCAGCTACCAGAAGACAAGAGAGTCATTGAGAGTCCTTATTATTAGGGCTACTATGCTGAACAGTATATAGCCCATATGTAGGCAGGCAGGGCCCCAGAAGCTCAGAATATCGCATTTCCCACCATATATACCAGCTACCAGAAGACAAAAGAGTCATTGAGAGCCCTTATTAGGGCTACTATGCTGAACAGTATATAGCCCATATGTAGGCAGGCAGGGCCCCAGAAGCTCAGAATATCGCATTTACCACCATATATACCAGCTACCAGAAGACAAGAGAGTCATTGAGAGCCCTTATTAGGGCTACTATGCTGAACGGTATATACTGTAGCTCATATGTAGGCAGGCAGGGCCCCAGAAGCTCAGAATATCGCATTTACCACCATATATACCAGCTACCAGAAGACAAGAGAGTCATTGAGAGCCCTTATTAGGGCTACTATGCTGAACAGTATATAGCCCATATGTAGGCAGGCAGGGCCCCAGAAGCTCAGAATATCGCATTTACCACCATATATACCAGCTACCAGAAGACAAGAGAGTCATTGAGAGCCCTTATTAGGGCTACTATGCTGAACAGTATATAGCCCATATGTAGGCAGGCAGGGCCCCAGAAGCTCAGAATATCGCATTTACCACCATATATACCAGCTACCAGAAGACAAGAGAGTCATTGAGAGCCCTTATTAGGGCTACTATTCTGAACAGTATATAGCCCATATGTAGGCAGGCAGGGCCCCAGAAGCTCAGAATATCGCATTTACCACCATATATACCAGCTACCAGAAGACAAGAGAGTCATTGAGAGCCCTTATTAGGGCTACTATGCTGAACAGTATATAGCCCATATGTAGGCAGGCAGGGCCCCAGAAGCTCAGAATATCGCATTTACCACCATATATACCAGCTACCAGAAGACAAGAGAGTCATTGAGAGCCCTTAGTAGGGCTACTATGCTGAACAGTATATAGCCCATATGTAGGCAGGCAGGGCCCCAGAAGCTCAGAATATCGCATTTACCACCATATATACCAGCTACCAGAAGACAAGAGAGTCATTGAGAGTCCTTATTATTAGGGCTACTATGCTGAACAGTATATAGCCCATATGTAGACAGGCAGGGCCCCAGAAGCTCAGAATATCGCATTTACCACCATATATACCAGCTACCAGAAGACAAGAGAGTCATTGAGAGTCCTTATTAATAGGGCTACTATGCTGAACAGTATATAGCCCATATGTAGGCAGGCAGGGCCCCAGAAGCTCAGAATATCGCATTTACCACCATATATACCAGCTACCAGAAGACAAGAGAGTCAATGAGAGCCCTTATTAGGGCTACTATGCTGAACAGTATATAGCCCATATGTAGGCAGGCAGGGCCCCAGAAGCTCAGAATATCGCATTTACCACCATATATACCAGCTACCAGAAGACAAGAGAGTCATTGAGAGCCCTTATTAGGGCTACTATGCTGAACAGTATATAGCCCATATGTAGGCAGGCAGGGCCCCAGAAGCTCAGAATATCGCATTTACCACCATATATACCAGCTACCAGAAGACAAGAGAGTCATTGAGAGTCCTTATTATTAGGGCTACTATGCTGAACAGTATATAGCCCATATGTAGGCAGGCAGGGCCCCAGAAGCTCAGAATATCGCATTTCCCACCATATATACCAGCTACCAGAAGACAAGAGAGTCATTGAGAGCCCTTATTAGGGCTACTATGCTGAACAGTATATAGCCCATATGTAGGCAGGCAGGGCCCCAGAAGCTCAGAATATCGCATTTACCACCATATATACCAGCTACCAGAAGACAAGAGAGTCATTGAGAGCCCTTATTAGGGCTACTATGCTGAACAGTATATAGCCCATATGTAGGCAGGCAGGGCCCCAGAAGCTCAGAATATCGCATTTACCACCATATATACCAGCTACCAGAAGACAAGAGAGTCATTGAGAGCCCTTATTAGGGCTACTATGCTGAACAGTATATAGCCCATATGTAGGCAGGCAGAGCCCCAGAAGCTCAGAATATCGCATTTACCACCATATATACCAGCTACCAGAAGACAAGAGAGTCATTGAGAGTCCTTATTATTAGGGCTACTATGCTGAACAGTATATAGCCATATGTAGGCAGGCAGGGCCCCAGAAGCTCAGAATATCGCATTTACCACCATATATACCAGCTACCAGAAGACAAGAGAGTCATTGAGAGTCCTTATTATTAGGGCTACTATGCTGAACGGTATATAGCTCATATGTAGGCAGGCAGGGCCCCAGAAGCTCAGAATATCGCATTTACCACCATATATACCAGCTACCAGAAGACAAGAGAGTCATTGAGAGCCCTTATTAGGGCTACTATGCTGAACAGTATATAGCCCATATGTAGGCAGGCAGGGCCCCAGAAGCTCAGAATATCGCATTTACCACCATATATACCAGCTACCAGAAGACAAGAGAGTCATTGAGAGTCCTTATTATTAGGGCTACTATGCTGAAAAGTATTTAGCCTATATGTAGGCAGGCAGGGCCCCAGAAGCTCAGAATATCGCATTTACCACCATATATACCAGCTACCAGAAGACAAGAGAGTCATTGAGAGCCCTTATTAGGGCTACTATGCTGAACAGTATATAGCCCATATGTAGGCAGGCAGGGCCCCAGAAGCTCAGAATATTGCATTTACCACCATATATACCAGCTACCAGAAGACAAGAGAGTCATTGAGAGCCCTTATTAGGGCTACTATGCTGAACAGTATATAGCCCATATGTAGGCAGGCAGGGCCCCAGAAGCTCAGAATATCGCATTTACCACCATATATACCAGCTACCAGAAGACAAGAGAGTCATTGAGAGTCCTTATTATTAGGGCTACTATGCTGAACGGTATATAGCTCATATGTAGGCAGGCAGGGCCCCAGAAGCTCAGAATATCGCATTTACCACCATATATACCAGCTACCAGAAGACAAGAGAGTCATTGAGAGCCCTTATTAGGGCTACTATGCTGAACAGTATATAGCCCATATGTAGGCAGGCAGGGCCCCAGAAGCTCAGAATATCGCATTTACCACCATATATACCAGCTACCAGAAGACAAGAGAGTCATTGAGAGTCCTTATTATTAGGGCTACTATGCTGAACAGTATATAGCCCATATGTAGGCAGGCAGGGCCCTAGAAGCTCAGAATATCGCATTTACCACCATATATACCAGCTACCAGAAGACAAGAGAGTCATTGAGAGTCCTTATTATTAGGGCTACTATGCTGAACAGTATATAGCCCATATGTAGGCAGGCAGGGCCCCAGAAGCTCAGAATATCGCATTTACCACCATATATACCAGCTACCAGAAGACAAGAGAGTCATTGAGAGCCCTTATTAGGGCTACTATGCTAAACAGTATATAGCCCATATGTAGGCAGGCAGGGCCCCAGAAGCTCAGAATATCGCATTTACCACCATATATACCAGCTACCAGAAGACAAGAGAGTCATTGAGAGTCCTTATTATTAGGGCTACTATGCTGAACAGTATATAGCCCATATGTAGGCAGGCAGGGCCCCAGAAGCTCAGAATATCGCATTTACCACCATATATACCAGCTACCAGAAGACAAGAGAGTCATTGAGAGCCCTTATTAGGGCTACTATGCTGAACAGTATATAGCCCATATGTAGGCAGGCAGGGCCCCAGAAGCTCAGAATATCGCATTTACCACCATATATACCAGCTACCAGAAGACAAGAGAGTCATTGAGAGCCCTTATTAGGGCTACTATGCTGAACGGTATATAGCTCATTCTAGCTATATACACACTGCACACAACGGCTGCTTTAGTGAGGGGTAGCTGCTGCTGGAATAGGGACAGAAAGACTTCAGTGGTGTATTACCACCTATATACAAAACTATATACACTCTGCTCAAAACGGCTGCTTTAGTGAGGGGTAGCTGCTGCTGGAATAGGGACAGAAAGACTTCAGTGGTGTATTACCACCTATATACAAAACTATATACACTCTGCTCAAAACGGCTGCTTTAGTGAGGGGTAGCTGCTGCTGGAATAGGGACAGAAAGACTTCAGTGGTGTATTACCACCTATATACAAAACTATATACACTCTGCACAAAACGGCTGCTTTAGTGAGGGGTAGCTGCTGCTGCTGGAATAGGGACAGAAAGACTTCAGTGGTATATTAGCACCTATATACAAAACTATATTTTGCACTACTGTTTTGTGTCATCTGTGCCAACAAAACACTGTTATATACCCGGTGCGTATAGGCATCATTTCACCTTCTGGCAGTATACGGCTGTATAGCCAGGTGTTCTCCTAAAAAATATATTTATATTTGGCACTACTGTGTTGTGTCCTCTGTGCCAACAAAACACTGTTATATACCCAGTGCGTATTAGGCACCATTTCACCTTCTGGCAGTATACGGCTGTATAGCCAGGTGTTCTCCTAAAAAATATATTTATATTTGGCACTACTGTTTTGTGTCCTCTGTGCCAACAAAACACTGTTATATACCCGGTGCGTATTAGGCACCATTTCACCTTCTGGCAGTATACGGCTGTATAGCCAGGTGTTCTCCTAAAAAATATATTTATATTTGGCTCTACTGTTTTGTGTCCTCTGTGCCAACAAAACCCTGTTATATACCCGGTGCGTATAGGCACCATTTCACCTTCTGGCAGTATACGGCTGTATAGCCAGGTGTTCTCCTAAAAAATATATTTATATTTGGCATAACGCGTGGCCAAAAAAGTAAAACGTCTGAAATGCGGAGGGCTAGCGCAAAGGGACGTGGACGAGGACGGGGGCACGGAAATGCTGGTGGGGGCACAAACCGCGTTGAAGCCAGTGGGGATACAATGCGTGCTGGTGAGGGGCAGCCAGCATTACGCTCATCCAGCTTTCCTGCCTTTATGGGACAGTTATGCAGGGGGCGGGGTACACCTCTGTTGAGGCCTGAGCAGCGTGAACAGGTGGTGCAATGGATGGCCGATAACGCTTCCAGTCACTTGTCCACCACCCAGTCATCCACACAGTCTCACTCTGACCCTCCTTCCTCCCAACCTGGCCAACAGAGTCAGCCCACCCTTGACCCCTCCCAGGACCTCTTTTCGGGTCCTTTTCCAGATGTGCTGCAAGAATCCCAGGAGCTAGCAGAGGAATTTGTTTGTAGTGATGCCCAAACACTTGAGTATCCGCCATCTCCTAGTGATGTGGACCCGGAACCAGCATCTGCTATCATGAGCGATGATGATGAGACGCAGTTGCCATCAAGGGAGGCTGTTGGAATGTCCAGTGGGCAGGAGGAGGAGCAGAGAGAGGAAGTGGAAGAGGAGGTGGTGGACAACGAAATGACCGCCCTTACTTGGACAGGGGTGATGTCCAGCGGGGAAAGCAGTGGAGATGCGGTCTGCGCATCACCGAATAAGGCAGCAAGAGGCAGAAGACAGTCCAGAGGCAGAGGACAGTCCAGACAGAGAAGGCAGGCCACAGCCAGCAGGGCCGAAGCTCTTCCCGGCAGCAGGCAGTCGCGCGAAGCTCCCCCATCGAGGCCTCGTACTTCTGTGGTGTGGAGATTTTTTAATGTTTGCGCGGACGACAAACTGAGCGCGGTTTGCGCAATCTGCCACTCAAAACTGAGTAGGGGCTCTGAGAAGAGCAATCTGACCACCTCAGGCATGCGCCGTCACTTGGAAGTCAAGCACTGGGCTGAGTGGGAGAGAGCAAACGCAATACAACCTGCGCCCGGTCTTGCTGCCACTGCCTCTTCCCCTTTGTTGTGTGCTGCCAGACCTCCAGCCGGGACACCTCCACATCTGCCTCTGCCTCGGCTACTTTGGGGCCTTCTCCTTCAGCCCCCCCTTCCCCCGCATCTTCGTCTGCACCTTCCATCTCCTCGTCCCATCAACTGTCCATCTCGCAGGCGTTCAACCACAGGCGGAAGTACGCCTCCAGTCACCCCCAAGCCCAAGCCTTAACCTGCCTCATCTCCAAACTGCTGGCCCTGGAGATGTTGCCGTTTAGGCTTGTGGAGACGCAGGCCTTCCGCGACCTGATGGCGGCTGCCGCACCTCGCTATTCCGTCCCTAGCCGCCACTATTTTTCCCGGTGTGGCGTCCCCGCCCTGCACCAGCACGTGTCGCGTAACATCAGGCGGGCCCTGAGGTACGCAGTCAGCGCAAAGGTCCACTTGACCACCGACTCGTGGACAAGCGCTTGCGGCCAAGGACGCTACATCTCTTTGACGGCACACTGGGTGAATGTTGTGGAAGCGGGGACGGGGTCGCAAACAGGGACGGTCTACATACCACCCCCGCCCAAGATTGCCAGCACGGGTTCTGATAGACCCCCCTCCTCTTCCTCCTCCTCCTCCTCCTCCTCCTCCTCTGCCTTAACATCGCCCTCAGCCCCTAGCTGGAAGCGTTGCAGCACTGGCACGGGGAGACGTCAGCAGGCGGTGCTTAAGCTCATCAGCTTGGGCGACAGGAAGCACAGCGCCGCAGAGGTGAGGCACGCCATATTGCAGCAGACAGAGATGTGGCTGTCGCCGCTGCAGCTAGGACCAGGCATGGTCGTGTGCGATAACGGCCGTAACCTGGTGGCGGCTCTGGAGCTTGCAGAACTCAATCACGTACCATGCCTGGCCCACGTTTTTAATTTGGTAGTACAAAAGTTTCTAAAGACTTACCCCAACCTGGCAGAGCTACTGGTGAAAGTGCGGCGCTTGTGCGCTCACTTTCGGAAGTCAACTGTAGCTGCTGCTAGCTTAAAAAAAATCCAGCAACGCCTCCATTTGCCTCAACATCGGCTGTTGTGCGACCTGCCCACTCGCTGGAATTCCACCTATTGCATGTTGGCCAGGGTGTGTGAGCAGCAGAGAGCATTGATGGAGTACCAGATGATGCATCCACGCGTGCATCCAACTCAGCTCCCTCAGTTTGCCAACCACGAGTGGCCATGGATAGCAGACATATGCGATGTATTGCGTATCTTTGAGGAGTCCACTAAGAAGGTCAGCAGCGAGGACGCTATAGTGAGCGTAACCATCCCGCTCCTATGCATCCTTAAAGAATCGCTCATCGCAATAAGGGAGAACGCATTGCACACAGAGGAGACGGGGGTAGGAGGAGACGCAACGCAGGTAGACAGTCAGACCACACATTTGTCTGCTGCTCGGTGGCAGTTGCAGGAGGAGGAGGATGAGGAGGAGGAGGACAACGTGGAGGTGGCTGTGGAAGAGGATGCTGGCGGCGAGGGTAGCAGTCAGGCTGTGTGCGTCCCATTGGTTCAGCGCGGATGGGGCGGAGAGGAGGAGGAAGAGGAGGAAATGGAAAATGATCCTTCTGGTGGGGGCAGTGACGTCATGCCTACTCAGAGTCTGGCACACATGGCTGACTTCATGCTGGGCTGCTTTTCCCGGGACATACGTGTTGTCCAGATATTGGAGAACAAACTATACTGGGTCTTCGCACTCCTGGACCCCCGGTATAAAGATAACTTCTCCTCTTTTATTCCGGTAGAGGAGAGGACGAATCGATTACTGGAATACCAGAGGGAACTCGTGCAGAACATGATGCAGATTTTCCCACCCACCATCGCTGGCGGCAGAGAGGAGAGTGTCTCCCAGAGTCTGACAACATCGATCAGGCCCACAGCCACCAGGGGAACACTCTCCAAGGTGTGGGACACGTTCATGTCACCCCCTCGTGCAACTTCCATCACTGCGGGGCCCGCTATCAGCAGGAGGGACAAGTATCGGCGGATGTTGCGGGACTACCTGGCAGACCACACCCATGTCCTCCCCGATCCCTCGGCGCCCTACACTTACTGGGTCTCCAAGTTGGACACGTGGCTGGAACTGTCCCTGTACGCCTTGGAGGTGCTTGCCTGCCCTGCCGCCAGCGTGCTATCAGAAAGGGTGTTCAGCGCAGCCGGGGGCATTATAACCGATAAGCGCAGCCGCCTGTCAACCGACAGTGCCGACAGGCTGACGCTAATCAAAATGAACAGCAAGTGGATTGACCCGGACTTTGCTTGTACAACAGTGGAAAGCAGCCAAGAGTGAAGTGCCACCTGTATGAAGTGCCATTTCCTCCTCCTCCTTAACCGCCGTAGAATTGCTGTATTAATAAAAAAAATTATGGCTCACCTCTTGGGCTTAATACAATCAATTGTTAAGAGGTCTCAGCTCTTGGGCCTCCACACAATTTTTAAGAGGTCTCAGCTCTTGGGCCTCCACACAATTTTTAAGAGGTCTCAGCTCTTGGGACTCCACACAATGTTTGAGAGGTCTCAGCTCTTGGGCCTCCACACAATTTTTAAGAGGTCTCTGCTCTTGGGACTCCACACAATGTTTGAGAGGTCTCAGCTCTTGGGCCTCCACACAATTTTTAAGAGGTCTCAGCTCTTGGGCCTCCACACAATTTTTAAGAGGTCTCAGCTCTTGGGCCTCCACACAATTTTTAAGAGGTCTCAGCTCTTGGGCCTCCACACAATTTTTAAGAGGTCTCAGCTCTTGGGACTCCACACGATGTTTGAGAGGTCTCAGCTCTTGGGACTCCACACAATTTTTAAGAGGTCTCAGCTCTTGGGACTCCACACAATGTTTGAGAGGTCTCAGCTCTTGGGCCTCCACACAATTTTTAAGAGGTCTCAGCTCTTGGGCCTCCACACAATTTTTAAGAGGTCTCAGCTCTTGGGACTCCACACAATTTTTAAGAGGTCTCAGCTCTTGGGCCTCCACACAATTTTTAAGAGGTCTCAGCTCTTGGGCCTCCACACAATTTTTAAGAGGTCTCAGCTCTTGGGACTCCACACAATGTTTGAGAGCTCTCAGCTCTTGGGACTCCACACAATGTTTGAGAGGTCTCAGCTCTTGGGCCTCCACACAATTTTTAAGAGGTCTCAGCTCTTTGGACTCCACACAATGTTTGAGAGGTATCAGCTCTTGGGCCTCCACACAATTTTTAAGAGGTCTCAGCTCTTGGGACTCCACACAATTTTTAAGAGGTCTCAGCTCTTGGGCCTCCACACAATGTTTGAGAGGTATCAGCTCTTGGGCCTCCACACAATTGTTAACAGGTCTCAGCTCTTGGGCCTCCACACAATTTCTAAGAGGTCTCAGCTCTTGGGCCTTAATACAATTTTCAAGAGGTCTCAGCTCTTGGGACTCCACACATTTTTTAAGAGGTCTCAGCTCTAAGCTTCCCTTACTGCTGGGGTGACACACTGTAACAAACCTCCTCCTTTAAGCTTCCCTTACTGCTGGGGTGACACACTGTAACAAACCTCCTCCTGTAAGCTTCCCTGACTGCTGGGGTGACACAATGTAACAAACCTCCTCCTGTAAGCTTCCCTTACTGCTGGGGTGACACACTGTAACAAACCTCCTCCTGTAAGCTTCCCTTACTGCTGGGGTAACACACTGTAACAAACCTCCTCCTGTAAGCTTCCCTTACTGCTGGGGTGACACACTGTAACAAACCTCCTCCTGTAAGCTTCCCTGACTGCTGGGGTGACACACTGTAACAAACCTCCTCCTTTAAGCTTCCCTTACTGCTGGGATGACACACTGTAACAAACCTCCTCCTGTAAGCTTCCCTTACTGCTGGGGTGACACGCTGTAACAAACCTCCTCCTTTAAGCTTCCCTTACTGCTGGGGTGACACAATGTAACAAACCTCCTCCTGTAAGCTTCCCTGACTGCTGGGGTGACACAATGTAACAAACCTCCTCCTGTAAGCTTCCCTTACTGCTGGGGTAACACACTGTAACAAACCTCCTCCTGTAAGCTTCCCTTACTGCTGGGGTAACACACTGTAACAAACCTCCTCCTGTAAGCTTCCCTGACTGCTGGGGTGACACACTGTAACAAACCTCCTCCTGTAAGCTTCCCTTACTGCTGGGGTGACACACTGTAACAAACCTCCTCCTGTAAGCTTCCCTTACTGCTGGGGTAACACACTGTAACAAACCTCCTCCTGTAAGCTTCCCTGACTGCTGGGGTGACACACTGTAACAAACCTCCTCCTGTAAGCTTCCCTTACTGCTGGGGTAACACACTGTAACAAACCTCCTCCTGTAAGCTTCCCTGACTGCTGGGGTGACACACTGTAACAAACCTCCTCCTGTAAGCTTCCCTTACTGCTGGGGTAACACACTGTAACAAACCTCCTCCTGTAAGCTTCCCTTACTGCTGGGGTGACACACTGTAACAAACCTCCTCCTGTAAGCTTCCCTTACTGCTGGGGTGACACACTGTAACAAACCTCCTCCTTTAAGCTTCCCTTACTGCTGGGGTGACACAATGACACAAGAGGACATGTCTGACCACATCACACACACACACACACACAATGACAATTAGGGGTGGGGTCTATTTATTTTCCCCCTTGCCTATGCCATCTGTGGTTGTCATAGGCAACGTGATTTTAAGGGGTGCAGAATTTTGTTATTCTTTTTTGTACAGTTTGGCTTGGGGTCCATGGCAATGTAGAGGAAACAAGGTTTCCTTGTCTTGTCTCACTTTACGTAGAAGTTATATTGTGTTTGGAGTGTATTGTTGAGTGGCTGTGATAGTGGCGTAATAGTGCGACTTGGGCGCGTTATATGCACCCAGACATGCTTCCCCTGCTGTCCCAGTTGCATTCCAGCAGTGTTGGCATCATTTTCTGATGTTTCAGGGTGGACTTGGTGACCTCCAAGTGGTCGAATTGAGATTTCCAAGTGGCGAGCATTTTTTTCCCATAGACTATAATGGGATTCGATAATCGGTCGAGTAGTCGAGTAACGCGGTCTATTCGAATCGAAATTCGAAATTTCGAATATTTCACTACTCGCTCATCTCTAATAAGGGCCCTTTGTGTTGTGTGTTGTTTTTAATGCAGCAATTGCGTTTTTTTATCCTACTAGTGTTTTTGTTATTGCCTGCTATGTGTCCCATGTATTGTGCCTAAGTATTTTTGATAAATAAATGAATGTGTTTAGGCATATGTATAGCCTGTTTAATGTTCTTGCCAGCCCTGCATTTAACCATGTCATATGTATTTTTCTAGTTAGTCTTCGGGTTAGCAGGGCGCCCCAATGAGTGGCAGTGCAAGATATTGGGACTTTAGGAGCCTCCCAAGTTTTTTATAGATGTTTTTCTATTTACCTGCATCTTTGCCTTTTTTACATTTTGAACAAAAAACAAGTTTTAAAACTGCCTGTGGTGCACATAACTCTGACCAGGGGCATCCTGTGTAAGACCATCTGATAGTGTCTTTTTGCATTAGCTTTTAGCTACAGTGTCTGCCTATTTTGATCTAACTTTAGTAGTGTAGTATATTGTTTTCCCCTCCTAAACGCAGTAAAAATGTCAGACAGAGATGTGCCAGGATGTGCACCGAGGAGAGGCCTAGATTCATCAGGCAGAGGTTGCAGCAGACTAGGGGCGAGTGGCAGTAGAAGTCGTGGTGAGAGGCCTGATCTCCCGGTATCTGCTAGCGGTCGTGTCTTGACCAGCAACGCATCTGCCGTCATCGATTGGTTAACGCGGTCATTGACCTCATCACAAGTGACATCTGACACAGTCCGTAGGTTCCTCGGACACAACCCTGAGTTAGCATGGCCCGGGAGCAGCCACTGTCCTTCCACTGCCTGTCCTACGCCCCCCCTCCAGCCGCCGTATCTTATGCTTTGGGTTCAGCTCTACTATTCAGTAAGGACGCTGACGTAACTACTGCCCAGCCAAGAAATGGAGGAGACATCCTCCGCTTCTTCCGCTAGGCAGACAAACACTGAGGAGGAGAGTGGCGTGGGAGGTGGTGTGGCGAGCGTTCCGTCTCCTGCAGCACACGCTCTTGTGGAAACCAAGGAGGACATCAGTGACATGCAGACAAAACACTAGGATGATGATGATGATGATTATGAAGTCGATCTCACTTGGGAGCCCAGTGCAGAAGGGGCTTCATCATCATCAGGAGAAGAGGTTCCCAGGTTTCCTCAGAGTCAGCAGCTGAGGCATCAAGGTGGCAGTAGGGTTGGCAGTCAGCATGGTGGCAGTAGGGTTGGCAGTCAGCATGGTGGCAGTAGGGTTGGCAATCAGCATGGTGGCAGAATTGGGATGTCTGGAGCCACACATGGCCGGGGGCGGGGTAGACCACCTGCTGTGGGGCAGGCTGCCTTCCCGGGAGGTAGTAGAGCAGGGGTTCCTGGAGTTGGCAGCAGTAGCAGTGAATTAGTGCGGACTGTTGGAGGGAAAATTAGCTACTCGGCAGTGGGGCACTTTTTCATCAAGCATCCGCAGGAGGGTAACCTGGCCACATGCAAGATGTGTAGACAGAAGGTCAAGCGTGGCCAGGGCCCCAATGTTGGTACCACGGTCCTGCGGCAACACATGCAGCATCACCATAAAGCGGCCTGGGAGAA
The DNA here is from genome assembly GCA_027917425.1 of Gastrophryne carolinensis. NCBI lineage: Eukaryota > Metazoa > Chordata > Amphibia > Anura > Microhylidae > Gastrophryne > Gastrophryne carolinensis. The sequence goes on from CM051238.1 coordinate 363,987,198, forward strand.
CCGAGGCTCCGAAGTAGGGGTCCAGCCTGCTGCGTCAGCCAGTGCCACTTTCACCCAGCTAAGGCTCCAGCACCTCAGCCGAAGGTAGCTGTGCGTCATACCCATCCTCTGCCGCCCCAGATGCTCCTGCTCCTCCTACTAAAAGCTTCACATGGTTTGCCTTGGAGAACGGAGTCACACAGGGGAGGAGCTCCTGAAATTCATTCATCAAGAAATCAAAACATGGCTTACTCCGTGAAAATTGGAAATGGGAACCATGGTGACTGACAATGGGAGTAACATCTTGTCTGCGCTGCGACAAGGAAGCCTGAGCCATGCGCCCTGTATGGCACACGTGTTCAACCTAGTTGTCAAGCGTTTTCTGAAGTCTTCCCCCCATCTGCAAGACATCCTAACAACGGGAAGGAAACTTTGTATGCACTTCAGCCACTCCTACACCGCCAAGCACACCCTTCTTGAGCTACCGTATCAGAACGGTATCCCCCAACATAGTCTAATTTGCGATGTTCCCACCCGTTGGAATTCCACCCTTCACATATGTTAGTTCGCCTATATGAACAGAGAAAAGCCATCACTGATTTCTTGATGATCCAAGCAGATAGGGGGACTCCCCTGTGTAACTTTAATGTCAACCAGTGACAGCTCATACGTGATACCTGCCGTTTGCTCAGGCCCTTTGAGGAATTACGGCATGAACGACGTGATTCCGCTGCTTCATGCATTACAACACATGTTGGAAACCATGGCTCGTCAGGGCACTGGAGACATGGCGCATACATTTCACGGCCACATTAACCCCGTGGGAGAGGAGGAGGAGGAGCAGCACAGTGAAGCACAGTTTAGTTTTGGTGAAATGGGAGGTTTATCTAGTCATCTGACAGGAGAGGAGGAGCAGGAGCAGCCAGTGGAGCTAGAGGGTTGTGAGGAAGGCGAGACAGATGACCCAGACCAGACCGTGGCAGTATGCAGTGGAGATGGAGACAGGTAGTCCCTCCGAGTCACTTGCACAAATTGCATGATGCATGCTCACGTGCTTGCGTAGTGACCGCAGAATTGTTTTGTCTCCATTTTTCTGCGGGATGACTTCTGGCTCTCCACCTTATTGGACCCTCGCTTCCGGCACAAAATGGGGGGCATTTTTTACACCTGCTGAGAGGGAGGACAAACTGACCTACTACAAAGAAATTCTACGTAGTCAGTTGGCCGATGCCTATCTGCGCCATGGTCCATACTCTCGCAGGCCTGACTCGGGGAGACCTCTGCGCTCACCTTCCACTGCCATGGCTGCCGGTGGGGGTGGCAGGAGCAGCAGCAGCAGCTCCATCAGCAGCAGCCTCAGTCTTCAGTCACTAATGAGTAGCTTTCTGCACCCGCATAGTGAGGCTACTCATGAGCAGCAGGAAGACCTGGAGCAGGGACTGAACCAGCAGGCCGTGTCATACCTTGAAATGACCATGCCAATGCACCTTGAGGATCCGCTGGACTTCTGGGCAGCCAAACTTGACTTGTGGCCGCAACTGGCAGAGTTTGCCCTGGGAAAGCTGCCCTGCTCAGCCAGTAATGTGCCATCTGAGCGGGTCTTTAGTGCTGCGGGGGCCATAGTAACGCCAAGGAGAACTCATCTGTCCACGAAAAATGTGGAGAGACTCACCTTTGTGAAGATGAATCAGGCATGGACCAGCCAGGATTTCCACTCACCAATAGCTGATGCATGCGAGTAGCTGATGCATGGTAGCTCCTTCTGCTGCTGCCAACTCCTGGGTGTGTCTTTCAGGCAATATATGGGCTCCTAATGCTGCTGCCAACTCCAATGTGTTTTTCAGGCAATATATGGGCTCCCTATGCTGCTGCCAAGTCCAGAGTGTGTCTTTCAGGCAATATAAGGGCTCCTAATGCTGCTGCTGCTGCCAACTCCTGGGTGTGTCTTTCAGGCAATATATGAGCTTCCTATGCTGCTGCCAAGTCCAGAGTGTGTCTTTCATGGAATATATGAGCTCCCTATGCTGCTGCCAACTCCAATGTGTTTTTCAGGCAATATATGGGCTCCCAATGCTGCTGCCAACTCCTGGGTGTGTCTTCCAGGCAATATATGGGCTCCTAATGCTGTTGCCAACTCCAATGTGTTTTTCAGGCAATATATTTGCTCCCTATGCTGCTGCCAAGTCCAGAGTGTGTCTTTCAGGCAATATATGGGCTCCTAATGCTGTTGCTGCTGCTTCCAACTCCTGGGTGGGTCTTTCAGGCAGTATATGAACTACCAATGCTGCTGCCAACTCCAATGTATTTTTCAGGCAATATATGGGCTCCCTATGCTGCTGCCAAGTCCTGGGTGTGTCTTTCAGGCAATATATGGGCTCCTAATGCTGCTGTTTCTGCCAACTCCTGGGTGTGTTTTTCAGGCAATATATGGGCTCCTAATGCTGCTGCCAACTCCTGGGTGTGTCTCTCAGGCAACATATGGGCTCCTAATGCTGCTGCTGCTGCTGCCAACTCCTGGGTGTGTCTTTCAGGCAATATATGAGCTCCCTATGCTGATGCCAACTCCAATGTGTTTTTCAGGCAATATATGGGCTCCCTATGCTGCTGCCAAGTCCTGGGCTGGGTGTGTCTTTCAGGCAATATATGGGCTCCTAATGCTGCTGCTGCTGCCAACTCCTGGGTGTGTCTTTCAGGCAATATGTGAGCTCCCTATGCTGCTGCCAACTCCAATGTGTTTTTCAGGCAATATATGAGCACCCTATGCTGCTGCCAACTCCTGGGTGTGTCTTTCAGGCAATATATGTGCTCCCTATGCTACTGCCAACTCCAATCTGTTTTTCAGGCAATATATGAGCTCCCTATGCTGTTGCCAACTCCTGGGTGTGTCTTTCAGGCAATATATGAGCTCCCTATGCTGCTGCCAAGTCCTGGGTGTGTCTTTCAGGCCATATATGGGCTCCTAATGCTGCTGCTGCCAACTCCAGGGGGTATCTTTCAGGCAATATATGGGCTCCTAATGCTGCTGCTGCTGCCAACTCATCGGTGTGTCTTTCATGCAATATATAAGCTCCCTATGCTGCTGCCAAGTCCTGGGTGTGTCTTTCAGGCAATATATGGGCTCCTAATGCTGCTGCTGCCAACTCCAGGGGGTATCTTTCAGGCAATATATGGGCTCCTAATGCTGCTGCCAACTCCTGGGTGTGTCTTTCAGGCAATATATGAGCTTCCTATGCTGCTGCCAACTCCAGGGTGTGTTTTTCAGGCAATATATGGTCTCCTAATGCTGCTGCCAACTCCAGTGTCTCTTTCAGGCAATATCTGGGCTCCCTATGCTGCTGCCAAGTCCAGAGTGTGCCTTTCAGGCAATATATGGGCTCATCATGCTGATGCCACCTCAAGGCTCTGTAATTGTGCCGCTCTGCGACAGCGAATCTAATAGCGACACCTCTGATCTGCATGTCATACTTCTTTACAATAGTATTTCACTAACCCAGCATGCATCCTATGCATGTTACAGCCAAGCAAAATGTTCTGCAACCCTATGGAGGCTCTCAGACACCCAGAAATAGCAGTTTTTAATAGTGATCTGTCGCGAATAAATCGGACCGAAACGATTATTCCCGGAAAATTCGGCGAATCTGTCAATTTTTCAAAAGTTCGCTCATCTCTACTTCTACCAAAGCTGGACATTTGATGCCTAGGTGAAGTCTGTAAATTCTTTGGTGAGCATTGATTTCCAAAATCCTCTTCCAGGCTGATACCTTGAGAAACATATTGGTTCTGCTATTTGCAGGAAACACAAGACCAAAAGGTGAAAGGCCCCATCCTTCCTGTTTGTTTTATTCCTTATACACACTGCCTGGCCAGATAGCTGGAGGTGCCCAAATTAGCTTTTAGGTTCAGAACACTAGATCTGGTGTCTTAAGCTGAAGGGAATTTCCCTAAAACGGGCTTCTATATATATGAATGATCTCTAATCATGCAATGAAACCCTGACTCCCAGTCGAGAGTAGTCTGCGAGAACCAGCAGGGGGTTGGATATTTTGGCCTTTGCAAAAGCAAATGGAGCCCAAACGTTGACCTATGCCCACAGTTACATGCTATAGAGCTACCTTAGTGGGGCATGTCTGGCCTATGCAGAGGAAAAGTGGTATATCGCCCATAATTCTAAGCTATAGTGCTAGCTTATGATGGGCAGATCATATTAATCAATACATCAGGTCAAATCAGGAGAATACTTAATAAGATAATTAAAGTAGGCACACACTTATATGTGTTTAATCACCTTAATTATTCAGGATGTAGAGCCTCAGTATACTTGGCTCTAAGTCATATCATCTGGTAATACTTGATTCATTATACTGTTACCTAATAATTTGTGTTAATAAGGCACTTGCTGATGGATCATGTGCCTTATTGAGCAAAGACTGACCTTTATCTTATGTGTGTGTTATATATACACAGTGTCTTCTTGAGCCATTGTGAGATTCTCTTGTCTTGTCTCACTTTTCTTTAGGTATCTCACCTAATTCTTTTCCTTATACAGGATTAACAATGGCTTCTTATTTACTTCTACTTATAGCTTGTTCGAGTGATGTGCACGAAACCAGTAGGTTGAAGGTTGTACTTCTTTCTCTTGCTGTTTTCAATATAGCAATTCAGCATTAGCCCTTAGCGTTTCTTTTACTCACAAATAGATTTTGCCTAATTTTGCTAGCTCTTATGTTTATTCCCGATAACATTTTTTCCAGGAGTCATCTAGTCTGACCCCTATTTCATGCCAGTCATGATAAACATTTTCTTTTGTTTTACTTTTGGTGTTGTACCCTCGATCTTTGGTGTAGGTTGTTCTAAAACACAGCTAGACTGGGGGTGGACAGGAGGGATGGGGTTCTCTTGTTTTTTCTGAAGGTGGTGGAACCAAGGTATTGGAAAATCAAGATATTGCCCATTGTATTTAATTAAAAAATGACTTTGTGCTGAACACACACAATTTTACTGTGTAACTCTATTTGAAAGGTTTTAAGTGGATTGAAAGTCCCAGTGATCAGAAATGAAGTCACCCAGTGCTGCTGCTTTTGTACCTCCTCCCTGCCGCCAGCCCAGCATAACATTGTGGGATACATACACATCCTAGGTGCAGCAAGATACAGGAGTGTAATTTTCGTGAGGCGGCAGCAAGGCAAGGTGAGTAGGACCTTGATAAGCATACAGTGGTTTGCATGCTTATCTATGTCCGTTTTATATTCTATTTTGTATACCAATAAATAAACAAACCTTCAGTCTGCCTTAAAAGGGTAGAGGTCACTAGCTACTAGTGATTTATGGTATATATTGTACAAAAAGACTTGATTCCCACTGATTAATGGCCAGTGAGTAATGTGGAAGCAAGAGGTCACCAGTTTTTCAGTCAAGTAATTTGTAGTTATGCATTTGACCCTAGTTAGCGGACTACTATGAAATGATTGCAGTTCTGTCACTCTGGAATAAGAAAAATGATATAATTTCATAAACCTAATACCGTATATGCAGCAATACAGTTACATTTGTTACAATAGATGAAGCAAATGTTTGTATTTAATATTCAACCACTTTTTAATAATAATGCCCATACATTCAGCATAGTTCAAGATCATTTAACATTTCATGGTGTATGCCACATGAGAGCATGAGAGCAGTAGAACAGTGGTGCTATTATCTTTTTTTTCTGTACTTTTTTTTACTAGTATTAATCAGACATGTTGGTACAGGAAAGCATTCCTGCTGTCATCCATAAAATATATTTTTCTGTGGGGACCTAAATAAAGGGAGATAATCAGAATTGTGAATTGTAATGTGCCCTGATTCTGTCAAGGGACTACAAATCACGTCCTTCCTTTGCTATAACAGAGAGCTATGGATATCCAGAGAGGAGCAGTCAAATTATACTTTTTGGGCAAGATACATAAACTATTTAACTGCTTGCGAACTATGTCAGGACCTTCAAAGGTGTCCATGTTTTGATACATGCAGGGATGTAACTACAGAGGTATAGGCGTAGTACCTGCATCATGGCTCATCAGATCAGAGAGCCCCATCATTGTTGCCCTTTTACTGAATTTAATGGACTTGTGCACTTGTAGCATCAGGTACAGAAACAAAGCACCATTAGTCTCTATAGTTTCAGGTTTAAGTAGTCTAATTGTGCCCATATTTAGTTCAACATCTGTATACATAATAGATATTAAGTGATGGGGACAAGCTGCTAAACAAAATACAACTCTAAATTTAATGAAAGTTTAAAGCGGACCCAGTTCCTAACTTATGGCTGTGGGTCTGCATTGTGACGTGCAGGGGGGCATCCAAATTGCTGAAGCCTCCACAACCCTTCCCTGTGCGCATCGACTGCCGCAACCCATCGAAATCCTTACTTTCACCTCAATCCTTGACCAAATGCAGCCCTGTGAGTGTCTGGGGACAGTCACATGGGCCGGGGATGTGTTCTCTTTCTCTGCCACCTATCAGGACTGTCCCATGTTTCCTGCCTTTTATGAAATTAAAGCGAACCTCTAGTAAAAAAAATAAAGTAAATTGCTCCCCTAAACCGCCCTTCTGATGATCAGTGGCATAAGGTATTTAACCCCATGCAGACTTGATCGGGGGCGACCATCTTACTACACAGTTGACAATCCTACTTACACATGATCATGAAGGAGGAGCTGTGCCAGCAGCCCCCCATGCACATCAACCCCTGCAACTCACCAAAATCCTTACTTTCATCTCAATCCTCGGGCCAAAATGCAGCCTTGTGAGTGGCCGATGGTGGTCATGTGGACCAGGGTTGTGTTCTCTCTCCCTGCCACTTATCAGAACTGTCCCATGTGTCCTGCCTTTTATGAAATTAAAGCTAACCTCCAGTCAAAAAATAAAGTTTAGTAAATTGCTCCCCTAAACTTTCTGATGATCAGTGGCATAAGGTATTTAACCCCATGCAGACGTTGATCTGGAGCGACCATCTTACTACACAGCTGCCAGTCCTACTTACACATGATCATAAAGGGGGAGCTTTGCCAGCGGCAGTTATACCAAACTAAGAGAGATATATGCCTCCTAAACACATTCTACACACACACTAAGGGCCGTATTTATGATGTGCCCATTTTAGCATCATTTTTGTGGCTATAGTGCCAGCATTCCTGTCTTTTCTGGGGCTTGGATGTGGACTAGATTGGTGCTAGCAGTCTCTGCGCAGAGCACTACCAATTAGCTTTGATTGTTACATTTTACATTTTACATGTCAGCACCTGTTGTACCCGCCGGCCGATTATCCCAGTGTCAGTGAGCGCCACTTTGTACTGCAGTTATTCCGGTGCTCAACATCATATTTATGAATTTTTCCCTTACTCAAAGCTTTGGCACTGTATTTTTCCGGTGCTGGTTAGCATGCATTCATTGCAGCTACGAGGAATCCCTGCTGGGGACAAACTTTACAGTGCGTTACGGCTAAGTTTTATTGTCCAAATTACACATTGTTAAGCAAAAGAAGCAATTACGTCACAAATACCTTTTGTCACCGATTGCCAGGGGGTGGCTTTAGGGGAGCAGTTTAATAAGCTTTAATTTTAGGCTGGAGTTTTGCATTAAGTGCCCTGGACCAAATCAAAATTAAAATACAGTATTTTAGTACCACCAAACATCACAGTTGACCCTAGGCATGCAGTAAAATGCTTTTTTTGCCGGTCAGCTGCGATGTTCTTCAGGGAAATGCTTTGTAACAATTAAGGTTATAGTTGACAATAAGAATTGTGTTCTACAGCTTTCCAGATTTGCTTGGGCGGGAAAACTCTGTTGCATACAAGTAAATGTGGGCTTCTTTGGCTGGTGCCCTATATGCCATATGCAATTGTAACCATCCCAGCCCATTGAAGTGTATAGGATAAGGCCACACAGTGCAGGCTAAGCGCCTGGTCTCATCTGGCACTGTAGGGAACTCTGTACTGTAAGCAGGGCCGGCGCTAGCACGTGGCAGGGTCGGGCATCTGCCAAGGGCCCAAGGGAGGAGGGGGGCCTACTGGTGCTGGTGGGAGGTGAGGCACAATGTCTATGAGCGCAGGGGAATAGCACCGACCTGGGCGCTGTGCTGTCCGGAAGTACCAGTTAGATGGCAGGGCAGTGGGAAGGGAAAGACAGGCTGTGTGTGTGGTCGCTGGGGCTGCACAGGCAGAGAGCAGTGGCTTCCTGATTGAGCAGGCTCCGCCCCCCCAGATGCATCATCATTCTGCTGCCTGTGTCTCTGGAGCTGTGAGGAGGAAGTGTGCAGTACTGCTAAGGTAGGGATGTCTGTATGTGTGTCTGTGTGTCTGTCTGTGTATGTGTGTGTGTATGTGTATGTCTATGTGTATGTGTGTGTGTCTGTCTGTCTGTCTGTGTCTGTGTGTGTGTGCGGCAGTCACAGGAGAACTGTGGACAGTGCAGGGTATACCCTGTCATGGGACTGGAGACGGGGGCCCACTGAGACCCTGTCGCCCAAGGGCCCACAAAGCCCTAGAGGCAGCCCTGACTGTAAGTGCTGGAAACACTGTAAGTGCCGACACTCATCGTATTTCCACTGATGATATATAGGATACTACCTGGCACTATCACAGGAGCTCTTGCTTTTTGACTTGATAAATACACCTTTTGCACTGAGACCTGACATTCACCTGACACTCAACTGGCACACCGTGGCACTAGCTGGCATTTCTTATTCACCCTGAATAAGTGCCTATCTTGTACATTTACCGCACCCTGTACATACAGATTGCCCACATTTAAAATCATCCTACCTGCACCTACTGACTTTTTTGAGCCATCTAAACATCCAAGATGGCGGCCCACGGAGTCTCAGGCTGCATGCAGACAGGAAGTGTCTTCTGACTGTGCCGCTCTGCATTCTGGGATTGCTTTTCCTGACCCCAGCTCTGCTCTGTCTGTGCAAATTACAGCTATAACCCTGCCCCCTGCCCTTTCCTCTCTCCCCTCTCCTCAATATGTGATGCTTCTGAGGCAAGATGTCCGCGGACGTATTCTAAAATCCTGAACAGAGTTGCAGCCTAATAATGTAATGACTAAAAATGTAAAAGATATTCATTTTAGATGATGGGGGATAGGTTTTTAAGGGTTTGGGCTTTTCATTAAATGATGCTTAAGGTCCGGTTTAAATAAACCCCACAATATTGTATTCTTTGGCACTGAGCAATGCCATTGTGTGGTCTTTCAATTCATAGCTTATCGGTTGTTGCTTCTAGGATTTTGCACTTCACAATGACAGTTCTAATTCTAAGACAGCGGTAGGTCTAAAAGGGCAAACATTTCAGGAATGCATTTGCTGGAAAAGTGTGATTTATTTTAATGCAAATATTTGTCTAAGGAAATTGCATTGTTTATATGCTTGATCCCAGACACCAGTTAGTCATTAATAGGCATACAACCCATTACAGGCCAGTTTTACTGCAAATATTTGCTAAGGAAATTTCTTGAATGTAAATTTATATGTAGCACACGTCTGTAACTAATTGCCCAGTATAGCGTAACCCAATAATTAGTAGGCTTTTGACCATTAAAATTAATAAATATTATTAATAGTTATCACAGCTGGGTTAATCACAGTGCAGAACACAGCTGCTGGAAATATATTGTCCCAGTAAGCCAGTGATTAATCATGTTTATACCAGCAACCTGCAAGATTGCCTAACACAGCAAGTAGGAAATTTTCTGTTTGGATGTTTTTCTGTTTTCAAGAACCTGTTCTGAACTGAGGATTATTAAATCGGGATTAAGATTCTAATTTATATCAATGCATAAACTGCTTCAAGAGATGCATAGACCGGTAAAACCATTCTACAAAATAAAAGACTGGGTGGCAGGCACACAGGTTAATATTGCTGCTTGTAGCTAGATTAAATTATTCTTCTGCATTCCAGTTTCCTGTTTACCATAATGTGCTTTTGTTCCATTGCCTGAAGCTGGAGTGTGGGATAAGAAAATGTTTGTCCTGCCTGGGCACCTCTGAATTCAGAAATAATTTTTTTCGAGCCTTCCATTTAGAGTGCTTAAACATGGATCTTTCCCTAATGTAGCTTGTGACTATGTTCTGGCATTCCAAGTCTCACTTCCTATGCAGCCATCTACCTCTGCTGCCTCATGCTGATGAGGGGCAGCCTAGGGGCAGCCTATACCCCCTCCCCGAAACACGTGTCCATAAGTGGAGTAGAGGGCTGTGTAATTATTATTAGCTATACCCACGCACCCATCTCTAGGAGTTATTAGCCCACAAGAAATAAATAGATGATTTGCATGGCTCTGCCTACTGCTAATAAACATGTGTAAATCCTGTTATTCTTGGTTTGTATGTAAATAGCTTCTGTTAAAAGTATTGCCTTTAATGGTATTTGCTTTGTACCAGTTCAATGGGGGCAGAAATATGATGCTACCACTTCTATTAAAGTGGATCAACTACCAGCTTGGGTGTCCATTGGTACCCTTGGAAGAGCACCAGGCTGAATCTGAATGGCATGGGCTCTTTTGCACCCCTCTTTTGCAGGAATGTGGCTAATTAGGTAAAGTCATTGGCAAGTCGCCTATCCTAAAGGACAAAGATTTATTTAGATGGCTGTATGAAACAAGTACTGGCTTCATCTAAATAAATTATACTGTACATTTAAAATTATATTAGTCATTTGCTATTGAATAATTCCAAAGATCTGCCCTGCATACATAATCACCTTTTATGTACAGTCAAAAATCTGTGCATATATTGCTAGATTTTCCTTAAAGTAATAAGCATAATAATCTACAATTACATATATGCACATCCCAAGCTTATTCACTGCATGCCTCAGAAGCGGGAGCCTGAGAAGCGCGCCAGGAGTGGCAGCTACGCATCACGTTTTCAACCCAGTTGGACTTGCTTTTTCATTTGCGATGAGATGCTCCTTTCTTTGGATGTTTGATGAACTGCATTTAGCTATGTATTTGTAAAGATCTTGGGTACTCTAGAGGATCATGTGAATAATCGGAAATTAGTTCAATGGATTGTGGATAATGATTGGATGATTTACTTGGTGTCATGGCATGTTTTTTTTTAACTTGTCTTATGTTTTGTATGTATCATCTGAATAAAATGGACAATCTGAGCATGTAGCATTTGTATATATATTTTTGGCATGGAGTGTAGTGTGGAGTGTACAGGCTTGGGATGTGCATATATGTTAAAAAGGACCTTCATGCAGATGCAGATACATGGGGGGGGGGGGGCTAAATTCTATTGTTTTTATATTAGCACTTTGCTCCTGAAATGTCTGCTGGTCTTCCTACGCAATTTGCAGTAATTTGTCTGCTTTTGCTTCTTTCCAGGGAGCAGAAAACATAACCAGAATCCCCCCATTTAGACTTGAATGGTATGTGGATTTGAGTGTCTGATGAACAAAATTATGCAAGGCCTTAACCAGAAAAGATCAAAGGTAAATTACACCAACATTACAATACATTACGGAGTATAGTTTGAAAGTGTAACTTTAATATTTATTGTCTACTTTACCTTTTATTAGGTCATGACCTTTTAATAAATGTGTAATGAAAAATAATTTTGACACCCAATCAGATTCAAGGAATGAGAGGGTATGATGCTAAGAGATATCCCTGATAACATTGTTATTCACCTGTGATTCACTTATGATGACCTTCATCCACTGATGATTTCACAGTTTTCTGGAGTAATAATTGTAATGAAATTACGTGTCAGTCTAACAATGATGCATGACAATTAGTAGTTTAATACCAGTCATGGCATTAAATACTTACATACATTACAATTGTGTCAGATTGATAACTGAAACCTCTTGGTGGTATGTGGTTCACTCAAAACATGAAGTCCAAGGAACAGCAGCTTTGACAAAAACCCTTGCTGGGAAGTATGGACTATGGGCTACCTTCGGGTCTGAGTAATCCCTCATCTGTGAATTGCCAAGTGGGTAAAATATGATTAAGAGCAGATGCAGAACAATAGATGCAATGGTAAATTCAGAAGTTGCAGATACACATGCAGCAAACAAACAGGGGCTATAGAATAAAACAGGCTTTCCCAGCCAATTTTCACTTTAAAGCGGACCTTCACCCTGAATAACAGTCTATCTTATATGTTTCCCACACCCTGTACATACAGATTGCCCACATTAAAAATCATCCTTCCTGCATCAACTGCAAGTTATGAGCCTTTAAACATCCAAGATGGCAGCTCATGGAACATCAGGCAGCCTGCAAACAGGAAGTGCCTTCTGACTGTGCTGCTCTGCATTCTGGGATTGCTGTCCTTTTCCTGACCCTAGCTCTGCTCTGTCTGAGCAAAGCAAAGCTATAACCTGCCCCCCCTGTACTTTATCCCACTCTCCTCTCCTTAGTAAGTGTGATGCTTCTGAGCAACAGAGTTGCAGCCCACTGGGGGAAGTCTTTAGATGCAGAGGTCCATTTGGGGTGGAGGTCCTCTTTAAAAGAGAAATTTGTCCAACATTGATATGCCTCCTCTCATTTAAATTTAACATTTAAAGGGGACCTGTGCCCAATTACATGCGCCTCTGCACCCAAACACCTCTCCCACAGCCCCACAATGTGTAATACATTTTGCCTGACTGGAAATAGCAGAACATTACAGCTGCAACCATCGCCACCTACTGCTGCAATGTTACCTGCGACATTTGGTCTATCCATGGATACTCATTTCGGGCAGTAGAAAAGTTGCTTAGATGCAAAGATGCCCTTAACCCTTTCGCTGCCACCCTACCTGCAGCATTTGCCACTCCCTGTTGCCAGACCATGTTTCACTATTTTGCGCTACACATGTTCAACTGTCTTGTAATAAAAAATGTAAGTTTGTCAATAAAATCTTATTGCGTGTGAAATCCCAATTTCTCCCGGTTACAGCGATACCACATATGTATACGTAGACACCCTTTCCTGCCCAGGAGACTCCCCCAAACGGAAATAGCGCTTTAGGGGATTTTCAGAAAAAATACAACTGTGATATGCGCTATGCGCACCTTGCAGTTTTACCAGAAAAACAACCCTTTACATTTGAAATACCCCAACAAACTATATATTCTCTGGAAGTACACACCTCAAGCTTTCTAGGTGTACCAGGCATGTTGATGTGCCCATAGTTTTCTGGAAGTAATTCCTCAATGTATTCTTTGGTTGCAAAGAGTTTCCCAAAAAAACGGATAAAAAAGCAGAATCAAAGCCACATTTTCCTAAAAAAAACTATATACAAACAAGAAAAACAAGTTTAATCTGAAAAAGCAACATTCCCCGAACAGAACAACACCCAACATGCATAGGTTCTGTCAAGGGAAGAGTTGCCAAACACCCCAAAGTAAAGCATCAGCATAACGGTAATTTTACTTGAAAATTTCAGTTCTGCAGACAAAGTGCGCACCTTGCGATTTTTCAACCAAAACAACCCTTTACATTTGCAATATTCCCCATAAACCATATATTCCCTGAAAGTACACATGTTAAGCTTACTAAGCGTACCCAGCTTGTTGTAGTGGGCTCATCTTTCTGGAATTAATTCCTCAAAGAATTCTTTGGTTGCGCAGGGTTTCCCTAAAAATGTATAAAAAAGCTGAATAAAAAACACCTTTTCCTAAAATATAAATATGCAAACCAGAAAAAACAAGCTAAGTCTGAAAGCGCAAGGTCCCCCGAACAGAACAATACCCAACATGCAGAGGTACTATTAACCCTTTTAATTGCCAGCCTACTTGAGATTTTGTCACCCTCTGTTGACAGGTCATTTTTCCCCATTTTGCGCCATGTTTTGCGCCATTTTTGCTGTAATTTTCAGGAAAATTATATTTATATTTTTTTGCAGCAGAGTTTAGGCTTTAACATGAAAGGTCTTGTTTGTAAATTTTATTTTGTTTTTTACAATATTATTAAGTAAAAATAAATAAATAAATAAATAGAAAATTGACTCCTTTATTTTAAATAAAAAATGTATTTTATTAAGGAAAAGCATATTGCATGTGAAAGCCCCATTTCTACCGATTAGAACGGTAACACATATTTATCGGTGCTTGGACTGAAGAAGCCGGCTGCTGGTGACATCACAATGGGGCGGGGCTAGCAGTCGCGATGCAGGAAGTGGGGGGAGAGGGCATTTTCTGCTCTCTTCTCGCCACCGAAGAGGCAGGGGGGGGTGATCGGAGGCCCCCCAGTGAAGAGAAGACCCGGAGGGAGGCAGCGCGACCACAGGTAAGCAAATGTCATTTTTATTTTTTTTTTTTTACAGTCAGCAGCTGCTGCTGCCGAAGCGGGGGGGGGCTATTCCAGGGGCTCTCCTGGAGCCATCCAACCCCCCACAGGGGATCGGATGGCACCAAATTAAAGAGGAGACCTGGCCGGATCGAACGAGGGGTCAGGTGAGTATTTTTCATTTTTATTTTTTATACTAGCAGCGGGGAAATTCGAGCACGTAACACCTACGGGCTTGGCACTTAAGGCCCAGCCAAGCCAGCACGTAGGTGTTACGTGCTTGGCACTTAAAGGGTTAATAGTTAGACACCCCTGGTGTATTCTGTATATAAGTAACTCATTACTAAAGATGTATTGTGCTGATTAAGTATCATGTGAAACACACCAGTCTAATGGAAAGTCTGAGCACAACATCTAGGAAATTAGGTGTTCCGTTATCAATGTACTGTATATCCATTGCATTCTGGTTCAGCAGAAGTGGGGGGAAAAATTACAATAGCCTTCAGAGCTTATTTGGCATGTATTTCAGTGGGAATGACTCCAAAGTATTTAATCTATTTTCTATTTACTGCGGGCAGTAGAAGAGGTGCTTAGATGCAAAGTTGCCTTTAATAGAGTGGAGGTTCCAGCAACATTGTCCAAGTCTTTCATTTTGGCCCACGGGTATTTGAGTTTGGCACCCTGATGTTTTCTGTATATAAGTAACTCATTGCTAAAGATGTATTGTGCTGATTTGGTATCACAGCTGAAAGTCTGAGCACAACATCTAGGAAATTAGGTATTCTGTTATCAATGTACTGTATATATCTATTGCATTCTGGTTGTGTATTGAAAGCATATAAGTGATTCAACACCATGCAAATATATATTTGTATGAAGCAAATATATGTTTGCATGAGGCTGAAGTTAGAATGCACATGCTATTCAGTAGAGATGAGCGAATTTATGAAAAGTTCGATTCAGGCGATTCGCCGAATTTTCCGGGAAAAAATAATTTCGGTCCAAATTTATTTGTGGCGAATCGCTATTAAAAACAGCTATTTCTGGTCTTCCGAGAGCCTCAATTGGGTTGTAGAACATTTTGCCTTGCTGTAACATGCATAGGATGCGTGCTGGGTTAGTGAAATAAGGCTGCAAAGAAGTATGACATGCAGCTCAGAGGCATCGCTATTAGAATCGCTGTTGCAGAGCGGCACAATTAGAGAGCCTTGGGGTGGCATCAGCATAAGGAGTCCATATATTGCCTGAAAAACACACCCGGGAGTTGGCAGCAGCAGCATAAGGAGCCCATATATTGCCTGAAAGACACATTGGAGTTGGCAACAGCATGGGGAGCCCATATATTGCCTGAAGAACACACCCTGGAGTTGGCAGCAACAGCATAAGGGAGCCCATATATTGCCTGAAAAACACATTGGAGTTGGCAGCAGCATTAGGAGACCATATATTGCCTGAAATATACTCCCTGGATTAGGCAGCAACATGAGGAGCCCATATATTGCCTGAAAAACACATTGGAGTTGGCAGCAGCCCATATATTGCCTGAAAGACACACCCTGGAGTTGGCAGCAGCATAAGGAGCCCATATATTGCCTGAAAGACACACCCTGGATTTGGCAGCAGCAGCATAAGCAGCACATATATTGCCTGAAAAAGACAAGACACATTGGAGTTGGCAGCAGCCCATATAGGGCCTGATGCAGAGCCTCCTCTGAACTGCCCTTAAAACCTTCCGATTGTCCGGGGCTCCCGTTTGAATCGTGGCTCAAATGTGATGCAGAGCCTCCGTCGGAATGGCTCCCTAACTGATCCGTCAATTTCACTTTACTCAGAAAGCTTTTTTTGCTCTCTCGGGTGCCTTCAATTTGATCGGGGCTCCCGTTCACGTTCACACGGGCGGCCCGTTTTTCCCTGATTTTTCCTGCCTTTTTGAACGTACCTGCTTGGTTTCCGTCGTATTTGACCTTGCATTTTGGTGGTTTTAGCAAGTATACTTACATCTCCATGGCTCTTCAGTTGCCAATCTGGCTACACGCAAGCGCACATCCCGCAAACTCCATTGGAATATGCATATGGCCACAAATGCAAATTTGAGACAATTTTTTTTTTTGGTTGCTTTTTTTGGTGGGGGTTTCCTTGTCCATAATGCATACCTAAATCATCTAGTAGTTCCTTCTCCCTTGTCCTTAATGCATACCTTTATTGTTTTTTTTTTTTTCTTCTTTTTATTGTCCCATATCTAAACCTTTGGTGTGTAATGTAAATGTGTGCTGATGTTGTGTGATGGTACTTTTGCAGGAAACACAACTCTCGAAATATTATTAATTATTTATTAGTAAGTTTTTTTTTTGTGTGTTTTTGTATTAAAACCTTTTTTTTTTTTTTAAAACGACAAAAAACATATTTTCATTTTGTTTCAAAAATAAAAAAATTAGGCCTCGGGGTCTGTAGCCTGTGTTCTTTGATCTGTGAATGAAAAACAACATTACTTTAGCATTTTTTTTTTTGTTTTGTTTTTTGATTGTTTGTGCACTTATTAAATGGGACCTTCTGCGTGTTTTAATGAAAAGGCCAAACTCTTCAGAAACGTTGCCCCAGCATCTTAAACTAATATATATTAATTTTGTAGTCAATAAATTATTATTCTTTCCCCCACTGGGCTGCAACTCAGTTCAGGAATTTAGGACACGTGCAACGCCATGTAGACTCTGAAGCATCACACTTACTGAGGAGAGGAGAGTGGGGTAAGGTACAGGGGGTGGGTTATAGCTGTGCTTTGCTCACACAGAGCCGAGATGTGCTATGGAAAAGGTTGGTAACATGATTTGTAAGGTGGACAATCTGTATGTACAGGATGTGGGAACTATCTAAGCTAGCCTCTTATTCATAGTTAAGGTCCGCTTTAAGGGCTTTTTTGGATACATTTTGATGGAACTGTTAATTTTTTTTCTTTTTAAATGGAATTGTTTGCTCATTTACTTTAGTTTAAATAAACACCACTTACAAGGTTTAGGCAGCACATTGCGTCGGGGGCGGAGTCTCCCTTCATACTCCCTCTGTGGCAGTTGGGAATCTGTATGAATGACAAACACACTGATATTAGAGACTGTTGTTCTTTCATTAATATAATATTATGTTAGGCTTCTAGGTATCAATCTACTCACCTTCCCCAGCAACCTCTTCCTCCTCGCCCCCTTCCTCACTCATCCCTTGGGATGTTCCAGCGACGTCTGAATCTACAACAATAGTGCACATGAGTATCTGTATTTAATGCATGTCTTACCACATATCTAACTATATTTCCCTTACCGGAGTCAGGTTGAGGCTCTGTTCTGCTCGACTCCCTGCCATCAGATTGCCCCCTCCCCTGCGTGCTGAGGTCCAGCGGCTCCTCCGAGTCACTTACAGAGGAGGGGGTGGCCGTTGACCCTGGCGGTGGGCCACCTACACCTTCACCTGTTTCGCCCAACACTGGGCTGCGTGTCCTGGTCCGGGTGGGGCGGAACCGCAAATTCCATTCATGGGCTGAAATACAAACACAATCATTAAACCACGCCCAGGCGATGCCAGGGTTAGAGGTGCATTGACATTTTCTACACTTACATGGGAAATGTGTTGCGAAGTACCGCCTCACCCGGGGCTTATGTCTTCTTTTTAAATCAGACCAGTGTTGGGCGATCTGAGTGAAGGTATAGGTGGTTTGGGATCTTCTTTCAATTGCGTCCACCACCGCCAGGGCCAACGTCCGCTTGTCATAATCTGACGGCAAGAAGTCGTATTGATTCCTCAGCATCATCTGTTAGAAAAAGAGACAAGGACACACCATTAATCCACAAAATACATTAACAAGTTTCCTGGCCTAAATCAAGTCACTTTATTAACCTCTTGCTGCCTCACATTGCCCTAGTTCTGCTATCTGCATGTAGGCTAGTTTGTAGCTGCGTACATGGGTTAAACTAAGGTGGGCTGGTCTGTAACGTCACAAACTAAGTTGTTTCAGACTATTCTTGCGTTTTTTTCTTTTTTTATTACAAGGAATGTGTGCGCGCGCACATAAACGCACGCTCGCTCGCTCGCATACTCACATCCATGATGACCTCGTCCTGCTCCGTTGTAAAGATGGCGGGGGACATCTTGGCTTGTTTTTCAAATTCTAGCTCTGACGTTCCCCCGCGGTGACGTGCGTGCGTGCGCGCAGGCGCGCAACCGCAGTTGGAAAAATATTTAAAGTTCAAGGCACTCCGCTTGGTGTGGGATACCATATCAATATGGGCAGACCTAAAGGGAGCACAAAGAGCCAACCAAGGCCAAAGCCACATAGCAGCCCCACACATGCCTCATCCTAAATAAAACAGAAAAGCAGGCACAAGACACATGCAGAACATGCACCAACTAAAACGGTGGGGACTCCACAGACACAGGCACATTCCCCAAAACGCAGGAGCAAGGAGACATTAACCCATTCTCAACCACCGGCCCAAAAACCACACACGACTCCCCAGATAGCCAACCATCTATTTCAAGTGATGCAGGGGACAACACACACCCATGTGGGCGCTAACCACGCCCTGGGTCCCTAACAGCCCGTTTTTGCTAAGCACAAAGCATGGCTGTTGCCAATGCTGTTTGGGTACATTATGGTGTTCTGACAATCGAGATACTGAACAAATCAAGCGGACAGTTGTGGACCTAAAATCATATAGTTGCCCAAAAATGGACATGCGCCGGCAGCAGAGGTAAAGCCCATTTTAAATGCCTTTATAGTTGCATTCATAACAGGATGTAACACTTATTAGGTGTGATTTAATCTTCCCCTGCCAGCAGACAGGGGGTGCCTTACCCACAAAAATAATCCTAACATCCGCCGAGGAACATGTCTATACATACATACACCCTGCCAGCGTCCAGGGGCCTGCAAGAGGCACACGACACAGACCGGAATGTAAGGTCCCAAGGTGAGTTTGAATTTTCCATGAGCTTTTAAAATAAGGGGCAAAAGCCAGTGTTAGGCTAGACAACACACTCTACTTTGGGGTAAATATAATCTTACATTCTCAATTCCAAGGCCAAAGGCAACATGACACACAAGGCCAAGCAACCCCTGCCTTAACCCCGAAGGCAAGGCCAAACCAGGATTCAACAGCACAAACCCAAAATGAGGATTTGGAGGAGGTAAGTCAATGGTCCTTTGTGTGTACTTTTAACTTTGAACTAGGAACGATTGGTGTGCCATCCAAAAAGTAAAATGAAACTAGATTTATTAACAGCACAGAGTAAGCACACCCATAATAGAAGATATCCGAGATTTTAAGGAGGACAACCCACATCTGTTACCAACCACTACTGAGCCAGTGGCCGCAACGCAGTCAACACAGCCACAACCAACACATCCACAACCTCTTTCCTAACCCGAAACAACCACCCAGCCCACTGCTAGAACCCATACCAGGCGCAAGATTAGCCAAAGAGTGCAACTGCAAATTATGGAGGAAGCGTGGCGCAAGGAAAATATAGCTTTTGCAGCAAGCACACAGCAATTCAATGCCACTGTGCGCACACAATTAACCAACATAAGTACCCAATTACAGGTATTAAACCGAAATGTGTCTGCCCTTACCAGCCATATGGTTGACCTATTCCAACAGTGGCAGCACATTAAGGAAAGCCTGGCACACATTGCTGCAAATATTGTTCCACACCAGCATTCATCTGCACCATCCTCCCACACATACCATTAAAGATTTTGGTTACAATATCTGTCCCCATGTGTAAGTTTCCTTTTTTCCCCCCCAAAAAAATGAAAACTAACATTTTGTTTAAGCACAATAAAAAGTAAGCCGAAAAAACACTTGTGTTGTATGCAAATACATTCTCAACAAGTTGCGCACGTATGGTTTGTGCGGTGCCACTTTGGCTGCCTGATAAAGGAGGGGTGTGCTCTTCAGCAAGAAAAATATGATCGGCAGGCAGGTCAGAATATCTGGTAACCCTGCTACGAATGGCCAGGTTGTGTAGGATCCTGCAAGCGAATACAATTTGTATGACCTTGGCCGGCTTATATTGGAATGCCCCCCCCCCCCCAGTCTGATCTAGACAGCGAAAACGCATCTTGAGCAAAACAAATGCTCGCTCAACCACCGAGCGAGTCCTCCTATGGGCAGTATTCTAGCACTCCTCTGCCTGGGAAGATGGGTGCAGGATGGGGTTCAGCATCCAGGGGAGCAAAGGATAGCCAGAGTCACCTGCAAAAAAAAAAAAAAAATTTATAACAACTCCCAACGTTTAGGGGTGCATAGCAACATTATTAAAGAGGGACAAATAGGTGAGCGGCCTAGTGTTGTAGGAAAAGACATTTGGAATGAGGCTACCTGCACATCCAACCTGGACACTCCTTAAACATGTCTGTGGGATGGTACTTACATAAGAGGGCAAGAACAGGACGCAATAGGGTACAATAACTTAACCGATTTAATTTAAAGCTCAATAATTAGGCTAAAAATATACTACGAAAATAGTTACAAAATAATGTGTTAATGGAAAAAACACAGTCAGACAAGGTGGGCAACCAATACAAGTTTCATACACATACCCAGTAGCCAGCCACCAAAAAGATCGCCAGATTTGAATCGCTCATCTAGGCAGGAATTCCTCAAGATGTGCGCATCATGCGTCGAGCAGGGAAAGCCAGCAAAACGAGTCCCAAAAACCAATTCAGGGCCAGCCAGTGCCTGCACATTTATGCTATGTCCCATCTTCCAATTCCTGCACACAGGCAATAAAAAAAAAAATTAGGGAGACCCTGTAAAAAGGACCCCCCCAAAAAAACCCTAAAATATATCAAATACTCATACCATCAATGTCCAAAGGCGTGCGGTGCAGCCTGGTTTCTGTCATACTCAGCAGGACAAGACCGCGGAGCTGGCGCCGCTGATGTGCTCCAACAGAGGACTGCATATTATTGCCCGAGTGCAAATACGGCTGCTCTGACTTGCCGTAAGTGAAGGCTCGGCGGCCCCGTTTTATTAGGGTGATTTCAATCGGAAATCAAGGCTCTGCATCACCGGGAAAAACGGACCAATGAACGAGGCGTCCGTTTTCCCGGGAAACAGCCTCGTGCGAGCCGACAATCGGAAAGGCGGCTGAGCGCACACCTGAGCGCATAAGCGCACACTAAAATCAACGTAGCACCCTTTCCTGACCCGATCAAAGCCCAAAACCAACGGGAAAACGCACGGGGGAGCTGAACGGGGAGGCTCTTTATCAAGCCAATATTGCCTGAAAGACACACCCTGGATTTGGCAGCAGCAGCATAAGCAGCCCATATATTGCCTGAAAAAGAAAACACATTGGAGTTGGCAGCAGCATAAGCAGCCCATATATTGCCTGAAAGACACACCCTGGAGTTGGCAGCAGCAGCAGCATAAGGAGCCCATATATTGTCTGAAAAACACATTGGAGTTGGCAGTAGCATTAGGAGCCCATATATTGTTTGAACGATACACCCTGGAATAGGCAGCAGCATGAGGAGCCCATATATTAGGGTCGATTCAAAGAAACATGTCAATGCTTTGATTTTGTTGCCGATCATGGTATTATTTCCGAACTATCGAGCATTCGTATGAACTTGCGAGTGATTCTATAACCTAATGAGTTTCCTATTGTAAAATTCCCGTCCGTTCGTATGTTATCTCCCGACCTTGGGCCAGTCATTTCCAAACGTAAATTTTCGGTTGAGTGATCTGTTGTTGAGACGGCAGCATGTTATTTTTCCCTTCTTCCATCGTCCACCTCTTCGTATTTCTTGCGTTTCCCGATGGTTTTTCCTGCTTTTTAACCTCTAACACTCGTGCGCTCGTAAATGTGGAAGATCTTGCGCATGCGCAATACAAGCTACACTCAACTAATGTGGCCCATATCGTACACTACCTAGCTCAACCAAACTACTTTGCGACATTCTTACACGTACCTTTATTAACCCTAAAACTGACCCAAACCCCTTGGCGGTTGTTTTTTTCTTCATTTCCAGGACCCTAAAATTGACCCAAGCCCCTTGGCGGTTGTTTTTTTCTTCATTTCCCGGACCCTAAAACTGACCCAAACCCCTTGGCGGTTGTTTTTTTCTTCATTTCCCGGACCCTAAAACTGACCCAAACCCCTTGGCGGTTGTTTTTTTCTTCATTTCCCGGACCCTAAAACGTACCCAAACCCCTTGGCGGTTGTTTTTTTCTTCATTTCCAGGACCCTAAAACTGACCCAAACCCCTTGGCGGTTGTTTTTTTCTTCATTTCCCGGACCCTAAAACTTACCCAAACCCCTTGGCGGTTGTTTTTTTCTTCATTTCCCGGACCCTAAAACTGACCCAAACCCCTTGGCGGTTGTTTTTTTCTTCATTTCCCGGACCCTAAAACTTACCCAAACCCCTTGGCGGTTGGTTTTTTCTTCATTTCCAGGACCCTAAAACTTACCCAAACCCCTTGGCGGTTGGATTTTTCTTCATTTCCAGGACCCTAAAACTTACCCAAACCCCTTGGCGGTTGTTTTTTTCTTCATTTCCCGGACCCTAAAACTTACCCAAACCCCTTGGCGGTAGGATTTTTTTTGTTTTGGATGACCCTAAAACTGACCCAAACCCCTTGGCGGTTGGATTTTTCTTCATTTCCCGGACCCTAAAACTGACCCAAACCCCTTGGCGGTAGTTTTTTTCTTGTTTTTGATGACCCTAAAACTGACCCAAACCCCTTGGCGGTTGTTTTTTTCTTCATTTCCCGGACCCTAAAACTTACCCAAACCCCTTGGCGGTTGTTTTTTTCTTCATTTCCAGGACCCTAAAACTTACCCAAACCCCTTGGCGGTTGTTTTTTTCTTCATTTCCAGGACCCTAAAACTTACCCAAACCCCTTGGCGGTTGGATTTTTCTTCATTTCCAGGACCCTAAAACTTACCCAAACCCCTTGGCGGTTGTTTTTTTCTTCATTTCCCGGACCCTAAAACTTACCCAAACCCCTTGGCGGTAGGATTTTTCTTGTTTTGGATGACCCTAAAACTGACCCAAACCCCTTGGCGGTTGGATTTTTCTTCATTTCCCGGACCCTAAAACTGACCCAAACCCCTTGGCGGTTGTTTTTTTCTTGTTTTTGATGACCCTAAAACTGACCCAAACCCCTTGGCGGTTGTTTTTTTCTTCATTTCCCGGACCCTAAAACTTACCCAAACCCCTTGGCGGTTGTTTTTTTCTTCATTTCCAGGACCCTAAAACTTACCCAAACCCCTTGGCGGTTGTTTTTTTCTTCATTTCCCGGACCCTAAAACTTACCCAAACCCCTTGGCGGTTGTTTTTTTCTTCATTTCCAGGACCCTAAAACTTACCCAAACCCCTTGGCGGTTGTTTTTTTCTTCATTTCCCGGACCCTAAAACTTACCCAAACCCCTTGGCGGTTGTTTTTTTCTTCATTTCCCGGACCCTAAAACTGACCCAAACCCCTTGCCGGTTGTTTTTTTCTTCATTTCCCGGACCCTAAAACTTACCCAAACCCCTTGGCGGTTGGATTTTTCTTCATTTCCAGGACCCTAAAACTTACCCAAACCCCTTGGCGGTTGGATTTTTCTTCATTTCCAGGACCCTAAAACTTACCCAAACCCCTTGGCGTTTGGATTTTTCTTCATTTCCAGGACCCTAAAACTTACCCAAACCCCTTGGCGGTTGTTTTTTTCTTAATTTCCCGGACCC
Organism: Gastrophryne carolinensis; assembly: GCA_027917425.1. Taxonomy (NCBI): domain Eukaryota; kingdom Metazoa; phylum Chordata; class Amphibia; order Anura; family Microhylidae; genus Gastrophryne; species Gastrophryne carolinensis. The sequence goes on from CM051238.1 coordinate 364,011,172, forward strand.
TAAAACTTACCCAAACCCCTTGGCGGTAGGATTTTTCTTCATTTCCCGGATCCCAAAACTTACCCAAACCCCTTGGCGGTTGGATTTTTCTTCATTTCCAGGACCCTAAAACTTACCCAAACCCCTTGGCGGTTGGATTTTTCTTGTTTTGGATGACCCTAAAACTTACCCAAACCCCTTGGCGGTTGTTTTTTTCTTCATTTTCCGGACCCTAAAACTTACCCAAACCCCTTGGCGTTTTTTTTTTCTTCATTTCCCGGACCCTAAAACTGACCCAAACCCCTTGGCGGTTCCATTCTTCTTATTTGTGTGGTTCATAAATATTACCAAAACCACTTAATGTACATCTGTATTGATTTATTAAAACATGCCTTTTCGTGTTTAGCAAAATGTAATGTATGTTAGAAATAGAAATGAGTCATTTTAGAATGTTAAAATTTTTATTTTTTTAACAATATATATTTTTATTTTAAAATTTATTGGCCTACTAAAAATTTTTTAAATGTATTAAAATTGTAAAAAACTATTTACAATATGGAGCCAGGACCAAGGGCACTAATCATCTTCTTCAGTTGGCCCCAACGTCGCCTGTATGGCCTGCAGCTCGGCCACCAACTCAAGGATCCTTTTTTTCTTTTCTTCCACTGTTTGCGGTGGGATCCCTGTAACCAATAGAGAAATAAACATAAATAGTACTACCAGACCGGTTTGTAGGCTGCGGATTGATTGTTTGTTAGTCAAATCCAGCGGAATACATCACATATGTCATTCTTCATAGTAATTAAGGTAAGGAATTTAGCACAGGTAACTATTCTAAGTGCTTAACCCAGACCTTCAACATGATTTTATTTAAAGCAACAACTATTTCCCAATGATTTGCCCCCATATCATATTTTTAATAGTTACATTTTTATAACATAAATTATTAGTCTTTCCACCACTGTGCTGCAACTCTCTTCCTGAATTTGGGATACGTGCGCCGCCATTTGGACTCAGAAGCCTAACACTTACTGAGGAGAGGAGAGTGGGATAAGGTCCAGGGCAGCAGCTTATAGTTGTGCTTTGCTAATACCGACCAGAGCTGGGGTCAGGGAAAGGTCAGCAGTCCCAGAATGCAGGGCAGCACATTCATAAGGCACTTCCTGTTTGCATGATGCCTGGAACGATGGCGCCTTCCCTAAGCCGCCATCTTTGATTTTTAATGGCTCATAACATGCAGTAGATGCAGGTCGGATTATTGTGTATGTGAGAAATCAATATGTACAGGTTGTGGGAAACATATAAGCTAGGCTCTTATTCAGAGTGAAGGTCCGCTTTAAGCTAAGGAAGTGCCCACAGGAAAGTGTTAACTACCCATTGGCTACGCCTTTATTTATGTGTGTGTTATTGGCAACTAACACAGAAGTCACAATAATGGCATGCCTACTTACTTGGTTGGTGGCCGACAGATGGCTGGTTGGGGCCAACAGGATGTCCTTGGTCCTGGCTCTGGTGTGAAGAAGACCCTTGAGAAACATGGGAAATAGGGTTAGTTTTATGGTCTGAGTCACTATTCCCCAAATATCTGGGTCCCACTCTGGCTGACATCACTCACCTTCGCCAGGGTCATCCTCAAGCATCTCTGCTGCCTCCTCTCCCACTACCTCACCCGCTCCCGAAGCATCTAGAAATACAGAATTAAGGACTAATTATTGTCTGATCTTGCATGTATATATTTGTGCATATACATGAAGAGTGACATACCAGAGGCTTCCGCATGCATGGCAGGGTATGACTCCGTGCCCATGCGGTTCCGCCCCTCCTCTGTTGTAAGGTCCAGGGGCTGGTCTGATGAACCAACAGAGGAGGGGTAGGTCCGTCGCCCTGGAGACCCACCACCTTCACTTCCAGCTGCAGATTCATGCAGCACTGGTCGGCCTCTGCGCCTCCGGGTGCGGCGAATGCGGGAATCCATTTCCAACACTAAGGCAGAAATGTCATTATAAATAAAGGCCTAACTTCTGACTTTTTAACATATACCATGCAATCGCTATGTACTTACTTGGGAAATGGATCCCGCAAAACCTCCGCACCCGACCCATGTGCAGCCGTTTGAGGTCCGACCAATGCTGCATAATCTGCGTGTGGGTGAAGGTGGTGCTGGTGACCCGCTGGATTTCGTTGATGATCTCCAGGGCGATGGCGCGTTTTTCAACATAATTGGGCACGAAGTCATACCTGCGCGCAAGCATGGTCTGAAAAACATAATTTAAACACAGCATTTAGTTTAACACACCTAGGCATATGTGTTAAAGCAGAATTTGCAAAGTTAATGGCATTAACACACACATTTAGAGTCCAAGTCAAGATTTGCTTTGGCCTTAAGAGTTGTTTGGCACGTGTGTGGTGTGCCTTTGCTTTAGAATGTATTTGTGAAACATTAAGATCATCCAAACTTGTTCAAAGCGCATCCTTAACATGTAGTCCATCATTTAGTATTTGCTTAAAAGGCAGAGAAAGGCACTTACCAGCATGATGATCTCTTCTTGTTGACGGGTGAAGATAGTGGGCACCATGTTTATGCTTCTTCAAGGCAGCAGATAAGTCAAACCCCAGCGGTTTCCTGGTTCTGCACGAACGTACGTCCGTAAGATCGCGTAGGCGAGCGCATAGGCGTCAGACGCTGTGCGCCTTATTTAAAGGTCCCTGCACCCCAACCTAATTTCTCTTTGTCTTTTGCACGAAAATGGCTCCCAAAAAGATCCCTGCTAAACGCTCCAAGGCAAGCCAGGCCGCTGAGGGACCCAAAACCAGGTCCCAACAAGGAGCAAAGAAGGGTCGGCCAAGCAAGGTAATTAGCAGCTCGGCACCACCAAGGGACACTGTACCCGCAAGCTCCAAAAAAAGGGCCACAAAGGCACGTGCCCCTGCGGCACCCAAAACAACTAAAAGGAGCCGCAGCCCATCCAGGCGCCGAACCCCAGCACGGGCAAGCCCCAGGGCCCGCAGCCCAGCCAGCCGCAGAACGCCAGCACGGGCAAGCCCAAGAAGCACCAGCCCATCCAGGCGCCGAACCCCAGCACGGGAAAGCCCCAGGGCCCGCAGCCCAGCCAGCCGCAGAGCGCCAGCACGGGCAAGCCCAAGAAGCCCCAGCCCATCCAGGCGCCGAACCCCAGCACGGGAAAGCCCCAGGGCCCGCAGCCCAGCCAGCCGCAGAGTGCCAGCACGGGCAAGCCCAAGAAGCCCCAGCCCAGCCAGGCGCCGAACCCCAGCCCGGGCAAGCACCAGGGCCCGCAGCCCAGCCAGCCGCAGAGCGCCAGCACGGGCAAGCCCAAGAAGCACCAGCCCATCCAGGCACCGAACCCCTGCACGGGCAAGCACCAGGGCCCACAGCCCAGCCAGCCGCAGAACGCCAGCACGGGCAAGCACAAGAAGCCCCAGCCCATACAGGCGCCGAACCCCTGCACGGGCAAGCACCAGGGCCCGCAGCCCAGCCAGCCGCAGAACGCCAGCACGGGCAAGCACAAGAAGCCCCAGCCCATACAGGCGCCGAACCCCTGCACGGCCAAGCCCCAGGGCCCGCAGCTCAGCCAGGCGCAGAACGCCAGCACGGGCCAGCACCAGGGCCCGCAGCCCTTCCTGGGACAGAAGTCCACGCCCAGGGCCAAGCAGGGCACTTAGCCCCCCAAGAGGGCCAAGAAAGGCCATCTTGCAACCGCATTTGGTTGCAACATCTACACCTGGAAGTTCTGTGGCCAGCCACGCAAGAACACCCAGCCCCTTTCCCAGTCCAGCCCAGTCATTGGTAAGCCAACAATCTAGGCATTCCCCAACCCACCACGAGTCCATAATGTCCCCACATGTGTCTGCACACATGGAGGAGCTCCAAACCCAAACAGCTGGCCGCACATTGCGTCGCGGACAGTTGTGTGGGCGTTTCTCCCATAGCCAAAATATGGCATTGGCTAGTGGCCTAACATTAGTCTATGATGAGCTATATGGGAGCAAATCCAAATTCACAACCAAGCAGCGAAAAATGGAAATGTTGGAAGAACTCAAACGCCAAGTAAATGCAGCAGGGGAAGAGAAGAAAGATGTGGGCCAAATCCAACTGAAAATCTCGGATCTTAAATATGCTGTACGCCAAAAAGAAATCAAAAGGCATAATTATAGGTAAATAAATGATCAAGTAAAATGTCAGTGTTAGAATGTATGCTAATTTTAAATTTGTAATATCCTACTTTTACTTTACAGCATGAAAACTGGAGGGGGGTATCCCACAAAATTGGAGTTCACACCTGCTGAGGAAATGGTGCTGGGCCTTCTCCATCCATTCGCGGTCGGTGGCCATGCAGCCCTAAGGGACACAGACTCACCGACCCGTACAGAAGGTGAGTAACCTTCATATGCATGTTTCCCTTGTGGGTTGCTTAATTAACTTTATAAAGGTAACAGTTGATGCTATGCCCCTCTGCTGTGGCTTGTTTTGGCTAGCGCTAATGTGCATGGTTGGGTCATATTTGTGTACATTTTGGCCAAACAGATTTGGCCCGATACATTAGTTTAATTCTTCATGACCAAAATTTATGCTTGTAAGCACAATTTAAATTAAGCCAAGTCACAAATGTAGACTCAAACACAAAACACACATCAATAGGGATGTGTGGGACATTGGGTGTGTGAGTTGTGTTTGAGGCCAAAGATAGAAATAAGAGGCCAAAACAGATCTGAACTAAAGAATGTTACGGCAACTCGATTTGTGGCCAATGCTAGTTGGATGCTGACTGTGTCCACTTCCTAACTTGGAACTGAGGTCACTTAGCAGTTAAACCAATCCATTGCACAGATCTCAAACTGAGGGTAATGCAATAATTTTGCACGTTGCTGTAGAAATAATTAATATTAGCCAATGTATTTGTTTTACTTTGCTAAAGCAAACATTGATTACGTGTGTGTTAACCTGGTTTCCCTTGTCTCTTCTTTAGGCCAGCATCAGACCACAGCAAGTGTGGACTCCCCCCCCAGTTTGAATATGCCTTTGACTTCTGTACAGCATCGGAGTCCAGATCCGAGTTTTCTGGTAAGTTTCTTGTGTTTATTAACTGAAACAAAGTGAAGAAGCATGTTTTAAAATGTTTTGGATTAAATGAAGAACCCAAACTTATTTGTTGTTCTTTTTCTGCCCCTATAGACCCACACAATCATGGAAGAGATCCAGGACATGGAGGAAGATGGAACCATGCTGGGCCCATCCGAAGACCTCCCCCTGGGTCAGAATCTGCAAATGTCCCAAAATGTATCTCTGTCAATTCCGCAGCAGCAGAGTGAACCCGCATCCATTGAGCATGCAGATGGGGCACAGCATGCTGAGACTGAGGCTACAGTCCCCAGGCTTCCCTCTGCTGTTGAGGAATTGCAAAGTATGCCTGTTGCTGTTGAGGGCCCAAGACCACGAGGCAGGGCCCACCCAAGAGCCAGGGTAATTGTGCGGCGCACTCCCTTGCGCCGCACAATTACCCTGGGGAGGCAGAATGCCCTGGTTGATTTATGGCACGAGGAGAGGAGAGCATTTGAGGCACGCCATCAACATCTGCATGAGGCAAGGCATGCCCAGATGGACACCCTCAATGCTACCTTACAAGCCATGCTGAGTGAGCTTCGGACCCACAACAGCAACATGGTCAATGCAACTAATGCAAGCCAGGCATCCATGGGTGAATTGCTCAATATGCAGAGAAACATTTTGGAGCAGTTGCAGATTACCAATGCAACCCTCGCCCAGGGTAGCTCCCAGCCACATGGCCCTCCACCCGGGTTTTTTGGGTATCCACCTTATTAAGGCAACCTCTCCTTGATTGTGTGCCACATCTTTTAGATTTCCCCCCACTGTATTTACTTGGCGTTTGAGTTTTTCAAACATACCATTTGGGTTTGAGCTGCAGGTTGTGTTAAGGATTTGCTCACATATAGCTCATTAGATTTGGGAGTTAGGCCAGTAGCCAATGCCATATTGGAATGGTGAGTGTAGGTGTCCTTTAACATGGGCCACTTATGGCTTTACATTTATTTGGGGTTTTTTGACTCCTCCAGTTTGCAGACATGTTTGGGTGACATTATGGGCAGGCCAAATTAGGCATGGCCACAGGCACTATTAATGACTGGACTGGGATGGGCATGGGACTGGCTGTCCTTGTTTGGGTGTGCCACAGAGTTCCAGGTGTAGATGTAGTTATTTTTTTATGGATACAAACCCGGTCTTGAATGCTGACTGTGTAATTTGTTGTTAAACATTTTGTTATGCTTTTTGTGGTCAGACTAAAAGAAATATTTTCAAACATTCTAAAAACTTGTTTGGTTTGATTACAAATAACATTGTACCTCACCTTTGACTAAAACAAACACAGTATACGTTAACATGGTTTACAAGGGGAATTAAAAGCAAAGGAAGCATTAGGAACCACAGTAGAACTATTTCAAGGCATACAAATGAACATTTAATGGCACACAATTGACAACAAAGGCAAACAAAAAACAAAAAGGCAACCAACAAATAATGTTATTTAGGAAAAATGCTGCACAATCAAATTGGCACGCACAGATTGTCCAGATTCACTGGTTGTGCCCACATAATTCTCTGCTTCCTCTTCAATGGGTGTAGAGGGCAGAACATCAACATATCGGGGGACACGTTCTTGGAGGGGAAAATTATGCAGAACTGCACACGCCATTATAATGTCAATAACCTTCTTAGTGTCATATTGAAGGGCGCCCCCGGTATGGTCCAAACACCTAAAACGGGTCTTCAAAAGGCCAAAGGCCCTCTCGACCACAGCCCTGGTTTTGCGGTGCGCACGGTTGTAGGCTTCTTGAGCAGCATCCTGGGGCCGCAACACAGGCGTCATGAGCCAAGGAAGCAGAGGGTAACCTGAGTCCCCTTAAGACAATTAAGCAATGAAAGACAGAAAACAAAGCTAATTTAATTTAAAACAAAAATCCATTAAAAGCAAAAATAACAGGGCACATTATCCAAATAATTAGGGAAAGAGATGTGGTTAAAAGAAACATAATATGCTTAAAGTCAACAAAGACTGGTAACACATCTGCTAGGTCAAGGGTGCTATTAAATATGGGTATATTTAAAGTGGACCAACACCCTCCAAAACAACTTAGCTTTATTATATATAAAATAAAAGGACACTTACCTTTTGATGACTGTTGGAGCCATCTCTCGCAGCGCCTGAAATATTAATAATTCTCAACAGGAAGTCCCACCCTCCAGGTCTTGTCCGCTGTCAATCACGCTTGTCCGCACATTAGCATATTTTGTCCGTCTTCTCTAGGTCTTCTGTTGTCTCGCGTTGTCATCAGGTGGCGTGTCCTCTCTCTGGCCTCGGGCGCGTGCACGTCTCCCTCCCAGCTATAATTGCAGTCAGTCTGGTTATTTGATTGGTTGAGCTGTGCTCAGCCATGATTGGCTGCAGGCACCTGAGCCTCCGCCTCCCCTCCTCTCACTCCCCTCCCTCCTCCTTCCATTATACTTTTCAGCGTCTGCTCTCCTCTCGTCTCATCTCGTGCTGGATGCGTAGGACAGGTAAGTTTACTTTTCTTTCATAAATGTCTTGGTCAAATGTGTTTGTTTACTGTTTAATTCACTATAATGTACTGCGCCACTGAGAATGTTATGGGGGGACTCGGCCACTGTGAATCTTATGGGGGGACTCGGCCACTGTGAATCTTATGGGGGGACTCTGCCACTGAGAATGTTATGGGGGGACTCGGCCACTGAGAATGTTATGGGGGGACACGGCCACTGTGAATCTTATGGGGGGACTCGGCCACTGTGAATCTTATGGGGGGACTCTGCCACTGAGAATGTTATGGGGGGACTCGGCCACTGAGAATGTTATGGGGGGACTCGGCCACTGTGAATCTTATGGGGGGACTCGGCCACTGTGAATCTTACGGGGGGACTCGGCCACTGTGAATCTTATGGGGGGACTCGGCCACTGAGAATCTTATGGGGGGATTCTGCCTGCTGAAAATGTTATGGGGGGATTCTACCTGCTGGACATGTTATGGGGGGATTCTGCCTGCTGAAAATGTTATGGGGGGATTCTGCCTGCTGAAAATGTTATGGGGGGATTCTGCCTGCTGAGCATGTTATGGGGGGATTCTACCTGCTGGACATGTTATGGGGGGATTCTGCCTGCTGAAAATGTTATGGGGGGATTCTGCCTGCTGGACATGTTATGGGGGGATTCTGCCTGCTGAACATGTTATGGGGGGATTCTACCTGCTGGACATGTTATGGGGGGATTCTGCCTGCTGAAAATGTTATGGGGGGATTCTGCCTGCTGAAAATGTTATGGGGGGATTCTGCCTGCTGAAAATGTTATGGGGGGATTCTGCCTGCTGAACATGTTATGGGGGGATTCTACCTGCTGGACATGTTATGGGGGGATTCTGCCTGCTGAAAATGTTATGGGGGGATTCTGCCTGCTGAAAATGTTATGGGGGGATTCTGCCTGCTGAGCATGTTATGCGGGGATTCTGCCTGCTGGACATGTTATGGGGGGATTCTACCTGCTGGACATGTTATGGGGGGATTCTACCTGCTGGACATGTTATGGGGGGATTCTGCCTGCTGAAAATGTTATGGGGGGATTCTACCTGCTGAACATGTTATGGGGGGATTCTACCTGCTGGACATGTTATGGGGGATTCTGCCTGCTGAACATGTTATGGGGGGATTCTGCCTGCTGAAAATGTTATGGGGGGATTCTACCTGCTGAAAATGTTATGGGGGGATTCTGCCTGCTGAACATGTTATGGGGGGATTCTGCCTGCTGAAAATGTTATGGGGGGATTCTACCTGCTGAAAATGTTATGGGGGGATTCTGCCTGCTGGACATGTTATGGGGGGATTCTGCCTGCTGGACATGTTATGGGGGGATTCTGCCTGCTGGACATGTTATGGGGGGATTCTGCCTGCTGGACATGTTATGGGGGGATTCTGCCTGCTGAACATGTTATGGGGGGATTCTGCCTGCTGGACATGTTATGGGGGGATTCTGCCTGCTGAACATGTTATGGGGGGATTCTGCCTGCTGGACATGTTATGGGGGGATTCTGCCTGCTGGACATGTTATGGGGGGATTCTGCCTGCTGGACATGTTATGGGGGGATTCTGCCTGCTGGACATGTTATGGGGGGATTCTACCTGCTGGACATGTTATGGGGGGATTCTACCTGCTGGACATGTTATGGGGGGATTCTACCTGCTGAAAATGTAATGGGGGGATTCTACCTGCTGAGCATGTTATGGGGGGATTCTGATTTCGACGTTCTGGTTGATTTTGCATTATTTCAATTTTTTGGGATGATTTCTGCGATTTTGGATGATTTTAACAATTTGGGTGATCTGTGATATTGGATTTGGTAATTTGGGATGATTTTGATGATTTCTACGACTTTGATTTTGGATGATTTCGATGTTTTGAATGATTTTGATGATTCTGCTCACTTGTTCTTTTTTTTTTTCCTCACCAGGCTATTGCATGGGTTCATTTAAATAGAGTGCTACTAGTGTTTTTGTGTTTGTAATGCGCGACTGTTGGCAGGAGGCTGTGAAGCATCCCAAATTGCAATGCCCCACTTTGTGGTGCAATACCAGGCATACTGATCCTTCACCTCTTTTGGGATCCAGCATAGACCACTTGTGGTCCAACAACCTTTTAGGTTCACTGGGCCAACTAGCACAACACCGATTGTCAGCAGTCTTCTATAAGTTTCTGTATATGCAGTGACCAGAGATGCCAGGCTTTGCTGGGCATGGCAGTTTGGTATGCCCTGTGCTGTCAGTATTTTGAAAAATCTATTTAAGCTTCACTTTAACACTTTAAAATTGATGTCCAGTGCACAGACTGCTGTTCATCCGCTTTAAAGTGGATGTACAGCGTACATTGCCCAAAATCCAGTTCTGTCATCAGCGCTTGGGTGGCAGCTGTATAGAGCAGCATCCCCTCTGTGCATGGGGTGGGGGGGGAGGTCCACCAAATCGGTGCAGCCTCGCCAAGGTGGCTGTGCCCAGGGCCAGAAACCTTTTTTTTTTTTTTTTTTTTTGTAAATCCCCCTCGACTTGCCTTAATGCTACATTGAGACTGGCCTTCCTCTTTAAGTGGTGGAGAAGCATTGATATTTTCTCTATATCAGATCTATAGGGGGATGAAATGAGTGTTTTGTTCTTGCTGGTTTTGTGTGTGACTCTGCTCCCATTCATGTGAAAGGCAGCTGCGGGCCTGGAGAGCAGACTGGTATTTGCACAGTGGTGTTCTTGGGGTACAAGTTGCTGTACTGTATATCCCCCTTAGAATCCTGCAGGGTAAGATTCCAAACCCAAAGCTGGTACAGGGCAGGTATAGGCCAGGACGTCCTCCTGCTTTTTTATAATAGCCGGAGCTCCCCTTTATCACAAGAAATATCCGGTCGCCTTGTTCTCGGTAGTGAAGCATCCCTCTGGAGATTCCGGCTTCCAGTCACCCGTGCCCCTCCGCTGCTGACTCACAGAATTGCTCTGGAGGTGGGAGTGGGCGGAAGAAAGGTATAGCTGGAGTGAAATTAGCGCGACTGTTGGCAGGAGGCTGTGAAGGGCGGCTTTCAGGTCCCTCACACAAGCAGGCTGCGGGGGGACGGTCCTTGCGCGCCACCAACGATAGAAGCCCGTCCCTGGCAGGGGGAGACTCGCGCATGCGCAATAGTGTCAGGTGAAGCGCCGCTCGCTCCCGATGCAAGCGGCGCTTCACCTATCTACCGCGCATGCGCGCGATTTTAACAGGAAGAGGTCAAAGGATCTCTTCCTGTTAGGAGGAAAATGAAGATGGCGGCAGAATATTAAAAATATAGCGACGCGCTGAGGGAACATAAAAGGTAAGTTTTTTTTTCTTAACTTTATTATTCGGGTTTTTCTGTTTAATTTCCATATTTTTAAAGTATACATAAAAAAAAAAAAGGTGGCAGGGTGTTGGTCCACTTTAAGGGCTCCGAAATGTGTCAATTATGATGCTGCTGAGGGGACACCCACAAATAACAATAAACACGAGTATGTCAGTTACAGAATTATATTCCAAATGGAGGCGAAACTGGGATAAACTTTGGCACAATCTGGTAGAGCAGAGATTTGTAAACATGGGAGTTACACACATCGCCAAAAAAGATACAACTACAAAGTCAGGAAACCGCTTGTTTGTTTGGGCAAGAATAATGAAAGATGTTGCAACAGTTGCCAAATGTGGGGTCATATCTCAAGAAAACGTTCAAGAGAAAAAACAAATATTATTAAAGTGGACCGTCAGCCAGTTTTGCTGGGCCCGGGAATCTATAATATTCCCTGACGATCACCTCCCTCACCGCGGGACATCCGAGATCGGGATGTCCCGCGATGAGGGCCCCCCCAAAAACCACTAAAAAAACACCTCATCTGCGGCGACAGCGGGCGCTGCCGCCTCCCGCGTGCACCTCTATGCGTGCGCGCGGCCGCGCCGGCCGTTTGTGAAGGGCCGGCGCGTGCGCGCGCACTGTCAGAGGGGCGCGCGGGAGGCGGTGGAGGACGCGCTGTGTTGTCCGCCGCTGTCACCCGCTTGTGTCAAGGAAAAGTCAAAGAAAAGAGCAAGTGCCAAAAATGAAACCCACTTACCAAGCAGCCATGCACCAGAAAATTCACCAGCCTCAAATCGCCGATACAAACCAGATCGCCTAAGAATATAGGAATCGTGCGAAGAGCCAGGGTAGCCGGCAAGGACACGCATGTCAGGCCCAACCACTGCCTGGACATTAAGGGAGTGTCCCATTTTTCCTAAGGAAACGCATGTCAGGCCCAACCACTGCCTGGACATTAAGGGAGTGTCCCATTTTCCGATTCCTAAAGAGAAAACATAAAAGAACACATAAGGGCACAACACATTTGGCATCAAAAACTGGCCTGCACACAAATGACAGATCTAAATTGTACGGCCAAACAAACCACAAAAATAAAGAGGAATGAAACACTATTGTCATCAGTAATAGGAGGCAAACTTGAACCGAGGATAAAAACTATAAGGGGGTCAATCCACATAGGGATTAGTATGAGAAGGGAAGATTGCACAGAGGGATATGTAAGCTAATGGAATAAGAAACATATGGATGAATAATCAGAGGGAATATTACACATTGGAATCAATAATAGGATGGTTTATGCTAAACAACTGTTAAACTAAAAAAGCGCCCCAAATATCTACCTGTATATGTACTCGTCGGCTGCACGAGCTACGAGGGCCACATGTGTACAATCAATTGCACCAATTACATTGGGCATGTCGGCAATATTAAAAAAAACAAGCTTAATGGCGTTTCTGGCTACCATATCATCAGGGAAATAAATATATTTCTGAGCAGCCATGCCTTCCAAAAATTTGGATAGTGCGCGGCTCAGCGTAGGCTGGGAAAACCCCACAGAGAGGGCACCCAGCCTCTGGAACGAGCCGTTCGCCAAAAATTGCAGGCAGCCAAGCATCTTGGTCATACCTGAAATTGCTTGCCCCTTCCTTGTGGTGCGGGCTAACCATGGCCGCAGCTCACTATATAATTTATGGAGGGAAGCGCGATTAAGCCTGGTCAGCTCGAACAGCTCAATGTCATTCATGCCATCGATGTGCATGCGACGACGCAGAGGCAATCTGCCCTCAGACATCCGGATCAAATCGATGCCAAAAAGCATTAGAGCTTGATGTTCCTCGAACTCACTCCTATCCATGCTACTCCCGAGGCCAAAAAGCTGCCGGATAAGAGTTCGGGAATCAACCCTTAAATGTGCCTAGAAACACTTGGCAATCAGCTCTCCGAATTGATCGCAAGCCCATGTCATTAACGGGAAAATTAGGACTGATCGCAAAATATACGATTTGGACGGGAGATATACAATAACTAACGGAAATAATACAATTGACGGCCGAAGATCAAAAGAGCATATACGTCTAGGCCCGAACGTTCGTGCGAATATGAAATGGCCAAAAAAAAGGGAAAAAATTACTAACACCCACCCAAACTTCCGATTCCCGATCCGAAATTAATTAACTTTTGCTTTTAGAATTGACCCTATTGCCTGAAAAACACATTGGAGTTGGCAGTAGCATTAGGAGCCCATATATTGTTTGAACGATACACCCTGGATTAGGCAGCATCATGAGGAGCCCATATATTGCCTGAAAAACACATTGGAGTTGGCAGCAGCATAAGCAGCCCATATATTGCCAGAAAAACACACTAGAGTTGGCAGCAGCATAAGCAGCCCAAATATTGCTTGAAAAACACATTGGAGTTGGCAGCAGCATAAGCAGCCCAAATATTGCCTGAAAAACACATTGGAGTTGGCAGCAGCATAAGGAGCCCATATATTGCCTGAAAGACACACTCTGGAGTTGGCAGCAGCAGCATAAGCAGCCCATATATTGCCTGAAAAAACACATTGGAGTTGGCAGCAGCATAAGGAACCCATATATTGCCTGAGAGACACACCCTGGAGTTGGCAGCAGCATGGGGAGCCCATATAATGCCTGAAAAACACACTGGAGTTGGCAGCAGCATTAGGAGCCCATATATTGCCTGAAAAACACATTGGAGTTGGCAGCAGCATAAGTAGCCCATATATTGCCTAAAAGACACACCCTGGAGTTGGCAGCAGCAGCATAAGGAGCCCATATATTGCCTGAAAGACACATTAGAGTTGGCAGCAGCATTAGGAGCCCATATATTGCCCGAAAAACACATCAGAGTTGGCAGCAGCATGGGGAGCCCATATATTGCCTGAAAAACACACTGGAGTTGGCAGCAGCTTTAGGAGCCCATATATTGCCTGAAAAACACACTAGAGTTGGCAGCAGCAGCATAAGGAGCCCATAAATTGACTGAAAGACACATTGGAGTTGGCAGCAGCATAAGGAGCCCATATATTGCCTGAAGGACACACCCTGGAGTTGGCAGCAGCAGCATAAGGAGCCCACATATTGCCTGAAAGACACATTGATGTTGGCAGCAGCATAGGAGCCCATATATTGCCTGAAAGACACACCCTGTGTACTCTTAAAAGACATATGCTAGCATTTAGGATGCCCCCCGGTGAAAGGCAATGGCTGCTGCCAATTTGACAACGTGACTTTCTTTACAAAATGCAAAAGGTAAGTAGCCAGTTACTATTAATATATTAATGCTAGCATTTGGGATGCCCCCTGGTGAAAGGCAATTGCTGCTTTAAATGTGAAAAAGTGACTTTCTTTACAAAATGCAAAAGGTAAGTAGCCAGTTACTCTTAAAAGACACATGCTAGCATATTTGTGATGCCCCCCGGTGAAAGGCAATGGCTGCTTTAAATGTAAAAACATGACTTTCTTTACAAAATGCAAAAGGTAAGTAGCCAGTTACTCTTAAAAGACACATGCTAGCATATTTGGGATGCCCCACCCGGTGAAAGGCAATTGCTGCTTTAAACGTGAAAACGTTACTTTCTTTACAAAACGCAAAAGGTAAGCAGCCAGTTACTCTTAAATGACACATGCCAGCATATTTGGGATGCCCCCCCACCCCCGGTAAAAGGCAATGGCTGCTGGCAATTTGACAATGTGAATTTCTTTACAAAATGCAAAAGGTAAGTAGCCAGTTACTCTTAAATGACACATGCTACCATATTTGGGATGCCCCCCCCCCCCCCCCCCCGGTAAATGGCAATTGCTGCTTTAAATGTGAAAAAGTGACTTTCTTTACAAAATGCAAAAGGTAAGTAGCCAGTTACTCTTAAAAGACACATGCTAGCATATTTGGGATGCCCCCTGGTGAAAGGCAAAGGCTGCTTTAAACGTGAAACATTGACTTTCTTAACAAAATGCAAAAGGTTAGTAGACAGGTACTCTTAAAATATTTATGCTAGTATTTGGGATGACCCTTGGTGAAAGGCAAAGGCTGCTTTAATCGTGAAAAAGTGACTTTTTTTTACAAAATGCAAAAGGTTAGTAGACAGGTACTCTTGTATTTAAAGAATGACACCAGGAAAATGAAAAGCTAAATAGGCAGGTGTTTTATTAACACTAAATAGGCTTGAAAGCTAATACAAACACTGTAAACTGTCTCTGTCTTTCTCTGTCACTGTCACAGCCTCTCTCCTTCTCTATCTGTCCCTCGCTCTGCTCCTTCTGTTCCTTGTTCTATCTATCTCTCCCTAGCTGTATCTATCTATCTATCTATCTGTCCATCGCTCTCTCTGCATGATCTGCTCTGGCCGCAATACAGTGCCGAAATGAGCTTCTGCAAAATGGCCACCGCTTATATAGGGCTGTGACATAATCAGGAAGCCTGGCTGCTGATAGGTAGCATGTGATGCCTACCCAGGATTCTTTGCCCCTATGGGACATGTCCTGACATGTGGATCCACCATTTTAGATGGCCTGGATAGTAGTTTTAAGGAAGCGATTCCAGCGATAGAATCGCGGCAATATTCGGATTCGTTTAGAATTTAATTTTTTATGAAATTTGTAACGAATTCGGTTTCGCCAGATTCGATTCGCTCATCTCTACTATTCAGCACTGCAGTCAAATCTATTCTGTGCTTGCGAAACCTATGTTTACTTGAATGTGAAATCATGCTTTCATGCAAACAGCAAGAAGTGTCTGCGAAAAAGGCAGATCTATGCGTATGTATACATGCATGGATGCTGGTTGATCTGCTTAGATGAGAAAGCATGGATCTATTTGCACACATTTGTGCAAATAGTTACATGTGTTCTCTTCTGAGCAGATCTATACGCACCTTTGTCTTCCAAGCAGATCTATAAACATCCACATCTCTTGTGAAGCGAATCTATAAGCATCTATGCAAAAAGCAAAGTTATTTACTACTTTTAGATTTTATTTATTATGTTGTCTTTATTTGATTTTATTGTAATATACTGTATGTGTTGTTTGAACTTGTCTTTCCTTTCAACCCTTTTATTTAATTATTTAATTTATCCTTAAATTGTTATTTGCCGGGCTAACTTATGCCCCTGCCCCCACCTTCCTGGCAATAGGGTTGTTTCTGTACCAGGTAAAAAGTGCACTACTTTTTAGAGAGAAAACAGTTACGGGCAGGCTGATTCATCATTAGCGGCAGAGAGCGACATATGAGCGTCTGTAGCAGGCATTTTCAGAGCCCCCACTAGTAGTCACTGTGCTCAGCCGAGCAACTCATTCGCTGTGCAGTAATGTTAAATACATTGTGAGGAGTCGCTATTTGACCAGTACAGCGCTGTATGGGAGCGCATGTTAGCGACTGCTCATAGCGACCGACTCACACAATATTCAGCAAACAAACAGCCTCAAAAATCTCTGGTGCTGAAAAATGCTTGTTTGAAGCCCAGAGCGCAGGAGGCGGTGTGTTTAAAGTCTGTTTTCAGCATCTATCCACTAGTAACAAAGCGAAAACATATGGAATTACTTTGTAGCAACATTGTAACATGAACACTTTAATGGCAGACCTGTAATGTAATTTCTGAAGAAATATATAGAAAATGAAAAAATGTGAAAAAAACAGCTTTTTCAATGGCAGAAGAGGTCACAGAATTATTTGTGATTTTTTGGAAAAAAAAATAAAAAAAATACCCCGTTTAAAGAGAAGAAAAGGTTCGTCCATTGAAATGTATGGGAGAGCGACAGGTAGCGAGAGGTCATACCTGGCGCTGTGCAAGGCTGAATGCCGGCGATGTTCGCTGAGGCTGTGAAAATTATGAATCAGACGCTACATGGCGCTATCCCAGTCGCTAAACAGATTCTGCTTGATAAATGTGTAATTGCCTGCCGTGTCCGGCGTTCACAGTCGCTACCTCTCAATAACCAGCCACTACCTGACTCTATCCTTTCTTAAATAAGGGCCTACGTTTCAAGTGAACTTTTTCTCCTTTTACTGAATAAATGTTGCTGCAATAAATGTAACTATATACATATATACAGAGGTCATTGCTTGCAATGTGTGCCTAGCTTAAGTGAATTTGGTTGTCACTTTGAAAGTTGTTTGTTTCATAGCTACTTATCTAGTAGATAATTTGAGAGTGGAAGCACAACATACGTGTGGAAGACTCTATTTTCACATGAGAAAAGACCACACTCACTAGGTAAATGGCAGAGAGTGATTTCTGCATACCTTGCATTATCTTGTATGCACTCGATTCACTAAAAAAAAATTGCAAAGGAAAAAATAGTGCTGAATCACAACACTGAAAATTGCATGCATATTCTCACAAAAACAGTGCAAACATTAAAATTTGAATCGTACTCAAAACCTGTCTTTTTTGGAAGTGTTGTGTCAAACTTAATATATAAACATAATTGTTCTTGTTATTTGGATCGTGTTAAATGGGTTGAGCAGAAGTGGGGAAAAATAAATGACAATAGTCCTGATTCCGAGCCTTTCAGAGCTTCTCTGGCATGTATTTACATCAGCGGGAATGATTCAAGGCTGTGTTTTTATGTTTTGTTGGGTGAGTTGCCTTTTTTGGGGGAATTTACGGTACACGTACGCAAAACCGAGTATTCACCATATTATTACGGCTCAAGGCATTCATGTGTCCTTAATTTACGGGTTTCGCCTGCACTTGTGTGTGATTCTCAGCCCTGGTTTGGCCTTTTTTAATTCTATAAAATACCATTTTGTGAGTACTCACCTGTAAAATGGATATTGTCAGTGTGTCACACACCCCACTTCCCCTTTAATTCTTACGATCGGGTTACTCCACCAGCAGGTGGCGACGTTGCAGAGAGAAGTCTTGAAAACGAGCCCCTTCCAGCCTATATATACCTGGGACCTCCCACTTAACACCCAGTGAATTCAAAAGCAGAAAGACAAGGTACCAGGAAATCCAATGGTAACCTCAAAATAAAAAAAATCTTCACCATATAAAGGATCCAGGATACCGAAAAGGGCGGGTGAAGCGGGGTGTGGGACACACTGACAATATCCATTTTACAGGTGAGTACTCACAAAATGGTATTATTCTCAGTGTGTCACACACCCTGCTTCCCCTTTAATTCTTACGATCGGGACATCCAAAAGCAGTGTCCACAAGGGATGGGTATCCGAAGGCAAAATGAAGCATAACTTAAATGACTGCAGTCTGCAGAACTTTGCGGCCAAACACAGCATCCGCTGAGGCCCGCACATCAACCTTATAAAACTTAGAAAAAGTATGAACAGAAGACCAAGTAGCAGCCTTACAAACTTGTTCAACAGAAGCTTGGTGCTGAAAAGCCCAAGGCGCTCCAACGGCGCGAGTAGAATGAGCAGTGATACGAAAAGGGGGAACTTTCCCCTTAGCAGAATAGGCCCCAATAATGGCCTGACGTATCCATTTGCTAATGGAAGATTTGGCCGGAGCCAAACCCTTCCTAGGACCACAGGGCACAACAAAAAAGGCATCAGTTTTACGAAAAGGAGAAGTAATAATCAAATAGTACTTAACACAGCGTACTACATCCAAACAATGCAAAACCCTCTCCTTGTCATTCTTAGGCTTAGGACACAAGGAGGGAAGAACAATATCCTGATTCAAATGAAAAGCAGAAACAACCTTAGGAAGAAATTCCGGTTTGAAACGAAAGACCACCTTGTCCTGATGCCTTTCAAAGTAGGGCACCTGAATCGACAAGGCCGCCAGCTCCGAGACACGCCGAACCGAAGTGATGGCTACCAAGAGGGCAGTCTTCTGAGTCAAGGTAGACAAAGCAATATCCTGCAAGGGGTCAAAGGGAGGAGCCTGAAGAGCAGAGAGAACCAAGTTCAAGTCCCAAACCGGGAGTAAAGGCTTCCTGGGAGGCCGCACATGCGTAACCCCCTGGAAAAAGGTTTTAACTAAAGGATGAAGCGCAAAACGCTTCTGAAAAAAGATAGATAAGGCAGAAACCTGCCCTTTCAAAGTACTCAGCTGAAGACCAGAGTCCAGCACTGATTGCAAAAACTCCAGAATCCTGGAGACCGAAAAGACCCTACAAGGCAAAGATCTAATCTCACACCAAGCGATATAGGCTTTCCAAGTCCTATAGTAGATGATAGAAGAAGACCTCTTCCGGGCACTGATCAGAGTCTTAACGACCGAGTCAGAAAGACCCTCCTCCTTCAAGATGGAGGTTTCAGCAGCCAAGCCATCAAACCCAGCGTTGGTAAATTGGGGTAACACAGCCGACCCTGCATGAGCAGATCGGGCCGCAGAGGCAGAACGAACTGATCCACTGCCAGCTGAACGATGTCTGCGAACCATACTCGCCTTGGCCACCTTGGAGCCACGAGAATGGTGGACACCCTTTCCAGAGCCAGCTTCCGTACCACCCTGCCTAGCATGGGTATCGGAGGAAACAGGTACAGAAACCCCAGATCCCCCCAGCTCAGGGACATGGCGTCCACCGCCAGAGCCAGAGGATCCCGGGAGAGCGACACGAAGGTCGGGAGCCTGCAATTGTGACGAGAGGCAAACAGGTCCATCTCCGGTGTCCCCCACCGGAGACACAGCGACCGAAAGACTTGAGGATGGAGAGCCCATTCTCCCAGACGGGAAGAGCACCTGCTCAACAGATCCGCTTCCCTGTTTTCCACACCCGGAATGTAAACTGCCGAGAGACAAGGAACATGGGCCTCCGCCCAGGTCAGGATCAGGGACACCTCTTTGAGGGCACCCAGACTGTGAGTCCCTCCCTGATGATTGATGTAAGCAACCGCTGTTCGATTGTCCGAGCGAACCTGAACCGGAAGGCCCAGAACATGTTGAGTCAAAAGAACAAGAACCAGACGGATGGCTCTCAGTTCCAAAATATTGATGGGCAAGTGGGCCTCTCGAGGTCCCCACTGCCCCCGGAACTGAAGATCCTTCCAGAATCCCCCCCATCCCGAAAGACTGGCGTCCGTGGTGACAATTTCCCAAAGAGGAGTCAGGAAAGACCTGCCCCTCAAAAGATTGGTCGAGACCAACCACCATTGGAGGGACTGCCGGACCCAGGAGGACAACTGGAAGGGCTGATCCAACGACCGTGGTCGCCGGTCCCAGTACGCCAACAGATGAAGCTGAAGCGTCCTCGTGTGAAATTGAGCGAAAGGAACTGCCTCGAACGAGGCAACCATCAACCCTACCAGCCTCGTCCCCAGACGGATGGACGGCCGAGGATTGGAAATAAGGACCCGAGCCAACTCCTGAATCAGACAAATTTTGGACTGAGGCAGAAACACCCTGTGTTGACAAGAATCCAACCGCATTCCCAGAAAGGACACCATCCTGGCCGGAGCAAGGGAGGACTTGGGAAAGTTGATCAACCAAACCGAAGCTTTCCAGCGTGGAGACCACCATCCTGGTGTCGGTCTCCGATTGAATGAGGGACGGAGCCATGATGAGAAGGTCGTCCAGATAAGGTACGACACGAATGCCCCGAGATCTGAGAATGGCCATCACCCCTGCCAGCACCTTGGTGAACACTCTTGGAGCCGAGGTAAGGCCAAACGGAAGTGCCACGAATTGAAAATACCGATCCTTCATCACGAACCGAAGAAAGCGCTGATGAGCCTGGCAGATGGGAACATGGAGGTAAGCATCCTTGATGTCTATGGACGTCATAAAGTCCCCCTGCCGAAGAGAACCGACGGCCGAGCGCAGAGTTTCCATGCGAAACTTCCGAGTACGGATGAACCTGTTGAGGAACTTCAGATCCAGGACGGGGCGAACTGACCCGTCCTTCTTGGGGACCGTGAAAAGATTGGAATAAAAACCGAGTTTTGACCCCGGCTACCTGCAAGCAGGAGACTTCTTTCTTCTGTCTTGTCGCATCTTGCAGAGAGAAAACACTGGGTGTTAAGTGGGAGGTCCCAGGTATATATAGGCCGGAAGGGGGCTCGTTTTCAAGACTTCTCTCTGCAACGTCGCCACCTGCTGGTGGAGTAACCCGATCGTAAGAATTAAAGGGGAAGTGGGGTGTGTGACACACTGAGAATAAAATGTTTCTGGTTCAAACTTACGCCCTCTTTTTGCTAGCAGGAACCAGTATATGCACTTACAATTGAGCTCCTTGATGAGTTCCGCAAGAGTACGTAAGAGTAAGAGAAGCGTCCACAGCAGAGGGGGCTGTTAAGCATGTACTTTTCAAAGCTTAGACATATCCGCCGTCACCTGGATATCGATTAGATGTCCAATCAGCAAGTGTTTGAATTGACCCAACTGAGGCGTCTTTCTCTTGAGAAGCTTTACTCAGAGCTGAGGCCATGGTTGGCCCCCACAACAAGAAAGGGGCATGCGATTGGAATTATGACCAAATTGATTGGCTGCCTTAGACTTTTTAGCGAATGGCTCCTTACAGAGGCTAAATTTTGCAACTCTAATATATGAGCCCTTTTGGGGTTTTGTCTCCCTGACCTGCATCACTTCTAATGTGCTTATGTTTAATGTCCTATTCTCTCTGTTGCTATTAAAAAGCCTTTGTCCTAGAATCGTGCTTTACCTATAGCTTTATTTGCCTACTGTAAAATACTTACTATTTGGTTTTGGCTGTTAATGTTTGTCACCTGGTTGTATTGATTTTTGTTTTGGGTTTTTATTTAGGTGATTTGGGTTATCCCCTGCTTCCCTGGCTCTTTATGCCCTTTTTAAGGTCCCAGACTGCTGGCCAGGAGGCATGGAATGTGCATTCAGGCACCTGAAGGTCAGATTTAGCTGCCTCAATCACACAGAGGGCGCACTGCAATATTAGCCCGATAGGATAGTCCAAATAGTCTTGGCCTGCATGGCACTTCACAATTTTTCCTTGACAGAGAGGATGGCAGCATATGTGGAGGAGGCAACCCCTGCTACAGCTCCCAAGATTCCCAGTCAGCTTTATTCTGGGACCCTGAGCTATGCTGCCCAAACAATTAGGCAGCATTTGGTGGACTCATTTTTTTCTGAAAAAAAAAAAATTGGTGTACTTTATTAATTTATCACCACATTTTTCTGGGTGTGATTACAAAAATCTAAAAACAGAAAACGTTTTTTTCAATTTATGTTACTGCTGTATGTGATAATCAACCCAAGTTGTTATGGTCTGCCACAACTCAACGCAAAATGAATGTTGCTGTCAGCCAAATGTCAAGTGTTTGCCCCCCACACCCAAAAGTTCTGCATGCCGAGTTAGGGGGATGTTGCCTGGCTTTCAGTATTGGATGGTTGTAGTGCCTTCAGCCTGTTCATCCTTTGAGCAGTGAGCTGGTTACCCTCCACCATAGCCTTAAGCAGTGCCCCTAACCATTGGCTGTGGCGCTGCTGTGCCACAACCACTGCAGCCAGGTCCTCATGGATCAAACTGGCAGTCTGGCACATCACTTGGTAATTTTGAGTGGATTTTCTCCTAAAAGTGGTGCTGTTGGCCCACCAGTTCTCCTCCATGAGTTGCCACCAACTTACCAGAGTCAGGTCCCGTCTGGCTGCAGAGCAGGGCTGACCTCCCGAGCGCTGTGTGGAGCTGGTGAGGCTGCTGCTGGCAGAAGGCAGTAGTTGCTGCTGGGAGGGGTGCTGATGCCCAGCCTCCATAGTGCCAGCAGCTGTTTAAGGTATCAAAAGGAGATTGGGTATGGCATCCAGACTGGCATAGGGGCCTTCCTCCAGCTCATTGATACCATCCATTAGAGGTGTGGTCTGTGTTGAGAAAGCTAAGCATCAGAGTTTGTTTGGCTCAATGGTACAGCACAGGCTCCATCCCCCCAAAAAAATTTACATGGGCTTATCCTCCTCCTCTACCCTACCCCTTGGCCTTGCCAAATTAAGGACACACGTTTACCTCATCATTGTCTTGACTCCCCTGTGTGGCTGGCTGGTGGATGGGCTCAGCCTTGATGGTGGCTAGGCGGTAGGCACTCCAGATATGGAAACTGTGGCCGCATATGGAAGGTCTTGAGGTCGAGGTAATGCTGGGTATGGGGTTGCTGCAAAGACAAGATATATGCATTGGTAGTTTACTCTTTTCAGTATGTGACCTCCTTCCAAAAGCGAACAAAGGTTATACATTGGGACCCACATTTATGTGTGGCTCAGAGAACTTGGCTGCTACCTGAAGGTTAGGGCTCACATTCAAAGATTGACAAATCACCTTTGTGTGTGGTTTAGGCCAACATGTGTGTCCCAGACAAGTCCTCAAAGTAGGGGTTGCATGTGGGCACTCCTCTTAGTGGGTTTGGTGGTTGGTCGGCCTCCTCTCCCCTGTGCAATGCTACGCTTAGCACCTAAGTCTTAACACTGGGCGCATGTCGGTGTCCTGGTATGTGTTGGGGTGGAGTATCCCCGCCACCGCTCCTCAGGAAGAAACTCGCCAGTTTGCAACCTTAAAAAAAAAACGTACCCCTTACCCTGCTTGGCAATGAGTTTCCGCCGAACCACCACCTTCAGGTCGTCCCACTTTTTCTGGGCCTGGGCATCATCCTTGTGTTCTGGACCCACCCCTGTCATGTTGCAGGGAATCTCCTCCCATAGCTCCTTCTGCAACGCTTTAGGTAGGTAGGTAGAGCAGGACCGGGACCCAGTTAGCTGGCAGCACCATCCAGCAGAACCTCCAGCTGGGCATCATTAAATCGGCCACTCAATTTGCCCCTGGTTATTTTGCGCAGAGTGGTGTCTTGGGTGAAGGGGGAGCCACTCCCAGGCCCAGAACTGATGGATCCCAGGCTACTGTCCGGGGAAAGAGCAGCGCCTTCTGGGGTCCACCTTGGCACAGGGGTGGGTCACACAAATGACCAAAAGACCAACATGGTATCCACCATGTACACCTGGAAGCATCAGGAGAACATCATGAGGGTAAGTAAACATTTAATGCCATTCTCCTACACATGTGTTTAGATTTACAATACAGCCAAGGTGCAAACAGGTGATATACAAGCGAAGGCACATGGTGCCCCAGTAATGGTGTTTGCTAAGTGCTGGTATCTTGTGCTTCTCCGTCCTTACAGATTCATCCGAGGGGGGAGTGTGCAGCGATTGGGCCACCCGATATGGGAATGGCGCCAGACTCAGGTGGGTGTCAACCCAGTGAAGCAGAACACTTGCACAGAAATAATAACTCTTCTTTTTCAATACAGACCCTGAAGAAGGCATCACACCACAGGGGAGGGTGGCCCCCTAAAAGGATGCAAAAATCAGTTGTGGTAAGTAGGTCAAAATCGGCGTGCATATACAGGCACACATGTGTACCAACAGGTGTTAACAGTTTTTATCTTTATCTTTAGGAGTGACATGCTTAGATGGAGGGACCCCAATTTTTAATTTTTTTTGTGAGAAAATTATTTAAAATATAACCCCACCCCAACATGTTTAATTTTTTTTTTAAACGTCTGGGGTCCCCCCCCCCCCCGGGCATTGCCAACCCAGCAAACCAAGCATAGGGGCTTGTAATTCTAGGACTCAAGGGCTGCCCAGTCGACCCCTGGCACTGACCATTACAAGCCTTCAAGCCTTGTTCTTCTGACTTCCTGGCCGGGGACTCCATTATGAGCCTCCGGGAGTGCTTTTTATACTAAGAGGCTGGGTCTCTTTGGAATCTCCCCAAACTCACTTATGATGTCACAGAGGGTAGGGGGGCCTAGAATGGATTTTTCCCATGCCACCCCCTCTAGGCCCTCCCCTTCTATGACGTAAGCAATGACATCAGGGAGATTCAATGGAGGCCCCACCTACAAGTATAAAATCTGGCGGCCTAGGCCCTCAATTCAGTTCCTCGCCGGGTAGTGAGGATGAAAGAAGGGGGAACCTATGCCCCCTCTGCATCCAATGAGAGCGCAGCCATCAGCTTCTGACTGCTTGTGCCACCACATCGACATGCTGGAGGGTGCCCCGAAGAAGGAAGAGGAGATGGAGCAGGACAAAGAACACCCACCAGACCCGAGGAAGATGGGTGACACAAGAGTTTGTGATAGCGAACGAGAGACGGTTGTGGTCAGAGAGTGGGAGAGTAGAGTCAGTCAGACACTGAGGGAGAGTGGGTTAGGGTGTGGCTTTCAAAATTGGGAATGAGAGTGATGATACTGGAGGTATGACCTGGAAGGTGCATTGTGGGGAAAGTATTAAGCCTATGCCTCTGCAATCAGGTCTAGGTGTATGTAAAATATTTAGGCTGCCATAGGTCAAGGCACTAGAGGAGGCAATATCATGAATATAGGGGAGTGCATTGCTTGCAGAGCATGGGTTCCAAAGTGCACAGTTAAAAGCAGGAATAAAATGTATGCATTGGATAGTAATAAGGTTGGAAGGGTTCCTATGCAGGTTTGGGATAGAGTTTGTATTAGCAGAAGATGGACCAGGATTAGGAAAAATATCTCCATGTGATAAAATTAAAAGAACGGTTAGGAAAATCAAGTGAATAAGTGATTTGTGTGAATGTTTTTTGTTCTGCACCCTGGTACATGAGTTGTTAAGTTGTCTAAGGAAAGTGAATAAAGCATGTGAGCTGTAAATGGGTAAAGTGCTGCTGATAATGACGGCATCTGAGTTGTTCATGTTTGGCCAGCTAAAATGAGGTTGACATTTATGAGGCACCATTTAATTTAGCATATTTCTGTTGCTCACCTCATATGCAAAGAAATTGAATAATAGATCATTTTTCACACATTAGCAGAACAGTGGCATTAATCAAGTGAGAGCATCTACAAAGATCGTTCTTATCTTTCTTCCTTCCAAAAGACTTTAAACAAAAACCCTTTGCCTTTGTTTATTTGTAAAAACTGATAGAAATGTAATATTTGCCTGGTACTCATGTGTTTCTGTATTTAAAACACCATCATTTCTTTGTGCTGTCAGGAAACCTGAACTAGTTCTTTTAATGAAAGAATAGGGTCTCCTTTTTTCTTGATTCATCATCAGCAACATTAGTCACAGGTTGTGGCGTGCTTAACCACCATGCATACCATGCAAATGCAAGGTCAGATCAGTGGCAACTTTTTGGTTAAGAAAAAAAAAACGGCACTCAGCGGATGGACTGTGGTAAGGGGGGTTGCGTTTAACAAAATGCCAAGTGTGCAGCAGATAGGAAGCAACTGTACACTTACGTGAGCCAGCTGCTGCAGAATCGGTGCACTCAGCTCCATTCAGTTATGCAAGATGCTGTGACATCACAGTAGCTAGTAAGCTGAATGGTGCAGAGTGGGCTGCTGATTGCATCTATGCTCAATTATAGCTGGGGACATGCTCAGGTCAGGCAATAACAAATGGCTGCCCCGGGTACGCATCTAGCAAAAGGTATAGCAAGGCCATGACCTACACATGCATCATTGGAACGCTGTTTGGTGAGTTGGTGCGTCCATTTAATGAGGTTTCATACAGTGGGCATCCTAGTTTGGGATGCCACAGGGGGTAGAAATTGAATGGCTATATGCAATTCCAGGATGATTCCCTATTCCATGAAAAAATAATGCCAGGATGCTCCTCTGTGTGAAACCCTCTGGGTTCGCTTGCACTCCCACAGTGCATGAGCAGGCCGTGGCTACATCCCCGACAAGGTGCATTAATATTGTATTTCTCTATAAATAAATTATCTTTGATTATGGCCCCCAGACACAACTTTTCCTGGTGCCCCAGAAATGATAAGCCCGACCCTGGGCACATGTCAAAAAGGCATTTCTGAGGGAACCACAGATCCAGATCCTTGTTTTTTAAAGAAAAGTTTCCATTTTTTAAATGTATGTGATTCAGCGAAGAAGAAGAAACCTGGGACATATTGTTTTACAGCGGACTAAGACCCCGAAAACAACTCAATATTTGAAACCAAACTTGTTTTTGACTATTTTTATCCAATACATTGCCAGGTCACTAATATAAGTTGATACATGTTTTTTTTTTATTTTATTTTTTGTTTTTTATTTAACCTTTCATAGGACGTGGTTGGTCCTCTTTAACTCGGAAAAGACTGCCAACATGTTTATTTGTCAGAGAAAAGACATGTAAAAGAACATAAGTTTATGTTTTTTTTGACTGTTTTAATAAATACAGTGCTTAAGGTAATCGATTCATGGGCCTGGGCACACCCCTTTCTGGACCTGTGCCAGAATGACTGATAAGGGGCTAGGGGTGGGGGCTGCTTGGCATTTTGAACTTGGGCTTAATATACCCGCTGCACAGATCTGGTAATCTGGAGGGATCAGGTCATGCTTTTTTTAACTGATACAGAGATAAAAAAAATAAAGTTAACTCATGTATATAGGAATGAATCTTGGTAACTGCATTTAGTGAGATCAATATCAAAACATGTGGAGCAAGAGAATAAAGCAAGTCTAGTTGCCTTGATCTAGTATTTCTCAACCCTATCCTCAAGGACCACCAGCAGGTCATATTTTGTGAATCTCCGTATACCCTGCTCTATAGCTCTGTCTGAGCATTAATTACTTGACCTGTGCGACAAAGGGGAGATCTGCAAAACCTGACCCATTGGCAGAGCTAGAGAAGAGGTTTGGGAACATTGATCTTTTCTAAATACTGTATATATCTAACATTACATGGATAAATGTGATCTTTCACAAGAGAGAGACTACTTGAACTAGTGCCTTAACAAATAATTACTAGGTATTTGCAATAATATATTCAGGAACAAATTAAGCCCATAGATATTTCCCAGGAACGTCATTTGAACCTATGTATAAAACAAATGCATCATTCTGGGTAAAGGCTTGGCATACTGCAAATGCTTTCGGAGTTGTTCTCTTTTCAGCAGGAAAATACGAGCTGGTTTTCCTGCACTTTTTATCTACTTTTTTTTTTTTAATCTAATTTTCAATCCATTTTTGTGTGAAACCCTACATTTTTCACACACCTTTATGAGGCTGTTCAACTAGACACATTACATTAGTCAACTTTGCTGAATCAGCTAATCAGGTTTTGCATGTGATCCAATTTTTCGACCAGAGTGATTTTTTTTCGATGTCTCCTAAATCAAACTCCAAGGTTGTGTGTAATCTTTACTAGACCACTTCAAATTCTGAAGATAAAACAGATAAAATGGTTGATATTTTTCTCACTTTTTTTTTTTTATCTCATGATTTTTTTCCTTGGTGCAATTTAGCACCATTTCCAGCTGTGCATATGTTTGCATAAAGGAAAAAATCAATTTCTCTGGAAAAACTTGAGAAAAAAACAGTGCTCACAGTGCTGAATCAATCCTAAGGTTCTGCAGTGGGCGGAAGGAGATCTCTCCCCAGCAAAGTTATTTTGAGGTTATTGTTATGTAAGCTCATCCCCAGCTTTGTAGCTTATGGTCTGACATACTAAATGTTATTGGTGAAGCTGGGGGAAAGATGCCTAACAAGTATATCCGGCCATGCCTACAATATTTGACTATGCGCCACAACATTTGAAGCCAATGTCTCATTGCTTGGTGGTGAAAAATTTTAACTGAGGGGACCTGTATGTAATGGGCTGTACACCGTACTCCTTTAGGGCAAGCTTATGGCTTTCAGTGCTAGTAAATATTCTTCATGCAGCTATGCTGGCAGTCTCCTGTTGCATACATTAGCAGGAGCTGGGAGCAGAGTCACAGAGAGGACAACTCTCACTGACAACTCTCCTGGGGGGAGGAAATCGATCATCCCAGGAATCTTATAGATCTTATAGATTCCCGAGCCAATCCCACTGGGTTTTGGTCCACTTTAAAGGTCTTACAAAACTTTCAAATAAATCTTCCTTGTTACCTCCTTCCTACTAGAGAGAGGTCTTGATAACATTGTCTGAAAAAACCCTTCTTAGAAGCATGGCGACTTCAGGGTCCACAAAGTCAAACACCACCTCTGGAGATCTTGAAAAAGTACTAGCTCCTGGGATAGCAGGTCCAATCTCCCTGGAGCTCTTTACCAAGTCGGGGATCTCTATCAATCTTTCCAGGAATTCCCGAGACCTGTCCTAGCTGCTCAGGATGTGCAGTTGGAGAGTCCTTGAATGTACCAACGGGAAGGCTGAGGTTAATAACCCCAAAACTCTCATAGCTTAACGCATCTGGATCATCTGACCGAAGTCAAACATTGAACGGCTTCCTGGAGGATCTTTATCTTTTGGTAAGGCAAGACAATATTCTGAAGCATCATATCGATCTCGAACCCTAGTCATGACCCATGACAGAAATAGACTGGGCTGTTCATAATTAGGAACCCAACCTAGCTGAAGCAACAAATCCTTTGTTACACATAGATCCTGGAGTGATTTCCCCCAGTTTGGAGCAAAAACTAAAAGATCGTCCAAAATAAGTTATGATCCCAATCCCTTTTTGCCTTTAAGATGCCAAAGGTTCGGCTAGAACAATGGTAAAGATCCTGGGAGCTGATGCCAGACCAGAGACAAGACAGACAAACTGAGACAAACTTGAGTGTTTGGTCTCCTATTTTTTTTGCAAATCTCAGGAAGGTTTCAGCATAACGGCTCATGGGGACCTGCCATTAGGCATTCTTCAGGTCTATTGAGACCATAAAGGAACCTGACAGAGAAGGTGGATTCCATACGGAAATGCCTTTAACGTACCTAGAGATTCAGTTTCTTTAAGTTGAGAATGTAGGGCTTCCCTCCAATGTGAAAGAATTTTATCTGAGCCCCTATAAGGGACCTGGCATCATTGCTTCTTAGGTCTGGACAGGATGGATCCTTTAAACCTGCCCTTCCAAGAAGAAGAGGCACCTCTGGCTCATCTGAATGAATCCCTGTTAAGAAAGGAATGTCTAAATTAGAATTGATTAGTAAATCTCTTATTCTAATTCTTTACTCCTAGTGGGAAGGCATTTGCTTTAACAAACATAACTTAAGCTGCTGGAGCCAATAATTCAAATTTCTAGTGACAGAGTTAGGGGTCAGAATTGGTTTAAAGTGGCCCAAAACCCACCCTGGAATTTATGAGATTCCAGGGCAGGCATACTTTCTCCTACTGGGGCATCCAGATTCGGATGCCCCGCTGTGTCAAACTCCCCGGGTAGCCCGAAAACTCACCTTCGTTCCCGGTCCAACGGCTTTAGTAGGATGCATGCCCATGCCAGGCATTTGTAAACACAGGCTGCGTATGTGCCATAGGGCCGAGGAAGGGTGAGTGAGATCGGGCAACCTGGGGGGTTTCAGATAGCGGGGAATCCGCAATCGGGGTGCACGGGGGCAAATATCAAAACCCTGTATAGTCAAAATCCTGGGTTTTGGTTAAGAGAACAAGATTCTGCCTGCCAGGCCTTCTTTAAAACGGAACCCATCCTCTTGTCTAACGCGTCCTTGAGGATGCCAAAATCCTCAAAGGCCAAATGCACTCCCTTAGAAACCTTAGCTAAAAGGTGCATCCAACTTGGGACACCTATCCCAAAAGAGAGAATCTTCTTCAGAAAACAGATAACGCCTCTTAAGTGCCCTGATCTATATACCTTCTATATACTGGGTCCCGCCATTCATTATGGATGGCTTCTTTAACCAACTTGTGAATGGGAAATGACATAGGGGTCTCCGGTACAAAGTCTGGGTAAAACCCATCATGCTTAGTTCTAGGGAGTACCACTTCTACCCTTAATCCCCATGCAGAGATGTACTATATGTAAAAGATATGGTAAATTATTCGTGGAAAAATAGAAATCTAACCAGAACGGCTGATTCTGATCCCAACCCTTTCCCCTCCTTTGGAAATAAGAGCATCAGAGTGCTCAGACTCCTGCCCTCTAAAATAGAAGGAGGTATAAAAGGGATGCACCACTAATTCACTACATCTAGCCGAATCCTGTGAGCTCTTCATGTTCTCAAAGAAAGAAGAAATATGGTCCTTTAGAACTTGCACCATATCTGTCATACTGGGCTGATGTTCTATACTCCTTTTTAGTACAGGATTTACAAAGAGGCTTATAGGAATCAGCCAACTTTATTTCACACATCAGGCATCTCCTACTCTCATTGTCAGCCTTGGAGCAAGGTTTAGCCTTAGATACGTTCAATGTAGATGTTTTGGGGGGCCTGGTCTAAAACAACAAAAAAATAAACAGGGGGAGAGGCCGTGAGGATCAAAATGATACTGTAGCTTTAAATCATTGGCCCAAAAAGAAAAAAGGGACTTAACAGAGCAGAACTGGACCCCTTCTTCCTAGACTGAGCTAAGGATAGAGTATCCAGTGTACCTGGATCCGGAGTGCATTGATTCGATACATAATCTCCCATAGATGTTATATAAGGGGCAGAGACTAGCAACATTTGCTCTGCCGAGAATGGGGTATCAGAGCACTTCCAATAAGCTCCCTTGTAAATAAATTGGGAGTGCAAAATTGCGCCCATTCATTGCGCAATTCTGTTCTGTTTGTTTTCCCTTTGTTCATTGTAATCCTGCAGTTTTGTTGTATTTCTTATTCATCCTTTAAAGCAGCAATACATTTTTGCAGGGACCACACCACAAGATATTCCAATTAAATTTCCAAGGAAACTGGAACTCAAACCATCCATGCTACCCAGTGGCCAATATGGTTCAAAACCTACTTGCGTCTGGCAAACACATGGGGAGTCTGTACATCTTCCACACACACACACACGGAGCACAGAAGGAGCACAAATGTGCATCCAGATTTGGGATGGCAAGGGGTCACGGGGTGTATGTCCAGGTTAAGAACTATTGTGTGTCACCTGACACAACTGATTCTTAAATGCAAAATAAGTTGCCGATCTCCTTTAAAAGGAGGGTTATGTATGTATTCACTGCCAATAGGCTTCAAGTGGCAATCATGACCACTTATCTATTTTGATGATAAATGCATTGTTTGACCTCGGATATGCTGCACAGACTATTTCTCTAGTTAGCTTTTTAAAAAGGTCTGTTATATTAGCATTGTTTCAATATTTTTCATGACCTTGCTGTACTATTTAATTATTTGATTATCTATGTGCCCACAAGCCAAGTGCGTCTTTTTCAAATTAGTCCCCTTTACAATGCAATTGTTCCAGATCCATTACTGCAGTATTATGTCTAATAAATGTATTTATGCACTTCCTGAAAATTAAAAGTTTGTGAGTAGAGATGAGCAAACTTTTCAAAGAATTGAAACAAACTATTGTGTTAGAGCCAAACTATTTTGGTGCATTTTAGCAATCTAAAGAGGCATTGGGATGTTCATTATACTATGCCCCCTTTAACAGTCCTTCCTGCCATGGTATATGGCCCCTTCCTGTTCCTTCAGTGAGTTCTTCACACTGAGCAAGAATGATGGAGGACACCAGCCCAGCTAATATTTGCACTGCTGAGCCCGTTGCTGCCTCAGAACCGAACCAGGGGACTCCTCTTGGGCAGTCCCTGTATCGCTCCCAAGTTGATCCTGCGGACAGCCCAGTGCTTACCTGTGGCTTGATGTGCCACATAAACCTAGAGCATCTTTACATAGGGCCTAGTTTCTGGGGGCTTCCACCACCCATCTAATTTAAGTATGGAAGGGCATTGGATCCCTGGCACCAAAATGGTGGCTCTCTGGGCCCCAGGCAGGTCCACATTTCTTTCTTTCTGGGTCAAGGCACCCCTGACTCTCTTCCCTTGGGGGGGTGATGCCACCTCAACCCTTTGGGGCCCCTGCTCAGCCTGAAGAAAACCCCCTGGTCCAGTGTATTAACAAATTCTCCAGTCCACTTTCCCTTTATCCCCTTGCCCACTGCTGCTTTTGGGGAACCTTGTTGATCTGAATAAGAAAGATTAAAAGACAGTGGAAGACCCCCCTATATATGTGTGTATATACATATATAGGCACTGCCCCTCATTTATATAGGGGCCGCCCAGCTAACCTCAATGCATAGATTACACATACAAAGAATACCACAACTGGTTAAATGCTGGGCTGGCCAATAATGTACAGGCGTATTTAGCCAAAGACTCATTTTTAATGACAAAAAATGTGGCACAAGATAAATGCATATGAAAGACAAGACTTAAATACACACAACAATATAAAACCGCAATTGCGCTTTAAAAAACAAGGACAAAAGAATAAGGGCCCCTGCCAGGCCGACCTGGACTCCACACTCACACCAGCACTCACTCAGCTCACACCAAAAAATTGCTGGCCAGCATACAACAAAGGGACAGAAATCTATCCTCTATGACAGCCTACGGTTGGCACACCTCGCGGACGTCATAGCCATCATGCCGAGGTTCCGGTTTTGTCCAGTATATAAACAAATCAAGTGTTTGTGGCTAGGTGTTGCACTAATTGGATGGAGGCTCAATACATAGAACACTTGGAGACAATGTTACTTAGGCTGGACACATGAGTCATAAATGCTTGAAAGCTCAGCAGACCGTCAGCATAAATTCACAACCGCAATGGGATCCAAATGTTAGCTGCTGTGCAAAGGTGCAGGTGCTTGTACCTGGACACTCTTAAATAAATTAATGAGCGCTCTCTACAAAGGACCGGAGTGTGTACAACACAGTCCCAGCTAGGCGCTAAGATCACAGCCCAAGTGTGCGGCCATAGGGGGGCACCGCAGCCCGTCACTGCTGTATCATAATGCGTTACCGCCGATTGTCTCACCACTCGCAGTTAGCGAAGTCCTTCCAGCCAATAGCGTGTCAAATCCAAAGGCTACTTGCAGGCGCGGCGATTCCGTGAGCGAGCATGCATGGTGGGCGTGGTCAGGGGCCCTGACCGACAGCTGTTTCGCTCCCGCTCGGGAGCTTCGTCAGGGTGGGAGGGACTGGCTCTGTTGAGCCATCTTTATAGGCAAATCACACTTTGTAGTGGCCAATCGCTTTCATGCGCCCGCAGCTGCGCAGTGTTCATATGGGAATCCTCGCTTTTCTCGAGTTCCGGCTTGTGTCACATGACTTTATGTTACTTCTTTCCCCCTGCACCTGCGCGATAGACTTCAAACCAACGCCCGCAGCTCGCACATGCGCAGTAGACTTCAAGCAACCGCCCACAGCTCGCACAATCTATTTAACTCTTTCAGTACTGGCCGGCAGCAAGGACCATATTCAAGTGCGTTCTTAATGTCCGCGCTGTTTTTTCAACTTCTGCTCATAAACAATTTAATGTCCTCCCCGATCTCTTGAGTGTATATGTAATTCTTCTGGGTTTTAGTGGTAAGATTAGCAAGACACCTCACATCCAGCAACCAACATGAATAGCATATCCTAGATAGTCACATAAAGGACCAAGCAACAAAACATACTGCCTTAAGGCTACCCAAACCTATAGAGACAGGTACTAATCTTATTCCCATAAATAGATAAGCAGACAGAGTGCATCCCCAAAACCACCAAACATTACTCTCCGAGACTATACACCAATATATGTGCCTATATACATCTAAAATCAACTAAATAAGATAACCAAAAATGAAGGACCCTTCACCAAGAAAAAGAAGAGACAAACAGGTTACGGAAAAGACCCAGTAACCGTTAGGTTAAGAGGCTAATAGGTCCAATAAGAAGACAGAGAAAAATATTCCAAATTATATGTACAAATATGTAGTCGCAGGGCCCATTTTGTCAAATGTTTAAACCTAGCATCAAGACCTACTTACATGGACAGGTCGTCACACTTTCCTCTCCTCCCGGCCGGGGTTAGAGTAAAGCTTTTAGGCCCATATCCGTGTTCAGACCCAACGGGAACATAGTACCCAATTCATAAATAAGTCTTGATTCCTGCTGTAACAGCCGTACATCCCAGGACCCCCCTCTATTGGAACATCTAAGCTTGAAAATCCTGCATGCTGTCAGCCCCGTGGGATCCCCATTATGATATTTGTGGAAATGTGTGGCTAATGGGTTTTTTTCACTATTTCTCTTAATATCGCATACATGTTCTCCTATCAGAGTGCGCAATCCCCTTTTAGTTTTGCCCACATATTTCAACCCGCATGGGCATGTAATAAGGTACACTATGTACCTAGAGGCGCAATTTATAAATGCGCCTATAAGGCGGGGATTTGTACATTTCGGTCCACTAAAGCTAGTTGTTTTAAGTATAAATGGACATATCTTACAATGACCACAACAAAACGAACCCACTATATTTGTAGTATTTCTGTTTGCTTGGTAAGGTCTATATTCGCTACGGACTAGCAGGTCTTTGATATTGCTCGCCCGTTTAGCCGTCAACAAAGGACCGGACCCCACGATTCTAGCTATCTTCGAATCCAATAACAGCACATGCCAATGGGATTGTAAGATCCCACGAAATCTACCCCAGTGTGTACTGTATTTAGTAATTAGGCGTACTGGTTGATCTCCTACCGTGCGCCTCTTCTTTCCTCCCCTTAGCAAGTCACTTCTAGGAATGTCAAGTGCCTTATGGAAACATGTTCTCAATAGGCGGTGAGGGTAACCCCTCTCCCTAAATCGCACAGCCAACTCCCGAGCCTCCCGGACGTAGGCCTCCACCGTGCTACAGTTCCTTCTGATTCGAAGGAACTGTCCCAGAGGAATGCCCCGCCTCAGGGGGCCCGGATGATGGCTGGAGAAATGAAGGAGAGTATTACCCGCTGTAGGTTTTCGATATGTGGTGGTAGTAAGAGTAAGAGCGAGACTTAGGCCTAGTACAATGGGACTCCTTAGGAAGTCATGATAATCTTACAAAAGCTGAAAGAACAGCGCTTGATGATCTCAAACGGGCAAGTAATGTCATTATAAGAACTAGTGACAAGGGAGGGAATGTAGTTCTCCTTGATGAACAATACTATGTTAAAGAGAACCCCTTCCCAGACGTTGTACATAGGCTAAATGACAAATTATACTGGGCACGGGAAGAAAACCTAATTACACACAAGGTGTTTGAATATCTGCAGGTAAGCGAGTACAAAATCCCGGTACTTTATACTATCCCTAAAATACACAAAAATCCTGTGGCTCCACCAGGCAGGCCTATTGTGTCGGGGAATGGGGGGCCGTTGGAAGGTGTGGCTCGTTTCATTGACGAAAATCTTAAACCTCTAGTTCGGTTGCTGCCATCGTTTGTACTTGATAGCAGCGATTTGCTCCGCAAACTCCAGGACATCCGGATTGATGCCAACTGCCTTTTGGTGAGCGTTGATGTGGAGAGCCTGTACACCTCCATTCCCCACTCAGTAGGCCTGCAGGCTGTGGAGGATACTCTGCAGGAGCTGGGACCAGGTGACGCAGCATATAATGAATTTCTTGTCGAGATGTTGGAGTTTGTATTGTCAAACAATTTTTTTCGCTTCAATGGAGTGTTCTATCATCAGATCCGCGGGACTGCCATGGGGGTGGCGTGTGCTCCATCCTACGCCTGCCTACACCTCGGGCGGTGGGAGAGTGTCGAGGTGTTTGGGCAGGCGGAGTTTCGGGCACACGCTGCCCTCTGGCTAAGGTATATTGATGATGTTCTCTTGCTGTGGAGAGGCACGAGTGCCCAGTTAGATGAGTTTATTGATTCTCTCAACCACAATGACCGTAACATAAAACGTACCTATAAAATGAGTTCTGAGAGGATCGAATTTTTGGATTTGAACATCTCCAAGGAAGCGGATACTCTTACTACCACCACATATCGAAAACCTACAGCGGGTAATACTCTCCTTCATTTCTCCAGCCATCATCCGGGCCCCCTGAGGCGGGGCATTCCTCTGGGACAGTTCCTTCGAATCTGAAGGAACTTTAGCACGGTGGAGGCCTACGTCCGTGAGGCTCGGGAGTTGGCTGTGAGATTTAGGGAGAGGGGTTACCCTCACCGCCTATTGAGAACATGTTTCCATAAGGCACTTGACATTCCTAGAAGTGACTTGCTAAGGGGAGGAAAGAAGAGGCGCACGGTAGGAGATCAACCAGTACGCCTAATTACTAAATACAGTACACACTGGGATAGATTTCGTGGGATCTTACAATCCCATTGGCATGTGCTGTTATTGGATTCGAAGATAGCTAGAATCGTGGGGTCCGGTCCTTTGTTAACGGCTAAACGGGCGAGCAATATCAAATACCTGCTAGTCCGTAGCGAATATAGACCTTACCAAGCAAACAGAAATACTACAAATATAGTGGGTTTGTTTTGTTGTGGTCATTGTAAGATATGTCCATTTATACTTAAAACAACTAGCTTTAGTGGACCGAAATGTACAAATCCCCGCCTTATAGGCGCATTTATAAATTGCGCCTCTAGGTACATAGTGTACCTTATTACATGCCCATGCGGGTTGAAATATGTGGGCAAAACTAAAAGGGAATTGCGCACTCTGATAGGAGAACATGTATGCGATATTAAGAGAAATAGTGAAAAAAGCCCATTAGCCACACATTTCCACAAATATCATAATGGGGATCCCACGGGGCTGACAGCATGCAGGATTTTCAAGCTTAGATGTTCCAATAGAGGGGGGTCCTGGGATGTACGGCTGTTACAGCAGGAATCAAGACTTATTTATGAATTGGGTACTATGTTCCCGTTGGGTCTGAACACGGATATGGGCCTAAAAGCTTTACTCTAACCCCGGCCGGGAAGAGAGGAAAGTGTGACGACCTGTCCATGTAAGTAGTCTTGATGCTAGGTTTAAACATTTGACAAAATGGGCCCTGCGACTACATATTTGTACATATAATTTGGAATGTTTTTCTCTGTCTTCTTATTGGACCTATTAGCCTCTTAACCTAACGGTTACTGGGTCTTTTCCGTAACCTGTTTGTCTCTTCTTTTTCTTGGTGAAGGGTCCTTCATTTTTGGTTATCTTATTTAGTTGATTTTAGATGTATATAGCCACATATATTGGTGTATAGTCTCGGAGAGTAATGTTTGGTGGTTTTGGGGATGCACTCTGTCTGCTTATCTATGAGAATAGGATTAGTACCTGTCTCTATAGGTTTGGGTAGCCTTAAGGCAGTATGTTTTGTTGCTTGGTCCTTTATGTGACTATCTAGGATATGCTATTCATTAGGGATGAGCGAATCGATCCGGACGAACCCGGATTCGATCCGAATTTCAGGAAAAATTTGATTCGGATCGAATCCGAATTTCCCCGCGATTCGATCGCTCGAAGTTTTCCTTTAACATCCATTCATTTACATTTACAGGCATTCTAAGATGGCGGACGGGACATGTCTGGACATCTATCCCGCGCCAGTGCAAGCTGGGGCAGTCACATGCCG
The DNA here is from genome assembly GCA_027917425.1 of Gastrophryne carolinensis. Lineage (NCBI taxonomy): Eukaryota > Metazoa > Chordata > Amphibia > Anura > Microhylidae > Gastrophryne > Gastrophryne carolinensis. Next base: position 364,049,263 of record CM051238.1, read on the forward strand.
CCTATCAGCAGCCAGCAAGCCCGGTGACGTCACAGCGCTATTTAAGTCGGCCATCTTGCTTTTCCTTCCTCATTTCTCTATTGCATTCGTGAGAGACAGAACGCTGTGTAGCTGAGGGAGAGACAGTTAGACAGGCAGGGACAGACAGGGACAGGCTGGAGACAGGCAGGAGACAGACAGGAGACAGACAGAAAGTCAGCGAAAAACAGGGAAAGGAAGGAAAAATCGGAGGCTGTCACAGGGAGATTTTTTTTTTTTTCATCCAGCCTGACAGGTTTGTTAGCGTTTTCAGGCTGCTTATACTAACTAACTGTGCATATATACTGAACTGATCTTAAGTCTGCTGTGAGGCATCCCATTCTAAGACTACAGCAGCCTCTGTTTAAGACCATATAACCATTTGCACTTATTATGATTGAAATTAGCTCTGATAAAGACACTTTTGCTGGGCATAGCACTACTGGATCTTTTTTGGGGCATCCCATTCTGTGACTACAGCAGCCTCTGTTTAAGACTATATATCCATTTGCACTTATTATAATTGAAATTAGCCCTGATAAAGACACTTTTGCTGGGCATAGCACTACTGGATCTTTTTTGGGGCATCCCATTCTGTGACTACAGCAGCCTCTGTTTAAGACCATATAACCATTTGCACTTATTATAATTGAAATTAGCCCTGATAAAGACACTTTTGCTGGGCATAGCGCTACTGGACCCTGCCAGGTCAACTTCTTTTTTGGGGCATCCCATTCTGTGACTACAGCAGCCTCTGTTTAAGACCATATAACCATTTGCACTTATTATAATTGAAATTAGCCCTGATAAAGACACTTTTGCTGGGCATAGCACTACTGGATCTTTTTTGGGGCATCCCATTCTGTGACTACAGCAGCCTCTGTTTAAGACCATATAACCATTTGCACTTATTATAATTGAAATTAGCCCTGATAAAGACACTTTTGCTGGGCATAGCACTACTGGATCTTTTTTGGGGCATCCCATTCTGTGACTACAGCAGCCTCTGTTTAAGACCATATAACCATTTGCACTTATTATAATTGAAATTAGCCCTGATAAAGACACTTTTGCTGGGCATAGCACTACTGGATCTTTTTTGGGGCATCCCATTCTGTGACTACAGCAGCCTCTGTTTAAGACCATATAACCATTTGCACTTATTATAAATGAAATTAGCCCTGATAAAGACACTTTTGCTGGGCATAGCACTACTGGATCTTTTTTGGGGCATCCCATTGTGTGACTACAGCAGCCTCTGTTTAAGACCATATAACCATTTGCACTTATTATAATTGAAATTAGCCCTGATAAAGACACTTTTGCTGGGCATAGCACTACTGGATCTTTTTTGGGGCATCCCATTCTGTGACTACAGCAGCCTCTGTTTAAGACCATATAACCATTTGCACTTATTATAATTGAAATTAGCCCTGATAAAGACACTTTTGCTGGGCATAGCACTACTGGATCTTTTTTGGGGCATCCCATTCTGTGACTACAGCAGCCTCTGTTTAAGACCATATAACCATTTGCACTTATTATAATTGAAATTAGGCCTGATAAAGACACTTTTGCTGGGCATAGCACTACTGGATCTTTTTTGGGGCATCCCATTCTGTGACTACAGCAGCCTCTGTTTAAGACCATATAACCATTTGCACTTATTATAATTGAAATTAGCCCTGATAAAGACACTTTTGCTGGGCATAGCACTACTGGATCTTTTTTGGGGCATCCCATTCTGTGACTACAGCAGCCTCTGTTTAAGACCATATAACCATTTGCACTTATTATAATTGAAATTAGCCCTGATAAAGACACTTTTGCTGGGCATAGCACTACTGGATCTTTTTTGGGGCATCCCATTCTGTGACTACAGCAGCCTCTGTTTAAGACCATATAACCATTTGCACTTATTATAATTGAAATTAGCCCTGATAAAGACACTTTTGCTGGGCATAGCGCTACTGGACCCTGCCAGGTCAACTTCTTTTTTGGGGCATCCCATTCTGTGACTACAGCAGCCTCTGTTTAAGACCATATAACCATTTGCACTTATTATAATTGAAATTAGCCCTGATAAAGACACTTTTGCTGGGCATAGCACTACTGGACCCTGCCAGGTCCACTTCTTTTTTGGGGCATCCCATTCTGTGACTACAGCAGCCTCTGTTTAAGACCATATAACCATTTGCACTTATTATAATTGAAATTAGCCCTGATAAAGACACTTTTGCTGGGCATAGCACTACTGGATCTTTTTTGGGGCATCCCATTCTGTGACTACAGCAGCCTATGTTTAAGACCATATAACCATTTGCACTTATTATAATTGAAATTAGCCCTGATAAAGACACTTTTGCTGGGCATAGCACTACTGGATCTTTTTTGGGGCATCCCATTCTGTGACTACAGCAGCCTCTGTTTAAGACCATATAACCATTTGCCCTTATTATAATTGAAATTAGCCCTGATAAAGACACTTTTGCTGGGCATAGCACTACTGGATCTTTTTTGGGGCATCCCATTCTGTGACTACAGCAGCCTCTGTTTAAGACCATATAACCATTTGCACTTATTATGATTGAAATTAGGCCTGATAAAGACACTTTTGCTGGGCATAGCACTACTGGATCTTTTTTGGGGCATCCCATTCTGTGACTACAGCAGCCTCTGTTTAAGACCATATAACCATTTGCACTTATTATAATTGAAATTAGGCCTGATAAAGACACTTTTGCTGGGCATAGCACTACTGGATCTTTTTTGGGGCATCCCATTCTGTGACTACAGCAGCCTCTGTTTAAGACCATATAACCATTTGCACTTATTATAATTGAAATTAGCCCTGATAAAGACACTTTTGCTGGGCATAGCACTACTGGATCTTTTTTGGGGCATCCCATTCTGTGACTACAGCAGCCTCTGTTTAAGACCATATAACCATTTGCACTTATTATAATTGAAATTAGGCCTGATAAAGACACTTTTGCTGGGCATAGCACTACTGGATCTTTTTTGGGGCATCCCATTCTGTGACTACAGCAGCCTCTGTTTAAGACCATATAACCATTTGCACTTATTATAATTGAAATTAGCCCTGATAAAGACACTTTTGCTGGGCATAGCACTACTGGATCTTTTTTGGGGCATCCCATTCTGTGACTACAGCAGCCTCTGTTTAAGACCATATAACCATTTGCACTTATTATAATTGAAATTAGCCCTGATATAGACACTTTTGCTGGGCATAGCACTACTGGATCTTTTTTGGGGCATCCAATTCTGTGACTACAGCAGCCTCTGTTTAAGACCATATAACCATTTGCACTTATTATAATTGAAATTAGGCCTGATAAAGACACTTTTGCTGGGCATAGCACTACTGGATCTTTTTTGGGGCATCCCATTCTGTGACTACAGCAGCCTCTGTTTAAGACCATATAACCATTTGCACTTATTATAATTGAAATTAGCCCTGATAAAGACACTTACGCTGGGCATAGCACTACTGGATCTTTTTTGGGGCATCCCATTCTGTGACTACAGCAGCCTCTGTTTAAGACCATATAACCATTTGCACTTATTATAATTGAAATTAGCCCTGATAAAGACACTTTTGCTGGGCATAGCACTACTGGATCTTTTTTGGGGCATCCCATTCTGTGACTACAGCAGCCTCTGTTTAAGACCATATAACCATTTGCACTTATTATAATTGAAATTAGCCCTGATAAAGACACTTTTGCTGGGCATAGCACTGCTGGATCTTTTTTGGGGCATCCCATTCTGTGACTACAGCAGCCTCTGTTTAAGACCATATAACCATTTCCACTTATTATAAATGAAATTAGCCCTGATAAAGACACTTTTGCTGGGCATAGCACTACTGGATCTTTTTAGGGGCATCCCATTCTGTGACTACAGCAGCCTCTGTTTAAGACCATATAACCATTTGCACTTATTATAATTGAAATTAGGCCTGATAAAGACACTTTTGCTGGGCATAGCACTACTGGTTTTTTTTTTGGGGCATCCCATTCTGTGACTACAGCAGCCTCTGTTTAAGACCATATAACCATTTGCACTTATTATAATTGAAATTAGCCCTGATAAAGACACTTTTGCTGGGCATAGCACTACTGGACCCTGCCAGGTCCACTTCTTTTTTGGGGCATCCCATTCTGTGACTACAGCAGCCTCTGTTTAAGACCATATAACCATTTGCACTTATTATAATTGAAATTAGCCCTGATAAAGACACTTTTGCTGGGCATAGCACTACTGGATCTTTTTTGGGGCATCCCATTCTGTGACTACAGCAGCCTATGTTTAAGACCATATAACCATTTGCACTTATTATAATTGAAATTAGCCCTGATAAAGACACTTTTGCTGGGCATAGCACTACTGGATCTTTTTTGGGGCATCCCATTCTGTGACTACAGCAGCCTCTGTTTAAGACCATATAACCATTTGCCCTTATTATAATTGAAATTAGCCCTGATAAAGACACTTTTGCTGGGCATAGCACTACTGGATCTTTTTTGGGGCATCCCATTCTGTGACTACAGCAGCCTCTGTTTAAGACCATATAACCATTTGCACTTATTATGATTGAAATTAGGCCTGATAAAGACACTTTTGCTGGGCATAGCACTACTGGATCTTTTTTGGGGCATCCCATTCTGTGACTACAGCAGCCTCTGTTTAAGACCATATAACCATTTGCACTTATTATAATTGAAATTAGGCCTGATAAAGACACTTTTGCTGGGCATAGCACTACTGGATCTTTTTTGGGGCATCCCATTCTGTGACTACAGCAGCCTCTGTTTAAGACCATATAACCATTTGCACTTATTATAATTGAAATTAGCCCTGATAAAGACACTTTTGCTGGGCATAGCACTACTGGATCTTTTTTGGGGCATCCCATTCTGTGACTACAGCAGCCTCTGTTTAAGACCATATAACCATTTGCACTTATTATAATTGAAATTAGGCCTGATAAAGACACTTTTGCTGGGCATAGCACTACTGGATCTTTTTTGGGGCATCCCATTCTGTGACTACAGCAGCCTCTGTTTAAGACCATATAACCATTTGCACTTATTATAATTGAAATTAGCCCTGATAAAGACACTTTTGCTGGGCATAGCACTACTGGATCTTTTTTGGGGCATCCCATTCTGTGACTACAGCAGCCTCTGTTTAAGACCATATAACCATTTGCACTTATTATAATTGAAATTAGCCCTGATATAGACACTTTTGCTGGGCATAGCACTACTGGATCTTTTTTGGGGCATCCAATTCTGTGACTACAGCAGCCTCTGTTTAAGACCATATAACCATTTGCACTTATTATAATTGAAATTAGGCCTGATAAAGACACTTTTGCTGGGCATAGCACTACTGGATCTTTTTTGGGGCATCCCATTCTGTGACTACAGCAGCCTCTGTTTAAGACCATATAACCATTTGCACTTATTATAATTGAAATTAGCCCTGATAAAGACACTTACGCTGGGCATAGCACTACTGGATCTTTTTTGGGGCATCCCATTCTGTGACTACAGCAGCCTCTGTTTAAGACCATATAACCATTTGCACTTATTATAATTGAAATTAGCCCTGATAAAGACACTTTTGCTGGGCATAGCACTACTGGATCTTTTTTGGGGCATCCCATTCTGTGACTACAGCAGCCTCTGTTTAAGACCATATAACCATTTGCACTTATTATAATTGAAATTAGGCCTGATAAAGACACTTTTGCTGGGCATAGCGCTACTGGACCCTGCCAGGTCCACTTCTTTTTTGGGGCATCCCATTCTGTGACTACAGCAGCCTCTGTTTAAGACCATATAACCATTTGCACTTATTATAATTGAAATTAGCCCTGATAAAGACACTTTTGCTGGGCATAGCACTACTGGATCTTTTTTGGGGCATCCCATTCTGTGACTACAGCAGCCTCTGTTTAAGACCATATAACCATTTGCACTTATTATAATTGAAATTAGCCCTGATAAAGACACTTTTGCTGGGCATAGCACTACTGGATCTTTTTTGGGGCATCCCATTCTGTGACTACAGCAGCCTCTGTTTAAAACCATATAACCATTTGCACTTATTATAATTGAAATTAGCCCTGATAAAGACACTTTTGCTGGGCATGGCACTACTGGATCTTTTTTGGGGCATCCCATTCTGTGACTACAGCAGCCTCTGTTTAAGACCATATAACCATTTGCACTTATTATAATTGAAATTAGCCCTGATAAAGACACTTTTGCTGGGCATAGCACTACTGGATCTTTTTTGGAGCATCCCATTCTGTGACTACAGCAGCCTCTGTTTAAGACCATATAACCATTTGCACTTATTATAATTGAAATTAGCCCTGATAAAGACACTTTTGCTGGGCATAGTACTACTGGACCCTGCCAGGTCCACTTCTTTTTTGGGGCATCCCATTCTGTGACTACAGCAGCCTCTGTTTAAGACCATATAACCATTTGCACTTATTATAATTGAAATTAGCCCTGATAAAGACACTTTTGCTGTGCATAGACTTACTGCTGCCTGCCAGGTGCACTTCTGTTGGGGCATCCCATTCTGTAACATAGTATACCCCTCTTTATTTACACTAAGCAGCTCTCTTATTTACACTAAGCAGGCCTGTTGGAGGCTGAGTGTTACTGCTCACTTTTGGTGTGTATTATATTCTGTTTCATATAGACCCACCGCTGCCCGGGGGATCTTAAAATATCACCTACTACCACGCCAGTTAGACTATGTCGGGCAGACAAGTGCCTGGAAGTGAAAAGAGGAGTGGCAGAGGCCAAGATTCCGCAGGCAGAGCTCGCATCAGACTGGGGGCCTGTAGCAGCAGGAGTCACGCTGAGAGACCTAATCTGCCAGTATCTGCTAGCGGTCGGGTCTCCACCAGTAACGCATCTGCCGTGGTAGATTGGTTGACGCGCTCATCAACAACATCATCACAACTTACGTCTGAGACCCCCAGTCTAGGGTCGGTAGGTTCCTCTGACACAACCCTGAGTTGGCATGCCCCGAGAGCAGTCCCTGTCCTCCCATTGCCTCTGTCCTACGCCGTTCCCTCCCCCAGCGACGTATCCTATGCTTTGGGTTCAGCTCCACTCTTTAGTGAGGAGGACGATCAGATACAGGAGGACAGTCAGCAGCTACTGCCCAGCCAAGAAATGGAGGTGGCTTCTTTAGCTAGGCAGACAAATAGTGATGTGGACAGTGTCGTGGGTGCTGCGAGCGTTCCAGCTCCTGCGCCAGACACTGTTGACGAATCCACGAACATCAGTGACGTACAGCCACAACTCGGTGATGATGATGACGATGAAGCCGATCGCACTTGGGAGCCGGGTGATGAAGGGGCTTCAACGTCATCATCAGGAGAAGAGGGGCGCAGGTTGCCCCGGAGTCAGCAGCTGAGGCAGCAAGGTGGTAGCAGTCAGCATGGGGGCACAATTCCAACGGCTGGGGCCGGCCGGGGCCGGGGCCGGGGTAGAGCACCTGCTGTGCGGCAGTCTACCTTATCGGGAGGTAGTGGAGCAGGGGTTCCTAGAGTTGGCAACAGCAGCAGTGAATCAGTGAGGCCAGGGGGTGGGAAAAGTAGCTACTCGGCAGTGTGGCAGTTTTTCCTGAAGCATCCACAGGAGGGTAACATGGCCACATGCAAGATATGTAGGCAAAAGGTGAAGCGTGGCCAGGGTCCAAATGTTGGCACCACGGCCCTGCGTCAACATATGATGCGTCACCATAAAGCGACCTGGGAGAACCGAGGCTCCCAAGGGGTGGTCCAGTCTGCTTCCTCACCAAGTGAGCTCCCAATTTCTGCCAGCCAAGGCTCCAGCACCTCAGCCGAAGGCAGCTGTGCTTCATACCCATCCTCTGTCGCTCCTGCTCCTCCTCCTCCAAGTCATGCATCCCGCCAGCAATCCATCAGCGAAGCCATGTCCAAGAGACAGCAGTATGCGCCCACTCATCCTACGGCGCAGAAGCTTAATGTGCTCCTGTCCAAGTTGCTGGTGCTGCAGTTGCTCCCTTTTCAGGTGGTGGAATCTGCACCTTTCAGAGAACTGATGGCTTGTGCCGAGCCGAGGTGGAGAGTCCCAAGCCGTCATTTCTTTGCCAAGAAGGCAGTACCAGCGCTGCACACTTTTGTTGAACAGAAGGTGGGCCAGTCCTTAGCCTGTCGGTGTGTAGCAAAGTGCATGGCAGCGCCGACATCTGGAGCTGTAACTACGGTCAGGGACAGTACATGTCGTTTACGGCCCACTGGGTGAATGTGGTCCCTTTGCAGCAGCAGCAGCAACTTGGACAGGTCACGTCGCTTCGGCCTCCGCGCTCCCTGCCCGTTGGGCCTGTGACACCGTGCGACTCTGCCTCCTCATCCTCCGCCATCTCCTCACCCTCCACTGTAGGCTCAAGTCTCAGTGCCCCTCCAGTCTACCATGTGTGCAGGGCACGGAGGTGTCACGCAGTGCTTCACATGGTTTGTCTTGGCGAACGGAGTCACACAGGGGAGGAACTGCTTAAATGTATTCATCAGGAAATCCAAACATGGCTTACTCCGAGAAAACTTAAAATGGGAATCATGGTTACCGACAATGGGAAGAACATTTTGTCTGCGCTGCGCCAAGGAAGCCTGACCCATGCCCCCTGCATGGCTCACGTCTTCAATCTGGTTGTCAAGCGGTTTCTGAAGTGTTCCCCCCATCTGCAAGACATCCTAACAACTTCAAGGAAACTTTGCATGCACTTCAGCCACTCCTACACCGCCAAACACACCCTTCTTGAGCTACAGCGTCAGAATGGTATCCCCCAACATAGTCTGATTTGCGATGTTTCCACCCGTTGGAATTCCACCCTTCACATGTTGGACCGATTATATGAACAGAGAAAAGCCATCACGGATTTCCTGATGATCCAAGCAGATAGGGGGACTCCCCTGTGTAACTTCAATGTCAACCAGTGGCAGCTCATACGTGACACCTGCCGTTTGCTCAGGCCCTTTGAGGAAGCCACTTTATTTGTCAGGCAGGATTACGGGATGAACGACACTGCTTCATGTACTACAGCACATGTTGGAAACCATGGCTGGTCAGGGCACTGGAGACATGGCGTTTACATCTTACGGCCACATGAACCCCATTGGAGCTGAACTGGAGGAGGAGGAGGAGGAAGAGGAGGAGGAGGAGTTACCCAGCGAAACACAGTTTAGGCTTGGCGAAATGGCTGGTTTATCTAGTCAGCGGACAGGAGAGGAGGAGCAGGAGCAGCCAGAGGAGCTAGAGGTTTTTGAGGAAGGCGAGACAGAGGACCCGGGCACACCGTGGCAGTATGCAGTGGAGATGGAGACAGGTAGTCCATCCGAGTCACTTGCGCAAATGGCACGAAGCATGCTCACGTGCTTGCGTAGTGACCCCAGAATTGTTTCCATCTGTCGGCGGGATGACTTCTGGCTGTCCACCTTATTGGACCCTCGCTTCCGGCACAAAATGGCGGCATTTTTTAAACCCACCGAGAGGGAGGACAAACTCAACTACTACAAAGACATTCTACGTAGGCAGTTGGCCGATGCCTATCTGCGCCATGGTCCATACTCTCGCAGGTCTGACTCGAGGGGACCTCTGCGCTCACCTTCCACTGCCATGGCCGCTGGGGGGGTTGGCAGGAGCAGCAGCAGCAGCTCCATCAGCAGCAGCAGCCTCAGTCTTCAGTCGCTAATGAGTAGCTTTCTACACCCGCATAGTGAGGCTACTCATGGGCAGCAGGAAGACCTGGAGCAGGACCTCAACCAGCAGGTCATGTCATACTTTGACATGACCATGCCAACACACCTTGAGGATCCGCTGGACTTCTGGGCAGCCAAACATGATTTGTGGCCGCAACTAGCAGAGTTTGCCCTGGAAAAGCTGTCCGGCCCGGCAAGTAGCGTGCCATCTGAGCGGGTGTTTAGTGCGGCGGGGGCCATAGTTACGGCGAGGAGAATTCTTCTGTCAACTAAAAATGTGGAGAGACTCACCTTTGTCAAAATGAATCAGGGATGGATCAGCCAGGATTTCCACCCACCAATGCCTGATGCATGCGACTAGATTCAGCATGGTGCCACGTTTTACACTTTCCAAATGGTGCAAAACATATTTATGTCTTGAGGCCATTTTTTGGGCTCCTGCTGCTGCTGCTGCCAACTTCTGCCAACTCCAGGGTGTGATTCATCCAATTTTTGGGCTCCTGAAGCCAACTCCAGTGTATATTTGGGCTCCTGCTGCTGCTGCTGCCAACTCCAGGGTGTGATTCATCCAATTTTTGGGCTCCTGAAGCCAACCCCAGGGTCTCTTTAAAGTAATATTTGGGCTCCTGCTGCTGCCAACTCCAGGGTGTGATTCATCCAATTTTTGGGCTCCTGAAGCCAACTCCAGTGTATATTTGGGCTCCTGCTGCTGCTGCTGCCAACTCCAGGGTGTGAATCATCCAATTTTTGGGCTCCTTAAGCCAACCCCAGTGTCTCTTTAAAGTAATATTTGGGCTCCTGCTGCTGCTGATGCCAACTCCAAGGTGTGATTCATCCAATTTTTGGGCTCCTGAAGCCAACTCCAGTGTATATTTGGGCTCCTGCTGCTGCTGCTGCCAACTCCAGGGTGTGAATCATCCAATTGTTGGGCTCCTGAAGCCAACCCCAGTGTCTCTTTAAAGTAATATTTGGGCTCCTGCTGCTGCTGCTGCCAACTCCAGGGTGTGATTCATCCAATTTTTGGGCTCCTGAAGCCAACCCCAGTGTCTCTTTAAAGTAATGTTTGGGCTCCTGTTGCTGCTGCTGCCAACTCCTGCCAACTCCAGGGTGTGATTCATCCAATTTTTGGGCTCCTGAAGCCAACCCCAGGGTCTCTTTAAAGTAATATTTGGGCTCCTGCTGCTGCTGCTGTCAACTCCTGCCAACTCCAGGGTGTGATTCATCCAATTTTTGGGCTCCTGAAGCCAACCCCAGGGTCTCTTTAAAGTAATATTTGGGCTCCTGCTGCTGCTGCTGCTGCCAACTCCAGGGTGTGATTCATCCAATTTTTGGGCTCCTGAAGCCAACCCCAGTGTCTCTTTAAAGTAATATTTGGGCTCCTGCTGCTGGCAACTCCAGCGTGTGATTCATCCAATTTTTGGGCTCCTGAAGCCAACCCCAGTGTCTCTTTAAAGTAATATTTGGGCTCCTGCTGCTGCTGCTGTCAACTCCTGCCAACTCCAGGGTGTGATTCATCCAATTTTTGGGCTCCTGAAGCCAACCCCAGGGTCTCTTTAAAGTAATATTTGGGCTCCTGCTACTGCCAACTTCTGCCAACTCCAGGGTGTGATTCATCCAATTTTTGGGCTCCTGAAGCCAACCCCAGTGTCTCTTTAAAGTAATATTTGGGCTCCTGCTGCTGGCAACTCCAGCGTGTGATTCATCCAATTTTTGGGCTCCTGAAGCCAACCCCAGTGTCTCTTTAAAGTAATGTTTGGGCTCCTGCTGCTGCTGCCAACTCCAGGGTGTGATTCATCCAATTTTTGGGCTCCTGAAGCCAACTCCAGTGTATATTTGGGCTCCTGCTGCTGCTGCTGCCAACTCCAGGGTGTGATTCATCCAATTTTTGGGCTCCTGAAGCCAACCCCAGGGTCTCTTTAAAGTAATATTTGGGCTCCTGCTGCTGCTGCTGTCAACTCCTGCCAACTCCAGGGTGTGATTCATCCAATTTTTGGGGTCCTGAAGCCAACCCCAGGGTCTCTTTAAAGTAATATTTGGGCTCCTGCTGCTGCTGCTGCCAACTCCAGGGTGTGATTCATCCAATTTTTGGGCTCCTGAAGCCAACCCCAGTGTCTCTTTAAAGTAATGTTTGGGCTCCTGCTGCTGCTGCTGCCAACTCCAAGGTGTGATTCATCCAATTTTTGGGCTCCTGAAGCCAACCCCAGTGTCTCTTTGAAGTAATGTTTGGGCTCCTGCTGCTGCTGCTGCCAACTCCAGGGTGTGATACATCCAATTTTTGGGCTCCTGAAGCCAACTCCAGTGTATATTTGGGCTCCTGCTGCTGCTGCTGCCAACTCCAGGGTGTGATTCATCCAATTTTTGGGCTCCTGAAGCCAACCCCAGGGTCTCTTTAAAGTAATATTTGGGCTCCTGCTGCTGCTACTGCCAACTTCTGCCAACTCCAGGGTGTGATTCATACAATTTTTGGGCTCCTGAAGCCAACCCCAGGGTCTCTTTAAAGTAATATTTGGGCTCCTGCTGCTGCTGCTGTCAACTCCTGCCAACTCCAGGGTGTGATTCATCCAATTTTTGGGCTCCTGAAGCCAACCCCAGGGTCTCTTTAAAGTTATATTTGGGCTCCTGCTGCTGCTACTGCCAACTTCGGCCAACTCCAGGGTGTGATTCATCCAATTTTTGGGCTCCTGAAGCCAACCCCAGTGTCTCTTTAAAGTAATATTTGGGCTCCTGCTGCTGCCAACTCCAGGGTGTGATTCATCCAATTTTTGGGCTCCTGATGCCAACCCCAGTGTCTCTTTAAAGTAATGTTTGGGCTCCTGCTGCTGCTGCTGCCAACTCCAGGGTGTGATTCATCCAATTTTTGGGCTCCTGAAGCCAACCCCAGGGTCCCTTTGAAGTAATGTTTGGGCTCCTGCTGCTGCTGCTGCCAACTCCAGGGTGTGATTCATCCAATTTTTGGGCTCCTGAAGCCAACCCCAGGGTCTCTTTAAAGTAATATTTGGGCTCCTGCTGCTGCTGCTGTCAACTCCTGCCAACTTCAGGGTGTGATTCATCCAATTTTTGGGCTCCTGAAGCCAACCCCAGGGTCTCTTTAAAGTAATGTTTGGGCTCCTGCTGCTGCTGCCAACTCCAGGGTGTGATTCATCCAATTTTTGGGCTCCTGCTGCTGCCAACTCCAGTGTCTCTTTAAAGCAATGTTTGGGCTCCTGCCCCTCATAGTGATGCCACTTCAACTCTCTTGAATTCAATTGTGCCGCTCTGCGATTCTATTAGCGATGCCTCTGATCTGCATGTGATATTTATTCAAAGTATTATTTAACTAACCCAGCATGCATCCTGTGCGTGTTACAGCAAGGCAGAATGGTTTACAACCCTATTGAGGCTCAGAAATAGCCGTTTTTAATAGCGATTCATCGCGAATTTATTCGGGTCGAAACGATTTTTGTCGGAAAATTCGGCGAATCAGTCGAATCGAATTTTTCAAAAGTTCGCTCATCTCTACTATTCATGTTGGTTGCTGGATGTGAGGTGTCTTGCTAATCTTACCACTAAAACCCAGAAGAATTACATATACACTCAAGAGATCAGGGAGGACATTAAATTGTTTATGAGCAGAAGTTGAAAAAACAGCGCGGACATTAAGAACGCACTTGAATATGGTCCTTGCTGCCGGCCAGTACTGAAAGAGTTAAATAGATTGTGCAAGCTGCGGGCGGTTGCTTGAAGTCTACTGTGCATGTGCGAGCTGCGGGCGGTGGTTTAAAATCTATCGCGCAGGTGCAGGGGGAAAGAAGTAACATAAAGTCATGTGACACAAGCCGGAACTCGAGAAAAGCGAGGATTCCCATATGAACACTGCGCAGCTGCGGGCGCATGAAAGCGATTGGCCACTACAAAGTGTGATTTGCCTATAAAGATGGCTCAACAGAGCCAGTCCCTCCCACCCTGACGAAGCTCCCGAGCGGGAGCGAAACAGCTGTCAGTCAGGGCCCCTGACTACGCCCACCATGCATGCTCGCTCACGGAATGGCCGCGCCTGCAAGTAGCCTTTGGATTTGACACGCTATTGGCTGGAAGGACTTCGCTAACTGCGAGTGGTGAGACAATCGGCGGTAACGCCTTATGATACAGCAGTGACGGGCTGCGGTGCCCCCCTATGGCCGCACACTTGGGCTGTGATCTTAGCGCCTCGCTGGGACTGTGTTGTACACACTCCAGTCCTTTTTAGAGAGCGCTCATTAATTTATTTAAGAGTGTCCAGGTACAAGCACCTGCACCTTTGCACAGCAGCTAACATTTGGATCCCATTGCAGTTGTGAATTTATGCTGATGGTCTGCTGAGCTTTCAAGCATTTATGACTCATGTGTCCAGCCTAAGTAACATTGTCTCCAAGTGCTCTATGTATTGAGCCTCCATCCAATTAGTGCAATACGTAGCCACAAACACTTGATTTGTTTATATACTGGACAAAACCGGAACCTCAGCATGATGGCTATGACGTCCGTGAGGTGTGCCAACCGTCATAGAGGATAGATTTCTGTCCCTTTGTTGTATGCTGGCCAGCAATTTTTTGGTGTGAGCTGAGTGAGTGCTGGTGTGAGTGTGGAGTCCAGGTCGGCCTGGCAGGGGCCCTTATTCTTTTGCCCTTGTTTTTTAAAGCGCAATTGCGGTTTTATATTGTTGTGTGTATTTAAGTCTTGTCTTTCATATGCATTTATCTTGTGCCACATTTTTTGTCATTAAAAGTGAGTCTTTGGCTAAATATGCCTGTACATTATTGGCCAGCCCAGCATTTAACCAGTTGTGGTATTCTTTGTATGTGTAACTCTGTTTATCTCCCTTTTACCTCCCCCACCTTTTACTGCATTCTTCAACCTGACTATGACACTTTAAGTGGGAGGCAGCAGCAATCTTGTTGACCCCACAGAGCCATGACAGTCAGTGGAGGATGGTAGCAGCTGAAGTAGCAGCAGCAGTCTTTGAGCCCCAAGGGCCTAAGACAGCCAGTGGAGGAGGGTACCTGCAACAGCAGCAGACTCTGAGACTCTATGACAGCCAGGTGAAGAGTGTAACCATAGTATTAGGAGGAGGCTCTATGGGTCCCAATGGCCTATGACAGCTAGTAGAGGGAGTAAGAGCAGCAGCACCAGCGGCAGTCTCTCTGAGCCCCTAGGGCCTATGACAGCCAGTGGAGGTATACAGCAGCAGCACCAACACCAGCAGTTTCTCTGTGCCCCTAGGGCCTATGATGGGGAGAAGGGTAGCAGCAGCAGGGCTTTTTGTGACCCCCAAAAAGCCTAATACAGCCATTTGAGAATGGTAACAGCATCAACATCAATTAACCTAATGAGCTCTTGTGATATTGTAGAGTATGGCAACAGCAGCAGCGGCACACTGACACTTAGAAAAATGGGTCCATGCTGACCTGGAAATGCAAATTGAGAAGCCACCACCATGAAGGCAAGGACTTAAAAGTAGCCAGTGTGCTGCAATCTATACCTTTATGAATGTCAGGATCTCCACATTTTGGTGGAAAAAGAAGTGGAAAAACATTTTGCTACTGAACTGATTACACTACCAATGTCGCCAGCCAGTAGTCATTCCTCTGGTGAATGCCTTTAATGAGGATGCCACTGCACAAGCACGTAAGCAGACATGCAGCCATATATGCGAG
This sequence comes from Gastrophryne carolinensis, assembly GCA_027917425.1. Lineage (NCBI taxonomy): Eukaryota > Metazoa > Chordata > Amphibia > Anura > Microhylidae > Gastrophryne > Gastrophryne carolinensis. The sequence goes on from CM051238.1 coordinate 364,064,734, forward strand.
GCACTCTAAGCATGTGCCCTCCACACTCTCCACTAAAGACTGCCGGGGGGTTCTAGGTACTCCTTATCCACCTCCTCATCCTCCAGCTCCTGATGCTCCTCTCTGCTAGATAAGCTCTTGGTGAGAATAGAGAGTGGGATTTGCACTCCTCCTCATCATCATCATCCTCCTCCACCACCACTTAATCCAGCTCGGGACTGCGATACATGCGAGTACTGGGTCTGGGTCCCTTTGCAAACATGACCTCCAGTACATGGAGCATTGGAATCGTTAAGACTCTAGGCTTTACGGCTGATAAGCAGAATGGCTACCTCGAATGGCTCAGCAGTCGTCAGATGTCTCGCATCATCTGCCAGTGGTTCAGTTGGAAATTGCACTGCAGTGTAAAGCTGGTCAGCTACTGCATGAGGTATTGATTAATCACTGTTCTCTGCTGGTACAGCTGGTCCACTATATGGAAGGATGAGTGGGTCAGCACATCACAGCAAAATACTGGAGATTCAGTTCCCAAAATTCTGCATCTCTCTGCATACCTTCTGTTCTATATATTATGTACATAAATCATTCTGCAATCTCAATACTGAACAACAAACATTTTGTGTATGGTTTAGACACTGTAGGGTCGATTCAAAGAATTGGATTTTGGTGCCGATCATCCTATTTTTCCCGTCCCTCGTGCGTTCGTATGAACTTGCGAGTGATTCTATAAGCAAATACGTTTCTATCCTAAAATTTACGTCCGTTCGTATGGCAGTTCGGGAATCAGACCTATGTCAGTTTCCATCCTGAATTTTCCGTTTCATTTCTCAGGTTGCAACATTGGTTTTGCCCTTTTTCCTTTTTTGTCTGGACGTAAATCCTTCTGATCTTGCGGCTGCGCACTACAAACTTACCTCATTAAAGTGCATTCTAAATATTTGGTCTTATTTTTCTTTATTTCATTTATTTTGTAGTAACCAACCATTAATGAATGCATTTGCATAAGTAAATCTTACTATTTTTTACTTGTGGATTTAATTTTAATATTTTGGCTTAAAATGGTACAACTTTTGTGTGTGGTTACCCACACCCTCTACATACAGATTGCTCTCAAATATAAAAAAACACCCAGCAACTTCTGCATGTTATGAGTCTAGAAACAGCCAAGATGGCGGCTCAGGTATTCTTGGGCAGCCTGCAAACAGAAAGGGCCTTGTGACTGTGTTGCTCAGCATTCTTTGATTTCTGACCTTTCCGTGCCCCCAGCTCTGCTGTGTCTGTGCAAAATACAGCAGTAACCCACATCCTGCACTTTATCCCGCTCTCCTCTCCTCAGTAAGTGTGATGCATCTGACCAAAGATGTGCTTAAATAATTAAACAAAGCAAAGGTAAACAACTACACCAATAAATGCAATCTAAAAATATTATTCTAGTACATCAATTTAAAAATAAATAACAAAGGACATAAGTTTCTTTAATTAACGCAAATATATTGCAAAATAAAGATTTACATGCAAAGGACTAATTAAGGTCCACATTAAAATGCTTTTATAAGGCATACATGAATCAGGTATGCATTGCCATACAATTTATGGCCTCGGTCATGCTGATACATGCAGTTCATTGTTGCTCAAGACGCGCAGACTCCTCCACATAGCCAAAAAACCTGTTCAAGAACAGCAATCCGACTGCTAAAAGGTGTCGGCAGTGGCTTTCTTTTAAAACGTATTTAGAGGTTTGAAAACTGTTCTCTGAATCACACCTAAACACATCCAATTATCCTAAGTTTTACGTTTTGATCCTAAGTTTTAGGATTTGATCCTAAGTTTTACGTTTTGATCCTACAATTTAGGAACGAACTTGCGATGATCGTAAGAGCATATACGCATTCGTACGTAGGCTCGTGCGAGTCGGAAATGGCCAAAAAAACAGGAAAAAATGACTAACACCCACCCAAACTTACGATTCTCGATCCGAAATCAATTAACTTTTGCTCTTTGAATCGAGGGGTGTGTGTCTATTCTGCAATCTCTCTGCCTACAGCTCACACTGCAATCTCTCTGTCTACAGCTCATTCTGCAGTCTTCTTTTTTTGTTTAATCTGAAGTCTCTGTTTATGTGTTATGCCGCAAGCTGTCCATGTGCGGTTTATTACATTTTTCCTTTTGGTCTCTTCTTAATTTTCTCTGTGTACAGACAGTTTATTCGGGGCTCAACCTGCCAGCTTTTTATAATTTTTGTTTTCTGTTTTACCCAGATTTCACCCAGAATTGAGGACTGTTGTGTTTCTTTACAGGTATGTAGTCGAACAAATTCGATTTTAGCGGCTTGAACATCCGTTTTTCAATATATATTTTTTAAATATTACATAGGGAATAGTCACATACAACTTATCTCATTACATAACAGCTGTGAATATACAGTATGAATATATAATCACGTGAAATGCCTATATCAAAGTCCCTTTTTTGTCACATAGGAAATAAAATCCTATTTTTTTTTCCTATGTGACGAAAAAGGGACTTTGATATAGTCTTTAGTTTTAGAAACATTACATGTGATTTTTTCCTAATTTACCTATCGTCTCCAAAAATTTCACAGAAGCTCCAGTAGGCATTTTAGAAATCAATTATGAAATTATGCCAATGTTGGTGGATAACGGAGCTATGTGCAGTGTGTTATGTAGAGATTATTACAGGGGACCAATGACTGATGCTGAGCCTTCTATGGGGATAAGTGGGATACTAACCAAGACTTTCCAAACCCCCCTCTGACATGGGGAAGTGGGTGCAACATTCCTTTAAGATTGTTCCCAATTGCCCTATTAACTTACTAGGCCGAGACCTAATGGGCAAGTTGGGAATTAGTATAGACACAAACAAGCAGAGAGGACTGATTGTTAGATCACAAATTCTGCCTCTCTTAAAGGAAACAAGGGATACATTTTACACTTGTATGCCAGCTTCCTCCGAACAGTTAGATGTAGATGACAGACTTTGGGGTCCATGGGATGTGGGTTTTGTGGAATGCACCCCATACAAGGTCACCTTAAAACCAGGTGTAGGCCCCGTGTATCACAAACAGTACCCTTTGTCAAAGGAAAAAGAGGAAGGCATAGAGCCCATTATTCAGCACTTCCTCAAAGAAGGCATATTGGAAAGAGTGATTTCACCTTACAGTACACCTATCAACCCTGTAAGCAGATGGCCAATTCAGGTTTGTACAAGATTTGAGGCCCATCAATAACTTTGTAGTACCCATTGCTCCCGTGGTCCTTGATGTGCCTTACTTTTTGACCTCCATACCTCACAATGCTGAGATATTTAGTGTTCTGGATTTGAGGAATGCGTTTCTTGGTGTGCCCATTGATAAAGAGATTAGGTTGATCTTTGCTTTTTGTTACAAAAGAGAACAGATCTGTTGGAATCGATTGCCACAGGGATTCCCCCATAGTTTTTGCCATTGCCCTCTGCGAAACTCTTAGGGCATGGACACCCAGGTTTGGTTCGGTTCTGGTGACTTACGCGGATGACCTCCTACTTTGCAACAGAATTGGGAAGGCCGGCCAGCAGGATGGTACTGGGTTACTGCAAACCCTATGTGCAAGTGGTTTTAAAGTGTCTAAAGAGAAAATGCAATGGTGTCAGGAGAAGGTTGCTTTTGTATGCATGCCTGGACTTGGTCTCCCAGAATATTGAAAATGTTTCATTGTTTGCCAGGGAAAATTGTAAAACCATGGCTGGGGTCCTAGCTCAGGAGCATGGAGGCAGATTACGCCCAGTGGCATTTTTCTCTAAGGTCATGCCTACGCAGGTTTAGGGCATGCCTGCGTGTCTCAGGGCACTGGCATCATGTGCTGGTGGTTGAGATGGCTAGCACCCTGGCCTTAGGTCGCCCAACAACCCTGCACACTTCCCACAATGTGTCATACCTCCTGAAGAATGTACATACCCAACACATGTCTGCACAGAGATTAAGTGGGTACAAGGGGATTTTACTGTCAGACCCCAAACTGATCATCAAATATGAGGCTGCTACAGCAGGCCCATTGCCTTATTGCCTTATTTGGACTTAAAGGGGAACAGGATGAGTTAGTGCCCCCACATGACTGTGTGACTGCCATTGACCAAGACACCTCTCTCAGACATGACTTATCTTCCACACCTTTACCAGATGTCATAATTCCTGTTTCAGGCCCAATGATGACACATACCATGCAGGCTATGCCATTGTACACCTGTCAGATATTGTGGTTGAGGCTAAATCCATTCCTTACAAATCAGCTCAGGCAGCAGAACTCATAGCCCTGACTAGAGCATGTGAGATATTCACTGGACAAAGGGTAAATATTTACTCTGATAGTCGTTATGCGAATGGCGTTGTCTTCGATTTTGGGTTGATTTGGAGCAGGAGAGGATTTGTAGGAGCAGATGGGAAACAAATCTCTCACACAACTCTCATTCACAATTTGTTGCATGCCCTCCAGTTACCCAAATAAATAGCAATCATCCATTGCGGAGCACACACAGGGGAACAAACTGATGTAGCTAGAGGGAATGCCTTTGCAGACCAAGTTGCTAAAGCAGTTGCTAGCGCCACCCCTTGGTCTGACACCCCACCAAAAGGTCTGAGGCCTATGCTCATACCAGACCCATCCTTTTTTGATCACACTCTACAGACATTACAAGACCATGCAACACCACAAGATTTAGCAGACTGGGAAAGAATAGGTGCACAAAAGAATAATGTAGGTATTTTGTGCAAAAAGGGGAAGCCTTGTATACCAGAAGCTAGTGCCCCTCTATTTATTGCACACTATCATGGCCTAGGACATAAGGGCTGAAAAACCACCTTCCAGGCCCTACAGCAAGATTTTTACATCACTAATGGCAAGAAATTGACTAAACAATACGTCTCCAGATTGCATCAGGAATATTCGAGCAACCAGAATAAGGCCAAACATTATCACTTGATGTACCCAGCTACTCCGTTCACACATGTGCAGATTGAATTTACACACATGCCCAGGTTGGGAAAGACACACGAATACCGGCTGGTGATAGTAGACATGTTTTCCAGATGGGTAGAATGTTTTGTGACTACCAGAGAGGATGCTAAGTGGTAAAAATACTCACCCAGGAGATAATATCGCATTGGAGCTACCCCTTGCAGATAAATAGTGACAACGGCCCCACCTTTACAGCCAAAGTGTGTCAGGAGCTAGTAAAAACTCTCAGGATAGAGTGGAAGTTCCACATCCGATACCACCGTCGAAGTCCAGGGATAGTAGAAACAATGAATCAAAGACAAAATTAGAAAAGCCACAGGAGGGACATTTGTAAATAGGAAAAGGATCCTCCCAATAATCTTGGCTGAAATAAGAATGACCCCTAATAAGACAACAGGATTTTCTCCATTTGAGGTGTTAATGGAAAGACCTTTTCGCACACCTTGGGGGGGAGCCCAGGGTCATAGAGCAGGGAGATCTAGACATAATCAGAGACGACTATGTGCATGTAATTGTGACTCTTGATTCCTTAGAACACAAAGTCTCTCGGACCTCTCTTTTCTTTTCACAGGTACCCCTGCACTCTTTCCAGGTCAGTGACCGTATCGTGGTGAATACTGCCAAACGTGGAAGACTGTCAATCGTGGATACATGCTTTGCAAGTGCCTGAGGACAAGTAGACACTGCTATCTAGAGCAGAGGAGAAGCAGACTGTGCTACCTAGAGCACAGGAAAAGCATGAAGCAGGCTCCCCATCCAAGGAGCCTGGAAGTTGTGAAGGACGAGAGGAAGCTGACGGGCCAGCCAATGATGTGGTTGCTGAGTTCTGGACATCTGTGGAAGATCATGGGTGTGGCAGGAGTGATGTTCTTGATCTTATGGGTTTCACTGCATTGTTACTATGAAAGACATTTGATGGGCCCACTAGAAGCTGTTTGTTATCCCAGGGGCCCTAACACCACTGCTGCTGCCACTACCGCTAATAATATCTAGAGACGTGAACTGAACAATTTCCACCTTGAGTCAATGTTGCTAAAATTCAAATATGCTTCTGTCCGCAAATCAGGTTATGAAAAATGCTGGATTTGCAGCAAATTGCATCCTAGTTCAGCCATCTCTTTATTGACAGGAACCCCTAAGATTGTTTTTCAAAATGTTACACGAACCAGTAATGAGAGCATAGAATTCCCCATAATAACAAGAACACACTTTCCTGATTGGTGTTCCCTGTTGGGAAGAATGAATGCCAGAGGGGGCCAAATGTGTAGATATAGTGAATTGAATATCTCCTACAATGATAATGTCTTTAATAAATCTACTATACAAACTAATAACGAATCCCATAGAAATTAACCAAAGAAGCCATTTTCAAACAAAGTTACAGTTCAGGAACACCTAAACAAAGTGCCATCTCCAAACTACTTACTGTATTACCAATGGCCGATGAAAGCAGTGAGACACAATATTTTTTAAGCCAGGTACCCATATTTCTGGGAAATAATATATGTGTTTGTTGTGGGAAAACCTGTTACCCATGGATCAGGGATGGTGTTATTTGGCCTCCCTGATCCCAGCTATGAGAGTAGTAGACACTGTAGATGGTGGAAGGCTATTTGAAGCTAGCAAATACCCCCGTTACCCTCTTAAATCCTTAGTATGAAAGAGGGAATTTTTCACTCAGAAGGATATGGCTTGGTCATGGTTTCCCTCACGGTCCGGCTGGGGAATAGATTTAATAAAGAGATTAAATAATTCTACAGGATTAATGACAGATATGATGGAAGATAATTCAGAGGACATTAACATTCTTAATGAAGAGGTAATGGCTATAAGGAAGAAAGTAGATTTACATGATTTAGCCATAGAAAGCATGAGCGCGGCCTTAACAGGCATATGCGGAATGACAGAGAAATATGAATGTTGTACCTGGGTTCACAATACTAGTTTAGAGATTCCTGATTATTATGAAGTGATTAAAGGACAAAAGGAAGAAGTGAAAAGAATCCAGGAGAAAGTTAGAAATTTTGCCCAAGATTGGAGCCCTTTTGGTAATCTAGGTAACTTTGGAGGAATTTTCAGATGGTTAAGAGATATGGCCATCAATGTTCTTGTAGTTATTTTTGTGATTATCATGTTTTTTGTTTCCTTCAAACTTATTATGTAACTGATTGGAAGTTGTAGGAAAGAGAGCTCGGCTGCCGCATATATGGCTTACCTAGCCCATAGACGTAGAACGTGAATTAAGGAAATCATCCAGAAGATGATCTAAGAGGGGATTGAAGGGTGAAATGTTTAGCCTCATGGCGGCCATGTTAAAAAGAAGCCTCAATTTCATATTCTATAATCTGAAAATAAACTTAGTTTTATAGATATGTTAACTTCTGGGCATAAAACTGACGTTTTAGTGTGCAGAAATTTCCTTCTCTCAGTGATTTATCTAGATGTAGGTCACAGGAATCCCTTGAACTCCATTATCAGCAGACATATAGGAAAATATTTTACACAGGAACCGCAAGATTTATTTCGAACCTTCTGTGTGAAGGTTTTTAGTTACGTCACGAAGGTGGGGGCTAAGTACTCCTTTTTTTGTGTGACATTTTGTATAAAAATGCAAGCTGGTTTTGAATAAAGCAGAGTCATGTGTTGAACTCTCCTGCTGTGTATGTCTCTCTTGATTCAATCACATGTCATATAGACTTATCGGGGTTCGAGTTACCCCTCAACAGTTATAGTTTTGGAATATTAATTATTTTCTGTGATTTTTCAGTCTATTCTGCTCTGTTTAGGAAGGATAAATGTTCTGTTGTTTTTAGTGACATGATGTTCAAACTTTTGTTTTAGTAACGTGAATGAATGTTATTCATCTATCTGTTTTCAATCATATCGAAATAGAAAAGACTTTTGAGATGTTGCACACTCAAAAATAAAACTTAAAAGTAAAGTAAAAGCATTTAGAAAAATATTGTTCACAATGCTGTCAACGCTGGAGCTTACATAATTCCCCAGACAGCTTCTATTCATGCCCCCTGTTTCTAGTCATAAGTGATGTATTTTACAAGTAAGCCAGGTCCCAATTTCGGTGCATTCTACTCACTGCTTCCAGTCTTGTTTATAAATAACCTCTTGTTGTTCAGTTTGGCAGGTATGGCCCAAATTGCACTATGGGTATAAACTAAATAATTGCTCCTCATAATTTCTTCTTTGGAAAACCCTGCATTCCTCTGGAATTTCTATGCAGTACATATAGGGAGCGGAGCAGGTGGAGGGAATATCTGATGTGGGATATTTGGTCTCTCAGGACACTAAATCCAATCAACTGAACAAGCACTAACAAAATACCCCTGCTTGGCTAACTCTAACATTACTGATACATACCAGATACATATGAGATTTGGACTGGAAAGATCCTTTAGACAGGAACCTGAGGGACACATCAGAGATATACACATACCTTCCACTGTCAGATTATACTCTTTGATGGCATTTTTGAAAGGTGTTTATTTGCTTGTGCCAAGAAAATGTCCTCCAGTTGCTAATCTTTTTATTTCACATGTTATTATATGAGCCAATGCTTTTTTATGTAAGTTTTCACTACCTGCAGTTTGTTGCTATTGCCAACTGTAAACAATGTCTTTACAGCAAGATCTACAAGAAGGAGCTCTATACAGAACACTGCTGATATAGTAGCTGCTAATTAGAGGGAGCTCACTTAACCTTACACATACACCATAGCAATGTTCTGTGTGTACAGGACTTGCTTTTCTCTACACAAAAATATACTAGAAATATACTAGAAAGTGTACTTTGCCTTTAAAGCGGGCCAACACTAATTTTTCAGGTATTCAGCACTGCGATTGACCTGAGCAATGAATGCGCCCAATACCAACGTAAGCATCCAGTGGCCAATCGCCATGCAGCATTCCCGGTGAGGATTGAGGCTAAACTAGAATAATGCAATGCAGACACAATCCAACATATTTCTTAAATGTTCAAATAACAAATGCATAATTAATTAAATTTGCATTAAATTAAATTTAATTAAAACCACCATTAAAATCTATAAATGGAGATGGTTGTTGTGGGTATATATATGACATAATTAAAGAGGAACATCGGAGGCCCTAGAGTCTTTTAGATTCCAGGGCCTTCCGAGTTCCGGTCCTTCCGGGATGCCCCGCTGTGTGAAATCCCCGGAACACTCACCCTCTCCCGGAGCCCTCGCCGTGCCTGTCCATTCCGGACACATCCCCGCTCACCTCTAGCCGTGCGTGCCAGTGCCTGACCTTCTGGAATGGGTGGTGCGGTCACGCCACGGCTGCCAGGTGGGTGGGGGATGCGGCTGGCAGCGCGGCTCAGCTCTTTTTGGCGCCACTCGGCTGCTTAGCCGTCCAGGAGGCTTAGCTGTCCTTGGCGCCGAAGAGAGCCAAGTGACAGTGAGTGCACTGATTGGCTGAGCGAGCCAAGACTATTGTCTTGCTCCAAAATTGCTAATTCGGTAGATAAGCTATTCATATGCTAATTAGAATCGATGCGGGTCACATACAAGGGTCAAAGACATGGGGAGAGGGATGGGAGGGGCAAATGCTGCATTATACTAACGTGCTTGTCCCTACTTAGCTGACTAATGGGGGTGGAGCTATAGACCACCAGGCAAGTCGTATGATTGGCGGTCTATATGCAGTGGTGTGTCACTACTCTTTGCCTTGTTTCTAGTTCCAGGGACAGCTGCATTCTGGCAGAAAGGGAGAGGACAGCCATGAGGAGGTCAGCTATTAGTAACATAGTAACATAGTATGTAAGGCTGAATAAAGACTTTAGTCCATCCAGTTCAGCCTGTTTAACTCCTTCCAGTGGTCTAGTAGCCATAGCCGGAAATGTTATTACATGCCAGGAAGGCATCAAGGACACTTTTGAACATTTTTAATGTATCCCTCATTACTACCTCCTCTGGCAGCGAGTTCCATAGTCTCACTGCTCTTACAGAGAAGAATCCCCTCCTATGTCGGTGGAGAAACCACCTTTCCTCTAACCTTAGTGGATGCCCCCGGGTTATGGTTACACTCCGGGGTATAAATAGATTGTGGGACAGATCCTTGTATTGACCCTGAATATATTTATACATAGTTATTAGATCACCCCTCAATCGTCTTTTTTCTAGACTAAATAAGCCTAACTTGGACAATCTTTCCGGGTACTCTAGCCCCCGCACTCCTTTTATTAACTTTGTTGCCCATCTTTGAACGCGCTCCAGTTCTGATATGTCCTTTTTAAGCACAGGTGACCAGAACTGTACACAGTATTCCATATGGGGTCTGACCAGTGACTTGTACAGGGGTAAAATGATGTTCTGGTCATGAGCACCTATGCCCCTCCTGATGCACCCCATGATCCTATTTGCCTTGGCAGCAGCTGCCTGGTATTGATTACTACAGTTGAGCTTATTGTCAACTAAAACCCCTAGGTCCGTTTCCATTGTTGTTTTACCAAGTGTTTCTTTATTTAGTGTGTAATCATGACACAGATTTCTCCTTCCCATGTGCATAACCTTACATTTATCTGTGTTAAACTTCATTTGCCATTTAACTGCCCATGCTTCCAATTTATCTAAATCTGTTTGTAGTTGCCTGTTGTCCTCCTTTGTTTTAATTACTTTACTCAGCTTAGTATCATCTGCAAAGATTGAGACTTTACTGTTTAATCCATACCCAATGTCATTTATATATATATTGAAGAGAATTGGTCCCAGAACTGACCCTTGTGGTACTCCACTAGTAACAGTGACTCAATCTGAGTGTGTACCATTGATAACCACCCTCTGCTTCCGATCATTAAGCCAATTTCCCACCCATCTGCACACGTTTTCCCCCAGTCCAAGTTTATGCACTTTGCCTACAGTGTCCTTTTAAAGCGGACCAACAGTCAAAAATGAATTAAGTCAAACCAACGCAACATACAGTCCTCATATGGACCCCTATCCAGGGAATTTAGATTGCTGCACATAAAAAGTAATTTACCTTTTTCTAAAGCCTACTGGGATAAATTTCAAAAACAAGATGGCCGCTCATGGGCTCGCAGGCCACCTGCAAACAGGAAGTCGAGCTGGGCTTCCTGTTACTGTACATTTAGGTTATGTCAGTTGGGAGCGGAAGTTCCAAAATGGCTGCTACCTTTCTTTTCCAACTGTACCAGACTGTTGGTCCGGGTTTAAGAGTGCATTGAAAAGCACGTATGACCTTTTGCAATACCTTAATAAAAACATGCTTGATTAAAAGTAATAATGTCAGGGTTGGAGTTCCTCCTTAAGCTTCAGAGTGTGCCGCTGGTTAATACTGCACCTGGCTGGCTCCTTCTCTGGAACTTTCCACTGCAATATGCTGATCCACCAGGAGATGGCTCTGTCCTGCAGAGATGCTGGTAATCAGCCAGCACCTGTGACTTTTCAGCCTATTTAAGCTGATCAGCTCATTCAGGCAGTGGATTAGCATTGTTTTGTCATCTTGATCCCAGAATGCTGTACTTAGATCCCAGGTATCCTGAATCCTGAATCCTGAACCCTGCACCCAGGACTCCTGCCTCAGCTCTTGTGTTTTGCTTCCCCTATCTCAGCCGTGTTTCCGCCTTGGAATTTGGACTTTCCTTTTGATCCCTGAGTATGCTTGTTTCCGGACTCCATCTTGTGTATGTACAGCCAGAGCGTGTTGTTTTCACCTGTATATATGTATAGTTCAGCCAGAGCATGTTGTTTTCACCTGTATATATGTACAGTTTCCTTACACATGTGTTATATGTTCCCCTTGTAATCTGTACAGCAGTTAGATTGTAGTGTGGTTGACGTGTGGTTATCACTGGTTTTCACTATTAAACACAGTTTTCCCCATATCCATTTCTGTTTTTCAGTCTCAATTTCTGGTCACTTTTTACAATCGGGATCTCTCCGCTGAGAAATCCCTGACAGAATGCTAATCCCATAGACCAGAAGACTAAAGACTTATCTGGCTTTGTTGTGCAGGGTCCTAGTGCCAGCACTAGATTTTGCTTTTCATAGTGTCTGTAATGCTGTCTGTCCTGGGTCTTGTAGTTCCTCTAGTCTAAGTTGGGCCTTCGGCCTTCTTGTTTTGAAATTTGGGCTTACTGCCTTCCAGTTCTAGTTGGGCCATCGGCCTTTCTGTCTAGGTCTGTATTGGGGCCCAGCCCCGTCTTGGTCTGTATTGGGGTACAAAAGTCTTAAAGGAGCCACAGCCCTCAACTCTGTTAGCTTGCAGGCCAGCCTATAATCTGTCTCTCAACTTGGTTAAAAACAGAGGACTCTGTCCTCGGTCTGTATTGGGGCCCAGCCTCGTCTTGGTCTGTATTGGGGCCCAGCCCCGTCTTGGTCTGTATTGGGGCCCAGCCCCGTCTTGGTCTGTATTGGGGCCCAGCCCCGTCTTGGTCTGTATTGGGGCCCAGCCCCGTCTTGGTCTGTATTGGGGCCCAGCCCCGTCTTGGTCTGTATTGGGGCCCAGCCCCGTCTTGGTCTGTACTGAGGCCCAGCCTTGTCTTGGTCTGTACTGGGGCCCAGCCCCGTCTTGGTCTGTACTGGGGCCAAGCCCCGCCTTGGTCTGTACTGGGGCCCAGCCCCGCCTTGGTCTGTACTGGGGCCCAGCCCCGTCTTGGTCTGTACTGGGGCCCAGCCCCGTCTTGGTCTGTACTGGGGCCAAGCCCCGTCTTGGTCTGTACTGGGGCCAAGCCCCGTCTTGGTCTGTACTGGGGCCAAGCCCCGTCTTGGTCTGTACTGGGGCCAAGCCCCGTCTTGGTCTGTACTGGGGCCAAGCCCCGTCTTGGTCTGTACTGGGGCCCAGCCCCATCTTGGTCTGTACTGGGGCCCAGCCCCATCTTGGTCTGTACTGGGGCCCAGTTCTTTGTCTGTCTTGTATTTGTCTCTCCTGTGTTTCCCTTTAGCAAGTCAGCGACCACCACAGGATTACCCAGGGCCTGTGCATCTTCACCTTCAGAAGCTCTGCCGAAGAAGTAGGTGGATTATGGGCTCCTGGAGTTCCAGGTCCCCTACGCTTCTGGGTAATCGGCAGTTTGCCTCCCTGGTGGCGCAGGCGGGTTGTCTATCTGTTTGCGTGCGTAGTCAGCTTTAGCCCCCAAGATGTCCAAAAGGGCATTTGTTGCTATGGACTCTGACTGTCCCATGGTTCCCACAGACGGATATATATTTGTGCCTCCATCTCGCTTATAAGAGATCACCCTGGCCACTTACCCCCAGTTCCTCCAGGCTGTCGCAAAATTACTGCTGGAGCCTTATATTCGGCAGTCTCCTATGACAACCGTCAGGTGGCTTACTTCCTGTTTGAGGATGACCTGTTTTTCTGGGCTGAAGCCTGGTTAAAACATAGCAAACATCTCAGTGAAAAGGTGGTTGAATTCCTGCTATTCATAGCTACTTCCTACTTAAATATTCCTGAGACAGTGTTTGCTGGCCATGACCTGATTACAGTTTTTACAGCCCAGAAATCAAAAATTCCAGCTGAATTTGACCTGTCGGTGCAGTCTGTCCAGTCTGACCTGTCGGCGCGGTCTGTCCAGTCTGACCTGTCGGCGCGGTCTGTCCAGTCTGACCTGTCGGCGCGGTCTGTCCAGTCTGACCTGTCGGCGCGGTCTGTCCAGTCTGACCTGTCGGCGCGGTCTGTCCAGTCTGACCTGTCGGCGCGGTCTGTCCAGTCTGACCTGTCGGCGCGGTCTGTCCAGTCTGACCTGTCGGCGCGGTCTGTCCAGTCTGACCTGTCGGCGCGGTCTGTCCAGTCTGACCTGTCGGCGCGGTCTGTCCAGTCTGACCTGTCGGCGCGGTCTGTCCAGTCTGACCTGTCGGCGCGGTCTGTCCAGTCTGACCTGTCGGCGCGGTCTGTCCAGTCTGACCTGTCGGCGCGGTCTGTCCAGTCTGACCTGTCGGCGCGGTCTGTCCAGTCTGACCTGTCGGCGCGGTCTGTCCAGTCTGACCTGTCGGCGCGGTCTGTCCAGTCTGACCTGTCGGTGCGGCCTGTCCAGTCTGACCTGTTGGTGCGGCCTGAGCTGTCTGTCCAGTCTGTCCAGCCTGAGCTGTCCGGTCTGTCCAGCCTGAGCTGTCTGTCTGGTCTGTCCAGCCTGAGCTGTCTGTCTGGTCTGTCCAATCTGAGCTGTCTGTCCGGTCTGTCCAATCTGAGCAGTCTGTCCAGTCTGTCCAATCTGAGTGCCCTGCTGGGCCTGTCGGGTTTGATCGCCTGCCTGCCAAGTTTGATCGCCCGTTTGCCGAGTTTGATCGCCCTTCCCAAAGTCGCCCGCCGGCCGAGTTTGATCGCTCATGCCATTATTTTGTGGACTTTGATCCTGGGGGGACTTCGATGTCCGCCGAGTCTTCGCCTGCTTCGGGCCCGCACCTGCTGAGTCTTCGCCTGCTTCGGGGCCCGCACCTGCTGAGTCTTCGCCTGCTTCGGGGCCCGCACCTGCTGAGTCTTCGCCTGCTTCGGGGCCCGCACCTGCCGAGTCTTCGCCTGCTTCGGGGCCCGCACCTGCTGAGTCTTCGCCTGCTTCAGGGCCCGCACCTGCCGAGGCTTCGCCTGCTTTGGGCCCGCTTCCTGCCTGCCAGCTTCCTGGGTGTGAGCTTCCCGCCTGCCTGCTTCCCGGGTGTGAGCTTCCCGCCTGAAAGCTTCCTGGGTGTGAGCTTCCCACCTGCCAGCTTCCCGGGTGTGAGCTTCCCGCCTGCCAGCTTCCTGGGTGTGAGCTTCCCGCCTGCCAGCTTCCTGGGTGTAAGCTTCCCGCCTGCCAGCTTCCCGGGTGTGAGCTTCCCACCTGCCAGCTTCCCGGGTGTGAGCTTCCCGCCTGCCAGCTTCCCGGGTGTGAGCTTCCCGCCTGCCAGCTTCCCGGGTGTGAGCTTCCCGCCTGCCAGCTTCCCGGGTGTGAGCTTCCCGCCTGCCAGCTTCCTGGGGGTGTGAGCTTCCCGCCTGCCAGCTTCCTGGGGGGTGTGAGCTTCCCGCCTGCCAGCTTCCTGGGGGGTGTGAGCTTCCCGCCTGCCAGCTTCCTGGGGGTGTGAGCTTCCCGCCTGCCAGCTTCCTGGGGGTGTGAGCTTCCCGCCTGCCAGCTTCCCGGGTGTGAGCTTCCCGCCTGCCAGCTTCCCGGGTGTGAGCTTCCCGCCTGCCAGCTTCCCGGGTGTGAGCTTCCCGCCTGCCAGCTTCCCTGGTGTGAGCTTCCCGCCTGCCAGCTTCCCTGGTGTGAGCTTCCCGCCTGCCAGCTTCCCTGGTGTGAGCTTCCCGCCTGCCAGCTTCCCGGGTGCCTGCATCGCCCCTGTCTTGATTTCTGCCTGCATCGCCCCTGTCTTGATTTCTGCCTGCATCGCCCCTGTCTGGATTTCTGCCTGCATCGACGCTGTCTGGATTTCTGCCTGCATCGCCCCTGTCTGGATTTCTGCCTGCATCGCCCCTGTCTGGATTGCCTCTTATGGGATGTCTGCCAATTTTACCTATCCAGATCATATGTCTGGTCCCATGCTACCTTTCTGGATTTTTTCTTGTATGCTGATTGAAGCATCTCCAGTGGAGTTGTTATTTAAAGCGTTCAGTTTTTTTGAGGGGGGGTAATGTCAGGGTTGGAGTTCCTCCTTAAGCTTCAGAGTGTGCCGCTGGTTAATACTGCATCTGGCTGGCTCCTTCTCTGGAACTTTCCCCTGCAATATGCTGATCCACCAGGAGATGGATCTTCCCCTGCAGAGGTGCCCTGCAGCCAGCACCTGTGACTTCTCAGCCTATTTAAGCTGATCAGCTCATTCAGGCAGTGGATTAGCATTGTTTTATCATCTTGATCCCAGAACGCTGTACTTAGATCCCAGGTACCCTGAAATCTGAATCCTGAATCCTGAACCCTGCACCCAGGACTCCTGCCTCAGCTCTTGTGTTTTGCTTCCCCCATCTCAGCCGTGTTTCCGCCTTGGAATTTGGACTTTCCTTTTGATCCCTAAGCATGCTTGTTTCCAGACTCCATCATGTGTATGTACAGCCAGAGCGTGTTGTTTTCACCTGTATATATGTATAGTTCAGCCAGAGCATGTTGTTTTCACCTGTATATATGTACATTTTCCTTACACATGTGTTATATGTTCCCCTTGTAATCTGTACAGCAGTTAGATTGTAGTGTGTTTGACGTGTGGTTATCACTGGATTTCACTATTAAACACGGTTTGCCCTATATCCATTTCTGTCTTTCAGTCTCAATTTCTGGTCACTTTTTACAATCGGAATCTCTCCGCTGAGAAATCCCTGACAAATAATGCCTTTGCCTATTGCATTGTCAGTTAAAAAACTTAGATCCCAGGTTCCCTGAAATCTGAATCCTGAATCCTGAACCCTGCACCCAGGACTCCTGCCTCAGCTCTTGTGTTTTGCTTCCCCTATCTCAGCCGTGTTTCCACCTTGGAATTTGGACTTTCCTTTTGATCCCTAAGCATGCTTGTTTCCGGACTCCATCTTGTGTATGTACAGCCAGAGCGTGTTGTTTTAACCTGTATATATGTATAGTTAAGCCAGAGCATGTTGTTTTCACCTGTATATATGTACAGTTTCCTTACACATGTGTTATATGTTCCCCTTGTAATCTGTACAGCAGTTAGATTGTAGTGTGTTTGACGTGTGGTTATCACTGGATTTCACTATTAAACACGGTTTGCCCCATATCCATTTCTGTCTTTCAGTCTCAATTTCTGGTCACTTTTTACAATCGGGATCTCTCCGCTGAGAAATCCCTGACAAATAATGCCTTTGCCTATTGCATTGTCAGTTAAAGAAAATGTCTAAAACCACTTGCTAGACCCTAGAGCATATTTGTACTGCCAAAATAACAGTCATGATGTAAGCAAGGTCCTGTGTCAAAAGGATTGAAATTCAAATTGAAAATAGAATTTAACACGAGTTTATAATCAGTTTAGCAAAACACATGTTATAGTCTACTTCGCTATTCTTACACATTGGTCAAAGAAATGCTGCATTCTACTGCCCCAGCATTTCGTCTATTATCTGCTGTATATATGTATATATCCAAGGCTTTATGAGAAATGTGTTTTTAGAACTTCCCCTGAAAGCAAATGAGAATTTTGATCTGTTTCATTTCATTATTCATTTGTTTCTTGTCAGTTGTCTGCTTCTCCTCTTTCTAATATGTTTTGCCTCAGGTCTCATACTCCCTAGTTGAACTGCCTTTGGAAATTTGTAGGCTACAACTAAGAACACAGTACTGTCTCTTTCATCCCCACTCCTCTTCCATTGTAATCGTCCATGGCAAGTCTGGTTTCCCCTTGTAACCTTTGTCTTTCATCCTTATTTCTTTTGCAAATCCAAATTCTACACATAAAACTACATTTACATTTTAAAATAAAACTGTCATCAGGTAAGGCATTATATATATATTAATGTACCTGTGATACAGTACTGGAAAATGTACATAGTTATGCTTCCTTTTCATCTTTCCCTAGGGCAATGTGGGAGACATTCAATGTCTGATGGTGAGGAATCAGGTACGGGACTGAAAAGTTAACCAATAAATCATAATTGTAGCATAAAGCAGAACAAAGAGACCTACCTGAGCCTCTGCCCAGGCAGCCAATTCCCAGGCATCATGCGGAGGGGATCCTGGCCACAAGGACATGAGGAAAGAGATAGTGGCGTACAAGGACAGAGGCTAGAGTAGTGAAAAGCAGAAAGGATCTCAGTCCAGCCAGGAAGCTTCTTACCATGACAGCTATTTAGTTTCAAGGTACTACTTGGTGGGATTCATGGTTCTAAAGGTATATAAGGAAGCTTAATAATTGAGAAGAGTAGGGCCTGGATAGGGGGCAATATCAAGGTTGAGGGACAGATACCAAAATATGGGCAAACTAAGCTAGACCTGCCCTTGGCCTTCGGGGTCATCCTCTAAATTAATGTGTGTGTGTATGTGTATATATATATATATATATATACATATATATAATCACCCCTCTCACACTTGAACTCCCCGAATACCAGTAATGAAGAGTCAATTAATATTCCCAATGTAGGTTCTTTAGAGGCTTGACAACCCAAAGAGGAGATGGACAGTGGTAAATATTTTAAATATAATTAGAGCACAAATATATATAATACAATTAAAATCTCCACACAAGGATATCAGACAGATTATAAAAGTCATGAACATTCATAGTTCAGAGTAGAGGATGGCAAGAACAATATTAATAGCATACAGCACATAATCAACACACAGTAGGTTAATACACAAGCACATGGTACCACCTGATCCTATGTGGAGTTTAGATTTTTATGTACAACTCTCAATTACCAGACAGAGCCTATCCTTAAGTTACCGGAAAATTATATGCAGAGAATCACCATTAGTACATTATATAGAGCATCAGTCATACATGTATGGAGAATAAAGAACAGGTTAATGGCACAGAATAACCCCTCAAACCATAATAACCCTTCATACAGACCCAAAATAGTTACCCCTGAACAGTCCTGTCATCAGTATTGCCCTGGTCACCTCTGCCTCAGCATTCCTCCTCCTAAGCTGTTCTCTCTTTCTTTATATCCAAAGTGGCCTGCTTAAATCTCCCTCTGAAGTCTTCAAAACTGTATTTTTTTCTAGTGTGGACTGATTCTGTTGCCTGAGGCAACTACACAGTGATGCATCCATTCTCTGACAATATAAATATTCCTGCTACACATTTATCAGATTCCTGGCCCAGATAGTCACCCCTATATATCTGGATGGTCATGCCAATTATGGTTTTGGATTTAGGAATATTTATAACTTTGTAGACTGGTTGTTTGTTTATGGTTTTGGGCGTAATACCTTCTATTGATGTCTTTGCAATCAGATAGCAGATTTGAAAACCTGTTTTATTAGAGTGGGAAAAAGAATGTGGTCTTAAGAGCCTTGATAGACATCTTAGCATGCCTGAATAACCTAACCTATTTATGACTGGTCAAATGCAGCTAATTATACATAGTGAGAGAGACAGAAACATATATACATTACATAATATTTTAACAATACTACTTTTCTATAAAGGCCCATTGTTTACAATTAGAGATGAGCGAGTAGTGAAATATTCGAAATTTCGAATTTCGATTCGAATAGACCGCGTTACTCGACTACTCGACCGAATATCGAATCCCATTATAGTCTATGGGAAAAAAATGCTCGACACTTGGAAATCTCAATTCGACCACTTGGAGGTCACCAAGTCCACCCTGAAACATCAGAAAATGATGCCAACACTGCTGGAATGCAACTGGGACAGCAGGGGAAGCATGTCTGGGTGCATATAAAGCGCCCAAGTCGCACTATTACGCCACTATCACAGCCTCTCAACAATACACTCCAAACATAATATTACTTCTACGTAAAGTGAGACAAGACAAGGAAACCTTCTTTCCTCTACATTGCCATGGACCCCAAGCCAAACTGTACAAAAAAGAACAAAATTCTGCACCCCTTAAAATCACGTTGCCTAATGACAACCACAGATGGCATAGGCAAGGGGGAAAATAAATAGACCCCACCCCTAATTGTCATTGTGTGTGTGTGTGTGTGTGTGTGTGTGTGAGATGTGGTCAGACATGTCCTCTTGTGTCATTGTGTCACCCCAGCAGTAAGGGAAGCTTAAAGGAGGAGGTTTGTTACAGTGTGTTACCCCAGCAGTAGGGGAAGCTTACAGGAGGAGGTTTGTTACAGTGTGTCACCCCAGCAGTCAGGGAAGCTTACAGGAGGAGGTTTGTTACAGTGTGTTACCCCAGCAGTAAGGGAAGCTTACAGGAGGAGGTTTGTTACAGTGTGTCACCCCTGCAGTCAGGGAAGCTTACAGGAGGAGGTTTGTTACAGTGTGTCACCCCAGCAGTAGGGGAAGCTTACAGGAGGAGGTTTGTTACAGTGTGGCACCCCTGCAGTCAGGGAAGCTTACAGGAGGAGGTTTGTTACAGTGTGTCACCCCAGCAGTAGGGGAAGCTTACAGGAGGAGGTTTGTTACAGTGTGGCACCCCTGCAGTCAGGGAAGCTTACAGGAGGAGGTTTGTTACAGTGTGTCACCCCAGCAGTCAGGGAAGCTTACAGGAGGAGGTTTGTTACAGTGTGTTACCCCAGCAGTAGGGGAAGCTTACAGGAGGAGGTTTGTTACAGTGTGTCACCCCAGCAGTCAGGGAAGCTTACAGGAGGAGGTTTGTTACAGTGTGGCACCCCAGCAGTAGGGGAAGCTTACAGGAGGAGGTTTGTTACAGTGTGTCACCCCTGCAGTCAGGGAAGCTTACAGGAGGAGGTTTGTTACAGTGTGTCACCCCAGCAGTAGGGGAAGCTTACAGGAGGAGGTTTGTTACAGTGTGGCACCCCTGCAGTCAGGGAAGATTACAGGAGGAGGTTTGTTACAGTGTGTCACCCCAGCAGTAGGGGAAGCTTACAGGAGGAGGTTTGTTACAGTGTGGCACCCCTGCAGTCAGGGAAGCTTACAGGAGGAGGTTTGTTACAGTGTGTCACCCCAGCAGTAGGGGAAGCTTACAGGAGGAGGTTTGTTACAGTGTGTCACCCCAGCAGTCAGGGAAGCTTACAGGAGGAGGTTTGTTACAGTGTGGCACCCCAGCAGTCAGGGAAGCTTACAGGAGGAGGTTTGTTACAGTGTGTCACCCCTGCAGTCAGGGAAGCTTACAGGAGGAGGTTTGTTACAGTGTGTTACCCCAGCAGTAGGGGAAGCTTACAGGAGGAGGTTTGTTACAGTGTGTCACCCCAGCAGTCAGGGAAGCTTACAGGAGGAGGTTTGTTACAGTGTGTTACCCCAGCAGTAGGGGAAGCTTACAGGAGGAGGTTTGTTACAGTGTGTCACCCCAGCAGTCAGGGAAGCTTACAGGAGGAGGTTTGTTACAGTGTGTTACCCCAGCAGTAGGGGAAGCTTACAGGAGGAGGTTTGTTACAGTGTGTCACCCCAGCAGTCAGGGAAGCTTACAGGAGGAGGTTTGTTACAGTGTGGCACCCCAGCAGTAAGGGAAGCTTACAGGAGGAGGTTTGTTACAGTGTGTTACCCCAGCAGTAGGGGAAGCTTACAGGAGGAGGTTTGTTACAGTGTGGCACCCCTGCAGTCAGGGAAGCTTACAGGAGGAGGTTTGTTACAGTGTGGCACCCCAGCAGTCAGGGAAGCTTACAGGAGGAGGTTTGTTACAGTGTGTCACCCCAGCAGTAGGGGAAGCTTACAGGAGGAGGTTTGTTACAGTGTGGCACCCCTGCAGTCAGGGAAGCTTACAGGAGGAGGTTTGTTACAGTGTGTCACCCCAGCAGTAGGGGAAGCTTACAGGAGGAGGTTTGTTACAGTGTGTCACCCCAGCAGTAGGGGAGGCCCAAGAGCTGAGACCTTTTAAAAATTGTGTGGAGGCCCAAGAGCTGAGACCTTTTAAAAATTGTGTGGAGGCCCAAGAGCTGAGACCTTTTAAAAATTGTGTGGAGGCCCAAGAGCTGAGACCTTTTAAAAATTGTGTGGAGGCCCAAGAGCTGAGACCTTTTAAAAATTGTGTGGAGGCCCAAGAGCTGAGACCTTTTAAAAATTGTGTGGAGGCCCAAGAGCTGAGACCTCTCAAACATTGTGTGGAGTCCCAAGAGCTGAGACCTCTTAAAAATTGTGTGGAGTCCCACACAATTTTTTTATTTTTATTAATACAGCAATTCTACGGCGGTTAAGGAGGAGGAGGAGGAGGAAATGGCACTTCATACAGATGGCACTTCACTCTTGGCTGCTTTCCACTGTTGTACAAGCAAAGTCCGGGTCAATCCACTTGCTGTTCATTTTGATTAGCGTCAGCCTGTCGGCACTGTCGGTTGACAGGCGGCTGCGCTTATCGGTTATAATGCCCCCGGCTGCGCTGAACACCCTTTCTGATAGCACGCTGGCGGCAGGGCAGGCAAGCACCTCCAAGGCGTACAGGGACAGTTCCAGCCACGTGTCCAACTTGGAGACCCAGTAAGTGTAGGTCGCCGAGGGATCGGGGAGGACAGGGGTGTGGTCTGCCAGGTAGTCCCGCAACATCCGCCGATACTTGTCCCTCCTGCTGATAGCGGGCCCCGCAGTGATGGAAGTTGCACGAGGGGGTGACATGAACGTGTCCCACACCTTGGAGAGTGTTCCCCTGGTGGCTGTGGGCCTGATCGATGTTGTCAGACTCTGGGAGACACTCTCCTCTCTGCCGCCAGCGATGCTGGGTGGGAAAATCTGCATCATGTTCTGCACGAGTTCCCTCTGGTATTCCAGTAATCGATTCGTCCTCTCCTCTACCGGAATAAAAGAGGAGAAGTTATCTTTATACCGGGGGTCCAGGAGTGCGAAGACCCAGTATAGTTTGTTCTCCAATATCCGGACAACACGTATGTCCCGGGAAAAGCAGCCCAGCATGAAGTCAGCCATGTGTGCCAGACTCTGAGTAGGCATGACGTCACTGCCCCCACCAGAAGGATCATTTTCCATTTCCTCCTCTTCCTCCTCCTCTCCACCCCATCCGCGCTGAACCAATGGGACGCACACAGCCTGACTGCTACCCTCGCCGCCAGCATCCTCTTCCACAGCCACCTCCACGTTGTCCTCCTCCTCCTCATCCTCCTCCTCCTGCAACTGCCACCGAGCAGCAGACAAAAGTGTGGTCTGACTGTCTACCTGCGTTGCGTCTCCTCCTACCCCCGTCTCCTCTGTGTGCAATGCGTTCTCCCTTATTGCGATGAGCGATTCTTTAAGGACGCATAGGAGCGGGATGGTTACGCTCACTATAGCGTCCTCGCTGCTGACCTTCTTAGTGGACTCCTCAAAGATACGCAATACATCGCATATGTCTGCCATCCATGGCCACTCGTGGTTGGCAAACTGAGGGAGCTGAGTTGGAGGCACGCGTGGATGCATCATCTGGTACTCCATCAATGCTTTCTGCTGCTCACACACCCTGGCCAACATGCAATAGGTGGAATTCCAGCGAGTGGGCAGGTCGCACAACAGCCGATGTTGAGGCAAATGGAGGCGTTGCTGGATTTTTTTTAAGCTAGCAGCAGCTACAGTTGACTTCCGAAAGTGAGCGCACAAGCGCCGCACTTTGACCAGTAGCTCTGCCAGGTTGGGGTAAGTCTTTAGAAACTTTTGTACTACCAAATTAAAAACGTGGGCCAGGCATGGTACGTGATTGAGTTCTGCAAGCTCCAGAGCCGCCACCAGGTTACGGCCGTTAT
Source organism: Gastrophryne carolinensis (assembly GCA_027917425.1). Classification (NCBI taxonomy): domain Eukaryota; kingdom Metazoa; phylum Chordata; class Amphibia; order Anura; family Microhylidae; genus Gastrophryne; species Gastrophryne carolinensis. The sequence goes on from CM051238.1 coordinate 364,087,950, forward strand.
CGCACACGACCATGCCTGGTCCTAGCTGCAGCGGCGACAGCCACATCTCTGTCTGCTGCAATATGGCGTGCCTCACCTCTGCGGCGCTGTGCTTCCTGTCGCCCAAGCTGATGAGCTTAAGCACCGCCTGCTGACGTCTCCCCGCGCCAGTGCTGCAACGCTTCCAGCTAGGGGCTGAGGGCGATGTTAAGGCAGAGGAGGAGGAGGAGGAGGAAGAGGAGGGGGGTCTATCAGAACCCGTGCTGGCAATCTTGGGCGGGGGTGGTATGTAGGCCGTCCCTGTTTGCGACCCCGTCCCCGCTTCCACAACATTCACCCAGTGTGCCGTCAAAGAGATGTAGCGTCCTTGGCCGCAAGCGCTTGTCCACGAGTCGGTGGTCAAGTGGACCTTTGCGCTGACTGCGTACCTCAGGGCCCGCCTGATGTTACGCGACACGTGCTGGTGCAGGGCGGGGACGCCACACCGGGAAAAATAGTGGCGGCTAGGGACGGAATAGCGAGGTGCGGCAGCCGCCATCAGGTCGCGGAAGGCCTGCGTCTCCACAAGCCTAAACGGCAACATCTCCAGGGCCAGCAGTTTGGAGATGAGGCAGGTTAAGGCTTGGGCTTGGGGGTGACTGGAGGCGTACTTCCGCCTGCGGTTGAACGCCTGCGAGATGGACAGTTGATGGCACGAAGAGATGGAAGGTGCAGACGAAGATGCGGGGGAAGGTGGGGCTGAAGGAGAAGGCCCCAAAGTAGCCGAGGCAGAGGCAGATGTGGAGGTGTCCTGGCTGGAGGTCTGGACCGCAGTGGCAGCACACAACAAAGGGGAAGAGGCAGTGGCAGCAAGACGGGGCACAGGTTGTATTGCGTTTGCTCTCTCCCACTCAGCCCAGTGCTTGAATTCCAAGTGACGGCGCATGCCTGAGGTGGTCAGATTGCTCTTCTCAGAGCCCCTACTCAGTTTTGAGTGGCAGATTGCACAAACCGCGCTCAGTTTGTCATCCGCGCAAACGTTAAAAAATCTCCACACCACAGAAGTACGAGGCCTCGATGGGGGAGCTTCGCGCGACTGCCTGCTGCCGGGAAGAGCTTCGGCCCTGCTGGCTGTGGCCTGCCTTCTCTGTCTGGACTGTCCTCTGCCTCTGGACTGTCCTCTGCCTCTTGCTGCCTTATTCGGTGATGCGCAGACCGCATCTCCACTGCTTTCCCCGCTGGACATCACCCCTGTCCAAGTGGGGTCGGTCATTTCGTCGTCCACCACCTCCTCTTCCACTTCCTCTCTCTGCTCCTCCTCCTGCCCACTGGACATTCCAACAGCCTCCCTTGATGGCAACTGCGTCTCATCATCATCGCTCATGATAGCAGATGCTGGTTCCGGGTCCACATCACTAGCAGATGGCGGATACTCAAGTGTTTGGGCATCACTACAAACAAATTCCTCTGCTAGCTCCTGGGATTCTTGCAGCACATCTGGAAAAGGACCCGAAAAGAGGTCCTGGGAGGGGTCAAGGTTGGGCTGACTCTGTTGGCCAGGTTGGGAGGAAGGAGGGTCAGAGTGAGACTGTGTGGATGACTGGGTGGTGGACAAGTGACTGGAAGCGTTATCGGCCATCCATTGCACCACCTGTTCACGCTGCTCAGGCCTTAACAGAGGTGTACCCCGCCCCCCGCATAACTGTCCCATAAAGGCAGGGTAGCTGGATGAGCGTAATGCTGGCTGCCCCTCACCAGCACGCATTGTATCCCCACTGGCTTCAACGCGGTTTGTGCCCCCACCAGCATTTCCGCGCCCCCGTCCTCGTCCACGTCCCTTTGCGCTAGCCCTCCGCATTTCAGACGTTTTACTTTTTTGGCCACGCGTTATGCCAAATATAAAAATATTTTTAAGAAGAACACCTGGCTATACAGCCGTATACTGCCAGAAGGTGAAATGGTGCCTATACGCACCGTGTATAAAACAGTGTTTTGTTGGCACAGAGGACACAAAACAGTAGTACCAAATATAAATATATATTTAAGAACACCTGGCTATACAGCCGTATACTGCCAGAAGGTGAAATGGTGCCTATACGCACCGTGTATAAAACAGTGTTTTGTTGGCACAGAGGACACAAAACAGTAGTGCCAAATATAAATATATTTTTAAGAACACCTGGCTATACAGCCGTATACTGCCAGAAGGTGAAATGGTGCCTATACGCACCGTGTATAAAACAGTGTTTTGTTGGCACAGAGGACACAAAACAGTAGTGCCAAATATAAATATATTTTTAAGAACACCTGGCTATACAGCCGTATACTGCCAGAAGGTGAAATGGTGCCTATACGCACCGTGTATAAAACAGTGTTTTGTTGGCACAGAGGACACAAAACAGTAGTGCCAAATATAAATATATTTTTAAGAACACCTGGCTATACAGCCGTATACTGCCAGAAGGTGAAATGGTGCCTATATACGCACCGGGTATATAACAAGGTTTTGTTGGTAAAGAGGACACAAAACAGTAGTGCCAAATATAAAAATATTTTTAAGAAAAACACCTGGCTATACAGCCGTATACTGCCAGAAGGTGAAATGGTGCCTATATACGCACCGGGTATATAACAAGGTTTTGTTGGTAAAGAGGACACAAAACAGTAGTGCCAAATATAAAAATATTTTTAAGAAAAACACCTGGCTATACAGCCGTATACTGCCAGAAGGTGAAATGGTGCCTATACGCACCGGGTATATAACAAGGTTTTGTTGGCACAGAGGACACAAAACAGTAGTGCAAAATATAGTTTTGTATATAGGTGCTAATACACCACTGAAGTCTTTCTGTCCCTATTCCAGCATCAGCAGCTACCCCTCACTAAAGCAGCCGTTTTGAGCAGAGTGTATATAGTTTTGTATATAGGTGCTAATACACCACTGAAGTCTTTCTGTCCCTATTCCAGCATCAGCAGCTACCCCTCACTAAAGCAGCCGTTTTGAGCAGAGTGTATATAGTTTTGTATATAGGAGCTAATACACCACTGAAGTCTTTCTGTCCCTATTCCAGCAGCAGCAGCTACCCCTCACTAAAGCAGCCGTTGTGTGCAGTGTGTATATAGCTAGAATGAGCTATATACTGTTCAGCATAGTAGCCCTAATAAGGGCTCTTAATGACTCTCTTGTCTTCTGGTAGCTGGTATATATGGTGGTAAAAGCGATATTCTGAGCTTCTGGGGCCCTGCCTGACTACATAGAATATGAGCTATATACTGTTCAGCGTAGCAGCCCTAATAAGGGCTATAAAGGACTGTCTTGTCTTCTGGTAGCTGGTATATATGGTGGTAAAAGGTATATTCTGAGCTTCTGGGGCCCTGCCTGACTACATAGAATATGAGCTATATACTGTTCAGCGTAGCAGCCCTAATAAGGGCTATTAAGGACTGTCTTGTCTTCTGGTAGCTGGTATATATGGTGGTAAAAGCGATATTCTGAGCTTCTGGGGCCCTGCCTGACTACATAGAATATGAGCTATATACTGTTCAGCGTAGCAGCCCTAATAAGGGCTATTAAGGACTGTCTTGTCTTCTGGTAGCTGGTATATATGGTGGTAAAAGGTATATTCTGAGCTTCTGGGGCCCTGCCTGACTACATAGAAAATGAGCTATATACTGTTCAGCGTAGCAGCCCTAATAAGGGCTCTTAAGGACTGTCTTGTCTTCTGGTAGCTGGTATATATGGTGGTAAAAGGTATATTCTGAGCTTCTGGGGCCCTGCCTGACTACATAGAATATGAGCTATATACTGTTCAGCGTAGCAGCCCTAATAAGGGCTCTTAAGGACTGTCTTGTCTTCTGGTAGCTGGTATATATGGTGGTAAAAGGTATATTCTGAGCTTCTGGGGCCCTGCCTGACTAAATAGAAAATGAGCTATATACTGTTCAGCGTAGCAGCCCTAATAAGGGCTATTAAGGACTGTCTTGTCTTCTGGTAGCTGGTATATATGGTGGTAAAAGGTATATTCTGAGCTTCTGGGGCCCTGCCTGACTACATAGAATATGAGCTATATACTGTTCAGCGTAGCAGCCCTAATAAGGGCTCTTAAGGACTCTCTTGTCTTCTGGTAGCTGGTATATATGGTGGTAAAAGGTATATTCTGAGCTTCTGGGGCCCTGTCTGACTAAATAGAAAATGAGCTATATACTGTGTTCAGCGTAGCAGCCCTAATAAGGGCTCTTAAGGACTGTCTTGTCTTCTGGTAGCTGGTATATATGGTGGTAAAAGGTATATTCTGAGCTTCTGGGGCCCTGCCTGACTAAATAGAAAATGAGCTATATACTGTTCAGCGTAGCAGCCCTAATAAGGGCTATTAAGGACTGTCCTGTCTTCTGGTAGCTGGTATATATGGTGGTAAAAGGTATATTCTGAGCTTCTGGGGCCCTGCCTGACTACATAGAATATGAGCTATATACTGTTCAACGTAGCAGCCCTAATAAGGGCTCTTAAGGACTCTCTTGTCTTCTGGTAGCTGGTATATATGGTGGTAAAAGGTATATTCTGAGCTTCTGGGGCCCTGCCTGACTAAATAGAAAATGAGCTATATACTGTGTTCAGCGTAGCAGCCCTAATAAGGGCTATTAAGGACTGTCTTGTCTTCTGGTAGCTGGTATATATGGTGGTAAAAGGTATATTCTGAGCTTCTGGGGCCCTGCCTGACTAAATAGAAAATGAGCTATATACTGTGTTCAGCGTAGCAGCCCTAATAAGGGCTCTTAAGGACTGTCTTGTCTTCTGGTAGCTGGTATATATGGTGGTAAAAGGTATATTCTGAGCTTCTGGGGCCCTGCCTGACTAAATAGAAAATGAGCTATATACTGTTCAGCGTAGCAGCCCTAATAAGGGCTATTAAGGACTGTCTTGTCTTCTGGTAGCTGGTATATATGGTGGTAAAAGGTATATTCTGAGCTTCTGGGGCCCTGCCTGACTAAATAGAAAATGAGCTATATACTGTGTTCAGCGTAGCAGCCCTAATAAGGGCTCTTAAGGACTGTCTTGTCTTCTGGTAGCTGGTATATATGGTGGTAAAAGGTATATTCTGAGCTTCTGGGGCCCTGCCTGACTAAATAGAAAATGAGCTATATACTGTTCAGCGTAGCAGCCCTAATAAGGGCTATTAAGGACTGTCTTGTCTTCTGGTAGCTGGTATATATGGTGGTAAAAGGTATATTCTGAGCTTCTGGGGCCCTGCCTGACTACATAGAATATGAGCTATATACTGTTCAGCGTAGCAGCCCTAATAAGGGCTCTTAAGGACTGTCTTGTCTTCTGGTAGCTGGTATATATGGTGGTAAAAGGTATATTCTGAGCTTCTGGGGCCCTGCCTGACTACATAGAATATGAGCTATATACTGTTCAACGTAGCAGCCCTAATAAGGGCTCTTAAGGACTCTCTTGTCTTCTGGTAGCTGGTATATATGGTGGTAAAAGGTATATTCTGAGCTTCTGGGTCCCTGCCTGACTAAATAGAAAATGAGCTATATACTGTGTTCAGCGTAGCAGCCCTAATAAGGGCTCTTAAGGACTGTCTTGTCTTCTGGTAGCTGGTATATATGGTGGTAAAAGGTATATTCTGAGCTTCTGGGGCCCTGCCTGACTAAATAGAAAATGAGCTATATACTGTTCAGCGTAGCAGCCCTAATAAGGGCTATTAAGGACTGTCTTGTCTTCTGGTAGCTGGTATATATGGTGGTAAAAGGTATATTCTGAGCTTCTGGGGCCCTGCCTGACTAAATAGAAAATGAGCTATATACTGTGTTCAGCGTAGCAGCCCTAATAAGGGCTCTTAAGAACTGTCTTGTCTTCTGGTAGCTGGTATATATGGTGGTAAAAGGTATATTCTGAGCTTCTGGGTCCCTGCCTGACTAAATAGAAAATGAGCTATATACTGTTCAGCGTAGCAGCCCTAATAAGGGCTATTAAGGACTGTCTTGTCTTCTGGTAGCTGGTATATATGGTGGTAAAAGGTATATTCTGAGCTTCTGGGGCCCTGCCTGACTAAATAGAAAATGAGCTATATACTGTGTTCAGCGTAGCAGCCCTAATAAGGGCTCTTAAGGACTGTCTTGTCTTCTGGTAGCTGGTATATATGGTGGTAAAAGGTATATTCTGAGCTTCTGGGGCCCTGCCTGACTAAATAGAAAATGAGCTATATACTGTGTTCAGCGTAGCAGCCCTAATAAGGGCTCTTAAGGACTGTCTTGTCTTCTGGTAGCTGGTATATATGGTGGTAAAAGGTATATTCTGAGCTTCTGGGGCCCTGCCTGACTAAATAGAAAATGAGCTATATACTGTTCAGCGTAGCAGCCCTAATAAGGGCTATTAAGGACTGTCTTGTCTTCTGGTAGCTGGTATATATGGTGGTAAAAGGTATATTCTGAGCTTCTGGGGCCCTGCCTGACTACATAGAATATGAGCTATATACTGTTCAGCGTAGCAGCCCTAATAAGGGCTCTTAAGGACTGTCTTGTCTTCTGGTAGCTGGTATATATGGTGGTAAAAGGTATATTCTGAGCTTCTGGGGCCCTGCCTGACTACATAGAATATGAGCTATATACTGTTCAACGTAGCAGCCCTAATAAGGGCTCTTAAGGACTCTCTTGTCTTCTGGTAGCTGGTATATATGGTGGTAAAAGGTATATTCTGAGCTTCTGGGTCCCTGCCTGACTAAATAGAAAATGAGCTATATACTGTGTTCAGCGTAGCAGCCCTAATAAGGGCTCTTAAGGACTGTCTTGTCTTCTGGTAGCTGGTATATATGGTGGTAAAAGGTATATTCTGAGCTTCTGGGGCCCTGCCTGACTAAATAGAAAATGAGCTATATACTGTTCAGCGTAGCAGCCCTAATAAGGGCTATTAAGGACTGTCTTGTCTTCTGGTAGCTGGTATATATGGTGGTAAAAGGTATATTCTGAGCTTCTGGGGCCCTGCCTGACTAAATAGAAAATGAGCTATATACTGTGTTCAGCGTAGCAGCCCTAATGAGGGCTCTTAAGAACTGTCTTGTCTTCTGGTAGCTGGTATATATGGTGGTAAAAGGTATATTCTGAGCTTCTGGGTCCCTGCCTGACTAAATAGAAAATGAGCTATATACTGTTCAGCGTAGCAGCCCTAATAAGGGCTATTAAGGACTGTCTTGTCTTCTGGTAGCTGGTATATATGGTGGTAAAAGGTATATTCTGAGCTTCTGGGGCCCTGCCTGACTAAATAGAAAATGAGCTATATACTGTGTTCAGCGTAGCAGCCCTAATAAGGGCTCTTAAGGACTGTCTTGTCTTCTGGTAGCTGGTATATATGGTGGTAAAAGGTATATTCTGAGCTTCTGGGGCCCTGCCTGACTAAATAGAAAATGAGCTATATACTGTGTTCAGCGTAGCAGCCCTAATAAGGGCTCTTAAGGACTGTCTTGTCTTCTGGTAGCTGGTATATATGGTGGTAAAAGGTATATTCTGAGCTTCTGGGGCCCTGCCTGACTAAATAGAAAATGAGCTATATACTGTTCAGCGTAGCAGCCCTAATAAGGGCTATTAAGGACTGTCTTGTCTTCTGGTAGCTGGTATAGATGGTGGTAAAAGGTATATTCTGAGCTTCTGGGACCCTGCCTGACTAAATAGAAAATGAGCTATATTCTGTTCAGCGTAGCAGCCCTAATAAGGGCTATTAAGGACTGTCTTGTCTTCTGGTAGCTGGTATATATGGTGGTAAAAGGTATATTCTGAGCTTCTGGGGCCCTGCCTGACTAAATAGAAAATGAGCTATATACTGTTCAGCGTAGCAGCCCTAATAAGGGCTATTAAGGACTGTCTTGTCTTCTGGTAGCTGGTATATATGGTGGTAAAAGGTATATTCTGAGCTTCTGGGGCCCTGCCTGACTAAATAGAAAATGAGCTATATACTGTTCAGCGTAGCAGCCCTAATAAGGGCTATTAAGGACTGTCTTGTCTTCTGGTAGCTGGTATATATGGTGGTAAAAGGTATATTCTGAGCTTCTGGGGCCCTGCCTGACTAAATAGAAAATGAGCTATATACTGTTCAGCGTAGCAGCCCTAATAAGGGCTATTAAGGACTGTCTTGTCTTCTGGTAGCTGGTATATATGGTGGTAAAAGGTATATTCTGAGCTTCTGGGGCCCTGCCTGACTAAATAGAAAATTAGCTATATACTGTGTTCAGCGTAGCAGCCCTAATAAGGGCTCTTAAGGACTGTCTTGTCTTCTGGTAGCTGGTATATATGGTGGTAAAAGGTATATTCTGAGCTTCTGGGGCCCTGCCTGACTAAATAGAAAATGAGCTATATACTGTGTTCAGCGTAGCAGCCCTAATAAGGGCTCTTAAGGACTGTCTTGTCTTCTGGTAGCTGGTATATATGGTGGTAAAAGGTATATTCTGAGCTTCTGGGGCCCTGCCTGACTAAATAGAAAATGAGCTATATACTGTTCAGCGTAGCAGCCCTAATAAGGGCTATTAAGGACTGTCTTGTCTTCTGGTAGCTGGTATATATGGTGGTAAAAGGTATATTCTGAGCTTCTGGGGCCCTGCCTGACTAAATAGAAAATGAGCTATATACTGTGTTCAGCGTAGCAGCCCTAATAAGGGCTCTTAAGAACTGTCTTGTCTTCTGGTAGCTGGTATATATGGTGGTAAAAGGTATATTCTGAGCTTCTGGGTCCCTGCCTGACTAAATAGAAAATGAGCTATATACTGTTCAGCGTAGCAGCCCTAATAAGGGCTATTAAGGACTGTCTTGTCTTCTGGTAGCTGGTATATATGGTGGTAAAAGGTATATTCTGAGCTTCTGGGGCCCTGCCTGACTAAATAGAAAATGAGCTATATACTGTGTTCAGCGTAGCAGCCCTAATAAGGGCTCTTAAGGACTGTCTTGTCTTCTGGTAGCTGGTATATATGGTGGTAAAAGGTATATTCTGAGCTTCTGGGGCCCTGCCTGACTAAATAGAAAATGAGCTATATACTGTGTTCAGCGTAGCAGCCCTAATAAGGGCTCTTAAGGACTGTCTTGTCTTCTGGTAGCTGGTATATATGGTGGTAAAAGGTATATTCTGAGCTTCTGGGGCCCTGCCTGACTAAATAGAAAATGAGCTATATACTGTTCAGCGTAGCAGCCCTAATAAGGGCTATTAAGGACTGTCTTGTCTTCTGGTAGCTGGTATAGATGGTGGTAAAAGGTATATTCTGAGCTTCTGGGACCTTGCCTGACTAAATAGAAAATGAGCTATATACTGTTCAGCGTAGCAGCCCTAATAAGGGCTATTAAGGACTGTCTTGTCTTCTGGTAGCTGGTATATATGGTGGTAAAAGGTATATTCTGAGCTTCTGGGGCCCTGCCTGACTAAATAGAAAATGAGCTATATACTGTTCAGCGTAGCAGCCCTAATAAGGGCTATTAAGGACTGTCTTGTCTTCTGGTAGCTGGTATATATGGTGGTAAAAGGTATATTCTGAGCTTCTGGGGCCCTGCCTGACTAAATAGAAAATGAGCTATATACTGTTCAGCGTAGCAGCCCTAATAAGGGCTATTAAGGACTGTCTTGTCTTCTGGTAGCTGGTATATATGGTGGTAAAAGGTATATTCTGAGCTTCTGGGGCCCTGCCTGACTAAATAGAAAATGAGCTATATACTGTTCAGCGTAGCAGCCCTAATAAGGGCTATTAAGGACTGTCTTGTCTTCTGGTAGCTGGTATATATGGTGGTAAAAGGTATATTCTGAGCTTCTGGGGCCCTGCCTGACTAAATAGAAAATGAGCTATATACTGTGTTCAGCGTAGCAGCCCTAATAAGGGCTCTTAAGGACTGTCTTGTCTTCTGGTAGCTGGTATATATGGTGGTAAAAGGTATATTCTGAGCTTCTGGGGCCCTGCCTGACTAAATAGAAAATGAGCTATATACTGTGTTCAGCGTAGCAGCCCTAATAAGGGCTCTTAAGGACTGTCTTGTCTTCTGGTAGCTGGTATATATGGTGGTAAAAGGTATATTCTGAGCTTCTGGGGCCCTGCCTGACTAAATAGAAAATGAGCTATATACTGTTCAGCGTAGCAGCCCTAATAAGGGCTATTAAGGACTGTCTTGTCTTCTGGTAGCTGGTATATATGGTGGTAAAAGGTATATTCTGAGCTTCTGGGGCCCTGCCTGACTACATAGAATATGAGCTATATACTGTTCAACGTAGCAGCCCTAATAAGGGCTCTTAAGGACTGTCTTGTCTTCTGGTAGCTGGTATAGATGGTGGTAAAAGGTATATTCTGAGCTTCTGGGGCCCTGCCTGACTAAATAGAAAATGAGCTATATACTGTTCAGCGTAGCAGCCCTAATAAGGGCTATTAAGGACTGTCTTGTCTTCTGGTAGCTGGTATATATGGTGGTAAAAGGTATATTCTGAGCTTCTGGGGCCCTGCCTGACTAAATAGAAAATGAGCTATATACTGTTCAGCGTAGCAGCCCTAATAAGGGCTGTTAAGGACTGTCTTGTCTTCTGGTAGCTGGTATAGATGGTGGTAAAAGCGATATTCCGAGCTTCTGGGGCCCTGCCAGCGACAGCCTGTCTTTCCCTGCTGTGAGCGTCTGTCCCTCACTAAGTTCAAGCTGCTAATGCTGATGAAGAGGAAGTGCTGAGTTTTGTATATTCGAGGTCACATGGTTTTTCCAGCCAATGCGTGTAGACGCCGTTTTCGCGATGCCAGCGTCCTCCCAGGACCTGTCCCACCCCCCCTGCATGGTGATTGGTGTAAAAAATGCGCCAGGGAAGGTTGGATGGGAAACGAATTGTGAGTGCGCCATCGCCGCTGTACTCGATCGAAATCGAGTATGACGAACAGCGTAGTATTCGATCGAATACCGGCTCGGTCGAATACTACTCGCTCATCACTATTTACAATCCCTGAGCAAATTAAATGAGTTATTGTGTGTGCTAGCAAATCAACATTTCTGCAAAAGTATAAAGGGTTAGGTTTAAATTTTGATCACAGCAAACCCCCCCCCCCCAAAAAAAAAAACCTTTTAATGACCCATCAATAATAATATATATCTAGTGCCAAAATGAAATACAAAAATACTAGTGCATTCAATATAAAAAAGGAACAAATGGTTCAAAGCAATTAAAAACCATTAGGATAGGTTAAACCAACAGCAGATACTGGGTAGTACATACTGGGTAAACAAAACAACACACCTGCCCAAAGGTGTCCATTTATCCTGTGAGTGCTTGTAGCCTGCAGGGTGGGGGGGCTACTGAGGCTGGCCTCTGCGCCCTGTTCTACAAGCCCTGCAAAACTGGTCCCCGGACTCGTTAAGAAGGGTAGGGGGGACCCTATGCCATTATTTTAATGGGATTTTCAAGGGTTTTTAACCCTTAAAATAAAACCCCTATGCCACTTTTTTAAACTAACCCTTTATGTCCCTTCACTCAGCAGGTATAAAAGGCCACCAGCATCAGCAGGAGAGCTAAAAGCCAGAGTGTTCAGGATGGATGGGAGGCAAGTATTAAAAAAAATAATAATAAAATATATTTTCTACCTGTTGTGTGTGTCTTTTTTTTACAATTAACTCTTTGTGAACTAGTTAGAGGTTCATGAGTACCAGTTCACAAGGCCCAGGGTCTAGCAAGTCACCTGTGGCTAGCGGGTGACTTGGCATTAACCCCCAGCCCCTCCATTAACTGCCTCCCTAAAGCCCAGGGGGGCAGAAGAGCCAGAGGGCCTGTAGCTTTCATGGCCAGGGGCCACCGAAACTTGCCTCCATGCCCTGGTCTACAAGCCATGTGTAGGTGGTCCCCGGGCTGGTTATGCTGGGTAGGAGGGACCCCACTTAATTTTTTTTATTTTTAGGGGTTTTTAACCCTTAAGAATAAAAATAAAATGTACCCCCTAGGGGAGGGGGACCCAACAGCTTTTTTTTTTTACCCTTTATAGTGTGGATAGTAGTTTTTTTTAAATGTCTGGGGGGTCTCCTGGGCAGGAACAGGGGGCTACCGATACATATGTGGCACTGTAATCTGGAAAAATGGGGCTTTCACATGCAATATGGTTTTCTTGAATAAAATACATTTTTTATTTTAAATAAACAAGACAATTTTTTAAAAAACAGAACTATAACCACAACCATATTTCATTTCAAGGTCAAGCATATCAAGGTCTGCACTCCTATATAACATCAATTTTATTGTAAGGAGATTAAAAGCAGCACATCACAGCATTGCAGTGATAAAATCAAATGCGTTCGGGCGCATCTGCTTCCTTTCTCAAATGCAAGGTCTGAATCGAACTAATTTAAATATCAATAATCAGTACCAAACGCAAACATGCCTGTATATTTCAAATTTTAAATGTTGGACACTCACCCCCATCTCACGGCGTCTCGGCATCTCCCTCCAGAGGAAGGAAAAAACGAGCGGCTGCATAGTCAGACCTGCTCATGATGGAACGGTCCCCTATCCCTGGCCAATAGGAAGCCAGTGGAGGAGGAACAACACACATCACGGAAATGATATGAGCTTAGTGGCCACTAGAACTGCCACTAACCTGAAATGAACAGAGGGGTGTGAACCTCCCACTCTGCTTCGCTGATATGCAAACTGCGCTGATCCTCTCTCCTCTGGAGCTCAACACCACAGTCAGGGCAACCGGATAATATAAAATATTCTAATTCATGATAAAATCAAAACAAACTAATATAAGTCAAAATATCAAATTGAAAGGTTTGTTGTAAAAGTTTTTTTTGGTTGAAAAAGTGCAAGGTGCTTGTCTGCAGAACTGAATTTTTCAAGTAGAATTACCCTTACACACATGCTTTACTTTAAGGTGTTTGGCAACTCTTCACTTGACAGTACCTATTGTCAGGCTACCGGCTGTGAACCCTGATTGCAGAGACTAAGAACCAGCTCACCTCTCGCCCTGGAATCTAAGGACCAACCTGATTTTAACTAGAGCCTCTAAAGGTGAGGATAGGCTGGGCTGCAGAAAGGCCCCAGGTCAGGCAACCCAGGAGTGGGTTTTGCCAAGTTCTGGGTAGAAGACAGACCAGAGCTGGACTGGAAACATACGTGGAACAAGCTGAATTCGTGGCTGGCAGAACAAGATCGAAGTCGTAAACAAGCCGAGGTCCTGGGCAGGCAGGACAGGATCTAAGGCATAAACAGGACAAGGTCGTGGGCAGGCAGAACAGGATCGAAGTCGTAAACAGGCCGAGGTTGTCAGGATAGCAGGAGCGTAGTCAGGAACAAGCTGGGTCGGTACACAGGAATGGAAAACTTGAACTCAGGAACAGGCAGGAGAAATTACCAACTGGCAATGGAGCTCAGGGCTCACCAGTATTTAAAGGCCCCTGCACATGCACAAAATCGATCATATTTTCGAGCGTTTGCACATGCGCAGACATCCATCAAATCATACGGTGTATCATACGGTCTCTCTCCTGCCAGGGCCCTCCTCTCTCTGCATGGACTTCCCGCACCTCAGTCTTTTCAATCTCTAAGCAACTCAGCGCGGCTCTGGTTCTCAGCCATGTCTTCCTACTCGCTTCCAACTGTACCTGGGCTTCAGCTCTGTAATAGTCACACCAAACATCTTACGCAGGGGGCTACACCAGTCTTCTCCTTAGCATGGTTATGGATGATCTCCTTGTTTGTTCCTCTGGCTTCCCCTTATGAAACCTCTGCTCAATATATTGTTGCCTGAAGTTTTCCCTTCAAAAAGCTCCCTACCAATCTCAGCAGTTTCCTGTTGCTACCCATATGTATCTTATGCCAACTGACTCAGGATCCTACACTGAGATTCTAAGAATCTGAATAAAATTCTCTTGTCATTTGTAGTCTTATACCCCCATCTAGTGTCCAATTTTCACATTAATGGATAATTCCCCAAATAATAGTTACCCACTGATTTTAATCAATTCCTTTTCAAGCACATGAATGTGTGAGCATTGTTTTTGATACTAGCACACTAGCCTCATTTCAGAATATGACAAAAGCACAAATAAGTGGTGATTCAGTAAATGGAGGAAGATAGAGCATGCTTTGCATATAAAATCTGTAAAGAAATGCTTATTGAAATGAGGCCATAGATTCAAGACGGTTTGATTAGTTTTACTGTTAATGCAGGGGTTAAAAAAATGGTAAAAAACAAAAATCTACTAACATTAAAGTCAATGTTTACCTTCCGTAGTGGGGGGTCTGTCCCAGAGGAAGTGTAGGAAGTATATGTGATCCTAAAGAAGGGATTGTCCAGGCAAATACAAAAAAGTCTATATTCACCTTTTTTCCAGCACAGTTCCTCTGTGCAGGCCCGCTTCTCCCCGCAGCTCCTCCCTCTAGTGCCAACATCTTCATACTTTCCTAGGGGGGGATCCAGCATTTCATCTTCCAGTGGTAGCAACCTTGCATGATAGCGTCCATGGGAACTTGGTTTACACCCACACATGCCTATTCCCCCCCTTCATTGCAATAAATGAAGTAGGTTGATAGGGGGTGTGGAGGCAATTTGATGGACGCTGCCTTGTCTGTCCGGCACTACAGGATGAAATCGCTCATTCTCAATCACTGGTAATTATGGAGCTGCGAGGGGACAAAAGGCAAGTCATAGACTTTTGTTATTTTAATGCCTGGACAGGGAACGTTTTATTCTGTATAATATCTATTTGTCTGTCAGTTTTTTGCATATATTAGGGTTTCTGCAGTAAAACAATATAAACAACCGTATGTTTTTCTAGATACATTAAGAACAAACAGACAAGGAAGAAGAATTACTATTGGACTTGGGCATATTTTATTATCAAAGTTCAGCAATGTGGGGCAGAGCTTTTAGAAGTGCCACTGTAATGAAGATAAAGGCTGGCTCCCTGTGCCTTTGCCACTGCTGAGATTTAGCTCTCCGGCTATATATTTAAATGATTTCTATTAAGTCAGTCCATGGATGTTATGTCTGTTTTCAGTTTATTTTTTTCTCAGGAATATCCTGTTTTCAGGATTACCCTATAAAGCAGGTGAAAAGTAGTCTCCTATCTCAACGGTTGTATTAACAGCAGCAATACAGCAGTGCTTTGGCTTATCCCAAAGATTGATTCAGAGTGTACCAGACCTCCCAGCATCCAATTACAATCAATCCCATTACTGTACGGGAATCTGACAGCTGACAAGACATCTAAATCTTGACTGGGAGCAATGAGGCACCTCTGTTCTTATTATCTATCTGTCAGTCTTCATTGTACAATCCATTACAGTATGTTATCATGCACCAAAGATTGTGCATCCATCAGGACTTGTCACTTGAATGCAGGTTCCCTGAAGCTGAACTCCAGCCAAAACATCTTTGTAGTTATTTCTCAAGTGGAGAAAAGTTATGGCAAAAGATAAACTTATTTTTGCTGTGCTTTATTCCTGTTGCCTGTTCAGTTGCTGTAAACAAGAAATTGCTAATAAAATAGAGTGCACCTGCATAAGTAAAACACGCAGATCTTTTCAGTTAGTTGAGCATCCTATGTCTCAGGTCACCATAATCTTCGATGTGTCATTGTTTTAGGTTCCACTACCATTACCCAGATTGGATGTGAACTCAGGGGTTCTTTGGAGGGACAACAATCACCAAAAGTACCCCCTGCCCTGGGCGCCCTGGTTGGTATGGTGGTAGCAACCCTAGCATTCAAACAATGGGATTGGGTCTGTTTTCATAGCTTGTATAGTAAATTGTATGGTACTTATAAATATATGGAATTGGTGCATATGATTGCTTAGTTATGAGTTTCTATTCAATTAGTTATGAGTTTCTATTCATCACTATTTTTTCTTTATGTGTTTTGTATATACTGTATTATTCGCCTGAAGTGAGGGGAAAATATGGGTGCGTCTTATGGGGCGAATGTATGTGTGAGGAGGGAGTGCAATGGAGAAGCAGCGGGCAGGAAGCAGTTAAACTTGCTTCCTGCTTGCTGGTCCGTCAATGCACGGCCCTCCCCACACACAGCGACACATACAGCACCTTAATGTGCCCCCGTGCTGACTTTGCTCAGGTTGCTAACTCCAGCGGGTGAGTGTGGCCCATGCACATCTGGCGTTCATTCATGGACCCAGGCATGCATAGGTCCCCGACAGGGGATTGATGTGGCCTATGTACATGAACACCGGGCTGCATAGGCCACACTCCCTCAAGCAGTGAGGGTGCAGGAGTGCTGAAATGTACTGTATGTGTCTTTGTGTGTTTGTGTGTGGGGGGGGGGGGGGGGTCACACTCACCGCTCGAGTGGCATGTTTATTTTGCATTAATTTTTATATTTATATTTGCACCAAAACCTTACTCGCTCTATAATGTGGGATTTTTGGCGTTAGTGATTCAATATTGTTCTATGCATTGGTTCTCCTTATTGATTAATTGGTCTGCTGGGTGTGCATTATATATACTTTGAATTTACCTCACAGTCAGCTAGTGAGCAGATTAATTGGTCCAGTTGCTGTCGGAAGGAACTCTAGCCTTGATTTTAATGTGTATGTCAGTGGTGAATTTCATGTGTTTTATATTTTGGTGATCTTATAACAAAATTCTGATTTTTTAAAGAAATCTTTGGGCGTGCATTCCATGTAGGGTTAGGGTTAATTTATTATAAATAATTTATTTATAATAACTGATGGTATTGTGATGTTTAGTAATTGAATTAGGGTGTCGTAAGCACATGTAAGAGTTCAATATTCACTTGGCACGTAGGGCATGAGTCTCCCCAGTGCCTTTTGAACACTTCTGCTCTAATTCCCCTTCCTCCCGGCCAAATAATCTGCTTCTCATAAAAAAAAAATGTTCTAGTATACAGAATCCCCTCGATTCAAAGAGCAAAAGTTAATTGATTTCGGATCGAGAATCGTAAGTTTGGGTTGGTGTTAGTTATTTTTTCCTGTTTTTTTGGCCATTTCCGACTCGCACGAGCCTACGTACGAATGCGTATATGCTCTTACGATCATCGCAAGTTCGTTCCTAAATTTTAGGATCAAAACGTAAAACTTAGGATCAAATCCTAAAACTTAGGATCAAAACGTAAAACTTAAGATAATCGAATGTGTTTAGGTGTGATTCAGAGAACAGTTTTCAAACCTCTAAATACGTTTTAAAAGAAAGCCACTGCCGACACCTTTTAGCAGTCGTATTGCTGTTCTTGAACAGGTTTTTTGGCTATGTGGAGGAGTCTGCGCGTCTTGAGCTCCAATGAACTGCATGTATCAGCATGGCCGAGGCCATAAATTGTATGGCAATGCATACCTGATTCATGTATGCCTTATAAAAGCATTTTAATGTGGACCTTAATTAGTCCTTTGCATGTAAACCTTTATTTTGCAATATATTTGCGTTAATTAAAGAAATTTATGTCCTTTGGTATTTATTTTTAAATTGATGTACTAGAATAATATTTTTAGATTGCATTTATTGGTGTAGTTGTTTACCTTTGCTTTGTTTAATTATTTTAGCACATCTTTGGTCAGATGCATCACACTTACTGAGGAGAGGAGAGCGGGATAAAGTGCAGGATGTGGGTTACTGCTGTATTTTGCACAGACACAGCAGAGCTGGGGGCACGGAAAGGTCAGAAATCAAAGAATGCAGAGCAACACAGTCACAAGGCCCTTTCTGTTTGCAGGCTGCCCGATAATACCTGAGTTTCTAGACTCATAACATGCAGAAGTTGCTGGGTGTTTTTTTATATTTGAGAGCAATCTGTATGGAGAGGGTGTGGGTAACCACACACAAAATTTAAAGTTGTACCATTTGAAGCCAAAATATTAAAATTACATCCACAAGTAAAAAATGCAAGTTAACTAAAAATTAAACAAAGTAAGATTTACTTATGCAAATGCATTCATTAATGGTTGGTTACTACAAAATGAATGAAATAAAGAAAAATAAGACCAAATATTTAGAATGCACTTTAATGAGGTAAGTTTGTAGTGCGCAGCCGCAAGATCAGAAGGATTTACGTCCAGACAAAAAAGGAAAAAGGGCAAAACCAATGTTGCAACCTGAGAAATGAAACGGAAAATTCAGGATGGAAACTGACATAGGTCTGATTCCCGAACTGCCATACAAACGGACGTAAATTTTAGGATAGAAACGTATTTGCTTATAGAATCACTCGCAAGTTCATACGAACGCACGAGCGGACGGGAAAAATAGGATGATCGGCACCAAAATCCAAGTTGTTACATGTTTCTTTGAATCGACCCTTATATGTATGTATGTATGTATAAATATATATACATATATATATCTCAAAATAAATTGTATAATATAAAAGGTTTTCCCACTCTTGACTCATACTCACTTGACTCACCTTTCAAATGTTACCTCTATTCCCCACCCTATGGGGGGCCCCCAGCGACAGTGTCAGATCAGTGGCAATAATAAACAATGACTAGAGATGAACAAACCCCCAAAGTTCGAGGACCCAAATCCAAACCAGTTCCCCATTGAAATCAATGAAGACCTGAACTTTGGGGTGTGGCTGTGGCGGGGGGTGTAGAATGTGTAGCACAAGCTCTAACTTACCTATGTCCCGATCCTTTTCTTTCAGCAGCAGTGGAGCTCAGCAGCCCATCAACCAGCTTTTTTCCATGTTTGGCCAAATGTCGAATTTGAACACAGACTTCTGTGCAGTTCTTGTTTGGGTTTGGGGACCCAAACTCGCAAAATTTGGTACAAACCCATCTCTAATATTGACACTTGGCTTGGGCCGACGGGCTGTGGAGTGTAGCAGACAGGAAGCCTGTACACTTGCTACAGTGCACTCAGCTCCATTCAGCTAGGCAAAATGATGTGACATCATAGCAGCTATCAAAGTAGATGGTTCGGAGTGGGCAGCTGAGCATCCCTGCTCACCTCTAGCTGCGGGCATGCCCAGGTTGGCCAATCGCAAATGTCTTCCCTGGGAAGGTGTCTAACCAAAGGTATAGTGAGGTCGTGACCTGCACATGCGTCTTTGGAAAGAGGTTAGGCGAGTCATTGGAAAGAGGTTAGGTGAGTGGGTGCAGCGATTCAATGGGGTTTCACACACTAGGGCATCCTAATTTGGGTTGCCACAGGGAATAGAAATTTTAAAAAATGTGTCTTTGATTAGGGCCCCCAGACACAAATTTGCATGGGGCCCCAGAAATAATAAGGCCATCCCTGAATGTAATAGTTTTTTCTTACACTTTGTTTTCACATCCATTGTATTTTGCCATCCTGCTAGAAGGAATTCATTGTATGTTTCGCATAAACCTGGAGAATAATAAATAGATTCTGATTCTAGCCACAAGATATTTAACAGACCTGCAGCTAACATTTTTTTTCTTGCTTGATTGTGAATAACATGGTCGTATGGAGCTGTTTATCTTCTTGTCTTTTGGGGTTTTCTTTCAAGATGCTCATTAACTTTGGATATAGAGGTGTGTGAATTTTCTCGTATATCATCATGTCTGATGAAAAGTACTAGCTATTCTTGGAAGCTTCCTTCATATACATTTAGATAGCTGATAAAATGTATTGAATTGCATCATTACTCTTCTACTGCAGATGCATTCTTGTTATCTTTTAAGTATATACCAACTGTGGCTGAATTAGCAGTACAGATGCAGTCCTACTGTAGATCATCATAACAGCAAATGAGGCAAAGCATCACTCAGGTTTAGCTATGTTTTGGTATCGCTATACACAATTCCACCCTCCTACACAGGATAGAACATACTGTAGGATGGTCAGAATCTGGAAAAATGTCTACACTTACCATAGCAACTAATATACTAAATGAAAACCCAATTGTTTTGTTCTGAGGCCAACAACAAGGCACTTTATTTACATATTACAGAGAAAACAATTTGCTTATGCTGCCTTGTGGACTGATTTGCCCACTCGGTCAGAGTAAGGTGATCAGCTGACCTGGTCTCTGATGGCATAATCTCCATACTTTTACTAAACTTGCATATTTTGTCTGACCATAAATACCAAGAAATTGGTATATGAGTTTAAAATAAAAGGTATATGTATCAAATGCTGCTTAGTGTCATCAGTATTGTGGTTATGTTGTGAGTTACACGTTTGCACAGATCGGTTAAAAGCAGAGCATAAATTACTTTGTATATGTAAGCATACATTGATCATATCAATCATTCAGTCCATCAACTTTATTCTCGCCAAATATATATGAGCATACATACAAGGAAATTATAATGGCAGGAGCAAGGAGGGGTTTCACTCAGTTAACTAGAATCCTAAAATGTGTTGTAATTAGGGATGAGCGAATCGATCCGGACGAACCCGAATTCGTTTCAGGAAAAATTTGATCTTGAACGAATCTGAATTTCCCTGCGATTCGATCGATCAAAGTTTTCCTTTAAACTCCATTTATTTCAATTACAGGCATTCTAAAATGGTGGAAGCACATGTCCGGACATATTCCCTGGGGCAAGGTATCATGGGAAAGTCACATGCAGCCTATCAGCAGCCAGGAAGCCCGGTGACGTCACCGTGCTATATAAACCGGCGGCCATCTTCCTTGTGCGCATTTCAGCGTTCTATTGCGGCCAGAGCAGAGCTGGTTACTCACAGGGACAGAGTTAGAGATAGGTAGGGAGAGTCAGAGAGACCGACAGAGAGGCAGAAAGAGAGGTAGACACAGCCAGGGAAAGATAGTGAAAGATAAGGAAAAACCAGAATGATCCAGGCAGGGACAGCATTGAAGTGACAGGGAAATTTTTTTTTAAATTTCATTAGCCAGATCATTTTTCAATTCAGTTTCAGTTCTTTGTGCTGTAAACCTGCCTTGCCACTGTGCATCCCATCTATGCAGTGGCAAATTTAACCCTATCTGTTACACACAAGCATTTATCATAACTGGATTAGTTTTAATATTTTTTTGTCTGGTTTAAATACACCAGCCCACATGGGCATCCCAAATCAGCACGTCACCCTATCTGTTATACTAAGTAAGCGTTGTTCAGCCTCCTTTTAATTATGCTATTGCATTTTGAATTGGGTTTTGTCTGCTTTAAATTCAACAGCCCACATGGGCATCCCAAACCAGCACATGTCACCCTATCTGCTATACTAAATAAGTGTTGTTCTGCCTCATTTTAATTAAGCTATTGCATTTTGAATTGGTTTTTGTCCTGCTGCCAAAACACTAGGCTGCAGGGTATCCCAAACCTGCACATAGCACCCTATCTGTTATACTAAATAAGCATTGTTCAGCCTCATTTTAATTAAGCTATTGCATTTTGAATTGGGCTTTGTCCTGCTGCCAAAACACTAGGCCGCAGGGCATCCCAAACCTGGACGTAGCACCCTATCTGTTATACTAAATAAGCGTTGTTCATCCTCAGCTTAATCAAGCTATTGCATTTTGAATTGGTTTTTGTTCTGCTGCCAAAACACTAGGCTGCAGGGTATCCCAAACCTGCACGTAGCACCCTATCTGTTATACTAAATAAGCGTTTCTCAGCCTCATTTTAATTAAGCTATTGCATTTTGAATTGGGTTTTGTCTGCTTTAAATACACCAGCCCACATGGGCATCCCAAACCAGCACATGTCACCCTATCTGTTATACTAAATAAGCTTTGTTCAGCCTCATTTTAATTAAGCTATTGCATTTTGAATTGGTTTTTGTCTGGTTTAAATACACCAGCCCACATGGGCATCCCAAACCAGCACATGTCACCCTGTTATTCTAAATAAGCGTTGTTCACTAAATCACATACTAAGACATATTAAAACTACGCTTGTTTAAAACACATATAACATTTATGTCCATACTACTAACAAGAGATGGGGGGAGGAGGGGGACATACACAGTTGGCTATTTAATTCTATCAATAAAAATACTAAAGCCCATACAATTGTGTCTATTTATAAACTAAAACCTTATTGTTATTATATACATGAATGTGCAATTATACAGAAAGTGCCAAGTGCTAAACAAAGTGCATCAATATCAAGCATATAGACTGTGAAAGAATCCAAACCATACAACAAACATACCAGTAAATACCTTACAATGAAAGTGCTAAGTGCTAATAGCCACTGGAGCCCTCCTCACATCAAACAGCCCTGGACGCGTTTCGTGACGTCACCGTCACTTCCTCAAGCAGAGTATTGGATATGTATATAATAACAATAAGGTTTTAGTTTATAAATAGACACAATTGTATGGGCTTTAGTATTTTTATTGATAGAATTAAATAGCCAACTGTGTATGTCCCCCTCCTCCCCCCATCTCTTGTTAGTGGTATGGACATAAATGTTATATGTGTTTTAAACAAGCGTAGTTTTAATATGTCTTAGTATGTGATTTAGATGTCATAATAAACTTTCTTACTTTTCAAATACTATAGAGTGCCATTGTTAGTCTCTGGTCTTTCCCCTATTTAGGGGGTTTGGGGCATCCCCTTTTCTTGCTTGGCATTTTGAATTGGGTTTTGTCCTGCTGCCAAAACACTAGGCCGCAGGGTATCCCAAACCTGCCCGCAGCACCCTATCTGTTATACTAATTAAGCGTTGTTCATCCTCAGCTTAATCAAGCTATTGCATTTTGAATTGTTTTTTGTCCTGGTTTAAAAAAAACACCAGGCCGCAGGGTATTCCAAACCTGCACGTAGCACCCTATCTGTTATACTTAATACGCTTTTTCATCCTCAGCTTAATCAAGCTATTGCATTTTGAATTGGTTTTTGTCCTGCTGTCAAAACACTAGGCCGCAGGTTTCCCATATTGCCAATTTTCATAGTATCTGGTGCAGAGAAGCAGTTCCTCACTTTATTTAGCTTCTGCTTTTTAAAGTAAACACATTTTTTAAAGTACCTATTGCGCATTTCAAATACATAAAAATGTCAGGCAGACAAGTGCCAGGATGTTCAAAGAGGAGTGGCAGAGGCCAAGATTCAGCAGGCAGAGGTCGCAGCAGACTAGGGGCGAGTGGCAGCAGGTGTCACGGTGAGAGACTTGATCTGCGAGTATCTGCTAGCGGTCGTGTCTCCACCATCGCATCTGTTGTGGTAGATTGGTTAACGCAGTCATCCACATCATAACAAGTCACATCTGAAACCCCCAGTCTAGGGTCAGTAGGTTTCTCTGACACAACCCTGAGTTGGCATGCCCCGAGAGCAGTCCCTGTCCTCCTATTGCCTCTGTCCTACGCCGTTCCCTCCCCCAGCGACGTATCCTATGCTTTGGGTTCAGCTCCACTCTTTAGTGAGGAGGACGATCAGATAGAGAACAGTCAGCAGCTACTGCCCAGCCAAGAAATGGAGGTGGCTTCTTTAGCTAGGCAGGCAAATAGTGATGTGGAGAGTGTCGTGGGTGTTGCGAGCGTTCCAGCTCCTGCACCAGACACTGTTGAGGAAACCAAGAACATCAGTGACGTGCAGCCACAACTCGGTGATGATGATGATGATGATGAAGAAGCCAATCGCACTTGGGAGCCGGGTGCAGAAGGGGCTTCATCGTCATCAGGAGAAGAGGGGCGCAGGTTGCCCCGGAGTCAGCAGCTCAGGCAGCAAGGTGTTAGCATCATGGTTGGCAGTCAGCATGGGGGCACAATTGTAAAGCCTGGAGCCAAACGGGGCCAGGGCCGGGGTAGAGCACCTGCTGCACGGCAGGCTACCTTATCGGGAGGTAGTGGAGCAGGGGTTCCTGGAGTTGGCGACAGTAGCAGTGAATCAGTGCGGCCTGTTGGTGGGAAAAGTAGCAACTCGGCAGTGTGGCAGTTTTCCCTGAAGCATCCGCAGGAGGGTAACATGGCCACATGCAAGATATGTAGGCAGAAGGTGAAACGTGGCCAGGTCCCAAATGTTGGCACCACAGCCCTGCGTCAACATAGGATGCGTCACCATAAAGCGGCCTGGGAGAACCGAGGCTCCGAAGAGGTGGTCCAGCCTGCTTCCTCACCAAGCGGCACACCGCTCTCAATTTCTGCCAGCGAAGGCTCCAGCACCTCAGCCGAAGGCAGCTGTGCGTCATAGCCATCCTCTGTCGCTCCTGATGCTCCTGCTCCTCCTCCTCCAAGTCATGCAATCCCGCCAGCAATCCATCAGCGAAGCCCATGTCCAAGAGACAGCAGTATGCGCCCACTCATCCTACGGTGCAGAAGCTGAATGTGCTCCTGTCCAAGTTGCTGGTGCTGCAGTCGCTCCCTTTTCAGGTGGTCGACTCTGCACCTTTCAGAAAACTGATGGCTTGTGCCGAGCCGAGGTGGAGAGTCCCAAGCTGTCATTTCTTTGTCAAGAAGGCAGTATCAGTGCTGCACACTTTTGTTGAACAGAAGGTGGGACAGTCCTTGAGCCTGTCGGTGTGTAGCAAAGTGCATGGTGCCAACGTCTGGAGCTGTAACTACGGTCAGGGACAGTACATGTCATTTACGGCCCACTGGGTGAATGTGGTCCCTTTGCAGCAGCAGCAGCAGCAACTTGGACAGGTCACGCCGCTACGGCCTCTGCGCTCCCTGGCCGTTGTGCCTGTGACACCGTGCGACTTGGCCTCCTCATCCTCCGCCATCTCCTCACCCTCCACTGTAGGCTCAAGTCTCGGTGCCCCTCCAGTCTACCATGGGTGCAGGGCACGGAGGTGTCACGCTGTGCTTCACATGGTTTGTCTTGGCGAACGGAGTCACACAGGGGAGGAACTGCTTAAATTTATTCATCACGAAATCCAAACATGGCTTACTCCAAGAAAACTTAAAATGGGAAACATGGTTACCGACAATGGGAAGAACATTTTGCCTGCGCTGCGACAAGGAAGCCTGACCCATGCGCCCTGCATGGCTCACGTCTTCAATCTGGTTGTCAATCGTTTTCTGAAGTCTTCCCCCCATCTGCAAGACATCCTAATAACGGGAAGGAAACTTTGCATGCACTTCAGCCACTCCTACACCGCCAAGCACACCCTTCTTGAGCTTCAGCGTCAGAATGGTATCCCCAAACATAGTCTGATTTGCGATGTTTCCACCCGTTGGAATTCCACCCTCCATATGCAGGATCGACTATAGGAACAGAGAAAAGCCATCACAGATTTCTTGATGATCCAAATGGATAGGGGGACTCCCCTGTGTAACTTCAATGTAAACCAGTGGCAGCTCTTACGTGACACCTGCCGTTTGCTCAGGCCCTCTGGAGGAAGCCACTTTATTTGTCACTCGGCAGGATTATGGGATGAACGACGTGATTCCACTGCTTCATGTACTACAGCACATGTTGGAAACCATGGCTGGTCAGGGCACTGGAGACATGGCGTCTACATCTTACGGCCACATGAACCCCGTTGGAGCTGAACTGGAGGAGGAGGAGGAGGAGGAGTGGCCCAGTGAAGCACAGTTAAGGCTTGGCGAAATGACTGGTTTATCTAGTCAGCGGACAGGAGAGGAGGAGCAGGAGCAGCCAGAGGAGCTAGAGGGTTGTGAGGAAGGCGAGACAGAGGACCGGGACACACCGTGGCAGTATGCAGTCCCTCTGAGTCACTTGCGCAAATGGCAGGAAGCATGCTCACGTGCTTGCATAGTGACCCCAGAATTGTTTCCATTTGTCGGCGGGATGACTTCTGGCTCTCCACCTTATTGGACCCTCGCTTCCGGCACAAAATGGGGGCATTTTTTAAACCCGCCGAGAGGGAGGACAAACTGAACAGTAGAAGACATTCTACGTAGTCAGTTGGCTGATGCATATCTGTGCCATGGTCCATACTCTCGCAGGTCTGACTCGGGGACCTCTGCGCTCACCTTCCACTGCCATGGCTGCTGGGGGGGTTGGCAGGAGCAGCAGCAGCAACTCCATAAGCAGCAGCCTCAGTCTTCAGTCGCTAATGTGTAACTTTCTACACTCGCATAGTGAGGCTAATCATGAGCAGCAGGAAGACCTGGAGCAGGACCTCAACAAGCAAGTCATGTCATACCTTGACATGACCATGCCAACACACCTTAAGGATCCGCTGGACTTCTGGGCAGGCAAACTTGGCTTGTGGCCGCAACTAGCAGAGTTTTCCCTGGAAAAGGAGAACTCGTCTGTCAACTAAAAATGTGGAGAGACTCACCTTTGTCAAAATGAATCAGGGATGGATCAGCCAGGATTTCCACCCACCAATGGCTGATGCATGCGACTAGATTCAGCATGGTGCCTCGTTTTACACTTTCCAAATGGTGCAAAACCTATTTATGTCTTTAGGCCAATTTTTGGGCTCCTGCTGATGCCAACTTCAGGGTGTGCCTTTCAGCCAATTTTTGGCCTCATGCTGCTGCTGCTGCCAACTTCAGGGTGTGATTCATCCACTTTTTGGGCTCCTGCAGCCAACTCCAGTGTCTCTTTCACACAATGTCTGGGCTGCTGCTGCTGCTTGCGACTCCAGGGTGTGATTCATCCAATTTTTGGCCTCCTGCAGCCAACTCCAGTGTCTCTTTCAAGCTATGTTTCGGGCTCCTGCTGCTGCTGCTTGCAACTCCAGGGTGTGATTCATCCAATTTTTGGCCTCCTGCAGCCAACTCCAGTGTCTCTTTCAAGCTATGTTTGGGCTCCTGCTGCTGCTTACAACTCCAGGGTGTGATTCATCCAATTTTTGGGCTCCTGAAGCCAACTCCAGTGTCTCTTTCAAGCAATGTTTGGGCTCCTGCTGCTGCTGCTTGCCACTCCACAGTGTGATTCATCCAATTTTTGGCCTCCTGCAGCCAACTCCAGTGTCTCTTTCAAGCAATGTTTGGGCTCCTGCTGCTGCTGCTGCTTGCAACTCCAGGGTGTGATTCATCCAATTTTTCGCCTCCTGCAGCCAACTCCAGTGTCTCTTTAAAGTAATGTTTGGGCTCCTGCTGCTGCTTGCAACTCCAGGGTGTGATTCATCCAATTTTTCGCCTCCTGCAGCCAACTCCAGTGTCTCTTTAAAGTAATGTTTGGGCTCCTGCTGCTGCTTGCAACTCCAGGGTGTGATTCATCCAATTTTTGGGCTCCTGAAGCCAACTCCAGTGTCTCTTTCAAGCAATGTTTGGGCTCCTGCTGCTGCTGCTTGCAACTCCAGGGTGTGATTCATCCAATGTTTGGCCTCCTGCAGCCAACTATAGTGTCTCTTTCAAGCTATGTTTGGGCTCCTGCTGCTACTTGCAACTCCAGGGTGTGATTGATCCAATTTTTGGGCTCCTGAAGCCAACTCCAGTGTCTCTTTCACGCAATGTTTGGGCTCCTGCTGCTGCTTGCAACTCCAGGGTGTGATTCATCCTATTTTTGGCCTCCTGCAGCCAACTCCAGTGTCTCTTTAAAGTAATGTTTGGGCTCCTGCTGCTGGTGCTTGCAACTCCAGGGTGTGATTCATCCAATTTTTAGGATCCTGCAGCCAACTCCAGTGTCTCTTTCACGCAATGTTTGGGCTCCTGCTGACGCTTGCAACTCCAGGGTGTGATTCATCCAATTTTTGGCCTCCTGCAGCCAACTCCAGTGTCTCTTTAAAGTAATGTTTGGGCTCCTGCTGCTGCTTGCAACTCCAGGGTGTGATTCATCCAATTTTTGGGCTCCTGCAGCCAACTCCAGTGTCTCTTTCACGCAATGCTTGGGCTCCTGCTGCTGCTTGCAACTCCAGGGTGTGATTCATCCAATTTTTGGGCTCCTGCTGCCAACTCCAGTGTCTCTTTCAAGCTATGTTTGGGCTCCTGCTGCTGCTTGCAACTCCAGGGGCTGATTCATCCAATTTTGGGCTCCTGAAGCCAACTCCAGTGTCTCTTTAAAGCAATGTTTGTGCTCCTGCTGCTTGCAACTCCAGGGTGTGATTCATCCAATTTTTGGCCTCCTGCAGCCAACTCCAGTGTCTCTTTAAAGCAATGTTTGGGCTCCTGCAGCTGCTGCTGCTGCTGCTTGCAACTCCAGGGTGTGATTCAGCTAATTTTTGGGCTCCTGCTGCTGCCAGCTCCAGGGTGTGTTTTTCAGGCACTATAGGGGCCCCTCATAGTGATGCCACTTCAACTCTCTGCAATTGTTTCGCTCTGCGATTCTATTAGCGATGCCTCTGTTCTGCATGTGATAATTATTTACAGTATTATTTCACTAACCCAGCATGCATCCTATGCGTGTTACAGCAAGGCAGAATGGTTTACAACCCTATTGAGGCTCTAGGAGGCTCAGAAATAGCCGTTTTTAATAGCGATTTGTCACGAATAAATTCGGGTCGAAACAATTTTTTTTACGGAAAATTTGGCGAATCAGTCGAATCGAATTTTTCAAAAGTTCGCTCATCTCTAGTTGTAATCACAATTAACAGACCTAAAGGGGGACAACGCCTTATGCAAGGCAGGTATACATATTTAATTGCCATTTAAAGCAGACCAACAGTCAAAAATGGCTTTAACCAGACCAACACCCCAAACATTGCCCTCCCCAGGGCAATTTAGATTGCTGCGCATAAAAATGCATTTACCTTTTCCTAACTCTTGCTGTGGTAAATATTAGAAAACAAGATGGCAGCTCATGCATTTGCAGGTCACCTGCAAACAGAAAGTGCTGCTGGGCTTCCTGTTAATATGCATTGTCAGGTATATCAGTTGAATTAAGGCAGTACCATGGCTGAGATGCTGGGAGAGAAAGCTCCAAAATGGCCACTACCTTTGTTTTCCAACTGTGCCGGGCTGTTGGTCTGTTTTAAGAGTCTCTGTTGCCAATGGATTTGTGAGACTAAGAGCCTAAATATTATAACAGAGAGTTTCAGCAATTCAACAGATGGATTGCTATTGGGGAAAAGAATGTTTTTAAACCTGGTTGTTCTTACTGCCAGAGCGCTGATCCGATGGCCTGAAGCAAGTCTCTTGAAAACAAAGTGATCAGGGTGGGTGCAATCTCCAGTCTGATTTTGCCAGCACTCATTTCCAAAATAACATATGAGCACATTATCTATTAGACATTCTGAAGAGCACCAGGGGCTGGTTCTGGAAAGTGAATGTTTAACTCATCAGAACCACTTGGAGGCACTTGCCCCGGGTGCAGCAGATCAGGGGGGTCGCCAAAGGGAGGATTTCAAATCTTTGCTCACTGCAGAGGAGTATCTAGGCTTTCTGGCACTCGGGGCAAACACTTTTAGAGACCAGAACTGTCCACCATGCACCCAGCCAGGAATGCCCCTTTAAAGCCTCCTGGCTTTAAAGCAGACGAAAACCCTTTTGTTTAAGCCCCATCTCCCCCTGATTGAGCCCCCCTTCTGCTTTTGCAGATTTTTGTCAATCTGGCTTTGTTCCCCCACTAGTCATGCCCATGCAGCAAATTTGAGTTCACTGATTGATCAGTCTCAAATTTGTCAGGTGATGCACACCCACTGGCTGCGTCCCTAGTTTTCCTTTAATCTGAGGCATGCTACTGCCTCCAGCCTATCTGAATGGCTGAGCACCAAAGCCTGCCTCAGCCGAGGAAAGTCGAGGATGTAGCCAGTGGCAGTGAATCACCAGACAAGTAAGATTTGCGATGATCAGGTGGGGTTTCACACTTCGGGGCATCCCCAGTGAGAAGCAAATAGCCGATTCCAGGTCCAGCCTAACAGGAGTTTGGTCTACTTTTAAAAATGAGAAGGTTTGAAGAAATCCAATAACTCATCAGCGGTGGCTTCACTAGCAAGAGTTCCATGTTCAACCAAACAGTAAAGTTGGTAGGTTAAACAGGGAGATGCTGTAGATGCAGTGAGGGACTGTTAGGGACACTGAGTTGTAAAACTCCAGATTCCAGGTACTCCTAGATCAAGCCCTAGAGACCATGGCACAGAATATTACCTCACAAATTACAAGCAAACTTTCTAAAGCCATGGCTGAGCTGAGCTTTATATGAGGTGTTTTCATGACCTTCTATGGAACTGCAGCTGGGGCAAAGACTCTCTCCCTGACAAAACTGAATGACTTGACTGCTGTTTTAAAGGGACATGAGGAGAATTTTCGCAGACGTTAGTAACCCTTTAACCCTTTAAGTGGCAAGCACGTAGCCCCTCCCCCCCACTTTGGCCGCCGCTGCTACTGCAAACTGCCGCTACTCTCTAACAGGGAGCGTGTTGGGATAGCTCACTAGTGCGACATGCACATGATTTTTTGGCTGACATTGATCTTCCTAATATAGATGGGATGCTGATCAAACAGAGAGAAACAGAAAGACCATTAAAGAGGTACAAGTGGCCATAACATCTTAAAAACCAAACAAGACACCGTGTCTACATGGGTGTCCATCCATCTATTACAAAAAATGTTCTGACCTATTGGCTCTATGTCTGGTTGGTTTGTTTAATTCTCTGTTGGATGGTAGATTCCCAAACCTGGCTAGGACCACTTACATTGGGCTAACGTTCAAGCAATTTCTGTTGAATTCCAATGTTAAAATTCTGGATCTTGGCCGATATGATTAATAACGGTTTGTCCTGTTTTATTGGTCTGGACCAGGTGGGTTTCATACCCAACCGACAGGCTAGAGACAGTGTTGCCTGCTCTCACTAATCCAATCTCTTGTTGGAACAAGATTGGGGTGTCCTCTATCACCAATACTTTTCATGTTGGTAATCAAGCCTTTAGCTATTAAGATTAGGGGACACCCTGATATATCTGCCATTGAGGTAGCTAGTCACCACCATAAACTGCACCTATTTGTGGATGATGTTGTTTTATTTCTTACTAACCTATTCATTTCACTTTCCAATTTTACCAAAGTGTTAGATAGTTCTGGGTTGGTAGTGCTTTAAAATCCAGGTCATTAAATGTCTCCTAACCGGCAGACTTAAAATCGATCATTGAGACCGTTTTAATATCATTGGAAGGATTCTAAAATTAAGTATTTAGGTGTTTTCATCACGGCTGACTATGGTAGCTTGTTTCAAGCTAAGTATCCACATGTTTGGAATCTTGGAGCAGATATCACGTTTCCTGTCTGGGACTCATAGCAGCAGTCATCATGACTGCTCTGTCTAAACTTCTGTATTTATTTAGAACCCTCCCAATACCAGTACTGTCATATTTTTGCTCTCAGCACAGTCAACGGTCCGTTATTTTATTTGGATGGAAAACATCAGTGAATTGTTAAATCCATAATTTACCATTGTGGGAGGATTTGGAGGCCCAGGCTTTTCACAATATATTGCCTCACTGCTGGCACAGTTACTTCAGTATCATATGCAACCACTAAACCACCACTGTGGGTCAGTTTAGAGGCAGCAGCTTGTGATCTGTTAACAGCCGATTACTTGTAATGGTCAATACCCATTTTTAGGTTGGAATGATTGCTTAAGTGATTTTACCATAATAGCTAACTTATTCTTAACCTATATTTTCAGGAAATCATAAATCTGAGATGCAATCACATCTCTTGTGGGGATTATTAGTAATTTAATTAGGGCACACACTGTTTTGTCAGTTGTTTTTCAGCTGTTTTATTTTATTTAAAAAAAAAAAAAAAATCTATTGAAACCTAAGAAACATCTGTACATGTGTGGCAGACACAGCTTCTTCAATAGGAGGCACATTGCTCTGCAGTGTGCAGCTATTTTCTGAATAGGTGAGTGTATCCAGTGCTCATAAGCAACAGGTTATTATTATTTAATTATTGTTTATTTATAAACTACAAAAAAGCTCTGGGGTGGCCCAGGTACCCCTTGTTAGCAAGAAAAACCTTACCACTAAAAATCTAAAAAATATATCTTTGTATTGAAGGCAAAAGTACACACCACACATAGACAATGATTAAAAACCTTAAAAAACATATACACAATCAAAAGAGGTGCCAGCCATTTCCTAGTATGGCCACACAATTAATTGCTCATGTATATTACATAATTGACACCTATATCTCTCTTAATGCCCCTATTTGTTATAACCAATACTTAAATCAAGTAAAAATCCACAAAGGTGCTTCAGACAAAGTATAATCCATACATAATCCCCCCTAATTATTAAAGCGCATGTGCCATGAAATTAAATATGTACATAATAAGTGCAATGAGTCACAAATACCAAAATCCTCTTACTAATCACCCTTCTGCCAATACCAAACAATTCATAAGCCAACCCCATGAAGAGAGTACCAGAGGGAGGAAAATAACCATTAATCCATAAATAAATCAATAAATAATGCTACATCACCAATGAACCAAGGTAGGTAGACGGTACACCCATACAGCTCACACATTCTGTGACGGTCCACACTCACACGGCATAATAATTGGTGGATCTGTACAAGGTAGAAATTGCAGGCAGGAGATACCAGTAACATAATTATATTACAACAAAGCATATTAAACATACAGTATTATGAGTCAGATGTAGCTAATAGGGATGAGCGAATCGATCCGGACGAACCCGGATTCGTTCCGAATTTCATGAAAAATTTGATTCTGAACGAATCCGAATTTCCCCGCGATTCGTTCGATCGAAGTTTTCCTTTAAACTCCATTTATTTCAATTACAGGCATTCTAAAATGGTGGAAGCACATGTCCGGACATATCCCCTGGGGCAAGGTATCATGGGAAGGTCACATGCAGCCTATCAGCAGCCAGGAGCCCCAGTGACGTCACAGCGCTATATAAAGCGGCGGCCATCTTGCTTGTGCGCATTTCAGACTTGCATTCGTGAGACAAGGGTGGTTGCTGGCTGGCTGCAGACAGGGACAGACAGTTAGCGATAGGTAGGGAGATTTACAGATAGGTAAAGAGAGAGACAGATAGTGAGATTTAGAGTGGTAGACAGAGCTAGGGAAAGAGGTTTAAAACCGGAACAATCCAGCAGCATACAAGTCACATTGACAGGGTGCCTAGTGCTGGCTATGATTCATATTTCATAATTACTGGGTTACTGTTAATATATTTGGTTTGGTTTAAATACAGCTGCACACTGTGCATGCAATGCACATGCTATTTAACCCTTTCTGCTATTTAGGCCTGAACGCTATTTTAATCCTATCTGTTAAATACAGCTGCACACTGTGCATGCAATGCACATGCTATTTAACCCTTTCTGCTATTTAGGCCTGAACGCTATTTTAACCCTATCTGTTAAACAAAAGCATTTCTCATACTTGGATTATTGTTACTTTTTGTTCAGCTTAAAATACATTACGCCACACTGGCATCCCAAGGCACATGCTATTTAACCCTATCTGTTAAACAAAAGCATTTCTCATACTTGGATTAGTGTCAAAAGTTTCTGCTAATCTTAAAATACATTACGCCACACTGGCATCCCAAGGCAAATGCTATTTAACCCTATCTGTTAAACAAAAGCATTTCTCATACTTGGATTAGTGTCAAAAGTTTCTGCTAATCTTAAAATACATTACGCCACACTGGCATCCCAAGGCAAATGCTATTTAACCCTATCTGTTAAACAAAAGCATTTCTCATACTTGGATAATTGTTACTTTTTGTTCAGCTTAAAATACATTACGCCACACTGGCATCCCAAGGCACATGCTATTTAACCCTATCTGTTAAACAAAAACATTTCTCATACTTGGATTAGTGTCAAAAGTTTCTGCTCATCTTAAAATACATTACGCCACACTGGCATCCCAAGGCACATGCTATTTAACCCTATCTGTTAAACAAAAGCATTTCTCATACTTGGATTAGTGTCAAAAGTTTCTGCTCATCTTAAAATACATTACGCCACACTGGCATCCCAAGGCACATGCTATTTTAACCCTATCTGATAAACAAAAGCATTTCTCATACTTGGATTATTGTTACTTTTTGTTCAGCTTAAAATACATTACGCCCCACTGGCATCCCAAGGCACATGCTATTTAACCCTATCTGATAAACAAAAGCATTTCTCATACTTGGATTATTGTTAATACTCTCTACTCAGCTTAAAATACATTACGCCACACTGGCATCCCAAGGCACATGCTATTTTAACCCTATCTGTTAAACAAAAGCATTTCTCATACTTGGATTAGTGTTAAAAGTTTCTGTTCAGCTTAAAATATACCAGGCCACACGGGCATCCCAAGGCACATGCTATTTTAACCCTATCTGTTAAACAAAAGAATTTCTCATACTTGGGATTATTGTTACTTTTTGTTCAGCTTAAAATACATTACGCCACACTGGCATCCCAAGGCACATGCTATTTTAACCCTATCTGATAAACAAAAGCATTTCTCATACTTGGATTATTGTTACTTTTTGTTCAGCTTAAAATACATTACGCCACACTGGCATCCCAAGGCACATGCTATTTAACCCTATCTGTTAAACAAAAGCATTTCTCATACTTGGATTATTGTTACTTTTTGTTCAGCTTAAAATACATTACGCCACACTGGCATCCCAAGGCACATGCTATTTAACCCTATCTGTTAAACAAAAGCATTTCTCATACTTGGATTATTGTTAATACTTTTTGCTCAGCTTAAAATACATTAGGCCACACTGGCATCCCAAGGCACATGCTATTTTAACCCTGTTAAACAAAAGCATTTCTCATACTTGGATTAGTGTTAAAAGTTTCTGTTCAGCTTAAAATATACCAGGCCACACGGGCATCCCAAGGCACATGCTATTTTAACCCTATCTGTTAAACAAAAGCATTTCTCATACTTGGATTATTGTTAATACTCTCTGCTCAGCTTAAAATACTTTATGCCACACTGGCAATCCAAGGCACATGCTATTTTAACCCTATCTGTTATACAACATAAGCGTTGATCAACATCAGCTTCATTAAGCTACTTCAGTTTGCACCTGTTTTTGACTGTTTTCAATAAACCAGGCAGCAGGGCACCCCAAAGCTGCACCTTGCACCCTATCTGGTATACAACATAAGCGTTGATCAGCATCAGCTGCTTTATTACGCTACTTCAGTTTGCACTTGTTTTTGACTGTTTTCAATAAACCAGGCCGCAGGGCACCCCAAAGCTGCACCTTGCACCCTATCTGTTATACAACATAAGCGTTGATCAGCATCAGCTTCATTAAGCTACTTCAGTTTGCACCTGTTTTTGACTGTTCTCAATAAACCAGGCAGCAGGGCACCCCAAAGCTGCACCTTGCACCCTATCTGGTATACAACATAAGCGTTGATCAGCATCAGCTGCTTTATTACGCTACTTCAGTTTGCACTTGTTTTTGACTGTTTTCAATAAACCAGGCAGCAGGGCACCCCAAAGCTGCACCTTGCACCCTATCTGTTATACAACATAAGCGTTGATCAGCATCAGCTTCATTAAGCTACCTCAGTTTGCACCTGTTTTTGACTGGTTTCAGTAAACCAGGCCGCAGGGCACCCCAAAGCTGCACCTTGCACCCTATCTGGTATACAACATAAGCGTTGATCAGCATCAGCTGCTTTATTACGCTACTTCAGTTTGCACTTGTTTTTGACTGTTTTCAATAAACCAGGCCGCAGGGCACCCCAAAGCTGCACCTTGCACCCTATCTGTTATACAACATAAGCGTTGATCAGCATCAGCTTCATTAAGCTATTTCAGTTTGCACTTGTTTTTGACTGCTTTTAATAAACCAGGCCGCAGGGCACCCCAAAGCTGCACCTGGCACCCTATCTGGTATACAACATAAGTGTTGATCAGCATCAGCTGCTTTATTAAGCTACTTCAGTTTGCACTTGTTTTTGACTGTTTTCAATAAACCAGGCCCCAGTGCACCATAAAGCTGCACCTTGCACCCTATCTGGTATACAACATAAGCGTTGATCAGCATCAGCTTAATTAAACTACTTCAGTTTGCACTTGTTTTTGACTGCTTATAATAAACCAGGCCGCAGGGCACCTCAAAGCTTCACCTTGCACCCTATCTGTTATACAACATAAGCGTTGATCAGCATCAGCTGCTTTATTAAGCTACTTCAGTTTGCACTTGTTTTTGACAGTTTTTAATAAACCAGGCCGCAGGGCACCCCAAAGCTGCACCTTGCACCCTGTTATACAACATAAGCGTTGATCAGCATCAGCTTCATTAAGCTACTTCAGTTTGCACTTGTTTTTGACTGCTTTTAATAAACCAGGCCGCAGGGCACCCCAAGGCTGCACCTTGCACCCTGTTATACAACATAAGCGTTGATCAGCATCAGCTTCATTAAGCTACTTCAGTTTGCACTTGTTTTTGACTGCTTTTAATAAACCAGGCCACAGGGCACCCCAAAGCTGCACCTTGCACCCTATCTGTTATACAACATAAGCGTTGATTAGCATCAGCTGCTTTATTAAGCTTCTTCAGTTTGCACTTGTTTTTGACTGCTTTTAATAAACCAGGCCGCAGGGCACCCCAAAGCTGCACCTTGCACCCTATCTGGTATACAACATAAGCGTTGATCAGCATCAGCTTCATTAAGCTACTTCAGTTTGCACCTGTTTTTGACTGGTTTCAGTAAACCAGGCCGCAGGGCACCCCAAAGCTGCACCTTGCACCCTATCTGGTATACAACATAAGCGTTGATCAGCATCAGCTGCTTTATTAAGCTACTTCAGTTTGCACTTGTTTTTGACTGTTTTCAATAAACCAGGCCGCAGGGCACCCCAAAGCTGCACCTTGCACCCTATCTGTTATACAACATAAGCGCTGATCAGCATCAGCTTCATTAAGCTACTTCAGTTTGCACTTGTTTTTGACTGCTTTTAATAAACCAGGCCGCAGGGCACCCCAAGGCTGCACCTTGCACCCTGTTATACAACATAAGCGTTGATCAGCATCAGCTTCATTAAGCTACTTCAGTTTGCACTTGTTTTTGACTGCTTTTAATAAACCAGGCCGCAGGGCACCCCAAGGCTGCCCCTTGCACCCTGTTATACAACATAAGCGTTGATCAGCATCAGCTTCATTAAGCTACTTCAGTTTGCACTTGTTTTTGACTGCTTTTAATAAACCAGGCCGCAGGGCACCCCAAAGCTGCACCTTGCACCCTATCTGTTATACAACATAAGCGTTGATCAGCATCAGCTGCTTTATTAAAGTGGACCAACACCCAGGATTTTGACTATCCTGGGTCTTGGTCCACTTCGGTGGGGCACCCCCGATCGGGGGGCCCCGCTGTGTGAAACCCCCCCGAACTCACCTCTGTCCGCGGCGACGGACAAGCGGCTCCTCCGCCGCCGCCTCCCGCGCGTCCCTGTTGACGCGCGCGTGCCCGCGCCGGCCATTCACAGACGGCCGGCGCGGGCGCGCGCACGACTAGAGGGGCGCGAGGGAGGCGGCGGCGGCCGGCCGCCGCCGAAACTAAGGTAAGGAGTTTTGGGGGGTTTGGGGGGGGTTTCACCCCGCGGGACATCCCGATTTCGGATGCCCCGCGGGGAGGGAGGTGATCGGCCCGGGAATCTTATAGATTCCCGGGCCGATCACCCGTGGGTGTTGGTCCGCTTTAAGCTTCTTCAGTTTGCACTTGTTTTTGACTGCTTTTAATAAACCAGGCCGCAGGGCACCCCAAAGCTGCACCTTGCACCCTATCTGGTATACAACATAAGCGTTGATCAGCATCAGCTACTTTATTAAGCTACTTCAGTTTGCACTTGTTTTTGACTGTTTTCAATAAACCAGGCCGCAGTGCACCATAAAGCTGCACCTTGCACCCTATCTGGTATACAACATAAGCGTTGATCAGCATCAGCTTCATTAAGCTACTTAAGTTTGCACTTGTTTTTGACTGCTTTCAATAAACCAGGCCGCAGGGCACCCCTAAGCTGCAACTTGCACCCTATCTGTTCATACTAAATAAGCAAATACATAAAAATGTCAGGCAGACAAGTGCCAGGATGTTCAAAGAGGAGTGGCAGAGGCCAAGATTCAGCAGGCAGAGGTCGCAGCAGACTAGGGGCGAGTGGCAGCAGGAGTCACGGTGAGAGACCTGATCTGCCAGTATCTGCTAGCGGTCGTGTCTCCACCAGTAACGCATCTGCCGTGGTAGTAGATTGGTTAACGCACTCATCAACATCATCACAAGTTACGTCTGAGACCCCCAGTCTAGGGTCGGCAGGTTCCTCTGACAAAACCCTGAGTTGGCATGCCCCGAGAGCAGTCCCTGTCCTCCCATTGCCTCTGTCCTACGCCGTTCCCTCCCCCAGCGACGTATCCTATGCTTTGGGTTCAGCTCCACTCTTTAGTGAGGAGGACGATCAGATAGAGGACAGTCAGCAGCTACTGCCCAGCCATGAAATGGAGATGGCTTCTTTAGCTCGGCAGACAAGTAGTGATGTGGACAGTGTCGTGGGTGTTGCGAGATTTCCAGCTTCTGCGCCAGACACTGTTGAGGAAACCGAGAACATCAGTGACATACAGCCACAACTCGGTGATGATGATGATGATGAAGCCGATCGCACTTGGGAGCCGGGTGATGAAGGGGCTTCATCGTCATCATCAGGAGAAGAGGGGCGCAGGTTGCCCCGGAGTCATCAGCTCAGGCAGCAAGGTGTTAGCAGCATGGTTGGCAGTCAGCATGGGGGCACAATTGAAAAGCCTGGAGCCAAACGGGGCCGGGGCCGGGGTAGAGCACCTGCTGTGCGGCAGGCTACCTTATCGGGAGGTAGTGGAGCAGTGGTTCCTGGAGTTGGCGACAATAGCAGCGAATCAGTGAGGCCTGTTGGTGGGAAAAGTAGCTACTCGGCAGTATGGCAGTTTTTCCTGAAGCAACCGCAGGAGGGTAACATGGCCACATGCAAGATATGTAGGCAGAAGGTGAAGCATGGCCAGGGCCCAAATGTTGGCACCACGGCCCTGCGTCAACATATGATGCGTCACCATAAAGCGACCTGGGAGAACCGAGGCTCCCAAGGGGTGGTCCAGTCTGCTTCCTCACCAAGTGGCACGCCGCTCCCAATTTCTGCCAGCCAAGGCTCCAGCACCTCAGCCGAAGGCAGCTGTGTGTCATACCCATCCTCTGTCACTCCTGCTCCTCCTCCTCCTCCTCCAAGTCATGCATCCCGCCAGCAATCCATCAGCGAAGCCATGTCCAAGAGACAGCAGTATGCGCCCACTCATCCTACGGCGCAGAAGCTGAATGTGCTCCTGTCCAAGTTGCTGGTGCTGCAGTTGCTCCCTTTTCAGGTGGTGGACTCTGCACCTTTCAGAGAACTGATGCCTTGTGCCGAGCCGAGGTGGAGAGTCCCAAGCCGTCATTTCTTTGCCAAGAAGGAAGTACCAGCGCTGCACACTTTTGTTGAACAGAAGGTGGGCCAGTCCTTAGCCTGTCAGTGTGTAGCAAAGTGCATGGCAGCGCCGACGTCTGGATCTGTAACTACGGTCAGGGACAGTACATGTCGTTTACGGCCCACTGGGTGAATGTGGTCCCTTTGCAGCAGCAGCAGCAGCAACTTGGACAGGTAACGCCGCTTCGGCCTCCGCGCTCCCTGCCCATTGGGCCTGTGACACTGTGCGACTCGGCCTCCTCATCCTCCGCCATCTCCTCACCCTCACCCTCCACTGTAGGCTCAAGTCTCAGTGCCCCTCCAGTCTACCATTTGTGCAGGGCACGGAGGTGTCACGCAGTGATGGCTTACTCCAAGAAAACTTAAAATGGGAATCATGGTTACCGACAATGGGAAGAACATTTTGTCTGCGCTGCGCCAAGGAAGGCTGACCCATGCCCCCTGCATGGCTCACGTCTTCAATCTGGTTGTCAAGCAGTTTCTGAAGTGTTCCCCCCATATGCAAGACACCCTAACAACTTCAAGGAAACTTTGCATGCACTTCAGCCACTCATACACCGCCAAACACACCCTTCTTGAGCTACAGCGTCAGAACGGTTTCCACCCGTTGGAATTCCACACTTCACATGTTGGATCGATTATATGAACAGAGAAAGGCCATCACGGATTTCCTGATGATCCAAGCAGATAGGGGGACTCCCCTGTGTAACTTCAACCAGTGGCAGCTCATACGTGACACCTGCCGTTTTCTCAGGCCCTTTGAGGAAGCCACTTTATTTGTCAGTCGGCAGGATTACGGGATGAACGACGTGATTCCACTGCTTCATGTACTACAGCACATGTTGGAAACCATGGCTGGTCAGGGCACTGGAGACATGGCGTCTACATCTTACGGCCACATGAACCCCGTTGGAGCTGAACTGGAGGAGGAGGAGGAAGAGGAGGAGGAGTTGCCCAGCGAAACACAATTTAGGCTTGGCGAAATGGCTGGTTTATCTAGTCAGCGGACAGGAGAGGAGGAGCAGGAGCAGCCAGAGGAGCTAGAGCAGACCTGGGCAATGTACGGCCCGCGGGCCGTATACGGCCCTTTGCTAGGCTCTTACCGGCCCGGGCTGAGCTGGCCAGTAAGAGACGCAGAGGAAGGGAAAACATGCCAGACTCGACGAGCCGAGTGGCCGATCGGCTGCTGCTTAACTTAGGTGATCGCCTGTGTACAGTGTGAGAGGCTTAGGTTAAGCAGCAGCTGATCGGCCGCTCGGCTCGTCGGGTCTGGCACATTCTCCCTTCCTCTGAGGAAGCCAGACCCGATGAGCAGGTGATAGAGACCTGGGGACTTTGGAAGGACAGAGTAGGGGCTCCAGAGCATCAGTAAGTCTGCTCAGAAAGATTATGTAGTTTGCTTGTGTTTTCCCTTCCTGCCTGCTGTCTCTTTTTCACCATGTACCTGCCCACCATGCTCTCACCATGTCCCCTTCCTGCTGTCCACCATGCTCTCACCATGCCCCCTTCTTGCTGTCCACATGCTCTCACCATGCCCCCTTCCTGAAGTCCACCATGCTCTCACCATGCCCCCTTCCTGCTGTCCATCATGCTCTCACCATGTCCCCTTCCTGCTGTCCACATGCTCTCACCATGCCCCCTTCCTGCTGTCCACCATGCTCTCACCATGCCCCCTTCCTGAAGTCCACCATGCTCTCACCATGCCCCCTTCCTGCTGTCCACATGCTCTCACCATGCCCCCTTCCTGCTGTCCACATGCTCTCACCATGCCCCCTTCTTGCTGTCCACCATGCTCTCACCATGTCCCCTTCCTGCTGTCCACATGCTCTCACCATGCCCCCTTCTTGCTGTCCACCATGCTCTCACCATGCCCCCTTCCTGCTGTCCACCATGCTCTCACCATGCCCCCTTCCTGCTGTCCACCATGCTCTCACCATGCCCCCTTCCTGCTGTCCACCATGCTCTCACCATGCCCCCTTCCTGCTGTCCATCATGCTCTCACCATGTCCCCTTCTTGCTGTCCACATGCTCTCACCATGCCCCCTTCCTGCTGTCCACATGCTCTCACCATGCCCCCTTCTTGCTGTCCACCATGCTCTCACCATGCCCCCTTCCTGCTGTCCACATGCTCTCACCATGCCCCCTTCTTGCTGTCCACCATGCTCTCACCATGCCCCCTTCCTGCTGTCCACCATGCTCTCACCATGCCCCCATCCTGCTGTCCACCATGCTCTCACCATGCCCCCTTCCTGCTGTCCATCATGCTCTCACCATGTCCCCTTCCTGCTGTCCACATGCTCTCACCATGCCCCCTTCCTGCTGTCCACATGCTCTCACCATGCCCCCTTCTTGCTGTCCACCATGCTCTCACCATGCCCCCTTCCTGCTGTCCACCATTCTCTCACCATGCCCCCTTCCTGCTGTCCACCATGCTCTCACCATGCCCCCTTCCTGCTGTCCACCATGCTCTCACCATGCCCCCTTCCTGCTGTCCACCATGCTCTCACCATGCCCCCTTCCTGCTGTCCACCATGCTCTCACCATGCCCCCTTCCTGCTGTCCATCATGCTCTCACCAGGCCCCCTTCTTGCTGTCCACCATGCTCTCACCATGCCCCCTTCCTGCTGTCCACCATGCTCTCACCATGCCCCCTTCCTGCTGTCCACCATGCTCTCACCATGCCCCCTTCTTGCTGTCCACCATGCTCTCACCATGCCCCCTTCCTGCTGTCCATCATGCTCTCACCATGTCCCCTTCCTGCTGCCCACCATTCTTACACTTTGCCCCAGCTGATATGAGCTCTCCTTCCAGACTGCCAGAAGCCAAGGGCTTCTCTGATTGGCTGGGAAATTATCACATCAGAACGTTTGAAGTGGACCAAAACCCTGCTTTATCAGCCTGGGAATCTTATAGATCCCCTCCCCGCGGGGCATCCAAAATCGGGAAACGCTGTGTGAAACCCCCAGGTCGCCCATAAACTCACCTTCTTTCCCAGTTTAACGGCGCATGCACGAGCTGCGGCAGCATGCCCGCTATCCCTCTAGCAGGGCGCGTGCCTGTGTCAGCCATTTGAGAATGGCCAGCGCGGGCGCGCTCCCTGTTAGAGGGAAGCTCGAGATGCAGCCGCCAGCGCACTCAGAGCCGCTGAGCTTAGACGTCGCTTAGACGCCCATAGCTCAGCGGCCCTCCACAATATTTTTAGT
The DNA here is from genome assembly GCA_027917425.1 of Gastrophryne carolinensis. Classification (NCBI taxonomy): domain Eukaryota; kingdom Metazoa; phylum Chordata; class Amphibia; order Anura; family Microhylidae; genus Gastrophryne; species Gastrophryne carolinensis. Next base: position 364,130,247 of record CM051238.1, read on the forward strand.
TTCTCATGTGGCCCCATGGAAAAAATAATTGCCCACCCCTGAGCTAGAGGGTTTTGAGGAAGGCGAGACAGAGGACCCGGACACACCGTGGCAGTATGCAGTGGAGATGGAGACAGGTAGTCCATCCGAGTCACTTGCGCAAATGGCAGGAAGCATGCTCATGTGCTTGCGTAGTGACCCCAGAATTGTTTCCATTTGTCGGCGGGATGACTTCTGGCTGTCCACCTTATTGGACCCTCGCTTCCGGCACAAAATGGGGGCATTTTTTAAACCCGCCGAGAGGGAGGACAAACTTAACTACTACAAAGACATTCTACGTAGGCAGTTGGCCGATGCCTATCTGCGCCATGGTCCATACTCGCAGGTCTGACTCGAGGGGACCTCTGCGCTCACCTTCCACTGCCATGGCTGCTGGGGGGGTTGGCAGGAGCAGCAGCAGCAGCTCCATCAGCAGCAGCCTCAGTCTTCAGTCGCTAATGAGTAGCTTTCTACACCCGCATAGTGAGGCTACTCATGAGCAGCAGGAAGACCTGGAGCAGGACCTCAACCAGCAGGTCATGTCATACCTTGACATGACCATGCCAACACACCTTGAGGATCCGCTGGACTTCTGGGCAGCCAAACTTGATTTGCGGCCGCAACTAGCAGAGTTTGCTCTGGAAAAGCTGTCCTGCCCGGCAAGTAGCGTGCCATCTGAGCGGGTGTTTAGTGCGGCGGGGGCCATAGTTGCGGCGAGGAGAACTCGTCTGTCAACTAAAAATGTGGGGAGACTCACCTTTGTCAAAATGAATCAGGGATGGATCAGCCAGGATTTCCACCCACCAATGCCTGATACATGCGACTAGATTCAGCATGGTGCCACGTTTTACACTTTCCAAATGGTGCAAAACATATTTATGTCTTTAGGCCAATTTTTGGGCTCCTGCTGATGCCAACTTCAGGGTGTGCCTTCCAACCAATTTTTGGCCTCCTGCTGATGCCAACTTCAGGGTGTGCCTTTCAGCCAATGTTTGGGCTCCTGCTGCTGCTGCTTTCAACTCCAGGGTGTGATTCATCCAATTTTTGGGCCCCTGAAACCAACTCCAGGGTCTCTTTAAAGTAATGTTCGGGCTGCTGCTGCTGCTTGCAACTCCAGGGTGTGATTCATCCAATTTTGGGCTCCTGCTGCCAACTCCAGTGTCTCTCTCAGCCAATTTTTGGCCTCCTGATGCTGCTGCTGCTGCTGCTGCCAACTCCAGGGTGTCTTTCAAGCAATGTTTGGGCTCCTGCTTATGCTGCTGCCAACTCCAGGGTGTGCCTTCCAGCTAATGTATGTGCTCCTGCTGCTGCCAACTTCAGGGTGCCTTCCAGCCAATTTTTAGGTTCCTGCTGCTGCTGCTGCCAACTCCAGGGTGTGTCAGTCAATTTTTGGGCTCCTGCTGCTGCTGCTTGCAACTCCAGGGTGTGATTCATCCAATTTTGGGGCTCCTGCTGCCAACTCCAGTGTCTCTCAGCCAATTTTTGGCCTCCTGCTGCCAACTCCAGTGTCTCTTTCAAGCTATGTTTGGGCTCCTGCTGCTGCTTGCAACTCCAGGGTGTGATTCATCCAATGTTTGGGCTCCTGCTGCCAACTCAAGTGTCTCTTTAAAGCAATGTTTGGGCTCCTTCTGCTGCTGCTTGCAACTCCAGGGTGTGATTCATCCAATGTTTTGGCTCCTGCTGCCAACTCCAGTGTCTCTTTAAAGCAATGTTTGGGCTCCTGCTGCTGCTGCTGCCAACTCCAGGGTGTCTTTCAAGCAATGTTTGGGCTCCTGCTTATGCTGCTGCCAACTCCGGGGTGTGCCTTCCAGCTAATGTATGTGCTCCTGCTGCTGTCAACTTCAGAGTGCCTTCCAGCCAATTTCTAGGTTGCTGCTGCTGCTGCTGCTGCCGCCAACTCCAGGGTGTGTCAGTCAATTTTTGGGCTCCTGCTGCTGCCAACTCCAGTGTCTCTTTAAAGCAATGTTTGGGCTGCTGCTGCTGCTTGCAACTCCAGGGTGTGATTCATCCAATTTTTGGGCTCCTGCTGCCAACTCCAGTGTCTCTTTCAAGCTATGTTTGGGTTCCTGCTGCTGCTGCTTGCAACTCCAGGGTGTCATTCAGCCAATTTTTGGGCTCCTGCTGCCAACTCCAGGATGTGTTTCAGCCAATATTTGGGCTCCTGCTGCTGCCAACTCCAGGGTGTGTTTTTCAGGCAATATAGGGGCCCCTCATAGTGATGCCACCTCAACTCTCTGTAATTGTGCCGCTCTGCGATTCTAATAGCGATGCCTCTGATCTGCATGTCCTAATTATTTACAGTATTATTTCAGTAACCCAGCACGCATCCTATGCGTGTTACAGCAAGGCAGAATTGTTTACAACCCTATTGAGGCTCTAGGAAGCTCAGAAATAGCCATTTTTAATAGCAATTCGTCGCGAATAAATTCGGGTCGAAACGATTTTTGAAGAAAATTCGGCGAATCAGTCGAATCAAATTTTTCAAAAGTTCGCTCATCTCTAGTAGCTAAAGTAAGAGTAGCTAAATACATATGATGCAGGAGTACATTAGGAGAGTGGGACCTACACTTGTGATATAGGTGATGGAGACAAAATGTTGGATCACAAATAGAATGTAATAAGCATGGTGCCCAGTGTTCTGAGGGGTGATAAGACGGTGGTGTGACAAAAGCCATACCTTGTGTGCCCAGCTGACGGCACTGTAACCAAAATCATGTCATACATCTTTGTTAATACAGCTCTTGCCATCCATGATCGGCAGCAAGGCTGCTTTACTACCACCATTGTCAGCCCGCAAAGAAGCCACCATCTCTAGTTAGAAACAGGCCTGGTCCATTAATAGTTCTATCTAAGGCCAGGGGCCAGGGCAGTGGTGAGTAATATCACAGCAAAAACACAGACAAATGAATTTGTGGATCAGAATAATAGAGCAGCACAAGAAGTGATATATTTAATCACCTTAAGAGCACACTAGACAAGCTATATACAAACAATAAGGAGAGGCATCATAGGTCAGAAGTAGGGATGAGCGAATTGATCCCGATGAACCCAGATTCGTTCCGAATTTCATGAAAAATTCGATTCAGAATGAATCCGAATTTCCCCGCGATTCGATTGATCGAAGTTTTCCTTTAAACTCTATTTCAATTACAAGCATTCTAAGATGGTGGAAGCACATGTCCGGACATGTCCCCTGGCGCAAGGTATCATGGGACAGTCACATGCAGCCTATCAGCAGCCAGGAAGCCCGGTGACATCACCGTGCTATATAAACCGGCGGCCATTTTGCTTTTGCGCATTTCAGCCTTGCATTCCAGAGACAGCGGTGGTTGCTGCAGTTAGGGAGAGAGAGTTAGAGATAGGTAGGGAGAGTCAGAGGCAGACAGAGGTAGACAGAGCCAAGGAAAAATAGTGAAAAACCAGAACCATCCAGCCAGGGACAGCATCCAGGGACAGCAAAGAAGTGACAGTGAATTTTTTTTTTTTTCATTAGCCTGATCAGTTTTCAATTCAATTTCAGTTCTTTGTGCTGTAAATTTTAATCTGCCTTTCCACTGTGCATCCCATCTATGCAATGGCTTATTTAACCCTATCTGTTACACACAATCATTTATCATTACTGGATAAGTTTGAATTTAGTTTTAATATTTTTTGGTCTGCTTTAAATACACCAGTCCACATGGGCATCCCAAACCTGCACTTAGTAGCCTATCTGTTATACTAAATACGCTTGTTGATCCTTCCGCAGCTTAATCAAACTATTACATTTTGAATTGTTTTTTGTCCTGCTGCCAAAACACTAGGCCGCAGAGCATCCCAAACCTGCACTTAGCAGCCTGTTATACTACATATGCTTGTTTATCCTTCTTCAGCTGAATCAAACTATTGCATTTTGAATTGTTTTTTGTCCTGCTGCCAAAACACTAGGCCGCAGGGTATCCCAAACCTGCACTTAGCAGCCTGTTATACTAAATACGCTTGTTCATCCTTCTTCAGCTGAATCAAATTATTGCATTTTGAATTGGTTTTTGTCTGGTTTAAATACATCAGCACACATGGGCATCCCAAACCAGCACATGTCACCCTATCTGTTATACTAACTAAGCGTTGTTCAGACCCATTTTAATTAAGCTATTGCATTTTGAATTGGTTTTTGTCTAGTTTAAATACACATCCCAAACGAGCACATTTGACCCTATCTGTTACACTAAAGCAGCTTTTAAAGTATATTTCTCATAAATATATTGCAGTTTGAATTGTTTTTGTGTGTGCAGTAAAAACACCGGGCCTCAGGGTATCCCAAACCTGCACATTTGATCCTATTTGTTACACTAAAGCAGCTTTTAAAGGCTATTTCTCATAAATATATTGCAGTTTGAATTGTTTTTGTGTGTGCTGTAAAAACACCAGGCCTCAGGGTATCCCAAACCTGCACATTTGACCCTGTTACACTAAAGCAGCTATTAAAGGCTATTTCTCATAAATATATTGCAGTTTGAATTGTTTCTGTGTCTGCTGTAAAAACCCCAGCCCACATGGGCATCCCAAACACTAGCATAAATATCTCAAGACTACCTGTCTAATAACTGCTTGCATTTTATAATTAACGTCACATTTCCACAATCAAAGGGAGGACTCCTTTGTATGTGAGGAGGGGGCATCCCAAACACTAGCAGTAATATTTCAAGAGTACCTCTCTATTAACTGGTTGCATTTTGCAAAGAAAGTCACTTTGTCAAATTGCCTGCAACCATTGCCTTTAACCGGGGGGGGGGCATCCCAAATATGCTAGCATGCGTCTTTTAAGAGTGCTCACATTGGAGTTTGCAGCAGCGTTAGGAGCCCATATATTGCCTGAAAGACACACATATGAGCTGGCAGCAGCAGCATAGGGAGCCCATATATTGCCTGAAAGACACACCCAGGAGTTGGCAGCAGCATAGGGAGCCCATATATTGTCTGAAAGACACACCCAGGAGTTAGCAGCAGCATAGGGAGCCCATATCTTGCCTGAAAGACACACTCTGGACTTGGCAGCAGCATAAGGAGCTACCATGCATCAGCTACTACCATGGATCAGCCATTGTTGGCTGGAAATCCTGTTGAACCATGCCTGATTCATCTTCACAAAGGTGAGTCTCTCCACATTATTTGTGGACAGACAAGTTTTCCTTAGCATGACTAAGGCCCCCGCCGCACTAAACACCCGCTCAGATGGCACTCTACTGGCCGGGCAGGACAGCTTTCCCAGGGCAAACTCTGCTAGTTGCGGCCACAAGTCAAGTTTGGCTGCCCAGAAGTCCAGCGGATCCTCAAGGTGTGTTGACATGGTCATGTCAAGGTATGACACGACCTGCTGGTTAAGGTCCTGCTCCAGGTCTTCATGCTGCTCATGAGTAGACTCACTATGCGGGTGTAGAAAGCTACTCATTAGCGACTGAAGACTGAGGCTCCTGCTGATGGAGCTGCTGCTGCTTCTCCTTCCAACCCCCAGCAGCCATGGCAGTGGAAGGTGATCGCAGAGGTCCCCCCGAGTCAAACCTGCGAGAGTATGGACCATGGCACAGATAGGCATCGGCCAACTGACTATGTAGAATGTCTTTGTACTAGGTCAGTTTGTCCTCCCTCTCGGCGGGTTAAAAAAATGCCCCCATTTTGTGCCGGTTCAGTTCCGACACGGCTTGATCGACCATTCCTGTCTGCTGCCTGTACTGACCTCTGCTTTGTCTGACCACGAAGCTGCCTGCCCCTCTGGATACCCCGCGATCTCTGACCTCCTGGCTTGACCCTTTGGCTACTCCTGACTACGCACCTGTCTCATCCCTGTACTCTGATGCACCCTCCGTATTGACTACCTGTGAACGAGCTCGGCTTCTGGATACCATCGTGGTTCATCAGCCTTCACCATAAGCAGCCATCCTTTGCGCCTATTAAGACCTGGGGGCAACCGTGTCCAGTGAGGCGTACCTAGCATCCCGGCAAACGGGGGCTTGACTATAGGCAGAAGCGGCAGTGGAGATTGGGGGTTGCCTGCTTACAGAAGGTGGGTGTCCCGCTGGGTATCACAGTATGGACCATGGCGCAGATAGGCATCGCCCAACTGACTACGTAGGATGTCTCTGTAGTAGGTCAGTTTGTCCTCCCTCTCAGTGGGTGTAAAAAATGCCCCCATTTTGTGCCGGAAGCGAGGGTCCAATAAGGTGGAGAGCCAGAAGTCATCCCGCTGACAAATGGAGACAATTCTGCGGTCACTACGCAAGCATGTGAGCATGCATTGTGCCATTTGTGCAAGTGACTCGGAGGGACTACCTGTCTCCATCTCCACTGCAAACTGCCACGGTGTGTCTGGGTCCTCTGTTTCGCCTTCCTCACAACCCTCTAGCTCCTGTGGCTGCTCCTGCTCCTCCTTTCCTGTCAGATGACTAGATAAAATGGCCATTTTGTCAAACCTAAACTGTGCTTCGCTGTGCCCCACCCCCTCCTCCTCCTCCACTTCAGTCCCCACAGGCTTCATGTGGCTGTGAAATGTATGCGCCAAGTCTCCAGTGCCCTGACCAACCATGGTTTCCAACATGTGTTGTAGTACATGAAGCAGTGGAATCACATCGTTCATCTCATAGTCCTGGCGACTAATAAAGTAGCTTCCTCAAAGGGCCTGAGCAAACGGCAGGAGCTGCCACTGGTTTACATTGAAGTTACACAGGGGAGTCCCCCTATCCATTTGGATCATCAAGAAATCCGTGATGGCTTTTCTCTGTTCCTATAGTCGATCCTGCATATGGGAGGGTGGAATTCCAACAGGTGGAAACATCGCAAATCAGACTATGTTTGGGGATACCGTTCTGACGCTGAAGCTCAAGAAGGGTGTGCTTGGTGGTGTAGGAGTGGCTGAAGTGCATGCAAAGTTCCTTCCCGTTGTTAGGATGTCTTGCAGATGGGGGAAAGACTTCAGAAAACACTTGACAACTAGATTGAACACGTGTGCCATGGCAGGACGCATGGCTCAGGCTTCCTTGTCGCAGCGCAGACAAGATGTTCTTCCCAGTGTCAGTGACCATGGGTCCCATTTGCAGTTTTCGTGGAGTAAGCCATGATTTAATTTGAGTTCTCATTTTTAGCAGTTCCTCCCATGTGTGGCTCTGTGGCTCAAGGCAAACCATGTGAAGAACAGCGTGAAACCGTCGTGTCCTGTACACATGGTAGGCTGGAAGGGCACTGGGAAAAAAAAAAAAAAACATTTTAGAAAAAAACAAAATACAAAAAATTAAAAATTGGTACAAAAATTCATAAAATATTAAAAAAAAAGACAATGGAAAAAAAATATAAAAAAAAAATTAAAAAAAAAAAAAATATATATATATATATATATATATATATATATATATATATATATATATATATTTTTTTTTTTTTTAAATACAAAATATGAAAAAAGAATTAAAACAAAAAATCCCCCCCAAAAAATATTTTGATAAATGTTATATGTTACTGTTATTATGTTAGATGTTATTGTTGCTATGTTATATGTTATTATATGTTATTATTATAAATATGTTCAAATAAGATAAATGTTAACTATTAATATGTAATTGACAATTAGCCACTTTTTTCTGTGACATCATTGCTAAGTGCAAGTGCACCGTCACAGGCACAAAGGCCTAGGAGCGTGGAGGCCACAGCAGAGGGACCTGTCCAAGTTGCTGTTGTGGTGAACCACAATCACCCAGTGGGCCTTAAAGGATATGTATTGTCTCTGACCGTAGTTACAGCTCCAGACGTAGGCACTGCTGTGCACCTTGGTACACACTGACAGGCTCACCTTCTGTTCAACAAAATTGTACGGGGCTGGTACTGCCTTCTTCGCAAAGAAATGACAGCATGGGACTGTCCACCTCGGCTCGGCACAAGCCATCAGTTCTCTGAATGGTCCACCACCTCAAAAGGGAGGGACTGCAGCACCAGCAACTTATACAGGAGCACATTTAGCTTCTGCATGTTAGATGAGTGGGCACATACTGTTGTCTCTTGGACATGGCTTGGCCAATGGATTGCTGGAGACTTGGATTAAGAGGAGGAGGAGCATCTGGAGCTACAGAGGATGGGTATGACACACAGTAGGTGGTGGAGCCTTGGCTGGCTGGAACAGAGAGCGGCGTGCCACTGTGTAATGCAGCAGGCTGGACCACCACTTTGGAGCCAACTCTCCCAGGCCGCTTGGTGGCGACACTGTAAATGTTGACGCAGGGCTGTGGGTCCAACATTGGGACCCTGGCCACACTTCACCTTCTGCCTACACATCTTTCATATACCCATGTTAACCTCCTGCGGATGCTTGATGAAAAACTGCCACATGGCCTTGAAGCTGATTTTTCCTACCAACAGTCCGCACTAATTCCGATCTTCAGGAGAGAGCACGGGAGGCTATCTCCCCTCTGCTCCTCCGACGAAGGGGCGGGGCTAATGACGTCATCCCGGCCCCGATCACCGGCTTCAGCTCTCTCAGCTGTCAGATGCCGGTGATTGGTGCCCGGGGAAGGAGGTGGCAGGAGATCCTCTGATCTTCTGCCTCCCTTCTCTGGATGCCGATCACCGGCATCTGTCAGCACAGCAGCGAGGGACAAGAGCTTACAATCGGAGGTAAGTACAGGAAACAAATTTCTTTTTTTTAATAAAATACTTTTGTGTGGTGTGTTTTTTTTACAGTTAACCCTTTGTGAACTGGTAAGGGGTCCATGAGACCCCTTATACCAGTTCACAAGGCTCTGGGTCTGGCAAGTCACCTGCGGATAGTGGGTGACTTGCCATTAACCCCCAGCCCCCCCCATTACCTGCCTCCCCAACGGCCAGGGGGGGGGCAGAAGGGCCCGGCCACTTAGTGGCTATGTGGGCTAGTAGCCTGCAGGGCCAGGGGCCACCAACGCTGGCCCCTGCACCCTGTTCAACAAGCCCCCATAGCTGGCCCGGGTCGGTAATGCTGGGTAGGGGGGACCCTACGTCATTTTTTGGGGGGATTTTTAAGGGTTTTTAACCCTTAAAATTCCCCCAAAAAATGGGGTCCCCCCCATGTCAGTTTTTTTTAATTAACCGCTTATGTCACAGCAGGCACAGCAGGTATAAAATGCTTCCAGCACTTTGTGGTGTGTTTGTGTTTTTTTTTTTACATTTAAAGTGGACCAACACCAAGGATTTTGACTATCCTGGGTATTGGTCCTTTCCCCTGGGGCATCCCGATCGGGGATGCCCCGCTCTGTGCAACCCCCCGATCACCCACAATAACTCATCTCACCCCGATCCTATGGTGCATGTGCGGCCACTCGTCCAATCAGCGCGCTCAGAGCAGCTGAGTTATGGATGTCTAAGAGACGTCTAAGCTCAGCCACTCTGAGCGTGCTGGAGACCGCATCCCCCACTTCCCTCTAACAGGGAGCGTGCCCGCGCCGGCCATTCATAAATAGCCAGCGCCCTGCTAGAGGTATAGCGGGGATGCGGCCCGCGCATGCGCCGTAGGACCGGGATTCAGGTAAGTGGTAGCGGGTGTTCCGTGGGGTTTCACACAGAGGGGCATCCCGATTTTGGATGCCCCGGGGGGAGGGAATAGAACGGTCTGGGAATCTTATAGATTCCCGGGCCGATCAGCCCTGGGTGTTGGTCCACTTTAACCCATTGTGAACTTGTAAGGAGTCCATGAAACCCCTATACCAGTTCACAAGGCTGGGGGGCTGTCAAGTCACCTGCAGCTGTCAAGTCACCTGCGGTGATCGGGGGGGTTTCACAGAGCGGGGCATCCCCGATCGGGATGCCCCAGGGGAAAGGACCAATACCCAGGATAGTCAAAATCCTTGGTGTTGGTCCACTTTAAATGTAGAAAAAAACACAAACACACCACAAAGTGCTGGAAGCATTTTATACCTTCTGTGTAACAGGACATAAGCGGTTAATTAAAAAAAAACTGATTTAGGCGGTGCGGGCTTGTACTTGGCAGGGCGGGGGTCCACCAAAGCTGGCCCTTGCGCCCTGTTCTACAAGCCCTGCATAGCTGATCCCCGGGCTGGTTATGCTGGGTAGGGGGGACCCCATGTCATTTTTATGGGAATTTAAGGGTTTTTAACCCTTAAAATGAAAAATAATGGGGATTACCCCCCCCCCTTGGAAGGGGAACCCCATGCCATTTTTTTTCTTGATTTAACCCTTTATAGTGTGGATTGTAGTTGTATTTTATTTTTACATGTTATAAAGTGTTCTTTTCGGTTTGGGGGGGTCTTCTGAACAGTACCGGGGGGCTACCGATACATATGTGGTACCGTTGTAATCGGGAGAAATGGGGCTTTCACATGCAATATGGTTTTCTTTAAAAAAAAAAAAGGTTTTATTTGAAATAGAGACAATTTAAAAAAAAAAAAAAATTTATTTTGTTTTGTTTAATTTACTCAAAAATATTTTAAAAAACAGTAAAAAAAATTACAAACAAGACATTTCATGTTAAAGCCTAAACTCTTCCGCAAAAATAAAATATATCATTTTTCTGGAAATACCTGCAAAAATCACAGTTAAGCATAGCGCAAAATGGTTAAAAATGACCTGTCAAGAGAGGGTGACAAAACCTCAAGTAGGCTGGCTGTTAAAAGGGTTAAAAGTACCTATGCATGTTGGGTATCGTTCTGCTCGGGGGACCTTGCACTTTTAGATTTAGCTTGTTTTTTCTTGTTTGCATATTGATATTTTAGGAAAACTCATTTTTCATTCTGCTTTATTATACATTATTTAAGGGAACCCTGTGCGACCAAAGAATTCTTTGAGGGATTACTTTCAGCCCACTACAACATGCTGGGTACTCTTTGAAAGCTTATCATGTGTACTTTCAAGGAATGTATGGTTTGTGGGGGGTATTCCAAATGTAAAGGGTTGTTTTGGTAGATAGCGCAAGGTGCGCACTTTGTCTGCAGAGCTGAAATTTTCAAGCAGAATTACCATTGTGCACATGCTTTACTTTTTGGTGTTTGGCAACTTTTCTTTTGACAGTAGCTATGCATGTTGGGTATCATTCGGTTCGGGGGATGTTGCTTTTTCAGATTAACTTGTTTTTTCTTGTTTGCATTTAGTTTTTTTTTAGGAAAATGTGGCTTTGATCCTGCTTTTTTTTTATCCTTTTTTAGGGAAGCTCTGTGTAACCAAAGAATACATTGAGGGAGAACTTCCAGAAAACTGTGGCAACATCAACAAGCCTGGTACGCCTAGAAAGCTTGAAGTGTGTATTTCCAGAGAATATATAGTTTGTGGGGGGTATTTCAAATGTAAATGGTTGTTTTTATTAAAAAACTGCAAGGTGCACATAGTGCTTAGCATGGCTGTATTTGATCTAAAAATCTGTTAAAGTGCTGTTTCAGTTTGGGGGAGTCTTCTGGGCAGGAAAGGGTGTCTACCAATACATATGTGGTACCGTTGTAACCGGGAAAAATTGGGATTTCACACGCAATAAGATTTTGACAAACTTACATTTTGTATTACAAAAAACACTACAAATTCTAAAAAATAGATTTTTTTTCACATATTTAACCCCAAAATATTAAGAATACACTTGACAAATGACAAACAAGACATTTTATGTTAAAGCCCAGACTCTGCTGAAAAAAAATATATAATTTTCCTGGGAAATCCCTGGAAATCCTTTCAAAAATCACAGTTGAACATGTGTAGCGAAAAATAGTGAAACATGGTCTGGCAACAGAGGGTGACAAAAGCTGCAGGTAGGCTGGCAGCGAAAGGGTTAAAAGTGCCCTCAAAACTCACTGATGTCCTCCTCAGATTCCTCAACAGTGTCTGCTTAAGAAGCCAAAACGCTTGCAACACCACCTCCCACGCCACTCTCCTCATCACTACTTGCCCACCTAGTGGAAGACGCGGCGAGTGTCTCCTCCACTTCTTGGCTGGGCAGTAGCTGCTGATTTTTCAGATCAGATCGTCCTCACTGAATAGTGAAGCTGAACCCTAAGCATAAGACATAACCGACAGTTGACTGGGGGTGACTCCTGCTGCCACTCACCCCTAGTCTGCTGCAACCTCTGCTTGATGAATTTAGGCCTCTGCAACTTCTCTGTGCCCATCCTGCCACTTTCCTGCCTGACATACTTAGTGCGTATATGAGGGGAGAACAAAATGCTACACTACACTTAAAACAGGATTTGTCGATAACAGCAGCAGGTGTGTAACTATCTATGGTCTTTCAGTAGTAACTAGGCCCTGAAGACTTTAACACGAACAAAGGGATGAAACTCTTAGATGTGCGTATGTGATGCTCTGATGAGAGCAATTCAATGTGCTCCAATATGCTTCAAAAATGTTTTTTTTTCAGAGACTGGCCTGCGTGGAAATGAATCGGCCATGGATCAGCCAAGATTTCCACCCACCAATGCCTGATGCATTAGAGTAGATTGATCATGGGGCCAGACCAACACTAAAGAAATATGGATCGTGCAAAACAGATTTAAGGCGCTGCTCTCCAGTTACAGATATTCCTCCGCATCAGACCACAAGTAATTATGGAGAAAATGCTTTACGTTACTCTTACTTTTTATTAATATTCTTCGGATAAGATATCTGTGCCGAAAATCTGTATATGTTCTCTTAATGCTGCTGCCAGCTCCAGGGTGTGTCTTTCTGGCAATTTCGGGCTCCTGCTGCTGCTGCTTGCAACTCCAGGGTGTCATTCAGCCAATTTTTGGCCTCCTGCTGCTGCTGCCTACTCCAGTGTCTCTTTCAAGCAATGTTTGGGCTCCTGCTGCCAACTCCAGTGTGTCTTTCAAGCAATGTTTGGGCTCCTGCTGCCAACTCCAGTGTCTTTCAAGCAATGTTTGGGCTCCTGCTGCCAACTCCAGTGTCTTTCAAGCAATGTTTGGACTCCTGCCGCTGCTGCTGCTTGCCACTCCAGGGTGTGTCTTTCAGTTATTTTTTGGGCTCCTGCTGCTGCCAACTCCAGTGTCTCTTTCAGCCAATGTTTGGGCTCCTGCTGCCAACTCCAGTGTGTGTCTTCAGGCCAATTTTTGGGCTCCTGCTTGCAACTCCAGGATGTCTTTCAGCCAATATTTCAGCCAATATATTGCTTCTGCTGCCAACTCCAGGGTGTGTTTTTCAGGCAATATAGGGGCCCCTCATAGTGATGCCACCTCAACTCTCTGCAATTGTGCCGCTCTGCAATTCTAATAGCGATGCCTCTGATCTGCATGTCATAATTATTTACTGTATTATTTCACTAACCCAGCACGCTTCCTATGTGTGTTACAGCAAGGCAGAATGGTTTACAACCCTATTGAGGCTCTAGGAAGCTCAGAAATAGCAGTTTTTAACAGCAATTCATTGCGAATAAATTCGGGTCGAAACGATTTTTGTCGGAAAATTCGGCGAATCAGTTGAATCGAATTTTTCAAAAGTTCGCTCATCTCTAGTCAGAAGGCAAATACAAGTGAGTAGTTACAGAATAAACAGATAAAGAGATAAAAGGTCAGTCACCTTATTGCAGCTAGATGATATGCAGTGATGCAGGTCAACGACAGGGAGGTGTAAGGCAGCCTGGGGGTTCCTGGTTCTTCCATCACAAAATTGTGATGGACAGCGAGGGCTCAGCTTTCCTTACCTTCTACATTTAGACTCCTGGCTGATCATTCTCCCCTGTTCCCTGGAAGGAGCTTCTGCCTCCTCCTTCCAGCATATCCCAGCTAAAACTACAAAACATTATTATGGGGCATAATTTTGCTGTAGTCAACTGCAACTTGGTCCCTGTACCTGCTAAAATGGCGTCAAACCATACGTGGATGCTTCAGGACCTCTAGATTCTGAATATGGATTCTGGGTTTAGCTTATGATTAATTTTCATGACAATCTCAAGATTCTTAATGAAGTACTGGCACTGGTTTGGCTAAACTAATGCTTTGAAGCTGTGTCGCTACATCAGGCTCTTAGTAGGGGAGTGTGTCTAGTGCTAGCCCTGCTGTCTCCATGCATAATTAATTGTGACCCTTATCAGCTGTTGGGTCTTTGAAGCCATGGCCTCCAGATGAGGGGGGTCTTGCAAGCTTAAAGTATTTTAGCCTTCCAGATTCTTTCTTGCCATTTACCTCCTAGCTATTCCAGCTGACCAGACCTCAGAAGCCATATGTGAAATTGTAATTTTGAATTTATTGGCAGCCAGGTAAAATTTATGTGGCTGCCTCTCCGGCCGTTAAATGCCAGCAACATACATTTCATGTGCCTGACTTTCCACCGTGCTAGCGGCCAAAGTAAAAAAAAGCCACACACCTGACCCCACTATTGATCCAGCCGGGTCTCCTCTTCACCCGGGGGGGGGATTCAATCCCCCACCTGGGTTCCTCTGGCTACAGGAAAGGGCCAAGAGTAGGCCCCCTCTGCTTCAGTATGCCGGGTGGGGGGGGGGGGAACCTCACACCATTTGTTTGGACTTTCAAGGGTTTTTAACCCTTAAAACTCCAAAAAATTGGAGTGCGCATGCGTGCGGAGCGCAGATGGCAGCATAAGACTGCGCTCCGCTGAAACCCGGTGCCCCAGCCCCACACAGCCCGCAGCAACAAGCGGTTCTGCCCTCCCGAGGCTCGGGCAGACCCAGGGACCCCCCCCCCCCCTACCTGATCTTGAGCTGATCTGTGCCGGCCTCCGAAACGAGCAGGACGGCCTGGAGGTGAGTGGCGGCTGCCATCTGGTCTTCGGCTGCGCAGGGGCGCTCAGAGCTCCCTTGCTGTTTAGGAGCGGTCATCCAGCTCAGAAGACTGGCCCCAGCAGACTGCCTCACTCGCATCCAGTTGGGAGGAGGCATATAGCAGTGTGTCCTTCCTCCTCCTCACTGCAGCCAGCACAAAGTGAAGCTGCCACACAATCTCTCCCAGAATAAGGGAGTTATATAGGCTGCTTCCCATTAAGCCTCCTCTCCTGCACACATCTCCACACAGCAGCAGGATAATCAAGGTCCTCATCCTATCTGCACTCATTATTCAAAGCTGTTCAATAGAAGGAGACCTCCAACAAGTTATAAGAGCTCTTAAAGGGACAGTACACCTTTTTTCATTCTGATGAGTTTAGGACTTTCGGTGCTCTCCAAAAGTGCGGTCTGCTATACCTGACCAGTTAAATTAAATAAATTAAGCCCCATTTGTTGATTTTTGGGGTGCTTCCTTGGTCTCGGCTGACCCCACTCCTCTAGCCCAACAATTGAACCTGTATTCTGTCTTAACACCTCTGCTGAGACTTGTTTTCATCATGGAAACCTCCACACCGTCCCAGAGCAACCCTCAAGTCCCAACGGACCTTCTTCCTGAGGACGAGTACTGGATGGATGATTCCCTACATGGTTCACCAGTGAAGTCACAACCGCCACCACTGGACAGGTATGAAGTCATGCTTGAAAAAGCTCTCGAGCGATGGGCCTTAAATATCACGTCTCAGATCACTGTTAATCTTTCCGCTGAAATAAAAGAATTGGGCCAAAGAGTCGACGTCCTAGAGAATCAATCCGCAGCACAGGGCTCGGAATTATCTTCCCTTGGGACAGATCTGGAGGCCTTGAAGGAGGAAAATCTTATCCTTCACCATAAGCTCGAAGACATGGAGAACCGCTCACGGAGGGCCAACATTAGAATCCGAGGCATACCAGAAGCAGTCACCGATCTACAGTCCACTGTTACCGCCCTCTTTCAAGAGCTCGCCCCGGCCATCCCTATTGATAGGCTGGAATTTGACAGAATCCATCGCGCCTTGCAGAAAAAGAGAGTGGACGGTCTTCCGCGGGATGTGTTAGTGAAACTTCACTTCTACCGCTCGAAGGAACAACTTATGTTAGCTGCTCTGGACCATGGAACTCTTAAATTCCAGAACTTTGAGTACCAACTTTTTGCTGACCTGTCTCCCCAAACCATTACCAGAAGACGCGCTATGAAACCCTCACTGGAAATCTTGAAAGCAAAAGGTATCAGATACAAGTGGGGATTCCCCTTTAAAATCTCTTTAAGTTATTTGGATCAACGTTACGAAGCGTCCACTCCACAAGATTTGGAGATCGCCTTGACTTCTGCTGGCCTGAAAGATCCTGTTGCTATTACAGCTGCTCCACCGCAGAAGAAAAGAGTGCTCTCATTCTCGCCGGCACCCAAGGACAAGCGTGGACCGCGCAGAAGTAGCCAGTCTACAAGCAAAGTCGTGGGGACTTTGGCTCACAGGTTTGGTAAGCCAATCGCGGGGGAGGGCTGATGAGTAAGACTCCCTGTGTATTATACAGGGGTTCTTGCCTCTCACTCTTGTTGCTGTGCTCGATTGGGACACAACTCTGTAGTCCCCGCACATCAATATCGGGACTCCTTTCCTCTATGCCTGTTTTTCTATTTTTAATTATAGATACTTCAAATGTTTATACCCTTCGTACTATGTCCCCTAAGGTTCCCCCACTGCTTGAGCCCCGTTGGGTTCATTCTTTGTAGTTTTATATATTCTCTCACTAACAAGTTATAGATTGTTACTTGATACGTTGCTGTTTACTTGTTTTGCTTTTAGGTAAAGAGGGCCGGGAGCCCGGGTTCCAATGCTTGCTCACTCCTTGCTCCCTCTCTCGTCGGGGTCCCGTCGAGTCAGGAAGCCTCATTTCTGACCCCCATTGAGGGTCAGCCTATACTCAGGTCAGCAGGGAGCTTTCTGGGAGTTCCCTCCATCCTGATTATTCACCCCGCTGTGGTAGAAGCCCTCTCTACCCCTGTGGGAAATTTTTATTCAGGATAGTTCTTTGTTGTTAGAGTGTTGTAACTTTACAATGCCCTTTGCTCCTTCCCCCTCTCTCTTTTCCCTCCCATCTCCCCTTTCACCTTTTCCTTGGGTGTCCAGCCCCCCTAAGCTTCCAATTACTAAATTGCTTATAAATGGCGGTTAAACTTGTTTCGCTTAATGTCCAGGGCCTGAATGCCCCCCAAAAAAGGGTAAAAGCGTTTCGTCAGATGAGGACCCTACACGCTGATATTGTCTGCTTCCAAGAGACTCATTTCACTAAGAAGAATGCCCCAAAATTCCTTAGCTTAGACTACCCTCTCTTCTTTATGGCATCTGCAGACACCAAGCAGAGAGGAGTCCTCATTGCTTTTAAGCGTTCCTTCCCTTTCTCTGTGGAGCAGACAATACGAGACCCACATGGTCGCTTCCTCATCTTGACAGGTATGGTCCAAGACCAAGAGGTCACGTTTGCCACGTATTATGCCCCTAACCAGAATCAGAATGCCTTTTTTGAGGAGTTCTTTAGGACCCTGGATCTCCAGGTCAAGGGTCTGCTCATATAAGCGGGGGACTCAAATCAGGTTCTGCACCCCACTATGGATCGACAAACAGTGGGTCAGCCCTTGGATCACCCTAGGGAGGTCCCCTCAGGAAAAGCATTCTGTTCCCTCCTCAACCACTATCACCTTGTGGATGCATGGAGAGAAGTCCACCCCACTAAGAGGGACTTTACTCACTATTCACATCCGCACAAGGTTTTCACGAGAATAGATCACATCTTCTTGCAGCCATCTTCCGTGCCCCACCTCTCCCGCTCCTCTATTGTCCCGATCGTATGGTCTGATCATGATTTGGTGGCTGTCGAGTTGATCTCCCTGACACGGAGATCCTCCCAGAGGTCCTGGAAGCTTTATGACCCCATGTTGTCTGATGAGGTGCTCCTAGAATGCCTCCGTAAGGAGATAGAGAACTTTTTTCTCCAGAACGAGGGGTCGGTGAGCTCCGAGGCATTACTCTGGGAGGCTCATAAGGCGGTAATGCGTGGGCACTTTATTCAAGAATCAGCTAGGCGTAAAGCATTACATAAGAAAAAGCTAACTTCATTGCTCGATGCATACCACTCAGCCTCTTCTGCCTATAAAGAGCGTCCATCTAGACGCAATAGAATCAATCTTAATCAAGCAGGCGATGAACTTAACCTATGTCTCTCAGGCGAAGCTGAATGCCAAATTAATCGGTCTAGGTTTAAGTGGTATCGCATTAGCAACAAACCGAACACCCCTCTTGCCAGAAGACTTAAGGGAATCACCCAGAGGCCTAAACCAGTGCACATCAAGACACTAGAGGGTACACTATCTAGTGACCCAGTGAGGGTGGTATCGACATTTGGTAAACACCTGGAAGACCTGTATAAACCTAAGACTACGCTTGATGAGCGTCTTGTGGACAAGTTATTAGGACAACTTCCTCTTCCTACTTTGCCGCATGAGGCTAAGGTCTTTTTAGACAAGCCGGTAGACCTTTTAGAGGTTCAGGACGCTATCAATTCCTTAAAAATTGGGAAACAGCCGGGCCCAGATGGGTATACCGCCCTCTACTATAAGAAATTCACTCAGGTACTTTCGCCGCGCCTGGTCTTGATGTTTAACTCTCTCAGTAAGGGTGACTCCTGGAGCACAGAGGCACTCACAGCGGCTGTCTGCATGATACCCAAACCCAATGCCGATGCCACCCTCTGGTCAAACTATAGGCCCATATCCTTATTAAACATTGATGTCAAATTGCTAGCCAAAGTCCTGGCGTCGTGACTTAATAAATATATAGCATCTTTAATATCTAGAGAGCAGGCTGGATTTATTCCTCAGCGCCAAGTGGGGGACAATATTCGAAAAGTCATTAATCTGGTTCATCATGTAAGGAAGGAGGGACGACCAGCTATGCTACTAACACTTGACATCCGAAAAGCTTTTGATACAGTAGCCTGGGACTACCTACAATTTATATTGAAAAAATGGGGTCTGGGTCCCTCCTTCACTACGTGGATTTCTTCGCTTTACTCTAAACCTGGTGCATTCATTAGATACTCAGGGTATTCCTCCATGAGGTTCACTTTGGGTAGAGGTACTAGACAAGGTTGCCCCCTTTCTCCTTTACTTTTTGCCCTCGCGATCGAACCCCTATCCAGGCTAATACAAGCTAATGCCAATATAGCGGGAATCACCATCGGGGGGTATGAGCACAAGATCTCCTTATTTGCTGATGACATCTTGATGCTCATATCTAACCCCACCACATCCCTCCCAAACCTTCTTCAAACCCTAGAAGTTTTCTCGAAGATCTCGGGCCTGCAGATTAATACCTCTAAGTCCCAAGCGCTTAACATCACCCTCCCTGAAAACACACTATCCGCACTTAAAGTTTCATTTGACTTCTCTTGGCAAGAAAGATGTATCAAATATCTAGGTGTCAACCTGACAGCAGATTATGATTCCCTCTACGCTGCTAATTACCCCACTGTGCTTAGGGACCTCCGCTCCCTGTTGTCCGCTTGGGCCAAGCTGCACCTCTAGTGGCTCGGAAGAATAGCTGCTGTAAAAATGACATGGCTCCCCAAAATGCTTTTTTTCTTCCGGGTTCTGCCAGTTCCGATAGCAGCTACATGTCTTAAAGGCCTCCAATCCGCTTTAAACTCATTCATCTGGGGTAAGCAGAAACCAAGGATCAACCGTACGACTATGTGCAGATCCAAACAACAGGGAGGCCTGGGAGTCCCAAACATAGCCCGCTATTATTCTGCATGTCAGATCGCGCAATTGACGGTCATTTATGCCGGGGATGATAGACCATTATGGGTAGACATTGAGCAGGCCAGCTGTACCCCGATAGAAATCTCGAACCTACTTTGGCTACCTCCATCGGCTCTCAAGGGCATTGATAACCCGATCCTCAAACATTCCCTCAAAATTTGGAAAACAAACAGGCTAAAAAGCCGCTTAGCCTCCCCCCAGTCTCCTCTACTATCGATTTTGGGTAACCCGGAATTCCTCCCGGCCTTTCTGGAACCAGCCGTGTTTAATTGGTGGAGAATGCAAAGCCTTACGAGGATTAAAGACTTTGTTGTCCATAGAGCAATAGTTACATTCTCCGAGCTTAAAACCCTTAGGAATATCCCAAGCAGAGAATATCTCAGATTTTTACAAATAGCCCACTACATAGCATCCAAACTCAGGACGGGTGCTCCGACAGGCTCTTCCGCATCCTTTGAGTTCGCATGTGGGGCATGCCCCCTTGGGAAGGGAATGATAGCTATGGTTTATAAGGCCCTGTCCGAAGATGTAACGGTGCCCCTTCCAGCATACACGAATAGATGGGAAAAATTTAGGGATAAGTCTATCGCCGAGCGATTGGAGAGTGGCATGGCGTAATTCATTCTCCTGGTTTTTGAATACTGGTGCACAAGAGGTCAACACCAAAGTCCTACTCCGTTGGTACCTTGTTCCGGATATGATCCACAGATTTTGTCCCTCTTACCCACCGGAGTGCTTTAGAGATTGCCGGCTTCAGGGCTCATACATCCATATATGGTGGGAATGTAGGGTGGTTCGTCACTTTTGGGCTAAGGTCTACTACCTCTTAAGGAAAGCAACAGGCTTAAACTTGACCCCTTCGCCCCAAGTGGCCTTGCTTAATCTGAAACCCCCTGACTGTACAAGGTCACAATTTGAGCTTATAAGACATATCCTGACGGCTGCCAAACTCATTATAGCGCACTCATGGAAGAAAAGAACAATCCCTAGTGGGAGTTTGATCCCGCGCATCAATGAAGTAATGCTTTTTGAGAAGATGACAGCTTCGATGCAAGGAGATCTCACCCCCTTCATGTCTACATGGGAGGGCTGGATCGCTCACTTCCTTCCCAAAAACTTTGATCGTTCCCTCCTTGCATCTCAATTAGAGATGAGCGAACTTTTGAAAAATTCGATTCGACTGATTCGCTGAATTTTCCGACAAAAATTGTTTCGATCCGAATTTATTCGCGACGAATCGCTATGAAAAACGGCTATTTCTGAGCCTCCTAGAGCCTCAATAGGGTTGTAAACCATTCTGCCTTGCTGTAACAAGCACAGGATGCGTGCTGGGTTAGTTAAATAATACTTTGAATAAATATCACATGCAGATCACAGGCATCGCTAATAGAATCGCAGAGCGGCACAATTGCAGAGAGTTGAAGTGGCATCACTATGAGGGGCAGGAGCCCAAACATTGCTTTAAAGAGACACTGGAGTTGGCAGCAGCAGGAGCCCAAAAATTGGATGAATCACACCCTGGAGTTGCAAGCAGCAGCAGGAGCCCAAACATTACTTTAAAGAGACCCTGGGGTTGGCTTCAGGAGCCCAAAAATTGGATGAATCACACCCTGGAGTTGGCAGCAGCAGCAGCAGGAGCCCAAACATTACTTTAAAGAGACCCTGGGGTTGGCAGCAGGAGCCCAAAAATTGGATGAATCACACCCTGGAGTTGGCAGCAGCAGCAGGAGCCCAAACATTACTTTAAAGAGACACTGGAGTTGGCTTCAGGAGCCCAAAAATTGGATGAATCACACCCTGGAGTTGGCAGCAGCAGCAGCAGGAGCCCAAACATTACTTTAAAGAGACACTGGGGTTGGCAGCAGGAGCCCAAAGATTGGATGAATCACACCCTGGAGTTGGCAGCAGCAGCAGCAGCGGGAGCCCAAACATTACTTTAAAGAGACACTGGGGTTGGCAGCAGGAGCCCAAAAATTGGATGAATCACACCCTGGAGTTGGCAGCAGCAGCAGGAGCCCAAACATTACTTTAAAGAGACACTGGGGTTGGCTTCAGGAGCCCAAAAATTGGATGAATCACACCCTGGAGTTGGCAGCAGCAGCAGCAGGAGCCCAAACATTACTTTAAAGAGACACTGGGGTTGGCTTCAGGAGGCCAAAAATTGGATGAATCACACCCTGGAGTTGGCAGCAGCAGCAGCAGGAGCCCAAACATTACTTTAAAGAGACACTGGAGTTGGCTTCAGGAGCCCAAAAATTGGATGAATCACACCCTGGAGTTGGCAGGAGATGGCAGCAGCAGCAGCAGGAGCCCAAATATTACTTTAAAGAGACACTGGAGTTGGCTTCAAGAGGCCAAAAATTGGATGATTCACACCCTGGAGTTGGCAGCAGCAGCAGGAGCCCAAATATTACTTTAAAGAGACACTGGGGTTGGCTTCAGGAGCCCAAAAATTGGATGAATCACACCCTGGAGTTAGCAGGAGTTGGCAGCAGCAGGAGCCCAAATATTACTTTAAAGAGACCCTGGGGTTGGCTTCAGGAGGCCAAAAATTGGATGAATCACACCCTGGAGTTGGCAGGAGTTGGCAGCAGCAGGAGCCCAAATATTACTTTAAAGAGACACTGGAGTTGGCTTCAGGAGCCCAAAATTGGATGATTCACACCCTGGAGTTGGCAGCAGCAGCAGGAGCCCAAATATTACTTTAAAGAGACACTGGAGTTGGCTTCAGGAGCCCAAAAATTGGATGATTCACACCCTGGAGTTGGCAGCAGCAGCGGCCCAAATATTACTTTAAAGAGACACTGGGGTTGGCTTCAGGAGCCCAAAAATTGGATGATTCCCACCCTGGATGGCAGGAGTTGGCAGCAGCAGCAGCAGGAGGAGCCCAAACATTACTTTAAAGAGACACTGGGGTTGGCAGCAGGAGCCCAAAGATTGGATGAATCACACCCTGGAGTTGGCAGCAGCAGCAGCAGCAGGAGCCCAAGCATTACTTTAAAGAGACACTGTGGTTGGCTTCAGGAGCCCAAAAATTGGATGAATCACACCCTGGAGTTGGCAGGAGTTGGCAGCAGCAGCAGCAGGAGCCCAAATATTACTTTAAAGAGACCCTGGGGTTGGCTTCAGGAGGCCAAAAATTAGATGAATCACACCCTGGAGTTGGCAGGAGTTGGCAACAGCAGCAGCAGGAGCCCAAATATTACTTTAAAGAGACACTGGAGTTGGCTTCAGGAGCCCAAAAATTGGATGATTCACACCCTGGAGTTGGCAACAGCAGCAGGAGCCCAAATATTACTTTAAAGAGACACTGGGGTTGGCTTCAGGAGGCCAAAAATTGGATGAATCACACCCTGGAGTTGGCAGGAGTTGGCAGCAGCAGCAGCAGCAGCAGGAGCCCAAATATTACTTTAAAGAGACACTGGAGTTGGCTTCAGGAGGCCAAAAATTGGATGAATCACACCCTGGAGTTGGCAGGAGTTGGCAGCAGCAGGAGCCCGAATATTACTTTAAAGAGACACTGGAGTTGGCTTCAGGAGCCCAAAAATTGGATGATTCACACCCTGGAGTTGGCAGGAGTTGGCAGCAGCAGCAGCAGGAGGAGCCCAAACATTACTTTAAAGAGACACTGGGGTTGGCAGCAGAAGCCCAAAGATTGGATGAATCACACCCTGGAGTTGCCAGCAGCAGCAGCAGCGGGAGACCAAACATTACTTTAAAGAGACACTGGGGTTGGCAGCAGGAGCCCAAAAATTGGATGAATCACACCCTGGAGTTGGCAGGAGTTGGCAGCAGCAGCAGCAGGAGCCCAAATATTACTTTAAAGAGACCCTGGGGTTGGCTTCAGGAGGCCAAAAACTGGATGAATCACACCCTGGAGTTGGCAGGAGTTGGCAGCAGCAGCAGCAGGAGCCCAAATATTACTTTAAAGAGACACTGGAGTTGGCTTCAGGAGCCCAAAAATTGGATGATTCACACCCTGGAGTTGGCATCAGCAGGAGCCCAAAAATTGGCCTAAAGACATAAATGTTTTGCACCATTTGGAAAGTGTAAAACGTGGCACCATGCTGAATCTAGTCGCATGCATCAGGCATTGGTGGGTGGAAATCCTGGCTGATCCATCCCTGATTCATTTTGACAAAGGTGAGTCTCTCCACATTTTTAGTTGACAGACGAGTTCTCCTCGCCGTAACTATGGCCCCCGCCGCACTAAACACCCGCTCAGATGGCACGCTACTTGCCGGGCAGGACAGCTTTTCCAGGGCAAACTCTGCTAGTTGCGGCCACAAATCAAGTTTGGCTGCCCAAAAGTCCAGCGGATCCTCAAGGTGTGTTGGCATGGTCATGTCAAAGTATGACATGACCTGCTGGTTCATGTCCTGCTCCAGGTCTTCCTGCTGCTCATGAGTAGCCTCACTATGCGGGTGTAGAAAGCTACTCATTAGCGACTGAAGACTGAGGCTGCTGCTGCTGCTGATGGAGCTGCTGCTGCTGCTCCTGCCAACCCCCCCAGCGGCCATGGCAGTGGAAGGTGAGCGCAGAGGTCCCCTCGAGTCAGACCTGCGAGAGTATGGAACATGGCGCAGATAGGCATCGGCCAACTGCCTACGTAGCATGTCTAGTAGTTCAGTTTGTCCTCCCTCTCGGTGGGTTTAAAAAATGCCCCCATTTTGTGCCGGAAGCGAGGGTCCAATAAGGTGGACAGCCAGAAGTCTCCATCTCCACTGCATACTGCCACGGTGTGCCCGGGTCCTCTGTCTCACCTTCCTCAAAAACCTCTAGCTCCTCTGGCTGCTCCTGCTCCTCCTCTCCTGTCCGCTGACTAGATAAACCAGCCATTTCGCCAAGCCTAAACTGTGTTTCGCTGGGCAACTCCTCCTCCTCTTCCTCCTCCTCCTCCTCCAGTTCAGCTCCAACGGGGTTCATGTGGCCGTAAGATGTAAACGCCATGTCTTTAGTGCCCTGACCAGCCATGGTTTCCAACATGTGCTGTAGTACATGAAGCAGTGGAATCACGTCGTTCATCCCGTAATCCTGCCGACTGACAAATAAAGTGGCTTCCTCAAAGGGCCTGAGCAAACGGCAGGTGTCACGTATGAGCTGCCACTGGTTGACATTGAAGTTACACAGGGGAGTCCCCCTATCTGCTTGGATCATCAGGAAATCCGTGATGGCTTTTCTCTGTTCATATAATCGGTCCAACATGTGAAGGGTGGAATTCCAACGGGTGGAGCAAATCAGACTATGTTGGGGGATACCATTCTGACGCTGTAGCTCAAGAAGGGTGTGTTTGGCGGTGTATGAGTGGCTGAAGTGCATGCAAAGTTTCCTTGAAGTTGTTAGGATGTCTTGCAGATGGGGGGAATACTTCAGAAACCGCTTGACAACCAGATTGAAGACGTGAGCCATGCAGGGGGCATGGGTCAGGCTTCCTTGGCGCAGCGCAGACAAAATGTTCTTCCCATTGTCGGTAACCATGATTCCCATTTTAAGTTTTCTTGGAGTAAGCCATGTTTGGATTTCCTGATGAATACATTTAAGCAGTTCCTCCCCTGTGTGACTCCGTTTGCCAAGACAAACCATGTGAAGCACTGCGTGACACCTCCGTGCCCTGCACACATGGTAGACTGGAGGGGCACTGAGACTTGAGCCTACAGTGGAGGGTGAGGAGATGGCGGAGGATGAGGAGGCCGAGTCGCACGGTGTCACAGGCCCAACTGGCAGGGAGCGCGGAGACCGAAGCGGCGTGACCTGTCCAAGTTGCTGCTGCTGCTGCAAAGGGACCACATTCACCCAGTGGGCCGTAAACGACATGTATTGTCCCTGACCGTAGTTACAGCTCCAGATGTCGGCACTGCCATGCACTTTGCTACACACCGACAGGCTCAAGGACTGGCCCACCTTCTGTTCAACAAAAGTGTGCAGCGCTGGTACTGCCTTCTTGGCAAAGAAATGACGGCTTGGGACTCTCCACCTCGGCTCGGCACAAGCCATCAGTTCTCTGAAAGGTGCAGATTCCACCACCTGAAAAGGGAGCGACTGCAGCACCAGCAACTTGGACAGGAGCACATTCAGCTTCTGCGCCGTAGGATGAGTGGGCGCATACTGCTGTCTCTTGGACATGGCTTCGCTGATGGATTGCTGGCGGGATGCATGACTTGGAGGAGGAGGAGGAGGAGCAGGAGCAACAGAGGATGGGTATGACGCACAGCTGCCTTCGGCTGAGGTGCTGGAGCCTTGGCTGGCAGAAATTGGGAGCGGCGTGCCACTCGGTGAGGAAGCAGACTGTACCACCCCTTGGGAGCCTCGGTTCTCCCAGGTCGCTTTATGGTGACGCATCATATGTTGACGCAGGGCCGTGGTGCCAACATTTGGACCCTGGCCACGCTTCACCTTTTGCCTACATATCTTGCATGTGGCCATGTTACCCTCCTGCGGATGCTTCAGGAAAAACTGCCACACTGCCGAGTAGCTACTTTTCCCACCCCCTGGCCTCACTGATTCAATGCTGCTGTTGCCAACTCCAGGAACCCCTGCTCCACTACCTCCCGATAAGTTAGACTGCCGCACAGCAGGTGCTCTACCCCAGCCCCGGCCCCGGCCGGCTCCAGCCTTTGGAATTGTGCCCCCATGCTGACTGCTACCACCTTGCTGCCTCAGCTGCTGACTCCGGGGCAACCTGCGCCCCTCTTCTCCTGATGATGATGATGAAGCCCCTTCATCACCCGGCTCCCAAGTGCGATCGGCTTCATCGTCATCATCATTATCACCGAGTTGTGGCTGTACGTCACTGATGTTCGTGGATTCGTCAACAGTGTCTGGCGCAGGAGCTGGAACGCTCGCAGCACCCACGACACTGTCCACATCACTATTTGTCTGCCTAGCTAAAGAAGCCACCTCCATTTCTTGGCTGGGCAGTAGCTGCTGACTGTCCTCTATCTGATCGTCCTCCTCACTAAAGAGTGGAGCTGAACCCAAAGCATTGGATACGTCGCTGGGGGAGGGAACGGCGTAGGACAGAGGCAATGGGAGGACAGGGACTGCTCTCGAGGCATGCCAACTCAGGGTTGTGTCAGAGGAACCTACCGACCCTAGACTGGGGGTCTCAGACGTAAGTTGTGATGATGTTGTTGATGAGCGCGTCAACCAATCTACCACGGCAGATGCGTTACTGGTGGAGACCCGACCGCTAGCAGATACTGGCAGATTAGGTCTCTCAGCGTGACTCCTGCTGCTACTGGCCCCCAGTCTGCTGCGAGCTCTGCCTGCGGAATCTTGGCCTCTGCCACTCCTCTTTTCACTTCCAGGCACTTGTCTGCCCGACATAGTCTAACTGGCGTGGTAGTAGGTGATATTTTAAGAACCCCCAGGCAGCGGTGGGTCTATATGAAACAGAATATAATGCACACCAAAAGTGAGCAGTAACACTCAGCCTCCAACAGGCCTGCCTAGTGTAAATAAGAGAGCTGCTTAGTGTAAATAAAGAGGGGTATGCTATGTTACAGAATGGGATGCCCCAACAGCCAGCAGTGCACCTGGCAGCAGTAAGACTATGCACAGCAAAAGTGTCTTTATCAGGCCTAATTTCAATTAGAATAAGTGCAAATGGTTATGGTCTTAAATAGAGGCTGGTGTAGTCACAGAATGGGATGCCCCAAAAACCAACAGGAGTGCACCTGGCAGGCAGCAGTACTATGCACAGCAAAAGTGTCTTTATCAGGCCTAATTTCAATTAGAATAGGTGCAAATGGTTATGGTCTTAAATAGAGGCTGGTGTAGTCACAGAATGGGATGCCACAACAGGAGTGCACCTGGCAGGCAGTAGTGCTATGCACAGCAAAAGTGTCTTTATCAGGCCTAATTTCAATTATAATAGGTGCAAATGGTTATGGTCTTAAATAGAGGCTGGTGTAGTCACAGAATGGGATGCCACAACAGGAGTGCACCTGGGACCAGTAGTAGCATGCACAGCAAAAGTGTCTTTATCAGGCCTAATTTCAATTAGAATAAGTGCAAATGGTTATGGTCTTAAATAGAGGCTGGTGTAGTCACAGAATGGGATGCCACAACAGGAGTGCACCTGGGACCAGTAGTAGCATGCACAGCAAAAGTGTCTTTATCAGGCCTAATTTCAATTAGAATAAGTGCAAATGGTTATGGTCTTAAATAGAGGCTGGTGTAGTCACAGAATGGGATGCCACAACAGGAGTGCACCTGGGACCAGTAGTAGCATGCACAGCAAAAGTGTCTTTATCAGGCCTAATTTCAATTAGAATAAGTGCAAATGGTTATGGTCTTAAATAGAGGCTGGTGTAGTCACAGAATGGGATGCCACAACAGGAGTGCACCTGGGACCAGTAGTAGCATGCACAGCAAAAGTGTCTTTATCAGGCCTAATTTCAATTATAATAGGTGCAAATGGTTATGGTCTTAAATAGAGGCTGGTGTAGTCACAGAATGGGATGCCACAACAGGAGTGCACCTGGCAGGCAGCAGTAAGTCTATGCACAGCAAAAGTGTCTTTATCAGGCCTAATTTCAATTAGAATAAGTGCAAATGGTCATG
This sequence comes from Gastrophryne carolinensis, assembly GCA_027917425.1. NCBI lineage: Eukaryota > Metazoa > Chordata > Amphibia > Anura > Microhylidae > Gastrophryne > Gastrophryne carolinensis. Next base: position 364,158,392 of record CM051238.1, read on the forward strand.
GTCTTAAATAGAGGCTGGTGTAGTCACAGAATGGGATGCCACAACAGGAGTGCACCTGGGACCAGTAGTAGCATGCACAGCAAAAGTGTCTTTATCAGGCCTAATTTCAATTAGAATAAGTGCAAATGGTTATGGTCTTAAATAGAGGCTGGTGTAGTCACAGAATGGGATGCCACAACAGGAGTGCACCTGGCAGGCAGCAGTAAGTCTATGCACAGCAAAAGTGTCTTTATCAGGCCTAATTTCAATTAGAATAAGTGCAAATGGTCATGGTCTTAAATAGAGGCTGGTGTAGTCACAGAATGGGATGCCACAAAAACCAGCAGTGCACCTGGCAGGGACCAGTAGTGCTATGCACAGCAAAAGTGTCTTTATCAGGCCTAATTTCAATTAGAATAAGTGCAAATGGTTATATGGTCTTAAATAGAGGCTGGTGTAGTCACAGAATGGGATGCCTCACAGCAGACTTAAGATCAGTTCAGTATATATGCACAGTTAGTGTATAAGCAGCCTGAAAACGCTAACAAAGCCAGTCAGCCAGCCAGTAACAAACACTCAGGCTGGATGAAAAAAAAAAATCTCCCTGTGACTGCCTCCGATTTTTCCTAACTTTCCCTGTTTTTCGCTGACTTTCTGTCTGTCTCCTGCCTGTCTCCAGCCTGTCTCCAGCCTGTCTCCAGCCTGTCTCCAGCCTGTCTCCAGCCTGTCTAACTGTCTCTCTCCCTGCCTACAGCAGCGTTCTGTCTCTCACGAATGCAATACAGAAATGAAGAAAAGCAAGATGGCCGCCGGCCTTAAATTGCGCTGTGATGTCACCGGGCTTGCTGGCTGCTGATAGGCTGCATGTGACTGCCCCAGCTTGCACTGGCGCGGGGTAGATGTCTGGACATGTCCCGTCCACCATCTTAGAATGCCTGTATGTAAATGAATGGATGTTAAAGGAAAACTTCGAGCAATCGAATCGCGGGGAAATTCGGATTCGATCCGAATCGAATTTTTCATGAAATTCGGATCGAATCTGGGTTCGTCCGGATCGATTCGCTCATCCCTAATCTCAATGATGTGCTGCACTCATCTCTGTTAAGCGGAGGCTGGACACTCACCCTTATCCTCATTCCTTCCCCCCGTCCTGTTCCTGCCCTCCTGTCTTTTCCACTCTAGCCCCCCTCCTTTTACCTCCTGTCCCCCACCCCCTGGCACGTGGCTTTATCCCACGCGTACCTCATATTTTGTCTAAATTGACATTGCTCCTCACTGGTGTACAAATACTCATCCTTTTGTATGTTTTTACATATACTAACCTTACAAAGTGTATCATATGACTGTACGCTGATGTACCTCTTTCATAATCTCAATAAAAAATATTGTTTAAAAAAAAAAAAATTCCAAAAAATTGAAAGGTGGACCCTATATCATTTATTTTCTATATTAACCATGTGTTACCTGTCACCCAGAAGGTATAAAAGGCTTCCAGCAGCAGGAGGGCGGAAGCCAAAGAGATCAGTGTGGGACACAGTGCTCTGGGATGGAAGGTAAGTATTGAAAAAATATATATTTTTTTCTCTGTGTTTGTTTTTTTTACGTTTAACCCTTTGTGAACTGAATCTATAAGACCCCTTTACCAGTTCACAAGGCTTAGGTGGATGGCAAGTCACCTGCGGCCAGTGGGTGATTTGCCATTAACCTCAGCTTCCGATTACCTGCCTCTCCAAAGCCCAGGGGTTGGGGGCAGAAGCGCCCAGGTGCCATTTAGCCTGTGCGGGCTTGTAGCCTGTAGGGCAGAAGGCCACTGTGGCTGGCCCTAAAAGATTCCAGGGCTGGCTGCTGGCCTTACCCTGGGGCATTGCAAATTCGGATACCCCACTGTGTGAAACTACCAGGGTGCCGGTAATCCCTCACCTTTCCCCAGTCCAACGCACATGAAAGGGCTCTCGTCCAATCAGAGCCGCCTGCTGTACTGCTATAAATGGCAAGATGGCTCTTATTGTTGCAAATGGGGAGTGAGAGCAGCCTCATCCCTGCATCCTGTGGCTGTGTGCATGCTCCCGTCTATCAGATGTGGCATGAGCACAGAGCAGCAGGGGATGCGACTGCTCTCCGAATTACATCACTTCAGGGGGCAGCTCTGATTGGAAGAGAGCCTGCACAGGTGCCATTGGACTGGGAAGTGGTGAGTCTGAACACACTGAACACACTGATCTGGGGGGGGGGGGGTTTACACAGTGGGGTCCCGGGACGGATTGCCGTCAATCATATTACTTAACCCCTTCCAATCTAGATTCCACCCTAATGACTCCACCGAAACTGCCCTTACCAAAGTCACTAACCATCTGCTAACCACCAAATCTAAGGGCTACCATCCATTATCATTCTGCTCAGCCTACCCTCTGCCTTTGATACTGCTGACCATTCCCTTCCACTCTAAATACGCAGCTTCTCAGATTGCACTCCAAAACAGCTTCCTCCCCCCACCATTTATGTTCCAATGTTCAGAAGTGTTCAGAATGTGTGTCTCAATATATTTCCACCATTAAGCATTCAAGTTTAGGCTTATCAAAGTGCATCTCCTATAAAATATATACAATATGCCATCTCGCTCACGCTATTTGGTCGTTTGAACGGCACAATTTGTTCAGAATTCTTTGTGAGTGCATTTTGATTTATAGAAAAAAAGAGCTGAAACTGGCAACAGCTATTTGCCCTATGAGTTCTTTCATGACTTCTTTCTTCTGATGCTGCTTTCTTTTTCCTGCATAATCGAGAGAACATGCAGAAAACATGTTCAGGATAAGTTGTATATATTTTTATGAGAGATGAATTTTGATAAGCCCAAACTTGGATGCTTAATGGATAATATCTTGAGACACACATTTTGATATGTCTGGTAAGTGTACCTGATGGAGGATATTATCACCACTGAAGTGGACTATTTTTATTATTTTTCATGTTTGATACGCATTTGTAGTATTCAGAGTTGCTTGGTTGCTTAGTAGCATACTACTTATGTACAGATAACACTCAAATTTACCGCTCAGGCCTAGATCTCTTTTCCCTTTTAACAGCCATATTTTCATTTGTTTCATCTTTCTCCTTCAGACTAAACATTGACAAACAGAGGTTGTTGTTTTCCATCCAATTTGACCTTTACTTAACAGTTATATGCCAATTACAGAACTATCACTGCTGCTTCTCAAATATGATGTTGGTGTTTAATAGAGATGAGCGAATCGAATCTGACGAACCCGAATTCAGAATTACGAATTTCCGGAAAAATTTGATTTGTAACGATTCTGAATATAGCCGCGATTCGATCGGTCGAATCGCTTCCTTAAAACTCCATTTACTACTATCCAGGCCATCTAAAATGGTGGATCCACATGTCAGGACATGTCCCATGGGGCCAGGAATCCTGGGTAGGCGTCACATGCTACCTATCAGCAGACAGGCTTACCGATGATGTCACAGCCCTATATAAGCGGCGGCCATCTTGCGGAGCTCATTTCGGTACTGTATTGCGGCCAGAGCAGATCAGGCAGGGAGAGATGGACAGATAGATAGATAGGAGCGAGGGAGAGGTAGAGGGATAGATAGAACAAAGAACAGAAGGAGCGAGGGACAGATAGAGAAGGAGAAAGGCTGTGACCGTGACAGAGAAAGACAGGGAAAGTTTAAAGTGTTTGCATTAGCTTTCAAGCCAATTTAGTGTTAATAACACACCTGCCTATTTAGCTTTTCCTTTTCCTGGTGTCATTCTTTAAAAAGTGTGCTAGCATAAATATTTGAAGAGTACCTGTCTATTAACATTGTGCATTTTGTAAAGAAAGTCACTTTTTAAGAAACCTTTGCCTTTCGCCAGGGGGAGGCATCCCAAATACTAGCATAAATATTTGAAGAGTACCTGTCTATTGACATTGTGCATTTTGTAAAGAAAGTCACTTTTTGAGAAACCTTTGCCTTTCGCCAGTTGGAGGCATCCCAAATACTAGCATAAATATTTGAAGAGTTCCTGTCTATTAACATTGTGCATTTTGTAAAGAAAGTCACTTTTTAAGCAACCATTGCCTTTCACCGGGGGGACATCCCAAATAGCAGCATTAATATTTTAAGAATACCTGTCTATTAACATTGTGCATTTTGTAAAGAAATCCACTTTTAAGCAACCTTTGCCTTTCACCGGGGGGGGGGGGGCATCCCAAATACTAGTATAAATATTTGAAGAGTACCTGTCTATTAACATTGTGCATTTTGTAAAGAAAGTCACTTTTTAAGGAACCTTTGCCTTTCGCCGGGGGGGAGCATCCCAAATACTAGCATAAATATTTGAAGAGTACCTGTCTATTAACATTGTGCATTTTGTAAAGAAAGTCACTTTTTAAGCAACCGTTGCCCTTCGACGGGGGGCATCCCAAATACTAGCATAAATATTTGAACAGTATCTGTCTATTAACAATTTTGTAAAGAAAGTCACTTTTTAAGCAACCTTTGCCTTTTGCCGGGGGGGGCATCCCAAATACTAGCATAAATATTTTAAGAGTACATGTCTATTAACCTTCTGCATTTTGTAAAGAAAGTCTCTTTTTAACCCTTCTAGTGCCAGCTACGTGAGTCTCACGTAGTTGCCTCTCCAACCGTTAAGTGCCAGCTACGTGAGACTCATGTAGCGGAGTCCCATAAAAAAAAAGTAAAAAAGATACAGACTTACCTGACCCCTCGTTTGAAAGTGCCAGCGATACTCTTCAAAAATCAGCTATTTGATTTTCACCCCTGGGCCTCTGATCTTCAGGAGGGGGCCCGGAATAGCACCCCACGCCATCTGAAAGAAAAAAAAAATGAAAATGACACAAACTCTCCTGACAGCTTGATCGCTCTCCCCGGGTCTTCTCTTCACCAGGGGGGGTTCCGATCCCCCCCCCCTGGACTTACCACTCTTCGGGTGAGGACCCAGCAATGGGCCCTCACCGTCCTCTTTGGCCGAAGCTGGCCCCTCCCCTAGACCCGCCCACCTGTGGGAGGAGCAGGATGACATCATCCCACTCCTCGTATACCGGCACCCGGGCTCCGACTGTCACTTGTCGGCAGCGATCGGAGCAGGAAGGGTGGGAGGCAGGGAGGCTCTGATCTCCCTGCCTCCCACCCTCCCTGCTCCGATCACTACCGACAACTGTCATCTGCAGCGGCGTGGGACACTGGATCAGCGGTAAGTATAAGTGAAAAAAGAAAAAATAAGGAATTTTTTGTCTGGTGTTTTTTTTTTTTTACTTAACTCTTTGTGAACCGGTAAGGGGTCCATGAGACCCCTTATACCAGTTCACAAGGCTCTGGGGCTGGCAATCACCTACGGCTAGCGGGTGACTTGCCATAACCCCCAGCCCCCCATTACCTGCCTCCCCAACGGCCAGGGGGGGGCAGAAGGGCCCGGGCCACTTAGTGGCTATGTGGGCTAGTAACCTGCAGGGCCAGGGGCCACCAACGCTGGCCCCTGCGCTCTGTTCTACAAGCCCCCATAGCTGGTCAGGGTCGGTAATGCTAGGTAAGGGGGACCCTACGTCGTTTTTGGGGGGATTTTAAGGGTTTTAAACCCTTAAAATTCCCCCCCAAAAAGGGAGGTCCCTTCCCTCCCCCCCCCTCCCCCCGGGAGGGGGGACCCTATGTCATTTTTTTTTAAGTTAACCCGTTACAACTATGCAATCATATTGCCATATGTGGTACCGTTGTAACCGGGAGAAATAGGGCTTTCACACGCAATAATATTTTATTAACAAACTTAAACCTAACTGCATATTTGCCCATGTGTTGTTATTACAATAATGAGTTCTATCAATATAGGACAAGCCTAAAATGTAATTGAAAAGTTATGGGGGACCTGGGAACCGCTGCACACTGTGTGGAGTCTCCAATATGTGTGGTGTAGCTATACAATTCCTAAAACTAAACTATCCATTTAAAACCCTCCCCACAAAAATATATGCAATGTGAACAAACTATCATACTCCAGTGCTGTACAACATCAAAACATATGCTGTAACAAATACAGACGTTTAAACTGTATAAAAACAGTGTTGAGTTGTGTGAGTCTGATCAGACCCAATCAATAAGATAGGATCTGGTCAGACCCAGACAAACCACCCAGGTGAAAAAAATTTTGCAATATACTGAAAAGCAAATAAATAGTACTTCAATAATAATGTGAATGTGCAGACAACCATACTTCAATAGTAATTCAAATGTGCAAATGACAACAACATCCCTAGTTCAAAGTTAATATAATATGCAAAGCCACCATCAAAGTGAGCCTGTGAAATAAAAGCCAGCAGTAATGATCTAAGATAGCAGTCTGTGAGGATATAATCAGGATGCAATGACAGACCTGGCCTCAAGATGGCAGCAAGAACTCCATATATCATAACACTCAGAGGTGTTGAAATAAATAGGCAACTAATAAGCACCCAGGGAACCTAAAGCATAAGGCAACATGCAGAAAGACCAACTACCACCTACCTACGTACGTGACCTCCCATGTCACTTCTGTTGGGTGAGGAGAATGAGTGGTCATACCTGACTGCCTTTAAACCCCCGCCGGATCAGATCCCACCAATCTCCACCGCCGAAATTCTCCCTGCACCGGGCCACTCAGAAGGAGGAAGTGATGCGCCCCAGCCTATACTCCAACCTCCAAAGATGATGCAAGCATAAGCCTGCACAGGGGAAGGAGTGAAGCAAGGTGTCAACAGACACCACAGAGCCGAACGTGCACCCATCCCCACCCCCCGAGACCACTCCCCAAGGCTCAATATGAGCTATGGGGAGGGGAGAATGTTGCCAGTATGTGCAGTGTAATGGAAGACACCATGCGGGGAACACGGGTTGACCCCCTGCAGTAGTAAAGGGCAGAATAACCAGTATAACAATTAAACCATAAAGCAGACCTAAACCAATAATTACATATCCATATATTATTCATATTATAATTATATTTGATCCATAATATATTTGAATGGCAAATGACAGTTTTGCTGCTGACTGCAGTATTACTCTGTATGATGATGCCAATATCAGCACATAAGGAGACTGCATCCCAACTGATATGAATGCAGGTGATGAGTCACAGCCTAAAGCGTGCCTATAACCACAGTTTTTTAATTCCTGCAGATATGACTGAAATCACAACAGGGCTAAGTACAACTACCCCAATACTGCTAGGGGGGAAATGTGTAATGGGAGCCCTGTTAGGTGAAAATAACAGTACATTTGATTCATGGACACCAAGTATCCCAGTAATTGTGATTTGAGCCTGGTACATAGCATGGTGCAAAAATAATTACTGCACTCTTTCAACTTGATGTTAAGAGGAGCTGAAAAAGCTTGATATGTTGTTTGAGTGGCATCCAATTCGATTATTTGTTCCCCAATCTCTGTAGCTTCTCCTAGATCAACAGTGTGGACCTAAAGCCTGGTAGAAGCACAAACAAGCAAGTGTCAATATTACTAGTGCACAATAGAATTAAGTGAAAAATAACAAAATAAACAAACTATAAGGGATCCTGTGACCCTTAATGCCAGGCACCTGGCATCGGGTACCGATTAAGGTATTAACGAGGAGAGATCTCCACCAGTGCAAAAACGTGAACATAACATAGTGTGACGTCCTGCCCACACCAACCAACACGCATATTTAATCTCCACAAAAAATTGTTGTGGATCAAAACTAGCAAACTGTCTACAGACTTATTAAAAACTAGAAAAAAGGAAAAAAACCTGTGAGTCTGGGTGATCACTCGTATGTGAATACAATAGCCACGCCTATATGGCCCAAAATGGAGGAGCACTTCTAATGTGGAGGGGAATCCTGTGTGGGATGCCTGTACTTCCTGGCATAAGTGCGACCTGACAGTGATCTCTTGTCCATCTAAATGCCCTAATTAATGGTCTAATTGGATTTAACCCAGAAAGGGTGAGAAAGCCCAATCCTCATTAAGGCATTGAGGGGAGCGTGTTTCCAAAAGGAAAATTAGCCTAAGTTCTCTCTGTGTTAGTATTCTTTTCAGGTCTCCGCCTCGGGGGCCCAACTGTATTTTTTCCAAGCCCACTGCCCTCAGGCAAGTGGGATCGCCGCCATGTTTTTCTAAAAAATGGCAAGCAACCGGTGAAATGTTCTTACCCCTCGAGACGTCTCGCTCCGCTAGCCTTATATTCGAGAGGTGGGCTTGAAGTCTTGTCCTCAGGGCATTCTGTGTTTCTCTGATGTAGGCTCGTGGACAGTCGCACTGCAGCATGTATACCACTGCTCGAGTTCTGCAATTAATAAAGGAATTAATGGTGATTTTTTTGCCATTGGATCGATTTGTTGCTACGGTGGTTTTCTCCATATGGTAACAAATCGTGCAACCCCCGCAAGGTGCACAGCCTTTGGTTTTTTTTTGCTGTGAGCCAGGTTTCATTTCCCTGGAAGTGACTCTTACAGAGTAAATCTCTTAGATTCGGTGCATGACGTGCCGTAAAGGACACCTTTGGTCCAACCAGATCTGCTATGCTGGCATCTGTGCGAGCCAGCAGAAACTGACCCACTGGTATGCTGTTTTTCTAGTGTGGGACATGGCCACTTTGATAGTCTAAGAGGCTATTGACCGCTGTCGGTTTCCTAAACAGATTTGTTTTCAGTTCCCCATTCGGTCCCTGTGTGATCTTAATGTCTAGGAATGTTACCTCAATTCGTGACATGTCCAACGTCAAAGCAATATTTCGATCGTTCTGATTGAGTAGATCCACAGACTCACGACAGGTTGTTTCTGGACCCTGCCAAAAGAGCAAAATATCATCAATATAGCGGTACCACCCCACGATAGAGGGGTGGTACCGCTCAAATTCTTCACTAAAAACTGTGCACTCCTCCCACCACCCCAGGAACAGATTGGCTACCGATGGGGCACATTTGGCACCAATCGCGACACCGGAAATCTGTCTAAAATATTCACCATTAAAGGTGAAAAAATTGTGGGTTAAGACAAAATCTAACAGTGTCAAGATGAAATCATGTAATGCTTCTCTGTCCCTGGATTCTCGATTGAGAAAGTATTTGGCAGCTGACATAGCCTGGTGGTGGGGGATGATAGTGTAAAGTGATTCTACATCACAAGTTACTAGCACTGTATTAGGAGGTAACTGAATCCCTTCTAGCTTCCTTAGCAGGTCCATGGTGTCACGAATATATGAGTTTAGGCTGAGGACATGAGGTTGTAGAAATTAGTCCACAAATGTGCAGATTGGCTCTAAGAGGCTACCAATCCCAGAGACGATAGGTCGTCCTGGGGGTGAGGAGACATTCTTGTGTGTTTTCGGCAAAACATAGAATGTAGGAATTTTAGGATGTGTGACCCTCAAATAAGAGTATTCCTGGTTACTAATCACTCCACTATCTTTGGTCTCAATTAGTATGTCATCCAATTCCGCTTTGTAAGCAGTACTTGGATTTCTAGAGAGACAAACATAATTACGTTCGTCTCCTAGTTGACGATTGATCTCATTGACATAATCCGCTAATGAATCTCACCTCTCCCATTTCTTGGGCCTTGCTGCGTTTACCTTTTTTATAGTGTAGTAGTTCTTCCCTTGGGGTGTCTGCAGCTCGTTTCATAGCGGATCTAATGATCTTGCCTGGGTATCCCCGTTTCTTGAACCTGGTTTCCATCTCTTTTGCTTCCTTTTTAAAGTCCTCCTCATGTGAGCAGTTTCTCCTGGCCCTAAGCATCTGGCCATATGGGATGCCCGTTTTTACTTTCTTCTGGTGAAAACTGTTAAAGTGAAGTAAACTGTTAGTTGCTGTTTCCTTTCGATGGAGTCTTGTGCGGATGCTTCCATCCTTCTCTAGATTAATTTCCAAGTCCAGGAAGATGACCTGGTGGTGGGACATGTTGTGGGTCAAAAAAATGTTTAAAGTATTCTTATTCAGTTGTTCAATAAATTCTTGGCCTGATGTTATTGTGCCATGCCAGAGAATAAGTAGGTCATCGATGTACCGGTACCAACCAAGTATGTGTTGGTGGTACCATTCCATCTCATGCCCCCACACTATCTCCCTCTCCCACCAGCCCAGGAAGAGATTAGCAACTGATGGGGCACAACGTGCCCCCATTGCTACTCCCCTAATTTGTCGGTAGAATCTCTGGTCAAAAGTGAACACATTGTGTTTAAGGACAAAGTCTAGGAGTGTTACTATAAACTCATGTTCCCTTCTTTTCTCTAATGATTCTGTGTCCAGAAAGTATTTAACCGCAAGTTTTGCCATGTCATAGGTAATATTAGTATATAAGGACTCCACGTCACAAGTAATCAATATAGTACCAGTTGGTAGACTAATTGAATTTAGTCTGTTTAAGATGTCTGTTGAGTCCCTGATGTATGAAGCCAAACCTAAGACATGCGGCTGTAATGCCATGTCAATATATACACATGCGTACTCCGTTAGGCTACCAATCCCTGAGATGATAGGCCTTCCTGGGGGTCTTGACCGGTTTTTATGTACTTTAGGAAGTACATAAAATGTCGGGGTGCGGGGAAAGTCTACTTTCAAATATTCAAAGGTGGTTTTATTGATCACCCCCTCTTCCCAAGATTGTCTCAAGAATGCCTCATAGTCCTGCTGGTACTTTTTGATAGGGTTGTCTATCAGTCTCTCATATGTGTTTTTATCACCAAGTTGGCGTAGGACTTCTTTCTCATAATAGTCTCTGGATAAGATCACTATGTTCCCCCCCTTGTCCGCTTCTTTTATAACTATGTCCTCTCTTGTTTCCAAAGCACGGATGGCTTCCATCTCTACGCGTGTAAGGTTTCTATCTTTTTGTGTGTTTGGGGTTAGATTTTGTATATCCCTACTTACCAGGGTGTAGAACATTTGGATCGCCGGACTGTGGGTCCATGGGGGGGGTAAACGTTGAGGGCTTCCTCAAAGTGGTTCTTGCTTCTTTCTCCGTAGGATCCTGTTCATCTAGTAGGCTCACCAGATCTTCCAAAGCTCTGCTCTCTTGTTCATCCAAATCAGAGGCAGTTATCCGCTGTTCAGGGTTCAAAAAGAATGTTTTTAGTGACAACCGTCTGCAGAACATGAACAGGTCCTTAATGATTTTGAATTTGTCTAGATTATTAGTAGGTGAGAAATGTAGTCCTCTTGCCAAAACTGATGCCTGAATCTCTGTGATGGGGCTGTCTGACAGGTTGATGACCTCTAATTCTGTACACGATGCCTTCTGTTGCTGGGTCTCTGGCTCGGGGATACCCGTCGTCATCTCTCCTCCCTGGGCCGTAGCCGTCTGTAGCCCCATGTGTCCTGTCCCCTGCTCTCTATATGTTTTTCTCCCCTTTTTGTTATTGCGCCCCCTCCTTGGCCGTCTGTGTCGCTGCCTGACCCTAAAAAATGGTCCTCCATAAGGTAGTCAGTATATTGGCTTGACATAGAAGAATCTCTTGAGGGAGAGTGCCTATTAGATGTTTCTCTGGGGTGTCTATTGGTTCTTGAGTTTTAGTGGGCACCCCTTGGGTTACCATGATGTTTCCACCTATATACATGGTTGTTGGCTGCATCAGATCGATCTCTGGACAGTTTATATTTCTTCTTTTCCCTCACCTCTATTTCATATTTTTCCATCTCCCGTGAGGTTGTCATATTAAATGACTCTATTTGTTCTTTAGATGTCAAAGCCTCCAATTTAGTATATGTTTCCTGTAATTCCAATTTTACTTTTGTCAATAACTTTTTGTCTTCTGCTATTAACATGTCTATGAGGGACATTGAACACCTTAGTAGGTGGGATTCCCATTCTCTTTTGAAATCCTCTGATACTTCCCATGCGGGAAAAATTTGTACCCGCAGTCCCCTTGGTACAAGTTGTTGCTCCTTGTAGATCATTAGACTATTAATATTCCACCACAACCGCAGATACTTTCGTCTTAGTGACTTAATGGACTTATGTAATGTGATATGTTCAAAAGAACCTCTATTTTCAGATTCAGCTATCGGGGTACCAATGCCCCTTAATTCTGTCAGGTGTCGTGACCAATCGTTTTCCACTAATTCAAAATTCATAATGGGCGTGCTTGGGTAAAAACTCACTTAGTAGTGGTATCTGGATACTTGACAATAAGCTGCTATATTACCCCGCACCGCTATATAGTAACCGGTGTGCTGGTCAGATACAGGTCTTTACCCCGCATGGAGTAAGGCACAGGACTACAAGAAGAGTGGGGTGCTCCAGAGCAACCCCAAAAATATACCTGTATCAATAGTAGACCGCACCACCAACAATATTATTAAAAGTAACCCTTTATTTATAATATGGGTAATTTTACAAAAATAGTTCTAGTCACACTATAATTTAAAAACAATTTAAAAACATCAGATCCCCTGGGATATAATAATACACTCTCTAATAGAAATAAATCAACAAAATGTTCTTCTCACACAGCATAGATTAAGTTGATACAGTACAGACAGTATTTGGCTTAAAAATTATATGTATAAAAAATATATATAGTTGATATGTGCAAAATACAGTGCTAAAAGATACACTAATTAGAATAGGTGTGCAAAATATATAGCTAAGGTCTACGCAAAAACTATTACTCAAGTGTCAATCTGTAACATCAAACTAGAATAAAGTGTCAAGTGCCCTTAAATCGTGTAATAGCTCAGCCAGCAGGACTGCGCTGTGCTGTGCTGTGCCAATATGAACAGTTATCAATTATAAGCACTAAGTGTGCTGGTGAGGACTAAGAGATAATAAAGTACATCACCGGGTGCTTGGAGTCATCCTCTGGGGATCCTAACGAACGGAAGCGCGACGCGTTGCGTGATCACTCCGGGATCACTTCCTCAGGCCGTCTCGTTCGTTTTGCTGCCATTGCCCGCCTTTGCTGCCATTGCCCGCCTTTTGCTGCCATTGCCCGCCGTCTCTCCCGGTGACGTGACGCCGGCGCACGTCACCACGCGCCCCGCCCGCCTCCCACGATGGGGGGCGTAGGGGCAACGCGATGACGCACGCACCTACGCACGTCCCTGGAGCGCAAACACCAAGAAGCAGCAGTGAGGGCGCACGCGCGTCCCCGGCCCCCGGCGCGCAGGCGCACTCCCCTGCAGTAGGAGGCGTCCGCGCGCCGGAGCACACGGCGGCGCGCACGAGCCCCCACCGCGCCCCTGCCAGCATCAGATGTCAGGTGGCAAGACATCAGCTGGAGCTGTTCGGGCGGGCAGGGCAGTCTATGTTGTAATATTCTCTGTCATTAAAAAGCATGGTCTGCTATGGTGACTGTGGTTATATAGATACAGGTTGAATACAGTGGGTAACGTGAGTTCCTTGGTCACTACCATACAATGTATCTTTAGATATCCTGAGTTGTGTTCATCTGGGATCATAATACACACAATGTTCTCAATTATCACATAGTCAAATATTACCATATAAGGGTCTCACTAAGGTATATTTAAATTTCTGTGGGGGTTTCTGGACAATCCTCACGTCCATCCACACATAGTCCTTCAAAACATAGGAGTATCACATGGGAGCACGTTAGGGGCATCAGGGGCATCCCTTTTGCTTGTGGCCTATGGTTTTTGCTCAGCATATATTCAGCCTAAGATTTTGTTCATTTGACTTCTCTCATGGCGCCTCTCAATATTTCAGTCTGGATATCTTCCAGTTTCTTCTTTAGACTCTCCCCTGTTAGGATCCATTGCTTTTACTTCTTGTTTTATCCTTATATGGGTTGGGGTGTCTCCATATCTGGACGAGCCGAGGAGATGACACGATGGGCGACTTCTCCCTCCTCTCATCCAACACAGAGACAGGCTGGGGCGGTCATACAGCAGGGTTCCTTTCCCTCCTCTCATCCCCTATATAACGAGAAAGGTGGAGAGATTTTAGGATACCAATATTGGAAATCATTCAAAAATGTGAATATAAAAGTATATTGTTAAATTGTTTTTAAATTATAGTGTGACTAGAACTATTTTTGTAAAATTACCCATATTATAAATAAAGGGTTACTTTTAATAATATTGTTGGTGGTGCGGTCTACTATTGATCCTTGATAGTTATGGACGGGTTGTTCCTAAGGCTGGAAATGGCGGCTTGCTCTTCTCCCGTGAGGTTCTCTCTCCCACCTCGATTAGACAGTGACATTATTTCTTTAACCATAACATCAAAGAATACCTGAATTGATGGTGCACTGTTTAAAGCTGGGCAGTATCTTGATGGTGGTTTTAAGCCACTGGTTTTTCTTGTTAATTCCACATCCATGGTGGTTTCAGGATCCTGTTCTTGTAGTAGCGTGTGAAGATCCATTAAAGCTGTTCTATCTTCCGGTCCCAAGGTCAACTCTTGGGTAGTAGAATCACTGTTGCGAAATTGTTTTTTTAGGAGTAACCACCTACAAAAAAGATACAGATCCTTAATTAACAAGAATTTGTCCACATTGTGCGAGGGTGAGAACGAAAGACCATGTGCAAGCACTGACTTTTCGCTAGCATTGAGGTCATAAGTGGAGAGATTTATGATCTGTAGGGCTTGGGTGTCTACATCCGTCCCATTCTGGGAGCTAGCCTTTTTTAGCCCCAGCGGTCCCTGTTTCTTAAGTTTCTGTGTTCGCCTTCTCCCACCCCTCCTGGTTCCTCGTCTACCTCGCTGCCCGAGGATAAAAAATTCACATCACTTCAGGAGGTGTTTTGTGAGGATGGTAGGAAGCCTTTCTTGGTTGAGGCCTTGTTCTCTCTGTATGCTCGACCTCTGGGGTTGCCCATATGGTGCCACCTGTATGCCCGTTTTAGAGAAAAGTCTGAAGTGTCACGTTGGAGTTTGCGCCTCTTTGAGTCCATGACTGCTTGTTCATATTTCTCAAGGTCTAGGGAAAGGGACGCCAAAAAAGGTTGAGTTTGGGTTAGTTGGTCAAAGGAATCTAATCTTACTCTCAATTCCTGTAGTTGTTTTTTGACCTCTTTCAGGAGGATTGATCATGTTCTATTAACATGCGTATGATGATTTGAGAGGCCTGTAATAGGCCCTGCTCTCACGTTTCCTTAAATTTGGCGTCCACTTCCCAAGCCGGGAACAATTGCACACGCAAGCCTCTAGGGCAGATGTTATTGGTCATGTATGTTTCATGTATGTTGTGGTATATTCCACCACAATCGGATATAATCCTTGTGGGCTTGTCTAATTTGCCTTGTTAGGCTCAGAAAATCATTAGAGGTCTCCCTAGACCCATTGCCGTCACAATTCGTGAAGGTCAAAAGTTTGTTGGCCCATATGGCCTCTCTGCTATCAAAGTCAAACGCCATAATTATTGTGCACACACCAATAAGAATTGGAAAGCCAAAAAAAACTCTCCAAGACTGTAAACAAGAATCAGCAAAAAACAGGGGTGGTGCAGAACCGTATTCCAAAATGCTATTGTTTGTGTGCTCACTATAATAACCAATGCACTTGAACCCAGAGGGAGGGGCACGGCACCCCAAGAGGCCCCTGCCACAACTTCCTCCAAATAGGAGCACCAACAAGCAATTAATAATCAAAATTATTTTATTATTTCCATATCAAAATTGGTAGATCATAAAAACAACATAGACACATGACAATTCAAAGATATTATGGATCAAATATAATTATAATATGAATAATATATGGATATGTAATTATTGGTTTAGGTCTGCTTTATGGTTTAATTGTTATACTGGTTATTCTGCCCTTTACTACTTCAGGGGGTCCCCCCGTGTTCCCCGCATGGTGTCCTCCATTACACTGCACATACTGGCAACATTCTCCCCTCCCCATAGCTCAAATTGAGCCTTGGGGAGTGGTCTCGGGGGGTGGGGATGGGTGCACGTTCGGCTCTGTGGTGTCTGTTGACACCTTGCTTCACTCCTCCCCCTGTGCAGGCTTATGCTTGCATCATCTTTGGAGGTTGGAGTATAGGCTGGGGCGTATCACTTCCTCCTTCTGAGTGGCCAGGTGCAGGGAGAATTTCGGCGGTGGAGATTGGTGGGATCTGATCCGGCGGGGTTTAAAAGCAGCCAGGTATGACCACTCATTCCCCTCACCCAACAGAAGTGACATGGGAGGTCACGTACGTAGGTAGGTGGTAGTTGGTCTTTCTGCATGTTGCCTTATGCTTTAGGTTCCCTGGGTGCTTATTAGTTGCCTATTTATTTCAACATTGAGTCTCCTCTGAGTGTTATGATATATGGAGTTCTTGCTGCCAACTTGAGGCCAGGTCTGTCATTGCATCCTGATTATATCCTCACAGACTGCTATCTTAGATCATTACTGCTGGCTTTTATTTCACAGGCTCACTTTGATGGTGGCTTTGCATATTATATTAACTTTGAACTAGGGATGTTGTTGTCATTTGCACATTTGAATTACTATTGAAGTATTGTTGTCTGCACATTCACATTATTATTGAAGTACTATTTATTTGCTTTTCAGTATATTGCAAAATGTTGGTTTGTCTGGGTCTGACCAGATCCTATCTTATTGATTGGGTCTGATCAGACTCACACAACTCAACACTGTTTTTATACAGTTTAAACGTCTGTATTTGTTACAGCATATGTTTTTATGTTGTACAGCACTGGAGTATGATAGTTTGTTCACATTGCATATATTTTTGTGGGGAGGGTTTTAACCCTTTAAATGCCAAGCACGTAGTTTCTACGTGGTTGCTTCTCCTACCCTTAAGTGCCAAGCACGTAGAAACTACGTGCCTGGCATTTCCCCCTAACAGTTAAAAGATAGAAAAAAAAAACCACTTACCTCTGGTATCCCCGTGAAGCTTGGGGTCCTCTCTTCCTGGGGGGGGGCATCCGATTGCCCCCCCGTCGTCCTCCGTCTTCAGGAGGGGGCCCGAAACCAGCCCCCCCGTTTCCAGCGCTGACAATCGCCGTTGTAAAAAAAAAAACAAAAACAAACTGTCATTTACTCACCTCCGCGCCCGAGCCTTCTGTCCGGGTCTCCTCTTCACCAGAGGGGGGTCCAATCCCCCCCCCTCTTCCGGGTCCTCACCTCTTGAAATGGCGGCGATGGCCGCCGCCTCCTAGCCCCGCCCATTGTGGGAGGAGCGGGATGACCCCCTCCGAGCTCCGGCATCTGTCAGATGCCGGTGGTGATCGGAGCAGGGCGGGTGTCAGCCGAGGAAGCTCCGATCGGAGCCCCCTCGCCTGTCACCCGCCCTGCGCCGATCACCACCGGCATCTGTCAGCAACATGACAGCGGCGCGGGTCGCCGGATCGGAGGTGAGTGCAGTAAAAAAAAAAAAATAAAAATTTTTTTCTTATGTGTCAGTGTCTTATTTTTTACTTTTAACCCCTTGTGAACTGGTAAGGGGTCCATGACCCCTATACCAGTTCACAAGGCTGGGGGGGATGGCAAGTCACCTGCGCTAGAGGGTGACTTGCCATTAACCCCCGGCACCCCCATTACCTACCCCCACGTCAATTTTTTTTTTTTTTTTAAGGGTTTTTAACCCTTAAAAATCAAAAAAAAAATGGGGTCCCCCTCCCCTATGTCATTTTTTTTTTTTGATTAACCCTTTGTGTTCTGTCACCCAGTAGCTATAAAAGGCTTCTAGCAGGTGAGCAGAAGCCAGTGATCGCCGAGGGACAGAGTGCTCCAGGATGGATGGGAGGTAAGTATAAAAAAAAATAAAAATTAATAAAATATTTTTTTCTCTGTGTGTGTCTGTGTTTTTTTTTACATTTAACCCCTTGTGAACTGGTAAGGGGTCCATGACCCCTATACCAGTTCACAAGGCTGGGGGGATGGCAAGTCTTTCACATGCAATATGCTTTTCCTTAATAAAATACATTTTTTATTTAAAATAAAGGAGTCAATTTTCTAAAAAAAAATTGTATTTATTTATTTATTTTTTTTACTTAATAATATTGTAAAAGAAAAAATAAAATTTACAAACAAGACATTTCATGTTAAAGCCTAAACTCTGCTGCAAAAAAAAATATATATAATTTTCCTGAAAGTTCCAGCAAAAATGGCGCAAAACATGGCGCAAAATGGGGAAAAATGGCCTGTCAACAGAGGGTGACAAAATCTCAAGTAGGCTGGCAATTAAAAGGGTTAATAGTACCTATGCATGTTGGCTATTGTTCTGTTCAGGGGACCTTGCGCTTTCAGACTTAGCTTGTTTTTTTCTTGTTTGCATATTTATATTTTAGGAAAAGGTGTTTTTTATTCAGCTTTTTAATAAATTTTTTAGGGAAACCCTGCGCAAACAAAGAATTCTTTGAGGTAATAATTCCAGAAAGATGAGTCCACTAGAACAAGCTGGGTACGCTTAGAAAGCTTAACGTGTGTACTTTCAGGGAATATATGGTTTATGGGGGATATTCCAAATGTAAAGGGTTGTTTTGGTTGAAAAATCGCAAGGTGCGCACTTTGTCTGCAGAGCTGAAATTTTCAAGTAAAATTACCGTTACGCACATGCTTTACTTTGGGGTGTTTGGCAACTCTTCCCTTGACAGTAGCTATGCATGTTGGGTGTTGTTCTGTTCGGGGGATGTTGCGTTTTCAGATTAAACTTGTTTTTTCTTGTTTGTATATAGTTTTTTAGGAAAATGTGGCTTTGATTCTGCTTTGTTATCCTTTTAGGGAAACTCTTTGCAACCAAAGAATCCATTGAGGTGATAACTTCCAGAAATCTATGGCCACATCAACAAGCCTGGTACGCCTAGAAAGCCTGAGGTGTGTACTTCCAGAGAACATATAGTTTGTTGGGGGTATTTCAAATGTAAAGGGTTGTTTTTCTGGAAAAACTGCAAGGTGCGCATATTGCATAGCATAGTTGTATTTTATCTGAAAATCCCCTAAAGCGCTGTTTCAGTTTGGGGGAGTCTCCTGGGCAGGAAAGGGTGTCTACCTATACATATGTGGTACCGCTGTAACCGGGAGAAATTGGGATTTCACACGCAATAAGATTTTATTGACAAACTTACATTTTTTATTACAAAAAAAACTACAAATTGTAAAAAATATATATATATTTTTTTTGCACATATTTCACCCAAAAATATTGAGAATACACCTAAAAAATGACAAACAAGACATTTCAAAAGCCCAGTTAAAGCCCAGACTCTGCTTAAAAAAACAATATATAATTTTCCTGGGAAATCCCTGGAAATCCCTTCAAAAATCACATTTGAACATGGGGAGTGCATAATAGTGCAAAATGGTCTGGCAACAAAGGGTGACAAAAACTCCAGGTAGGCTGGTACTTAAAGGGTTAAATGGATAGTTTAGTTTTAGGAATTGTATAGCTACACCACACATATTGGAGACTCCACACAGTGTGCAGCAGTTCCCAGATCCCCCATAACTTTTCAATTACATTTTAGGCTTGTGCTATATTGATAGAACTCATTATTGTAATAACAACACATGGTCAAATATGCAGTTAGGTTTTTAATAAGTGTGGTATGTATTGTCATGTGTCTATGTTGTTTTTATGATCTACCAATTTTGATATGGAAATAATAAAATAATTTTGATTATTAATTGCTTGTTGGTGCTCCTATTTGGAGGAAGTTGTGACAGGGGCCTCTTGGGGTGCCGTGCCCCTCCCTCTGGGTTCAAGTGCATTTTGTAAAGAAAGTCACGTTGTCAAATTGCCGGTAGCCATTGCCTTTAACCCGGGGGGGGCATCCCAAATATGCTAGCATGTGTCTTTTAAGAGTGCTCACATTGGAGTTGGCAGCAGCAGCATAAGGAGCCCATATAGTGCCTGAAAGACATTCCCTGGAGTTGGCAGCAGCCGCCTTAGGAGCCCATATATTGCCTGAAAGACACACTTTGGAGTTGGCAGCAGCAGCGTAGGGAGCCCATATATTGCCTGAAAGACACACATTGGAGTTGGCAGCAGCAGCATAGGGAGCCCATATATTGCCTGAAAGACACACCCTGGAGTTGGCAGCAGCATAAGGAGCAACCATGAATCAGCTACTACCATGGATCAGCCATTGGTGGGTGGAAATCCTGGCAGATCCATGCCTGATTCATCTTCACAAAGGTGAGTCTCTCCACATTTTTCGTGGACAGACGAGTTCTCCTTGGCATGACTATGGCCCCCGCCGCACTAAACACCCACTCAGATGGCATACTACTGGCCGGGCAGGACAGCTTTCCCAGGGTAAACTCTGCCAGTTGCGGCCACAAGTTAAGTTTGGCTGCCCAGAAGTCCAGCGGGTCCTCAAGGTGTGTTGGCATGGTCATGTCAAGGTATGACACTACCTGCTGGTTCAGGGCCTGCTCCAGGTCTTCATGCTGCTCATGATTAGCCTCACTATGTGGGTGTAGAAAGCTACTCATTAGCGACTGAAGACTCAGGCTGCTGCTGATGGAGCTGCTGCTGCTGCTCCTGCCACCTCCCCAGCAGCCATGGAAGTGGAAGGTGAGCGCAGAGGTCCCCCTGAGTCAGACATGCGAGAGTATGGACCATGGCGCAGATCGGCATCGGCCAACTGACTACGTAGAATGTCTCTGTAGTAGGTTAGTTTTTCCTCCCTCTCAGTGGGTGTAAAATAATGCACCCATTTTGTGCCGATAGCGAGACTCCAATAAGGTGGAGAGCCAGAAGTCATCCCGCTGACAAATGGAGACAATTCTGCGGTCACTACGCAAGCACGTGGGCATGCATCGTGCCATTTGTGCAAGTGACTCGGTGGGACTACCTGTCTCCATCTCCACTGGCTGTGAAATGTAGGCACCATGTCTCCAGTGCCCTGACCAGCCATGGTTTACAACATGTGTTGTAGTACATGAAGCAGTGGAATCACATAGTTCATCCCGTAGTCCTGGCGACTGACTAATAATTGGCTTCCCCAAAGAGCCTGGACAAACAACAGGTGTCACGTATGTGCTGCCACTGGTTTACATTGAAGTTACACAGGGGAGTCCCCCTATCTG
The DNA here is from genome assembly GCA_027917425.1 of Gastrophryne carolinensis. Lineage (NCBI taxonomy): Eukaryota > Metazoa > Chordata > Amphibia > Anura > Microhylidae > Gastrophryne > Gastrophryne carolinensis. The sequence goes on from CM051238.1 coordinate 364,179,349, forward strand.
CTTGGATCATCAAGAAATCAGTGATGGCTTTTCTCTGTTCGTTTAGTCGATCCAACATATGGAGGGTGGAATTCCAATGGGTGGAAACATTGCAAATCAGACTATCGGCCTTATTTATCAAGGGCTAGCGCCAGGTAGTGTCTGACGAGCGCCAGGTACCGCCAGCTAACGGCGGCTACCGAATCAAGTACGCCCGGCGGCGGTCACAATGACGCATTTATCACGCTAAATGAGGCTAGCGCCGGCGAGAGCGTCAGCTAGTGTGGGATTCATCATGTAGCCGACTGCAACGAACAGCCCCGCTGATAATCCCATCACAGCGACAGGTATGACCTGGCGCTCCCTGGCGTAGTCCAATGCATTTCAATGGAGCAATCTTTAAATAATCATAATTAATTGCTATTAATGTTTTTTTTTTTTTTTTTTTTTTTTAATGTCAAAAATTCTGTGACCACTTCTGCAATGTTAGGATTTTTTTTAAAGTAAAAAAAAATAAATAAATAAAAATTGTGCAGAATTGATATTACAGGTCTGATATTCATGTATTCATATTACAAAATGTTTAGAAAAACTTGTCTAATTTTTACATTAAAAAAAATGGTTGTTTGGGGGTTAAAAACTACTTTACACACATCGCCGCCAGCGCTCTGGGGTTTAAACAAGGAATTCACAGCGCGAGAAATTTTTGAGCGTGATTTGTTAATGAATCTGCAGCAAGCCATTCGCTCTGGCCATTCGCTGTCAGGCGCACCCATACAACGCGGAACCTGTGAAACAGCGACCCCTAACCCCGTATTCAACATTACCGCACACCGACTGAGTCGCTGTCAACAAGCAAACCCCGGTCAAGCACAGCGAATACTAGCTGGCGCTGTGAAAATCACGCTACTGGCGCTCATCTGTTGCTACCTGGCGCTATTAATGAATCGGCCTCTATGTTGGGGGATACTGTTCTGAGGTTGTAGCTTGGCGGTGTAGGAGTGCCTGAAGTGCATGCAAAGTTTCCTTCCCGCTGTTAGGATGTCTTGCAGAGGGGGGGAAGACTTCAGAAAACGCTTGACAACTAGATTGAACACGTGTGCCATGGCAGGACGCATGGCTCAGGCTTCCTTGTTGCAGCGCAGACAAGATGTTCTTCCCAGTGTCAGTCACCATGGGTCCCATTTGCAGTTTTCATGGAGTAAGCCATGATTTCATTTATTGATTAATTATTTTTAGCAGTTCCTCCCATGTGTTACTCCGTGCGCCAAGGCAAACCATGTGAAGAACAGCGTGAAACCGCTGTGTCCTGCACACATGGTAGGCTGAAAGGGCACTGGAAAAAAAAATTAAATAAAAATACCCCCCCCAAAAAAATGTAAAAAAAAACAACAAAATATAAAAAAAATAAAGAATTAAAAAAAAATTTAAAAAAAATTTACAAAATTAACAAAAAAAAAAACCCTTTGATAAATTTAATATGTTAAAAATAATTGAAATACCGCGCTAAAAGGCAAACAAATTTCAAATTGCAACAAGAAAAATCTTAAAAAAGGAGTGCTCTACGTGTAAAAACCCTTTGTCCACAGAGTTCAGTCAGTTATGCAATATGTACACAGAGCTTCCTAGATTACCCGTGGGTCGTCCCAAAGTGCATGTGCAAGCACTTCCTCCACAAATCAACTTGAGTATAATCTCCTTTGCATCCGTGATTAAATTCTTCAGAGCCAAATTGCACACATATTCACTCCTCCATTCAATGCAAAAGCCCTCCACGCAGGTTCCAAGATAAAATGTCACACCAAGGAGTGCAACATGAAACAGAAAACACACATCTAGTGTAATACTGTAAAGCACACACTATTTAATAAAGGAAATCACTGCACTCACATGTAAATAGAACTTGAAGCGCTTATAAAAACAGAGGGTGGCTCTCACCAACTCCCCACATGGTATGATCTGGCCAGATCGATCAATCACAAAAATATAGATGCCGCCTGCCACTGCCACCGACACGTTTCGTTGCCCTTAGCAACTTTAACAAGTCCCCAGGAGGGACCCTCTTCCACTACCTCCTGGGAAGATAGCCTGCCACGCAGCAAGTGGTCTACCCCGAGCACATTTGCCTCCATACTTTCCCCTTCTGCCACCATGCTGACTGCAAAATCTGTCACTCTCCCTCACTCCAAGCCTTTAAAAGTGCCCTCAAAATTCACTGATGTCCTCCTCAGGTTCCTCAACAGTGTCTGCTTAAGAAGCCAAAACGCTTGCAACACCACCTCTCACGCCACTCTCCTCATCACTACTTGCCCACCTAGTGGAAGAAGTGGCGAGTGTCTCCTCCACTTCTTGGCTGGGCAGTAGCTGCTGATTTTTCAGATTATCAGATCGTCCTCACTGAATAGTGGAGCTGAACCCAAAGCATAAGATATAACCGACAGTTGACTGGGGGTGTCAGATGTCACTTGTGATGAAGTTGATGATCGTGTTAACCAATCGATGACGTTAGATGGGTTGCTGGTCGAGACACAACCGCTAGCTGATACCGGGAGATCAGGCCTCTCACTGAGACTCCTGCTGCCACTCACCCCTAGTCTGCTGCGACCTCTGCTTGATGAATTTAGGCCTCTGCAACTTCTCTGTGCCGATCCTGGCACTTCTCTGCCTGACATACTTAGTGCGTATATGAGGGGAGGACAAAACGCTACACTACACTTAAAACAGGATTTGTCGATAACAGCAGCAGGTGTGTAACTATCTATGGCTTTTCACTAAGTAGTAACTAGGCCCTGAAGACTTTAACAGGAACAAAGTGATAAAACTCTTAGATGTGCGTATGTGATGCTCTGATGAGGGCAATTCAATGTGCTCCAGTACGCTTGAAAAAATACAATTCTGTGAAATACTCACCTGTAGAATTGGTATTATAAGTATACAGTACGTCCTGCTCCAGATAGATTACTTACACTTGGGTTATCCTCCACCAGATGGCGGTGCACTGCAGTAAAAACAGGCTCCTCCCGGCCCCTCAAATACCCGGGGACCTCCCACAAAACCCCAGCATTGAAAAGCAGTGAACAAGAAGCCGGGAGAATTTAACCACCCAAAAACTGGTAACTTATAACAATGATAACAATCACCATACAGGGGATCCAGAATAATGCAAAAACCAGGGTGGGGTGGAGCAGGACGTACTGTATACTTATAATACCAATTCTACAGATGAGTATTTCACAGAATTGTATTATTCTTAGTATACAGTACGTCCTGCTCCAGATAGATTACTTACACTTGGGACATCCAATACCAGTGTCCATAAAGTAGGGTGGGATCCCCAACAAAAAAGGTAACAGCAGACAGTTTAAACCACTGCCGCCTGCAAAACCTTGCGGCCAAAAGCAGCATCAGCTGAGGCCCTAACATCAAACTTGTAAAACTTTGAAAAGGTATGAACAGAAGACCAAGTAGCGGCCTTGCAAACTTGTTCAACATAAGCCTGGTGCTGGAAGGCCCAAGAGGCACCAATAGCACGAGTAGAATGAGCAGTAAGGCGGAAGGGAGGATTCTTCCCCTTAGCAGAATAGGCCTGAATCACAGCCTGACGGATCCATTTGCTGATAGTAGACTTGGCAGGAGCCAAACCCTTCCTAGGACCAGAAGGGACCACAAAAAGAGCATCAGTTTTCCTGAAGGATGCAGTGACTACTAGGTAATACTTCAGACACCTGACCACATCCAAGGAATGCAAAACCCTGTCCTTAGCATTGCTAGGATTAGGGCACAATGAAGGAAGAACAATATCTTGATTCAAATGAAAAGCAGACACCACCTTAGGCAGGAAATCCGGCTTTAAGCGGAACACCACTTTATCCTGGTGTCTCTCAAAGTATGGGGGCTGGATAGACAGAGCCGCCAGCTCAGACACACGAAAGACAACCTTGAGGGTAAGTACAGCCAGAGCAGCATCCTGAATAGGTTCAAAGGGAGCACCCTACAAGGCAGACAAGACCAAGTTCAAATCCCAAACAGGGACCATAGGTTTTCGTGGCGGACGCACATGAGTAACCCCCTGAAAGAAAGTTGTTAGGGAAATTGCCATCATTTAAAGACAGGCAAAGAGAGACAAAGAGACACACAAATGCTTACTCACGTGCACGGCCATGATGTTGTGGGCACGTGTGTGGGATGTTTGCCACTCCCCTTTATTATATAGCGTTACAGAGAAGACTTACAAGGAAACGTTCTATTATAACCAATCACAGAACTTCGTACATCAGCATAGTTTAACCCAATGCACATATTACATCAGCCTATACCTGTGTTACAGTCCATATATAGACAAATGCATATCACAAGTGAACAACCAATCATCAGTTGACATCCAAAAGCAGCGTGCATTAGCTCATCATGCTGATTCATCTGATAGATGGTAACAGCTGCTCACAGCCTCCCTATGGAAACTTATTTTTAAACACGGCATGAGATATCCAAGGGTCATCTCTACAGAATACAGATTTGATCAAATATCAGACTGAACTGAGTTTTACATAGATTTGGTCAAACTTATAATTTCCTTCACATATTCCTCCTTTTTATAATTTTTGACCAAATCTAATAATCTAAAATCCAATAATCAATTAGTTTAGTCAATAATGTAATCAAAAAGTCTTCCAATGAATATTCATCTAGTACAACCTACTTATAAGACCAAATGTCTTTTTCCCAAAGTATAAACTAAAATGTTTAAATTATCCACTGCCCATGAGTTATTTTACTAATATGATCTTATCTTGTCATATGTAAACAGCAAATATTTTTAACCACTATAGTTAATACACCTTTAATTCACTTTTAAGAAAGTCAGAGCAGGACCAAGTATCTTGCTTTGACGGGAGCTAAATACTTCACAGGCCTTGGCGTACATTTCGTTAGCCCAATTTCCTAAGAACTTGATGTAAGGAGACAATAGTCATTCCGCAAAGGCATGCAGTACTGGTACTATTCAGAAGAACTAACTCTTTCTGGTTAGCATCAATACTTAGATTAGGCCTTTAGCCTTAATCACCATGCACACCTGCAGCGTTTCCCTCCATGCGGAAAATACACTTAGATGCCATTATTGTATACACAAGATAAAAAGAGAAATATACAACTTCTTGAAGATTTTCAAAGTAGCCAATCACTTATGTACAAAGTTCAAATACATAACAGCAGCACAATTAACAATAAGGCAAAGTAAACAACGATGCTCTTTTGCCGCTGAAGCCAACTTCTGTCTTTTGATTGGTACTCGGGCTCTTTTCTCTTTCTTTAACATTTGACTGATGCAAATAATAACTCATCTGCACTTAGTATCTCATGACTGTATCCAAAGATTTCTGCAATGGCAAACACATCCAATAAGAAAACTGTAAACCATGCAAAATTCACTATAACAAAGCCTTTGAATACTTTCTTTCCAGTGGTCATATTCATCTGCTACATACTTATCTTAAAAGATCTTTTCATCTTAACTTAAATATAAGAATGACAAATGGGCATAAACAATTTAATAATTTCATAGATTTTTCTTAATAGACTTTTATAATTTTAAAGAATCCAATATGATTCCAATAACACCTTGTTCACCAGGACATACTAATAGAGTCACACTTCAGATAGTTGGATGTAGTTCTGCAATCCCTGAAATGGATGGTTAGGCCTAAGTATGCACTGAGTAAATACTTACACTATATTACCTGCACAACAGGTATTCATATAAACTAAATTAAATATCAATATTGCTTATATCTGAAACAATGTAATGCACTGTACTGGGCTGAACAAGTTGGACAGTGACACCTACTGGGCTATAGGCTATGTCTTCTTGAGGCACCATCGAGAGGCAAATAAGTCCAGCGGCGCTTCTCCCTGAAGCAGGCTTTGACACTTATCATTACCCACAGTTCCTCCAACCTGAGTACTACCAATGCTTGAGCTCAAGACTTACTCCTTTCGCAGTCTCATCTTGGCAGCAAGTGGCACTGAGTTTCTCAGGTGAGCTTTGTATTGGGTATGAACCTTTTCCAGAAGTGCCAGCGTGTTTGAGGGCCTCATAGGAATTCATGATCAGGATTCATGGCTGTCACCATAACTCTCATTAATTTGTTTCAGTTATACCACAACATCATAAAAATATTCCATCTATACCTTTCTCATAAGCTAATCTATCGTCAGTGCACACATTTTTCCTTCCACCTAATGCCAATTCATACATTTCAGTGATGTGTTCTTACTTCAGCCATTTATGCTAAAAGCAACATTTTTCACCTTTATCATCCACTATCACAAAAACCTCATTATGTATGATCCTTCATGGTGATAAATTGCTATTCTTTAATTAAAAACAAATTAAATAGGTAGATCTGAAACTAGAAAACGCAGAAGAGAGGTAAAGGGGGCGTATCTGTGTACTTCACCTAAACACAAACATTTTATCACATATTAAGTGTTCCATGAGTTCAAACACCTTTTAATACCAAAGAATGTAACCATTATACATATTTCCCCTCTTTGTTTGAACTCTGTGGAACAAACTCAACTTCATTTAGCTCTGTTCAGCTCTTAACATTAGTGATTCAGAAAGGTCAAAAATACTTCTAGCTCATTCTATTTTTAAAACCTTCACTAGGTGTAACACCATAAGGGGAACTTGTATTTCACAAAACTTCTCCAAGTAATGATCACTTTAAAACATGCTGGAGTGCTCAAAATTATGTAACTGTATGTTAAAACGTCTTAGGTATATTCCTCATTCATTCATAATAAGCAATTTAGAGTATTCCTAGAAAAACCTTTTTAAAACCATATGGAAAGGTTTAAAAATGACTTAAGCACTATTGACCTTTAATACATAGGGAAACTTATATCCAATAAGGCAAACTCTTATCATAATAATTGGACTTTAACTAGGCTTTAATATACTAGTAAATCGTTCTTTTTCCAAAAAAAAGGTAATTGACCGTTGTTACAAAAATATATCTTAAAGCATTTTTTTTTTTTACGCAAATAAGTATTTAGACTTGTATAAAGAATCATTTGAACGCATAAGACACTCATTGAGTGAAGTGACATGTAGCATTCGTCCTTCACTGTCCTTGGCAACTACTGACATGCATCATAAGACAGCAAATAAGGCTCTTAATAATTTGTATTAATAACGCCTTCAAAAGTTATTACTTATTTGTCCAAAGACATTCTTATACAAGTAATACCATTCTCACAGTATTCTTATCAAATAAATTCTTATCAAATAAACTTAATCTATTTCATAAAAAACTTTACTCAAAATTAGAGCATGACGACGTACACAAACAGCTGCTTAAAACATTCCTAAGCTTTGAAACCAATATCATGAAGGTATTTCTTTAGGCTTCTAACCTTCAGATTAGCATAACAGCAAATTTCTTGAACCAGTTACCAAATACTTATATTAAAGCGGACCAACAGTCAAAAATGACTTAAACCAGATTAATACAGCAAACAGTTCTCATATAAATCTCTTACCAGAGCAATTTAGATTGCTGCACATAAAGAGTAATTTACCCTTTTCTAATCGTGGTAAATTTAAAAAAAAAACAAAAATGTCTGCTCATGTACTTGCAGACCACCTACAAACAGGAGATAATGCTGGGATTCCTGTTACTGTGCATTTTCAGTTATGTCAGTTGGCAGAGGAAGCTTCAAAATGGCTACATTTTTCCAACTATGCCAAGCTATTGGTCCAGTTTAACAAAAGTTTCAAGGAATGCCAGTTAAACCTCAAGTGTCTCATAGAATAATTAATTATCTTCACAGCTGCTGTTAAAACATAAAAACATAATACATAAATATCAAATAAATTAAACATTACACATTTACACAATTTCCAGGAGAACAAGGTCGGATCCTTACTTTGTTCTATGGAAACTATCTTCCAGATAGCATTATTCACATATCATATTACATATTGTATACAATATTTGATCAAAACTTAATACCTTAAAATAATGTTTCTTCTTTACTTTACTTTATTTCAATTCAATTTTTAATTTAACTTATTGCAATTTAATTTAATGCAATGCCGGCATATAAAACTAATTAACTAATTTAACTTTATTCTTGTACAAGACCCCATTTTTTACAGTAGCTACTTATGTTTCTAAAAAAAAACCTTTCATTTATGTTCCATTGTTCCATTTTTCCTTATATTAAAACTTTGTCTCATTGCTACTTATTTCTGTTTCACTTAAAGCGTTTAGCAATGACATGCAACATTACTGCAGCAAGGATTGAAATCCTACAAAGCTTTTCAAGACAGAGTCTAATAATTGTGTCACCTTAAATTTAAATAACTTCCTTATACACATTCTACAGTAAAGAAAAAAATGCTAAAAAAACTTACCAACTTTTTCACTGAATTTGCGGAAGTATCACAAATAAAAACAAATATATATTTCAACTTTGTCTGCCGCATGCTTTTAAAGAGGCCAGCTTACACTTGACCAGCTTCTGAGCTGGCATTTCACTGAAATTTAAAAATAGCTCACCAGACCTCATGTTACATGACAGCTTATCTTGAGAAGGCAAGGCAGAGTTTTAAAATACAATACTCCGTAAAGATCTCTGAATGTTTTTAAATCTAATCTTTCTCTATTTTATATTTTTCCAAATTTTTTTTTTTTTTTGTATTTGTGTGTATGTCATCTTGTGTCCTCAATATCACCTTTTATATGCATTTGAATAGTTCCTCACACAGCCTAAACTGATGCTTTCTTTAGGGAAAATCCCACTTTACAGGCAGCTCTATAAACCTCATTTTATAAGTCTCATCACTAATATGATCTTTTACACAGAAATGGGGACGGTCGACCGATTTTCCATATATCTAACCCCAAACTGCCAGATCTCTTGAACAACCAATCATCAGTTGACATCCAAAAGCAGCATGCATTAGCTCATCATGTTGATTCATCTGATAGATGGCAACAGCCTCCCTATGGAAACTTATTTTTAAACACGGCATGAGATATCCAAGGGTCATCTCTACAGAATACAGATTTGATCAAATATCAGACTGAACTGAGTTTTACATAGATTTGGTCAAACTTATAATTTCCTTCAGAAGGTCTTAACCAAAGAATGCTGAGCAAAAGACTTCTGAAAGAAAACAGACAGGGCAGAAACCTGACCCTTCAAAGTACTGAGTTGGAGACCCGACTCCAACCCATGCTGTAAAAACTCCAGAACCCTGGGAACTGAGAACACCTGATAGGGAAGAGACCTAGACTCACACCAGTCAATGTAGGTACGTCATACCCTATAATAGATGGAAGAAGAAGTTTTCTTCCTAGCCTTCACCATGGTCTCAACCACTGAGGCAGACAAGCCTTTCTCCATCAAGATGGAGGTTTCAGCAGCCAGGCCGTCAAAGCCAGAGTTTGTAAATTGGGATGGCGTAAGGGGCCCTGAGTGAGCAGATCTGGCACTCCTGGCAGAACGTACTGGTCTACTGCCATCTGCACCACGTCTGTGAACCACAATCACTGGCACCCCTTCCAGAGCAATCTTGCGCAGGACCGTGCCCAGCAGGGAGAATGGAGGAAAGACATACAGCCGAAATTCCTGCCATGACATGGACAGAGCATCTGTGGCCAAGGCCAGAGGATCCTGAGACAGGGAGACAAAAGCTTGGAGCTTGTGATTGTGACGGGATGCAAACAGATCCACAGTAGATTCTCTGCCCCCGGGATGTACACAGCCGAAATGCATTGAACATTGGCCTCCGCCCATGTCAGAATCCACGACACCTCCTGGAGGGCCCCCCTGATCCGGGTCCCTCCCTGATGGTTGATGTAGGCAACCGCCGTCCTGTTGTCTGAGCGCACCTGCACAGACAGACCCCTCAGGTGATTGGTCAACTGCTCCAGTACCAACCTGATTGCCCGTAGTTCCAGAATGTTGATGGGTAAGTGGGCCTCCTCCAGCACTTGACCATATCAGCAGGAAAGGGATACTTTCTGTCCCAACTCTTAGGTATACCGGGAAGTCTACTGGGATGTTCCCACTCCTTAAGCACGAGGTTATTGAAATGGGTTTGCTCCGGAAATTCCAAACGAGCCTTAGAAGTATGAAAAAGCTCACCCCTTTGCCTGGGAGCCGCAACAGGGGGAGAGATGGACAAAACCTCAAAAATCTGAACCAGCAGTCTGTCAGTATCATCCGGGGTCCAGGGGTCAGAGCCAGAAACGTCATGACCCCTGGGTCTCTCGTCAGATGACCCTGAGTCAGAGAACAGCTCCCCTTCGTCCGATGGGGTGTAGCCATATAGATGCAACAACTCATCAGACTCCATAGGAAAAGAGTGGTTAAGTGACGCTTTTTAGCGGTGGCCTTACGCGCTAAGGTATTAGCAATCAATTTTTCAACACTGGCCAGTCTAGCAGACACATCAGGTTGAGAATCCCCGCTTGTATGCAATTCAATGGGGGTGAGACTCAAGCTTGGGGGAGTAGGTGAAGTGAGACGAGGTGCAGGCCCAGCCACCGGAGGGGCGGGTTGCAACGATAGCGCCTGCTGTGCGCAAGGAACACAGACCTGTGCGCTGTCACCGCTGATAGGTGAGACCCCACAAGCTACACACAGCCGGGCTTTTATGGTGATTAATAGGCACAATAGGCCAGTAGGGATTGACGCTGTAAGCTACCCTGGATGCCCCAATGACCCGCTAGGGAGTGGGAGTAATTATACTAGGCCCAACTAACAATTACACCGGGCCAGGAGAAGCCACTGGATTCACCCATCTGAAAGACACAATGAGAAGAAGGGGCGTCAGAACCATGCACAGTAAGTAATGAGCATAAAAGCCGCCCGCGAGGGCACTTACAGACTGCGGAAGGAAGAACCGTCACACACGCGCGCACGCGACTGTAGAAAATGGCGCCGAACGAACCTCGAAGGGCGGGCCAGAGCAGGCCGTGAGGTGGTAAAACAGACAAGTCAGCATGGTGACACCACATATCTAGTCATACACGTAATCACTATACGCACTCACCCACACCCCCCCCCCTTCTTTCCCCCCGAAGGCTACGGGGAGAATGAGGGAGGATGGCGGCTCTCTGTACAGAACCCACCGCTACACGGGGCATGTGGCAATAAGGAGGGAGGGACATCCCATAAAGGCTCACCATCAGCCTATACCGCCTACCCTTTGGTGGGGGACTGCGGTGGAGCAGCGCTCCATAAGCACGCATGGTGCCGCCTACCTTCACCCGACCAGCGCAGCCCAGGCTGGGAGGCACATCACATGAAGGACGGGTGGGAATAGTCCAACAGGGCCGCAGGCTAATAGCCCCGCTCACCTGCGAGAGAGTGATAATTTCATGTCTTCGCAGTAAGCACTGCAGAGAAATCTGGGGATTTGTGGGAGGTCCCCGGGTATTTGAGGGGCCGGGAGGAGCCTGTTTTTACATGTCACTGCAGTGCAGCGCCACCTGGCGGAGGATAACCCAAGTGTAAGTAATCTGGAGCAGGACGTACTGTATACTAAGAATATGTTTTTTTTCAGAGACTGGCCTGCGTGAAAATGAATCGGGCATGGATCTGCCAAGATTTCCACCCACCAATGCCTGATGCATCAGAGTAGATTGATCATGGTGCCAGACCAACACTAAAGAAATATGGATAGTTACTCTGGTCCGATCATGATCTGGTTGCAATTTCATGTAAGTCACTGATTTCTAGTTCCAGGCCCTCCTCCTGGTCGCTCAACGACTCTCTCTTCTCGTCGAGCTCCCTGGTGGACGAATCCTGTGTACGCGCCATGGACTTTTTTAAAACAAATGTGACCCCAGATTCCCCTCCAACTATGATATGGGGCGCATTCAAAGCAGTAATGAGGGGTTATTACATAGCCCTATCATCCAGGAAAAAAAAAGAGAGGACAGCATTAGCGACAAAACTCCACAATCAATATTTAGAAGATGTTCAAGTTTTTAAAGCCAAACCCACCCCTAAATATCTTTGGCAGATGGAAACCTCTAGAGCAAAACTGAATCTTCTTCAAACTGAGCAGGCAGAGGGCCGTTATAGGCGCTCTAAACAGCTATATTCCACTTCAGCAAATAAGCCGGGGACGCTTCTTGCCTCCCAATTAAACTGCCAGGACCAGTATATAGCCCCTGTTAAGCTACAAACTAGGGAAGGTACTGAAACTAGCAACCCTCTCGCTGTTGTGGGTGAATTCTCAGCTGGACTAGCCAATCTGTACAAAGCCCCCCCGCCTCTGGATCTTCATCAGGCCCAGGCCTTTTTCGATAACATAACCATCCCCCAAATCTCTGAAGATCAAAGATCTTTTGTCGATGAGAGCATCACAACTGTCGAAGTTTTAAATGCCATCAAAACCTTGAAAAATAATAAGAGGCCTGGTCCTGATGGATTCACCGCCCTTTTCTATAAAAAACATAATAGCCCCCAGATTGGCTGCAGTCTTTAATTATGTCAGAGATGGTAATCCCTTTGACCCTGAAATGCTTAGGGCATCCATAGTTATGATCCCGAAACCTGGGAAAGACCACCGAAAGTGAAATAATTTCAGACCCATCTCATTATTAAATATAGATCTTAAAATCCTCACCAAAATCCTTGCTAATAGAGTCAATGAGTTTTTGAGTGAGACAATCCACATGGACCAGGTAGGATTTGTGCCCAAAAGGCAGGCGGGAGACGGAGTGAGGAGGGTCATGCAACTGATTCAAGAGGCGAGAAGTAATAACATTAGTCGATGCTTCTCTCCCTGGATGTAGAAAAGGCGTTTGACTTGTCGTGGCAATATCTCCGCTTCTCCCTTCAGAGGAGAGGGTTTGGCTCTGGGTTCTTCTCCTGGATAGGGGCCCTCTACTCCCATCCCACAGCCTATGTTAAATATGCTGGTTTTTCCTCTTCTACCTTTCAAATTCAGAGGGGTACTAGACAGGGCTGCCCCCTCTCCCCCATCCTATTCATACTTGCACTGGAACCCTTGGCCCAAAAACTGCGGCAGAACCCTGCAATCAAAGAAATTTCATTTTTTGCCCCAAATTTTGGCCCCAAGGAGTAAAAAATTTCACTTTTTGCAGATGACATGTTGCTCATTCTGTCCTCTCCCCACATATCTGTTCCAAATGCACTCCAGGACCTGTCTACTTTTAGCCAATTTTTTGGACTCAGGCTGAATGCTTCCAAATCCATGGCATTAGACATATCACTATCTGATATCACAAAGCAAACCCTCTCTCAAAACTTTTCATGGATCTGGACACATCGACTACCCTATTTAGGGATCAACCTGACGACGGACATCAATGTCATTTTTAAGGCAAATTATCCAGGAACCATCAAAACACTTGATTCCTTGCTCCATTCCTGGCACTTTATAAAACTATCTTGGTTGGGCCGCATTGCCGCTCTCAAGATGACGATTCTGCCTAAAATCCTATACCTATTCAGGGTACTCCCAGTCCAAGTTCCACAAAAAACTCTGGACTCTCTCCAACAAAAATGTATGCATTTCGCGTGGAACAGATCTAGGCCCAGAATTAATATAGCCACCTTGATTTGCAAGAGAGAGAAGGGGGGGCTGGCGTTCCCCCTCGATTAAAAAATATTATTTAGCAGCTCAGGTGGCTCCCCTGGTCCTGCTCCATGCGACAAAAAACACACCCCTCTGGGTAACTAATGATATTTTAAAATGCTCACCTATCTCCCCAGCATCACTACTATGGACCCCAAAAGCTATAAGGCCCAAATCCTTGCCTCCTATTCTAGCGTTTTCTCTTTCAGTCTGGGATGGGGTGAGATCTAATTTCACATCCTCCTCGCTGCCGGCCTCCCCGCTGCTGGGCAACCCCTTATTCCCCCCAGGTATTACCCACCCGACTAATTTTAGATGGTGGACACAGAGGGGCTACACTGCAGTGGATAGCTTTTGCACCCCGAAAGGTATGAAGACATGTCAGGATTTCAACTCAGGGGAACATTTACCCCCATCTGAAACCTTTAGGTTCCTACAAATCCAACACTTTATAAAGAATGTGCTAAAACGCTCCCCTCCTCCATATCAAAGCACTGATTTTGAAACCAGATGCATCAAAGATCCCTTCTGTGGTGGCTTGATATCGAGCCTTTACGATACTTTGGTATCTCCGCCATCTCTTGTTAGGCATAAATATATGTCTCGATGGGAGGGAGAGCTGGGGCTTGACTTGGAAGAGGGAGGAGACTGGAGGGGACAGTGGGACAAAAAAAAAGAAGATCTCCTGCAACACAGTTGTCCTGGAGAATGCCTACAAGATACTCTTTAGATGGTACCTCCCCGCAGACCGTGTCCATAAATTCTCTCCAACAGACTCTCCACTCTGTTTTAGAGGTTGCCTCTCTTCGGGAACCATGATGCCCAATAGCCAAGGCCACGTGGAACAGAACGTATAAACTGCTTTCTGATATCACTCACCTTCCAATAACTAGTAATCCCAGGGAAGCCTTGCTCTCCCACAAATCAGGTAAATACTCTAAGAACCAATGGAAATTGATTCAGCATATCTTAGCCACAGTTCGTCTCACTATAGCTAGAAATTGGAAGTCCCCTAGGATTCCCTGGCAAGAAATACTGAACAGAATCTTAGACACTTTATGTAATGAGAAGATCACAGCAATCAAAAATGACACGTTTGAAAATTTTCTTAAAATCTGGGACCCCTGGCTAGAATATATAGGTGTTTGCCATCACCAAACAGACCCGGTCCACCCGGTTTGAGATAGGGGAAGAACCATTTTTCCAAACCAGGCCTGGCCCCACAACTTGGCCCCCCTCCCTGTCCCCCTCCCTCCTTCCCCTCACCCTCCTCCCCCCCTCCTTCTCAATCTTCTCTATCTTTTTCTCCTTTCTTCTCTTTCTCTTCCGTTGTCTCCATTCAACTCTAGTAGGTATGCATTAGTGTATTGATATATCTGTTTACACCCGGCACTGGTGAAGAAAATGCGTGTCGCACACGCCATGCGTATACAGGTCAACAAAATCTATGTAACAGTACATTATATAACCCGAGCACTCGCTGTTACGTAACAAGAGCTGGACTTTAATTAGATTCCTGTTGTTCATTTCACTAAACTTGGTAATTATTGTATCTTCTTCGACCGCCATCCCTATCTGTGTTAATGTATATTTTTCTGAAGCTTGTATACATGCCACCACCAGTGTATATCTCAATGTTTGACTCTCATGTATACCCTATGAAAATCTCAATAAAATCTTTGCAAAAGAAATATGGATAGTGCAAAACAGATTTAAGGTGCTGCTCTCCGCATCAGACCACAAGTAATTATTAAGGAAATGCTTTACGTTAATTTTTATTAATATCCTTAGGATAAGATATATGTGCCCAACATCTGTATATGTTCTCTTCATGCTGCTGCCAACTCCAGGGTGTGTTTTTCAGGCAATATATGGGCTCCTAATGCTGATGCCAACTCCAGTGTGTCTTTCAGGCAATATATGGGTTCCTTATGCTGCTGCCAACTCCAGAGTCTCTTTCAGGCAATATATGGGCTCTTAATGCTGCTGTCAACTCCTGGGTGTGTTTTTCAGGCAATATATGGGTTCCTTATGCTGCTGCCCACTCCAGAGTCTCTTTCAGGCAATATATGGGCTCCTAATGCAGCTTTCAACTCCAGGGTGTGTTTTTTCAGGAAATATATGGGCTCCTAATGCTGCTGCCAACTCCAATATGTTTTTCAGGCAATATATGGGCTCCCTATGCTGTTGCCAAATTCAGGGTGTGTTTTTGAGGAAATATATGGGCTCCCTATGCTGCTGCCAACTCCACTATGTGTCTTTCAGGCAATATATGGGCTCCTAATGCTGCTGGCAACTCCAATGTGTCTTTCAGGCAATATATGGGCTCCTAATTCTGCTGCCAACTCCAGGATGTGTCTTTAAGGCAATATATGGTCTCCCCATGCTGCTGCCAACTTCAATGTGTCTTTCAGGCAATATATGGGCTCCTAATGCTGCTGCCAACTCCAATCTGTCTTTCAGGCAATATATGAGCACCTAATTCTGCTGCCAACTCCAGGGTGTGTCTTTCAGGCAATATTCGGGCTCCCTATGCTGCTGCCAAATCCAGGGTGTGTCTTTCAGGCAATATATGGGCTCCCTATGCTGCTGCCAAAGTCAGGGTGTGTTTTTCAGGCAATATATGGGCTTCCTATGCTGCTGACAACTCCACTGTGTGTCTTTCAGGCAATATATGGGCTCATCATGCTGATGCCACCTCAAGGCTCTCTAATTGTGCCGCTCTGCGACAGCGAATCTAATAGCGACGCCTCTGATCTGCATGTCATACTTCTTTACAATATTATTTCACTAACCCAGCATGCATCCTAGGCATGTTACAGCCAGACAAAACGTTCTGCAACCCTATGGAGGCTCTCGGAAGCCCAGAAATAGCCTTTTTTAATAGTGATTCGTCGCGAATAAATTCGGCGAATCAACCGAATCAAATTTTTCAAAAGTTCGCTCATCTCTAGTGTTTAACTGGATTCCTCTCTGAAATTCAGATTTATCCATTGGCCAACTCCTGTTGTCTCCAACTTTATCTCCTGCATCCCCTACTTCCCTACACCTGATGCCACTAAAATTCTAGTGCATGCTGTGATCATATCTTGACTAGACTACTGCAATACTCTACTCTGTTGCTGGCACCCACCTGGTCTATTCTTAAAGAACTAATATAGGCTGACTGCAAAATCACAGTATAAAGTTTTTCCAGGTTCATAAACTATATTGACACAATTGCCCATTTGTGAAAAATAAGTTATGTTCATTTTAAACTTCAAAGCATGTGCATGACTACATACCATATTTGCTTTTCCTGAAAATAGAATGCTTCTCTGTGAATAGATGTGGCATCTGTTAGGGCGAGCGCTGCACGCCCGTCTCACAGCAAGTCACTTACCTCCATGGCTGCATGCAGCCGTCATCCATCTTGCAGCACTTCCTCATGGCTGCATCCAGCTACCGCCTTTCCCCCCCATGCTTCCTCCTCACATGCTCAGGTGCACGCACGTCTCTGTCCACTAGAGGGCAAGCGCACTGGATTCCTGAGATTTAAAGGGCCTGTACAGCACTGATTGGTGCCTGCTCATTCAATCCTGCATCCACTTCCCCTATTTAAAGAGGCACTTCCTTTCCTTCAGTGCCAGATCTTGGTCTCTCCATGCTTGTTGAAAGTCAGACATTCTTGGATTGCTCACCCGTGTACCGACCTCTGCCTGTCCCCGACTCTGAACCTTTGCTGCCTGCCCCGACCTCGGCTACTCACCTTTACCGCTAACCTGTGCTTCCAGCCCCGATCTCTGCCTGTACTTACTACGCCTTTTGCCTGCCACTTGTGTACCTCGCTGAACCTCGGCTGACTGTGGGACTGGGCCGCTGTTTGGGGGTAGCGACCTGGGGGTCACTCGCTGCACAAGACCAACCTGCCTTGCGGTGGGCTCTGGTGAATACCGGTGGCCCCTTAGACTCCGCTCCTCTGACACGGTACCCGCCATCGGTCCCACAGTTAAAGCGGATCCACACCCGAGTCCGCTCCACCCGGTCCGTGACAGCATCATCTAGAAATAAATGTCAGAAGAACTAATTATAAAGATATAAAATGTGAAAAAGATAATTACGTATCACTTCAAAACACACCTAATCATTATATGTCCTTATCATAGATTCATTAGAGCAAGTTCATGGAGGAGTCTAAGAATAGAAAAAAATGAGGATACAACAATGGAACAAATGCTCAAAACACTTTCCCTGTTTACTGTACATTCACAGAAACAAATGTGATCTCTTTCTTTTGCTCTTTTCTACTTGTGTTTTTTTAAAGAACATTAAAGGGACATTTATTATTTATAGTCACCTTTATACCTTTAGAGGAGAGCTGGGCACACAATTGCCCACTTGTGAAATTACTGAGCTTGGCTGTGGTGGGACACATGACCCCACAGATGGGACACATGACCCCACTGTATAAGAAGCAGGGTCATGCGCTACAACACTGTGGGATAGATAGGGACAGGCTGCAGCTGATGTGAGGGACAGATAAGACCGGGTAAAAAACTGTCCTTTTCAGGGCAGTTAGGTAGGGAGAGTCGCCAGCGGCTCCAGTGATGGACAGCTAGACACATGGAAGCCCATCTGTCATTTGCCCTTTTCATTCCACTTTGAAGGACATGCAGCTGCTGGGGGACATTGAAAATCATCTGCTCATTGCTCATTTAATTGCACGTCCAGTTCCTAACAGCCAGCGAGTACATTTAAAAACATTTGCCCTTTGCCCATTTAATTGCACTTGTACTGCCTGACAGCCAGTGGGCACATTTAAAAACATCTGCTCTTTGCCCATTTAATAGCTCGTCCAGTGCCGGACAGCAAGTGGGCACATTTAAAAACAACTGCTCTTTGCCCTTTTAACTGAATTTGTAGAGCCTGACAACCAGTGGCACATTTAAAAACATCTGACCTTTGCCCAATTAATTGCACTTGCAGTGCCTGACAGCCAGTGGCTGCATTTAAAAATATATGCTCTTGCACATCTAGGACTTGTCAGCTACTAGACATATAGAGAAACTTCTGCTCTTGATTTGATTGCATGTCCAGTGACAGCTACTGGGCATATAGATAAATATCTGCTCTTTGCCAATGTAATTGCACTTGCAGAGCCTGACAGCCAATGGGCACATTTAAAAACATCTGCTCTTTGCCCATTTAATTGCATATCAAACCCTACAATCTGTCTAAATTTAAAAAACAGCGAGGTTTTCGTTGCACACATTTGCAAATGTATGGGAAGCTGAAGGGCCACATCAAGGCACCTCTTTTTCCTGCACTCTACTACTTGTGTGTCCCAAAATTGGGGGAGCTCTCACTGTTAGAGTAGGACTGCTTTACCATTTAATATTAGTAATTACGTTAAATCACATTTAAGACACACGTTTTCATTTCAGTGGGCAGAAAAATCTATAAAATATTTGGGCATAAACATTTCAACGAACCACAAAAATGTATTTAATATCAACGTTATTCCTTTTATGCAGTACATGAATACAAAACTGATCGAATGGAAGAACTTACACTTAAATGTGTTTGGTAGAGTCTCTTGGTAAAAATGTATTGTGGTAAAGTGTATGGAAAAGTGGTGGATGCGGTCTATTTTTCCCATGAGTTTTTCAGGCAGGAACGATCCATGCCGGGATTAAAGAGATCCAACCCACATCCTGGGTCCTCTACGGGTTTTTCCCCTACTCACAGGTCTTCCCAGGTGGTGAGACTAATTGAAGGAAGCCCTATAAAAGGAGTTGATGAGGCTTCCAGTGTGGAGATGGAGAGGCTGGGATGAGGAGCCTGTGCCTTGCTGCTCCCAATACTGACAGTGCTAAATTGCATCTGAAGGACTTTATGTGTTATCTGTTCTTAGAACCTGTGGATTAAAAGCCTGGACTTGTATGCCCTAAAAGAGGATCTGTGATATAAATGACTTGCAATACGCTGTAATTATCCTACACTGACATTGCTAAAGTTGGTGAGGTAACCGCTTGCTGTACTACATTGTATCCTGCATTATACCCTGAAGTTAAGAGATTTTGACTATTGGACTTTGTTTTCAATAAATTGCTTATTATTTGACTAAGAACTGTCTTCAGAGTCATTGCTGTTGGCCCAAGATCCTGACAGTATCTATAGATTTATCTACTCGATTCAGAATTTACCATTCTTCACCCCAATATACTTTTTCAACTCCATTAATCTACATTCTCTAGATTTTACTTGCAAAATAACTTGGTTTCTACAATCCGAGGAACCCTGGGTAAGGGCAGAACTGGCTAAGCTCCCACCCAATGTTGTCTACTTTTGGAACACTAATTATATACGCAGCGTATTGACTACAACAACTCATTCTTTTACATACAACATACAAAAAATCTTTTTAAAACTAAGCACAATGAATTCCAAATCTTAGAATGTAATGATTGCTGTAGCTACCAATCCTAATTTTTATCTAAACATACGAAAAGAGCAACGTCAATACCTAGATACACTACTGAGATGATATAACAGTCCGATTCCCCCAGAAATATGCTGGGGATGTAAAAAAAAAAAAAAAAAAACACACAATTCTCTTACATCTACAAGATATTTATCATAGACCTGCTAGTTTGAGTTGCTCTAACACATAAAATCTCAGGTATAAATATGTTGAAAAGCTCAAGGTATATTAATTCATTTTCACACTGTATGTACTAATATATATATATATATATATATATATATATATATATATATATTATATATATATATATATTTAATGTATTCAATTACTTTTCCTACAAAAGCAAGGTTAGTCCCGCACTGTCTAAAATACTAGCTACTCTTCTGGATGCTGGCTGGGGGTAAGCCCAAAACCCCAAGAACCGGGGTGTGTAAGTATACTAAAGCGATGAGCTGCCAGTACAGCCCGCTGGGCCCCCCACCTGTCTAAACAGATGTGCCGCTCAACAGAGTATTACAATAATACATGTTTATTATAAGCCAAGAAAAAACAGACATACATTTAAAACATAATTAAAACCAAAGGCAGGGGATGTGATGGACTAAAATGAATCTAATGACATAAATTCTATTTGCTCAGATTGTATCATATAAAAATGTCTGAAAATTTATATACTTCAACAGGTAACAGTACACTGTACATATGCCTATGACTATAACGGTCTAATGTCACGGGAACCCCTTTTGGGAAAGTGCTATAGTGCTTGTGCAAAGTTGTGCAAAAAATGTGCAAAAAGTGCAAAGAAGGCAAAAAGTGAAAAGTTAAAAAGATTAGAAAGAGTGGTGAAAGATTTGTAAACAGAGGGACAGTGTGTCCCAACAATAAACACATAGAAGGTGCACCAATAGGGTGCAGAGTTTAAAGTGCTTGTAATCGTGCTTAGCAAAGGGTAACGTTCCCGGACATGGATCTCCGTAATATTAAAATAGTGGCCATAATGAATAATTCAATATATAAATGTCAAAAAATAAGAACATAAGCAGTGTACATTACCGGATGTCATAGTCCAAATCTGCCTGCTCTCAACATGTCCGCACTGACGCGTTGCGTGGCCAATAATTAGGCCACTTCATCAGAGTGTGGTTACCAACAGTTTGCTCCAAAATATATAGCCCCATATTCCCTGGAAAGAGGAAATCACGTGTGGGAAACCGCCAAAATTTCCCAATTGGATTAAGGGCGGAAGTGGAGGTGGAAGTGGATCCATCTATACTATATCCGCCCTTACAAGTGACTGAATGTACTTTCTATATATAAATATGGCGTGCGCTATTGACATACGGCCACTATACAATGTGATGTTGGTATGGATCTAATGTTGCTGCGGCGCGTGAAGCGAACATCGCTATAGACGCGCTCTCAGCTAGATGTATGTATACACCAGCAGTGTAGTCACGCATGCCGCGCATGCGCACCGCGCCCGCCTCGCCAGCCAGCCCGCCGCGCACTGCGCGTGCGCGGATCAGCGGGACAGGCACGAGCGCGACGCCGCGGCCGTACACATAACAAATAATGACAGCTGTCAAGATTGCCACAAGCCAAATGGAGGGAGAGGCGGGGGGAGACATAGATTGGAGCAGACGGTTGTTCTTAACAATAAACCATATAACATACATTAACTTAGGCTACTTATTTGCGTAATTGTTACCAATTTGGATTGAGTACATATAGTGGGAGCTGCATTTATATTGCACCTATAATAAACTGTGTGGTCAACACACTCGGTTAAATATTTACACAAAACTGTTACATATCTCTAAACCTTGGGAGATGTGATTCAGAAAAAGAAAGATTCTATGTATTGAGGTCTGCCCACATCTATGTGTACAATAAATGTGCTCATATGATGTGGCCCCATGTGGTATAACATAGACTGGTGAAGGGGGAAAAGGCCATGTCACACAGTCAGTGGCTCGAAGCGACTTCATATTGTATATCCTTGGCCACGAATTCATGACACTGGGAATATCCATGATTAAATAATAGACTCTCAATCATAATCATCCAGTCATGGCCAAATCCGGGCCAGATTCCTCCATTCTATGCTGCTCTGTTGCCGATGGAATTGATGGGCTTAAAGTGTTTAGTCCGCTCATATCCTCTACACAAAAGAGGACTTAAAATCATCCAGTTCCATGAAAATATATCCTATTAAGGCTGAGCCGGAAGCAGTCCCAGATTTCATATTCGATTCTCTGGGTACATTGAGATTGATCAGGGGGGGGCATGGCAAAATGAAGTCCCAGCCCTCATGCTTGAAATCCTCTCCATCTGAGTAACTTCCTGTAGTTTGAATGGTGTCAGTGGCCACTGGATGCTGCAACAATCGCATGGTCTGTTCTTATTATTGACACTGTACCACGTGCCATCTTCCCGGGTTCAACCTGATAGATCCATCAAGACATGGAAATAGATGATAGTGTTTTCACTGTTATCTCTTCAGTGGCATTTTTATGGTTGGCTCGTCCCTTGTAATGTAATAAGTCCTCCCTGGTTGTTTGGGATGCTCTACAAATTGCTCGTTGTATTGTCCCGTCCGGGTAGCCGCGTTTTTTAAAGCGTCTCCTCATCTCTCTAGTTTCCTTCTTAAAATCCTCATCTTTAGAACAGTTCCTCCTGGCACGTAGCATTTGGCCCACTGGGATACCTTCCTTACATCTTGGTGTATGGAAGCTAGAAAAGTGTAATACACTATTTGTAGCTGTCTCCTTACGGAACAGTTTGGTGGTGATCTCCCCAGTGGTTTCGATTGATATCTCCAAATCTAAAAAGGTGGCCAAGTTAAAAAATGTCTGGATTGCGGGACTGTTGTTCCAAAGTGGTGTAAAGGATGAGGGTTTTTTTAGGGTAGGTTTCCTCTGTGTGCCTCGCGATGGGTCCTGTTCTTCTAGTAGATCCATAAGATCTGTCAAAGCTTGTGCATCCTTCTCATTCCAATTTGAGTCAGATGAAATGGAAATGGAATGTGGATTATCAAAAAATTTTTTCAAGGATAAATGTCTACAGAATAAGTATACATCTTTGATGGTGAGGAACTTATTAAGTTTGTTTGTAGGTGCAAAACTCAAACCCCTCTTTAGTAATGAAAGCTGTGTCTCTGTGAGTTTAACGTCTGATAAATTAATCACTTCTAATTCCCCAGTGTTTAGTCTCTTAGTTGGAGCCGGGCTTTTGTCCTCCTTGATGGTGATTGTCTCTGCTGTCTCATTTCCCGTGGTCTGAGCCTCCTGTGCTCCCATATGCCCGGGTTCCTTTGCTCTAAGTGGTATGTGCCTCTTTTTGTTTTTGTTTTGGTTCTTACCCCTCCTGGTTCTTCTGTGTCTTGATGTGGATCTAAAAAATGTTCCTGGGTGGAATGGTCTGAGTTTAGACTGCTAAAGGATGAGTGTCGAGTAGAGCTATTAGATTCCCAATGATGTCTATGCTCATGGGGTCCCCTTGGGTACCCACGAAAATTTCCTTGGTGTTTCCATCTATATAGACGGTTGTTGGAGGCATCAGCCCGATCCCTATCTAATTTCCGTTTTTTATTAGAGAAAATTTCTTTTTCATATTTATCCATATCCTTATT